>OX422221.1:314958715-316158715 GCA_949130495.1 Sambucus nigra | reverse complement strand
ATATGGACGAAAATTGGCTTATTTTGGGTTTTTTGGGTTGGTTTTGTTGGGGGTTTATTTTGGGGTATTAATAGAATGTTTGGGGCTTTTCTTAGAAGATATATTTTCATTTTAGGTTAGAGAGGAGGGGATTTATGGGTTTGGCTTATCTCTCCTAGGGTTGACACCATTTGGGTTGTGTAAGTTACTATTCATCTTCCCCTTCATTTATATTATTTGATATTCTTTGTTTAAGCTTTGTTCTCTTGATATATTGCTTTGATTTATTAGTTGTTGGTAGTTTAATTCTTGTTTTCTTTGGTAATTAGTTATTTTACTTAGTTTAATCACGTGTAGTGAGTAGTTTTATGGGTTGGGATTGGGTTTCCGCCATTGATGGGCGTTGAGCTCCAAAAATTAGGTTTTGTGTAAAATTGCATTTAATTGAAACCTCGCGTATTAAAGTCGGATTATTATGCGTTTAACTTTCTTTGTCATGCAACGTTAGTGTTTATAGCGGTAATCCGAATTTAAGATGCGTGTGACCATTTTCTGTTAAATGTTTAATCTCGCAAGTTTGGGTTAAATTCCTTATTGTGTGATGTTTATACTTAATTGAAAATGCTTGATTAAATATTTTCGAACCGAAATTCTAATTATTAGTTGTTTAGCCCATGGTGGGGACACGATCCCGACTCTCGTTTTATTAATTCTAGTTTAGACTTAACTTCTTAATTTTTTCCTTTTCTTTATTTCCAACCTATCACCTTTGACACTTTTATTTTAGGAGTATTAAATCCTATAAATTCTAGCAACTCGTCTCTGTGGATTTTCGATACCCGACTTACCGCTATACTTGTATCGCAAGTGCAGTCGTAATTTAGGTTTTTGTATTAACGCGGTGAAACGAATTCAACGATTAGCGTTTTGACGCGACGCTACTTTTCACCCTTAATCATTGAACCCACATAAACAGTCATATGCTTGTCAAGAAGATCATTCATCAAGGATATTACGGGACCACCGTGGTTCAATACTTCACTGCTCATGTCAGAAGATGTCTCAAATGCTAATAGTTAGCCAATCTTCAATAATGATCTCCCTAAGAGTTGTACAACATGGCTTCGCCTTGGCTCTTCTAAGCATGTCACATATACATCATCGGGAAAGTCACTCCCAAGGCATGAAATGGGCACGAGTTGATCATGGTTACCATTGGTTATTGCACCAAATGTGTTAAAGCCGAGACATGTGTGATATTAAATGGTAAGAAAGTAGCAAAGTTCATCAGAAAGAACATAATTTGCCATTACAAAGTTTCCCACGAGATGGTATCAAGCAATGGGCTCCATTTTGATGCTAAAGTCAAAAAGTTAATCGATGAGTATGGAATTAAAAAGAATAAGTTCTCTTCCTACCGACCATAAACCAATGGGGTTGTCGAAGCCGCAAACAAATGTCTCAAGTCCATAATCAGCAAAAGGACTAAAAGTTGTTGAGATAGGGAAGACCAGATCATGTATGCTCTTTGGGACTGCCAGACCTATACCAATACATCCACTAGTACTATACCTTACTCCCTAGTATATGGCATGGAGACAGTCCTACATGTCAAACTCAAAATACTCTCCTTGTGAGTCATGCTCAAAATTTAGGTCAGCGAAGCACATTGGCAACAAAGTAATTACGACGAACTCGTATCTTGGATGAAAGAAGTTTAAAATCCCTATATCATATACAAGGATACTACCATTATATTTCATGATCATTCAAAAAAAGCAAAAGACCGCTGTGTTTAAAAAGGGAATCTTTCACTCAAAGAAATTATAGAACCAATATAGTATCCAATAAGGAAATTCAAACCTCAAGGGAGTGGGACCTACATTGTGAAGAAAATTCTTTCAAGTGGTGCCGCGATGCTCACAGACCTCGACGGACAAGAGATGGAGTTTCAAGTCAAGTTGGATCATCTTAAAAAATTATACTCCTAGTCCAACTCTCGTCATGCTATGTCTTTTCTCACCTCCCCTATATTCTAAAAAACCTTCTTTTCTTTTTAGAACTACGTAGGACCTGATCCTCTTTAAATAAGAGTTTTAAAGAAAAAATCGCAAATTATAAACCCCACAAAGGTACAAAGGCAACCAATAAAAGACTTTGGTCATGGTTCTTTATCTTTTACAAAACTGTACTCCTTTCTCCCTTCTAGAACATTAGTGTTTCTCATCATTTAAACGAATAAAAGGATTATGTATGCCTTAGTGATTGATATATAAACAATTCAAACAAAAGAGATTATTCAAAGTCATAAAAAATGTGTCAAAGACATAATCCCATTATTTTACTAAGTATGAAATACGACGATTACATGATGTATCAGGGACAAGAACAAAAAACAACATAAAAACCTCACTAACCCATAAATTGACATACACATAAACATCTCTTGCCAAACTTGTCCCCATAATCCCATAAAACCCACTTCAACTGTCATATGGATACGTCTAATCATCATTACCAATCCAATCCCTGGAGTATCCCAAGAATCACATTCATGACTACACTTTCCTATGAGCTCCGTGCGACGATACACCTTAATCAGCTTGGATAAAACCACAACGTCGTTATCTAGAGCATCAACATCAAAAGCCACCTCTATCACGTTTCCTCAATATAAACCTTCATAACCACATTTTTCAGTAGACATTTCAGATAGTCCCCCGGTACAAACCCAATTTCCCTAATGGACTAGGACAAATGTATAGACGATATACTGCCCCAAAGGTCCTAAAATAATTCTCAGAGATTCAGTCAGATCCCCCACTATAAAGAAGATAGTTATATAAGGAGGAACAATCTATTCCCATCTTACTTGATGAAGAATCACCAATAAAAACAGAACGAAGTCTAGCAAAGGCCTGACAATCAGGGTCACCTAGTTCTGGAATGGGTTGTTGATTGCCCCACCATGGCACTAATCAGTGAATATTTCTAGCCCCATTTTCCATAATCCAACTAACCCAATTATTCAAAAATGGGCCAAAGCCGTAAAAGTAACGTGCAAAGAAGTTAGAGACACTCGTTAGAGGGTACTCAGGAGGAAAAACCAGGCGATGTATCTCCGAAAACCACATGAGTAACATCACGGGATTGCCTCATAAAAAATAAGCTCAAACTTCTATCCAATCATTCAGGCCATTCACAGTCTCCGCTAATATAACAGTAGTCGAATTACGATGATGAAACTTCCAAATCACAATCGCGACCATCTAAGGGTTTGTCATCGCATCACCAGTTACTAAGAGCATCCTGGAAGTTGATCGCAGGGCTACAACTCCAGCAAAATTATTATCGGTGTGGTCTCTTTAACACATCAAATTCAACACCGCCAAAAGAATAATACATCCTTCATGCACCAGTGGGTGGGTAGCCTAAGTGGAAACGAGAAACAACGGGCTTAGTGACTCCCAAGGCGAATAGGACAAGTCTAACATAGCCGCAACAACACTAGGGTTGACACCCAGCATGGAAGAAAAATCCTATGTGGGATACATTTTGTATAGGCCAAAGAAAATGATATGTTTCTTAGGGTACCAAAACTGTATGGCCTCTTCGAAGAATTTCCGATCCATGGAACGGTTACACCGTAAGGTGATCGGAGGCATGTTAGAAACTTTATAGTTAACGTTGTAAAGGGACATGGCCTACAAACCCTCAAGGTAAGATGCAAATTCTTCAGCCATGGGAACCGTCATCTGAAGGGAGAGAGAAAATTTGAATAATAGTAAGAAAGAAAGAAAGAAGGCAAAGTGTGGTGTAAAACTCCATACCAATACCCATTTTATACTCAAAACCACTCATAAAGACAAAGGGGATTGAACAGTTGTTTAACGATTGTTCCTAAGTACACCCAAGCATAAATATAGTACAATAATGGATGGAAAATTGATTTAGACCTAGTATGCCAATAGGCAGGCCAAGGGGTAGTCTGATCGGTATTATTATATTCTAGGAAATTTTCTACCATTATTTTTTTTCCATCTTTAAAGTAAGTCCTTCCTCATCAAAACAACCAATTTATAAAGTTTTTCCCGAATATTACTTCCTAGAAAAGAATTTCCAAAAATAATACATATTTCAAAATTCTTTCTTACATCTCCAATAAATAAAACCCCAGTGAAAAATTAAAGTGCTTATAGATGAGGCCATCTAATTTAAGATAGATCAAGAGAATGAAAAAACATATTGTATGTATTAGTTATTATTTTTACATTTTTCAATAACAAAAGAGAAAAATGAAAAAATATATAAATAAAATTTGAGGTGCATCTCGAACTTTCTAAAAGCCTGTTAAAAAAGACCGCCTCAAGCACCTTGACGTACACACTTCCCCCAATGGCGAGCACTGAACCCCCACTCCCAAAACTAGAGCTCTCCTACAAAATCTCTGGTGGAACCATGCACGACTTATCCGCCTTCTTCACATGATCAGACAATGAAGCCATCTAGCCTTTAATGTCCCCTAGCCACGATGTCGATACACTAACGGTTTGCAAAAGCGACAGTCCAGCAAAAGTGAGTTAGTCAATAATAGAGAAAGAGATCAATAACAAAATTCAAAACAGAAAATTAAATTCATACCTCCATAGAGAACCTCCTTAGGAAGAGGAATGAAACTATCTATCGTCGCATGAGGATGATGAGGAACCAAAACGACCTGCCCACCACCTAGCCAAATGTGGTAGGAAGAAGTGTAAAGCTGATGGACATGAAAGTCTTTTGTCACTGCCATTGCTCTACCCCCCGAACTATAAGTCAAATAGATTGGCGTGTTATTGAATCTCCCTAATCTTGCTTCTTATATCGACATAGACTCTATATCATAAAAAGATGGATATATCAACCAACTAATCACAAACTCTAGAATATCATATCCCGACGTCATGCATGTATAGGGCATGTAGGGTTCACGCGCCATCGCCTTCACCTTCACCTCATCTGACATATCGTTCACTCGGCTTATATACTCAGGAGGCGCTGAGGGTGGGACCTCCATCTCACCCATCATCACCTACTTCACCACCTTCTCTCCTAGGTACCAGACATACCCAAACACGTGTCCCAGCTACCTCAACATCTCGAAATGAACACCCTTAATGCCTTCAGCCCCTGTAGGCAGACACCATGGATATAATGTCACCTATCTCCAAATAAAATTCAGTTATTAAAAAATAAAAATCCAAAAAAAGAACCTAAAATTGCATATGAAATTGATAAAAAAAATCTCCCCAAATCCCAAGGGGTAAAAAAATTCAAAACACAAAATTTTCACAAATATACTAACCAAAATGAGTCAGCATTCAAAGAACTATCATCATCAGCATACTTCCCAGTAGGATAACAATGAAAAGACGCCTTCCGTCCTAACCATTGATCATTGGTTGCATTTATTTATTTAATTATTTATTTTTCCATCATATACCACACGTATTATTAGAAAACATAGAGAAAAATCCTCTCTAGTGGCACTTACAATCTCAGGGTTAAAGCGGTAAATTTGGGGATTTATAAATAGCCCCATTACAAACAAGATATCCTGACAACATATGTATATACATAAATTGGGAGACAAGGGACCCAATACAAAAAAATTACTATAGTTATATTTTATGATTTAGTCAGACTTCGCAAACTAGGGTGGATCTATAACGGGGATAATTTAATATTGAAAATTTTGCACGAGTGAAAATCAAAATCATGTATCTTTGAGGTAAAGGATAAGGATGAATTAATGAGACGAATATAGTGGTAATAATTTTCAATAAAGGTTGTAGCCGAGGCCTTACCCCAGTCATAGATCACCTTATTGTCCAAATGTCCATATGCTCCAAATGGCCAGTAACTCCTTAGATATGAAGAATTGATATATGCCCACAGAATTGGCCTCGAATATCTGAATCAATCCCTTCCACTCCTTAAGGTTCATATAATTGGCCTTGACTCCCTAAATTGGCCAAATACACTATTTAGGTCAACAAAATTGACATAGGCCTGCAGAATTGGCCTCAACACTCTAAATAAGTTGCTTCCACTATTTAAGGTCTGCATAATTGACCTAGTTCTGCAAAAATAGCTTCACCCCTCTCAATCAGTCACTTCCACTATTTAGGCCTACAGAATTAGCCTAGGCCAGCAGAATTGGCCATGACCCTCTAAATCTGTTGACTTCACTCTTTAGGTCAGCATAATTGACCTAGGGCCAAAGAATTGGTCTCGGCCCTCTAAATCAGCCATTTTTACTATTTAGGTCAGTAGAATTGACCTAGACCTGAAAAATTGCTCCTGGCCCTCTAAATTTGGTCGCTACCTCCTTTAATCCCTAGTAAAATCCTCGACCTACTAAGTTGGTGATCCATACTCCAAAATTTCTATTCGTTAAGCCTTTACCCTCAAAACTCATAACTCTCTAAGAGGCGTATATATTTTGACGAACTCTGCTTGTGCCAAGCTCTGTCGTCGAGAGTCTCTGTTGATTCCTCATCCTAATATCCCTCAAATACCTCCTTAGGTCCTTATCACCATTCCTTTCACCCTCAACCGCAGGTTATATGCCTGACCCTAACCCAGAGACCACTCAGTCCTTTTGAGCTCAGTTTGAATTTGGGCAACTCTCTAACCCAAAGAGTAGGACAATACGTTTTAATAGGGCTTTGAATACCCTCTCCAGCAATCCATATTGTGTGTGAATGGGCCTTAAGGTTCACGCGTATTTTCCTTTTTACTCTGAGAACCTGGTCTTAGAGGCAATCGGGAACTTCCAAGAACCATTTGACTTTGGTCAACTATCAAACCTGAGAGCGTCTCCATAGGTTTTCATAGGGCTCTGAATACTCTTTATAATGGTCCTGGACATGAGTGATTCGAACTTATGGTTTTCATATTATGCCCATTTTCCTAAAAAGTCACTTTGTATTGCCTATAGGCACCCAGACCCTCTATTAGGTAGAGGGGTCTTTGTCAGCAAGCCAAGGGTATGTCGATAGACAGGCCAGGGTCTAGGATGATCGACCGAAACCCTATTCCTAATATTTGTTATTTAAATAGACCATGAACATATTCCCAAAGGACCACTTTTCTTAAATGAGAACATTCTCCGTCTCGAAATCAGTGCACCTTCATCCTAAAAAATTATTTTTTAAATATTCTCCCAACTTTTCTTACATCATATTTACCCCACTTTTTCCATCCATTTTACAATTATTCCCCCACCATTCAACCACCATAAAATTTTTCCTAAACTACTTCAAAATCAATAGCAAAGTTCTATAGGAGGTCTACCCTTATCTTTTTGCATCTCATATAATTAGTATCATTTATTATTCTTTTCTTCACTCTTGGTATGTTTTTGCTTTATTTCACTTTCTCACCTAAACTAATCTTTTTTTATTATTTATATGCACAAAACATAATTTTATAAGACCCTAAAGTAGAATTTCCCAGGTTATTTCACACTCTTTACACTTATTCATTTTTCTTTAGCAAACTAAGATAATTATAATTTGGGGTTCATGGATTAAAACCCACCACTTCTTATTATCGAACTACATGGACTTTGATGCCTTTTTGGCTACATAGGCATCCCGAGTCATCGTCAGGATTCGAGTCCTATTTGTTTATTTTGTTACTTTACTTGTTCTCACATTTAGTAGTATTGCTTGTATATATTTATGCACTAGTGACCCCATCATACATGCATATTCACTTCCTCATAGTGAATCATAATCCAATGGTTACTCACATCATAATTTTGTATTCATTTATTATTTTCTTTTTCTTGTAATCCCATTGGACATGCATATCCCTCTCTTCATAGTGGATTATTATCTGGTACATTCAACAAATTGTATCCCACTTTTATCATGCTCGTAGAGGATCCGTTACCCATACATATTCCATTCCTTGCGATGGATTATGATCAGGTGCACTACTCGTATTTCGGCTACCTTTTAGTATTGATTTCTTTCTTTTTATACTCCTCTCAATGACTTATCTTTGTCCTTCCCATGACGTGAGTATGACAATTTCTTTTTCTCACATATTTTCACATCACATACATTATATATATGAATTATATTTCGGACATAAATGAGAAAATTACCATAGCCCATGAGAGATCGAAAAGGTGGAGTGGGTGCCTAACACCTTTCCATTCCGTAACTTAGTCCCCGAATCCTTAATTTGTTTGGTTTCATATGTATAAGTTTGTTTTTATGCTGTTTCTTTGGAGACGGCTACATTTTTTACCTGTTTTGAGAAAAATAGGATGTTTACTTCATTTTCCATCTTTCACACCCTTTGACAACGATCGATTTATATCCTTAGGAGCCCATGAAGATTTTACGAGTGGAGAAAAGATGATTTCCCTCCTTAATCCCCCATGCACCAAGTTTTTTCTCTCCTTTATAGGTTATCCCATGCCAGAGGTATATCGGATGGTCACAATTACCATATACTTTTGTTTTCTTGTCATACTAAGGTCTCATGATTCACCATGAGGAGGATCGTCAATAAATAGGTTTTGAATGGGAATATACAAATTCCCTAAGGAAATGTTAATAAGAACCCTCTACCAACTCATAGGGAACATATACTAGTTTATTTTATTTAGGAGAGAAAAGATCCCAAATAAGAAATGAAATGAGAGAGGAGGAATAATTCCTGTTGATGTATGACATATGTTTTATAGGAACGGCTAACGTGGTTACTCGCTACAATCAACCAAGTATTAAAGATAGTGAGAAAACTTATTAGACTGTGGAATATGAGGTATATCCCAACCTAGAAGTTGTGTTGAAGTCACCAAAGTTTTCATGGTTCTTAAATAAGGTTGGTATGCCACAAGACATTCGTTTGGATATTTCAAAGATGATCTTAGACATACCAAGGAATAATTTTGTTCATTATTTAGAATGGAAAAGGGCCTATGACTAGGTTAATACTTCGATTTATGTCTTTCATAACTTTCTTAGATGCAGATCAATAAATCAGGTTTCCCCATGACATAATCAAAATGAGCATTTTTAGGGAATTAATGGACAAAGGAGCATCAGTTTACATCATGCCAATTAGGGCATTCTATGGTGCTAACATATCTGTGAACAGTTTGATCGTGATGCCTCTATACATATCAGACTCTGATAACCAAACTTTTAAGTCGATCGGTTTTGCTAACGTTACAATAGTTATGGGTAATTTCACATCACATATACAGTTTCATCCGAGTGAGTCAGCCACTTCCTGCCATATTTTGATCAAAATAGTTTAGATGCACAACCAATGTTGGTCATGTCAGCATTGGGATAGTTATGTGGGAAAAACAACGACATGGGAACATAGATTATGATCCAAGCGGCCGAGAAAACCTTTTCAAAGGATGAAGCACACTTGGTGGAGGATGCCTTTTACACAGAGCTGAATAAAACTACATTTTTGATAATGCGGATCGGAGGTGTAAGGGTGCCTACCATTAAGGACAGTTTGGAACCTATGGTGGATCAAGATGAAGAGATATTATAATATCGAGAAGTTATGCAAGTAAATAAGGTTGTTCCCCAAATCCATGACATCTCTAAACAACTGAAAGATAGAATGAGGATAAGGATTGACCCGATTGGTAAGGAATTCAGACTCCAGGGTGCGATAAGTAGGATTACCAAACTAAGGTTTAAGAAAGTGTAGGTCTCGAATAAGAGGTTGACACCTACATCTCCTGAGAAAAAAAACATATTGTTGATGGAAGGGTTGGCTATTACCTTTGAAGGTGTGATCAAGCATCTGATTGGCTATAGAACCTAACCTAAAGTATGACTATTTTTTGGTTGATAACAAAGGTGAATTTCTTGTCATTGATAATTTTAACATCCAATAATTTATTAATGATATTGAAAAAGAGATGGAATGTATGCAAGATCACGCAAAGCCCCAAGTACAATAGTTAGAGCATATCGATTTGGCAAAGGGTGAATGAGAACTAAGGTTAATTTTTATTTGAAAGGCCTAGAGGAGGCGAAGAATTTATAACTGATTAATATCATCCAACTGTAAAAGGATGTCTTCATGTGGAAGTGCACTGAGATGCCGAGGTTAGATCAAGTCATGAGCTGCCACAAGTTTAATCTTATGCCCTTAGTAATTTCGATCAAGCAGGCAACAAAAACATACAACCCTGATTTGAATTGTTAAATAAAGGTTGTGGTGGAATGATTATTGGCAGCTAAATTTATTGAGCCAATTCAACATCCAATCTATATTTTTATCATTGTGCAAGTGGGAAAGAAATATAAAACATAAATTTGCATTTTTGTGGATTTTTGTGATATTAACAAAGAATGCCCCAAAATAAGTTCCCACTTCCTTCAATTGATATCTTAATCAATTCAACAGGTGGCCACGAGATGTGCAGCTTCATGGAAGGTTATGTAGGCTATAACTAGATCAAGATGCATTTAATCGATGGAGATAAAATAACTTTTAATATCCCCTTAGGAAATTTCATCTATAATGTCATACCTTTTAGTTTAAAAAATACGTGGGCAACCTAACAGAGAACAATGATTTCTAGCTTTCATGACATCTTGGAGTTTTATGTTGATGATTTGGTCATCAAGTCTAAAAAGGAAGACTCACATTTAGCTAATTTGAGAAGAGTCTTAAACTGGTGCAAGAAATAAAAGTTAAAGATGTAACCCATTCAAGTGTGCCTTTGGTGTAACGAGTGGGAAATTCTTAGGTTTTTTGGTTGATCAAAAAGGGGTTAAGTTGGACCAAAACAAACAAAAAGTCATCATTAACATGTCATACCAAAAACCTAAGGGTAGCTTAAAGTTTCATTAGAAAAGTTTTTTACCTGAGAACATTCACCCCATGTCTATTTTATATCACTCACCCATTGATGAAGCTTATGAGAAAGGCCGCCAAGTTTCAATGGGAGGAACCACATTAGGATCCCATCGATAAAAAGTATTCATCACTGTTAGATAAGAGGTTGATGTATAGGAGAGACATGACTACTATCTGAGTAGGATTATCCATGGCTTAGAGGTAAGGTATACTAGCATAGAGAGGAAATGCTTGGTGTTGGGTTTTATAGTTAAAAAAATTAAGGTATTACATGTTATCATTCACTATTGACATAGTGACAATATGTGATCCAATCAAGTTTTTTCTACCATGAAAATTTTTAATAGGGAGAGCAACAAGGTGGTTACTCATTCTCTTTAAATATAATATGAATTGTGTAGTCCCTTATGCGATAAAGAGCCAGGCCTGTGTAAATATTTTTTCTATTTCTTTCCTAGGGGTTATTCGATCCACCTCACAAAAAAAATACAAAGAGATAATTCACAATTCAATTTTTGTGATGCAGTTCTGAAAGAATGATCAATTTTATGAGGCATTTCTAGAAAAATGATCAACGGAGTTTGATGGTTCATCTACTAAGAGCAAAGGAGGAGAAAGCATTTTCTTGTCCACAAGGAAGGAAGACATAACTATGTCTTTTAAGTTGGAATTTATTTGTTCAAACAATGACGTCGAGGATTAGACTTTGGTTTTAGGATTGCTTTAAGCGTTGCAAAGAGGCATTCATTACCTTTGCATCAAAGGAGAATCGAACCTTGTAATCAAGCAAGTTAGCAGTGAATATGCTTTGAAGCATCTCACTTTTCACCCTACAGAACGATTATCTAGATGTTAATAAGGAAATTTCATTAGGTCAAGGTAGAGAGATGCACAAGAATGATGAATCTCCATGTTGATTCATATGCCACAATTTCACATAAAGTGGCCATAGATGATGAATCTAGAACTGTGGTGATCCATCGAAGAATAACTCTATCGTTTGTGCTCCAAATCTTCCATAATGATGATGATTCATATTGGAGCGGAGAGATAAGGAACCAATTAGAGACAAGATATGCCAAGATGAAGCTTATTGAGTTAGAATAATATTTCCTTATTCAAGCTAGTTTGTACTATAAAAATCTTGGGGGAATGTTATCTAGATGTACAATTTTAGAAGAAGAATAGAAATGGTTGACAAAAACTCATGATGAGTGTTGATACCAAAATTAATATGCTGATGTGGACGAATCAGATGAAGACACGTGTCAATATACGTGGCACAATAGTAACGAGGAAGTTCATTTCCTCGACCAAATCATGTTCTCCCCGAGCAACGAGGATATACCGAGGAACTTCAGCACTCCGAGGTACTCTATCACTCCGAGGTACTCTAGCGCTCCGAGGAACTCCTGAGCAACGCGCAACTAAGGCGGTCCGAGCTGCATCTCGGCCGTATTATTAATTGCCAGAATGTCAACAGTTCAACTATTCATTGAATGTTCATCATCTTGACGCACACGCTGCATTAAATGTATTACCCTTTCATATGTATTCTCATTTAATGTATCGGCCCATTCATGTACAGCCTAAGGGCTATAAATACCTTGTATCACCCTCATTCAAAGGGACCGGAATTTCTTGATAGAACCTGGTAATCGAGAATTCCCAAACAATCAGCAATAACATAACAGTGGACGTAGGCCATTCTTATAAGGCTGAACCATTTTAAAAATCTGTGTCTCATTTTATTTATCTGTGATTGAATAATTAGAGCGATCTAATTTTTTACATCAACAGATTGGCGCCGTCTGTGGGAAACGACTGTTGCTATCGTTTTTCACCAAAAATCATTTATCATCAATGGCAGATTATCCAGAATCCAGTAATCGAAATGCTGGAAATACTGGAAATCCTCCGAATCCATCTGCACCTCCAGATCTTGCTGGAATTATGACGAATCTGGCCGAAGGACAAACTGCCATGCAAGAAACAATAAGGCAACTCATTCAAACTCTTCATGGCGGTGCACCTACTCATTCAAGACAAAGGAGTGATCATGGGCAATCGCGATCCAGGCGTACTTATTCATATCGTAATGAAGAATCTGATGATTTTTCTTATCAACCTGGGCGAACTTCATCGATACGGGCCACAGATACAGATCAACATATCACCCTCTCTCCCGAGAGAACTAGCGCCCTGGAAAGATTAAGCAGGGCTTCTCCTTTCAGTCGGTTAGGACCAAGGAGAAATATGAGTCCGCCTAGAGCCCCATCGAGAGGCTTTCGACCACCATCAGGTTTGAGAGAAGGATCAGCACAATCAAGACCAATTACTCGTCGAGATAGATCTCAGGAAGCTACGTCAGAACAATCAATTGCTCGGACTAAGTAACCCGAGGAAGGAAATGAAGCATGGAAGGGTTCCATTCAGCGATTGGAGGATAGACTTGGAGAAATGGTTAAAGAAAGGAATCCCTTACAGAGAACTTTTGTTCAAGGGACACCTTTTGTGCAAGCCATTGTGAATTTTCCTACACCATCTAAATTCAAAGCACCTGTAGTGACCCCTAAATATGATGGAAAGACAGATCCTGTTCTTCATATAGAACAATACCAAGCTGCTGCCGACATATATGCCGTCCCCGACGAGATGAGATGTAGAGCTTTCTAGGGAACTCTTACTGGGTCTGCGCAGATATGGTACAACAATCTTCCTCGGGGTAAGATTTCGACTTTTATTTAGTTAGCCGAGATGTTCATTGGTAATTTCTGTTTTGGAGCAAAGCCAGTAAAGCGAGTAGCGCACTTGTTAAGTGTTAGACAAAAATCAGGTGAGAGTACTAGAGATTACATAACTCGTTTCAATAACGAGAAGTTGGAAGTCATAGATTACGAAGAAAAGACAGCGATCACTGCTTTGATGAGTGGACTGCTACCTAACAAATTATACTACACTTTGGCCAAAGACCCACCTAAAACTATGTCAGAGTTGATGGCAAAAGCGGCCAAAATCATGAATGCCGAGGAGGCTATGGCTGCAAAGAAGAATATGGATAAAGAAACCAAGGTGGAGGTTGACAAATCTAAGAAGAAAGAGCAAAGAGGTAATGGTGGTGAAAAGCATTCCAAGAATAATAGGACGTCATGGGAAGTCCTGAAGAAATATGATAACTATACTCCATTGAAGATGGGTATTAATCATGTTTTAGAAGAAATCAAGAATAACGAAGAAATCAAGTGGCCAGATAAATTGAGGACCAATCCTGAACTGAGGAGTAGGGCTAAATATTGCGAGTTCCATAAAGATCATGGCCATACGACCAAGAATTGCATAGCCCTTCAGAACGAGATTGAAACGCTCATCCGAAGAGGGAAGTTGTCAAAGTATGTAGATCGCAGAGGTGAAAGGAAGAATGATGATAGAACTAGAGATCGTTCCAGATCTCCTCATCGGACGGAGGAGAAAAAGAAAAGAAATCATGAAGATGATCCAGATGAAGACCCCGATCTTCCAAAAAAGCCAAGGCAGCCTGAACGAGAGGTATTTTCCATACGTTTTGGGTCAATTGATTGTAATGTTATAACAGGAGGAGATGCTGGAGGGGGAGACCTTACTGCAGAAAGAAAGGCCTATCTCGGAGAGGCTCAAGCCTGCTCATATATTCAACGAATAAATCTTGCCGAGGATGATCGTTCGAGGAAGGTAAATAAAGAGAAGCTAGTTATTGGTTTTTCAAAAAACGATTTGGCAGGTGTTCTTTACCCTCGCGATGATCCTTTGGTGATAAAAATGAGGATGAAAGATGTGGTCATTTCAAGGGTGTTGGTAGACAACGGTAGTTCGGCAGACATCATGTACTATTCATGCTTTGATAGCTTGAATTTGAAATTATCTCAATTGGAACCTTATCACAGACCCCTTCTGGGTTTTGCTGGCGAGAAAGTTTTTCCACTTGGGACGATCAAGTTGGATATACTTATTGGAACTTGGCCTGCTTGTCGAACAGAAAGAATACGCTTTTTTATGATGGATAAGAATGTGCAGTCAGCCTACAACATCATCATGGGAAGAGTTGGATTGAAGAAGTTCGAAGCAGTTCCATCTACAGTACATCAGTGTTTGAAATTCCCAACAAATTTTGGAGTTGGAATTGTGAAAGGTGATCAAAAAGTAGCTCGGGAATGCTATTATTCGTCTGCCGAGCAAGAAGAACTTGAAGAATCAAGGAAAAAGACTACTACCTACCAGGTGGAGGAAGGTACAGAAATTGAAACTCTTGATCCCAGGGATGAATCCCAACTTGTAAACGGACAGGTGGTAGAATCTACAGAAAATGTTATTCTGGACGAGGGGCACCCTGAACGAGTAACCCAGATAGGTTCGTCGTTGGATGCTTCAATAAAACAAGAGTTGATAATATTCTTAAGAAACAGGAAGAAAACTTTTGCATGGAGTCATGAGGACATGCCGGGAATAGATCCAGAATTCTTATGTCACGAACTCAATGTGAATAAGGAGATCAAGCCTGTAAAGCAGAGAAGAAGGGTATTTAGCCCCGAGAAGAATCAAGCCATACAAGAGGAGGTCGAGAAGCTCCAGAAAGCCCAATTCATCGAAGATGTGAAATATCCAGACTGGCTGGCAAATGTGGTGATGGTAAAGAAGAAGAACAATAAATGGAGAATGTGTGTTGATTTCACTGATCTTAACAAGGCATGCCCAAAAGATCATTTTCCATTACCCAGAATTGACCAACTAGTGGATGCTACCTCGGGGCATGAGCTGCTCAGCTTCATGGACGCTTACTCTGGCTACAACCAGATCAAAATGAAACCTGAAGACAGGGAAAGTACTTCTTTTATTACCCCTAGGGGAACTTATTGCTATAATGTTATGCCTTTTGATTTAAAAAATGCAGGAGCGACATACCAGCGGCTGATGAACAAGGTTTTCACCGAATAAATCAGTTGCAACATGGAAGTCTATGTCGATGATATGCTAACCAAAAGAAAGAAAGCTGCAGATCATCTAGTTGACTTAGCTCAGACATTTGATCAACTAGATAAATACCAAATGAAGCTCAACCCGATGAAGTGCACATTTGGAGTACGAGAAGGAATGTTTCTCGGATACATTGTCAACCAGCGAGCCATTGAAGCAAATCCAGATAAGATCAAAGCTCTTTTAGGGTTACGATCTCCAACAACAAAGAAAGAAGTGCAAAGTCTTACAGGACGAGTTGCAGCGCTCAACAGATTTGTGTCCCGAGCAACTGACAAATGCCTCCCATTCTTCAAAACACTTCGAATAACTTTTGAGTGGACTGATGAATGCGAGAAGGCCTTTCAAGACTTGAAAAAGTATTTGGGAGCACCTCCATTATTGTCCAGGCCAATAACAGGAGAGACGTTGTATTTGTATCTGGCAGTATCAGAGAATGCAGTCAGTTCAGCATTGATCAAATTGGAGAATGGAGTCCAGAAACCAATTTATTACACAAGTAAGGCTTTCCGAGGTGCAGAGATCAGGTACCCAAAGTTAGAAAAATTGGCATTGGCATTAATTGAAGCAAGTAGAAGAATGAGGCCATATTTCCAGGCCCATACTATCATTGTGTATACCGACATGCCATTGAGACAAGCCCTTCACAAGCCAGAAAAATCAGGAAGATTGATGTACTGGGCAATAGAACTCGGTGAATATGATATTGTATATAAGCCCAGATCATCATTGAAAGGGCAGGCTGTAGCAGATTTTATAGCAGAATTTACATACCCTGATACCCCCGAGGAACAAAAGTTGCTCACTGACCAACCTGTGGATGTTACAGGATCAACAGACATAGGTCCAGACCAACTCCGATTGGTAAAAGGGCTTGTGGATGTAGAAGAATCATCAACTTCAAACTCAGATCAGCTACGGTTGGTAAAAGAGCGAGAAAAGATGGTTGACGAGGAGAGAAAAGTGTCCGGGGAGGATGAAAAGAAGCAACAAATATTTCACCGAGGAACTCTATTGGATAAGAAATTTGAAGACGACTTACCTATATGGAGATTGTATGTAGATGGGTCATCCTGCACAGCGGGTTGTGGAGCAGGGATTGTTTTGAAAACCCCAGACGATATTGATATAGAATATGCTTTGCGATTTCAATTCAAAACCTCCAATAATGAAGCTGAGTATGAGGCCATGATAGCAGGTCTTAATTTATCAAAGATTATGGAAGCGCAACAAGTGATGGTATTCAGTGATTCTCAATTGATTGTAAATCAGATGATGGGAACATATGCAGTTAAAGGAGAACTAATGGTCAAGTATCATGCAAAGGTGATGGAATTATTGGCGAAATTTGATGCCATTCAGTTGATCAGAATACCCAGAATAGAAAATGCACAAGCAGACGCACTGGCCCGACTAGCATCAGCTACTCGTACCGAGTTGCGAAGAACGATACCAATTAAAGTATTGGAGAATCGAAGCATAGATGAAGACCTGACAGTGAATGTAATTACACTTGATTTGGGACCATCTTGGATGGATCCCATCAGGGCATATATTGAAGAGGGAGGATTGCCGGAGGATAAGCTCGCTGCCAAGAAACTGAAGTATAAAGCTGCTCGGTATGTGTTAACTAATGGTATTTTGTATAGACGAGTAATTATGGCAGGTTTGCAGAGATGTGTACATCCCTCCGAGGTGAAAGAATTGATTGAAGAAATCTATGAAGGGTCTTGTGGAGCTCATGTAGCAGGTCGAACGCTCTTACAAAGGGTAATGACTCAAGGATACTATTGGCCAACGATGAGGGCTGATTGTATAGCATATGCTAAGAAATGTGACAAGTGCCAACGTTTTTCCTCTATTCGACGAACTCCACAAGCATTGTTGACACCAATAACTTCCCCTTGGCCATTCGCCATGTGGGGAATTGATTTGGTGGGACCATTGCCGATCACCCGAGGAAGATTCAAGTACCTCGTCGTTGCAGTAGACTATTTTACTAAGTGGGTAGAAGATGAACCCCTCATCGACATGACGTACGAAAAGGTATACCAGTTCGTTTGGAAGAATATCATCTGCCGATATGGTCTCCCTCATGCTTTTATCACAGACCATGGAACCCAATTTGACAACGAGGAGTTTGCTGCCTATTGTCAACAATCAAACATCCTGAAGACCCATTCAGCACCAGGTCATCCTCAAAGCAATGGACAGACTGAGGTGACGAACAGAACGCTGCTAAATGGTTTGAAAAAAAGACTAAGTGAAGCTAAAGATAACTGGATTAATGAGCTACAATCAGTACTATGGGCCTATCGAACAACTCCCCGAGCAGCAACTGGAGAATCACCATACATGCTGGCATTTGGAAGTGAGGTTGTGATACCTGCCGAATTGGGTCTCCCAACGCATAGAGTGCTGAATTTCAATTCCCCAGTCAGTGACTTGATGAGAAGACTGGATTTAGATATGCTCGAAGAAGTAAGAGAAGAGGAAGCCATTAGGAATGCTGCTTATCAACAACGAACAGCTCTGTTCTACAACAAAAGGGTGAAGAAATGCGATTTAAAAGAAGGAGATTATGTGCTAAAGAAGCTCATTCAGAAGCACAATAAATTGGAGGCAAACTGGCATGGGCCTTACCGAGTTACAGAAATTGTTCGACCAGGAACTTACCGGATAGCAACTCTAGAAGGAAAAGAATTCAAGAATGCTTGGAATGCTGAACACCTTCGCAAGTATTATCAGTAATGTAAAATGTAAAGTTGTTCCTTCATTATGAATAAAACGAGGATGTTTCACCATTTTCTTTCTATTGAAAGTTTTTCGGGGAATACTAGTGTTGTACACTACGCTACTCGACAGCAAAAAGAAGACAAAAAGTTCGAAAGAACCAAAAAATAATACTCCTTTGGTTAGGAGACGACACTAGCGTGATCAACTACGGTTGGTAAGATAACTAGTGGACAGTTGGAAAGAACCAAAAATAATACTCCTTTGGTTAGGAGACGACACTAGCGTGATCAACTACGGTTGGTAAGATAATTAGTGGACAGTTCGAAAGAACCAAAAATATACTCCTTTGGTTAGGAGGCGTACACTAGCGTGACCAACTAAGGTTGGTAAGATAACTAGTGGACAGAAAGTTCGAAGGAACCAAAAATATGCTCTCATAAGCCAACAAGTTGGTCGGAAGGTAAAATCATTCCAGAAAATACAAAGAATTCCAAACTGAACCAAGTATAGTTGGTCGGTGACCAATTATACTTGGTCAACGAGGATAAATTATTGACCTTAGTTGGTCGGACACATTTTATGAAAATATTTGAAATTAAACCAAATATGGCTGGTCGGGGATAAAAACCCATCAACTGTAGTTGGTCGACAAACATTATTTATCCACCCTGGTTGGTTGGAAACAGTTTGAACATTTTATACTCATTACTTTATTATTAAGTGATTGAACGACATTGAATACTTGTAATTTTGCTTACTAAGTTGGTTGATGAACAGCATCATATTGTTATCTTTTTAACAGATACATATACACAAATATAAAGTGTTTGACAGGCACAAAAGAATAGCAATAAAGACTTGCAAACAAAAAATGAAATTCTTTCATTAAATTCAAAATAAATTACAGATTACATGAATGTACTAACTGTTACATTGAAAACCTATTCTATTGGTTTCTTTCCTTTATTTTTTGAAACAGGCTCCTTGCCAGCAGGAGGATCCTCTAGGCAAAGAGGAGAATTAATGAAATTAACATCTCTGAGCATTCTGACGTTCATCACAGAAGGTGTATCCAAGAGATGCTCAGGACGAGATAATTCAATCTGAGAATGAAGGCTATAATCACCGAGGTATTTTGAAATTAAGCTGCGAGGAATGGAACGAGCTGGGATCCAAGCCATGTCCAATTTGAAAGGTGGCACAGGCAAGTCTAATAACCCTGGAGCATGGTAATCCCATAAATAATGCCCTTGCTCCAATTTTAACACACCCAGTGCATTCAACCACCCCTGCTTATAACCTTCATTGTTGGCATGTTCAATACGAGCATCCAAATGAACAAGAGCTTCATTATATCCTGCCATCCAGAATTCCTTAGGTTGCTTACGAAATTGAAAGGTTAATCTATCCAATTGTTCGAGAAGGTTTTTGGCAAAAGGATCCTTAGTATGTAGAGCATACTTCGTTGCAGTAAGTTGATCTTCCAAGGATAGATTTTTCTTAGACATTTCTGATAAAGCCCGATCTTTGACGTTTAATTGGAATGCTTGAGTTTCCAAAGTAGATTGGGTATGAGCCTCTTCGACATTACGACTAAGAACTCTTGATCGACTCCGAGCAGCGATTGGAGAACTTTGCTCCTCGGCAACATTTTGAATAGCTCTTCCTCGCCCCCGAGCACCTCTTCCTCGTCCTCGAGCAGTCCCAGAAATAGCAGATCTTCTTAAGTCATCCAGTTCTTGCCTTAATTTGGCATTTTCGACCTCTAAAAACGAGAAACCTTCATCAGTAACTGGTACTAAAGCAGTGGAAGATGATGCTGCAGATTCATACTGAGCCAACTTTTTCTGCAAAGTATTGTTCTCCTGTTCCAGCAATTCAGCAATCTGCCTGCAAGCTTCAACTTCACCTTTTAAAGTTCTTTCCCTAACGTCGTATCCAGCAAGGATCTTTTTATGGCCTATTTCAGAAGAAAGTTGTTGGTATCTATTTTCATAATCTTTGGGCAACAAAGCCATTGATTCATTGTGCTGACCTTGGAGATCTTCTAAGGAACAATGAAGTTCCTCGATCAATTCGTAGTATGCCACATTATTGGCCACAGATCTGTCAAGTAAATCCTTCAAGTATCGGTAAGCCTCAACTGCTTGTTCCGAAGCATCGTGGCCAAGGATGTCGACAATCTCTGATACAGTCAGGTCTGTATGACCAGCTTTATAATATCCATTGCATTGTTTCATCAACTCGGTATCAGGGGCAGATATCAATTCCATTCTGGCCAAAAACTAATAAAGAAGAGGGCAGGAGTTAATAAATAAAAGCAGACAGAGTATCAACAATGAAGAGGAACGAAGATGTATTTTTATTAGATCATCAAAAGATTACATTGTTCGATTACAAATAATAAAATATAGAAATGATACCGAACAACTTCACACCTTTTCCTTGTCTCCCAAGACTTTCTCGGGAGGCTGGGATGAGGAGCTCGGTTGCTCGGTGGTAACGGCGACTTGGTCTGCAGGAGTTGAAATTTTGTCAGAAGGAGGAGGCATGGAAGAAATGTCCTTGCTGGCAGCAGGAAGAGAGGCAGGGACTTGATCACCTATAGCCATTGAAGATTCATCAGAGGCTGGATCATCTTCTTCTTCCTCCACAATTGGTGGAGGAGGACCAGGGAGGTGCAACTGGAATAGATCAGAATCATCCTTGACCTCCAGTTCCTGCAGAGCAGCTACCCAGCCATCATGGAAGTATTTCAACTTCCCATATTGAACTTGGGATGTCATAGCAACAATTCCCTTATCCCATCCTTTCTCCCAGCCAGCGCTGAAGGATTTTTTGACTGCTACTTTTCTTCTTAGTTTCTCCGAGGAGAGCTTCACATCCAATTCTTCTTTTTGGACCTTGATATCTTGCAGGGTGGACAACTTCTCCTCTCCCTTATTCAACTTATCTTCAAGCTCTCCCAAGTTCTTGAGCTTGACATCATACTTCTGATGTTCGACCTCTAAACCTTTTACTTTATCCTCCAGATTCTTAGAGATCTCAGATATCTTCACCTTCTCGGCCTCAACTGCAGACAACTTTTTCTCCCAAACAGCCTTATCCTCATTGTACTGTTGGCGAGATTCCTTTAAGGACTGGGTCAAACCCAACAGAGCATCCTCTACACCAGACGAGGAACTAGAGGCTTTAATTACCTCGTCCTTCTTCACAATGTTATTAAAACAGTTCACCAGCTGAAAGAGGAGAAAAATAGTAAGTCAGTGCAAAATACAAATACTCAGAAAAAGAAAGGAAATTCAGAGAGTAAGAAATTTACCGAAGCAAGATGACGAGTAGCTAGGGATGTCAGCATATCCCTAGAAATTTTTTCATCAATTCCTTGGACCTCGGGTATGACCCAAGTTTTCACCGAGCTCATTGCAGAGCTCGGAGGAATGATGGTGGGAACACCAACATCACCAGCTGGCAGTGTGGAGGCAGTTTCAGCCAAATTGACTGAGGATGATTTCCTCAATCTCCTCAAAGGAGTTTCAGCAACTTCAACCAAGGAAGAACTCTTGGTCGGAGAGATAGTAATCACTTCTACAGAAGCAATTTTCTTGCTCGGAGCCACTGGGGGCTTCTCGGTAGCTTTGGAAGGTGCGGCATCCACCTTCTTAGTCCCCTCAGGGATATCAGTTTTGCTCTTCTTGGTCTCATCAGCAGAAGAAGTGTCATCAAATAGAGAAGGAGGAGCTCTTTTCTTGCCCATTCTTTGACTTAAAGGAAGATGAGAATCTGAAGAAGAGTCCTCTGGAGTGGAAGCTGGCTCAATAGGGCGAGCAGTATAAGAGGTTGTATAACTCTTATACTGTAGCAAATATGATGCAGACCTGATGTGCTCGTCTGCAACGTTCTTATGCAAACCCCAGATAAGTTTCAGATGCTTGATATTAACCTCTGATTCTTTTGGAGTTTTTCTTTTGCTATCAACTGCAAATAAATACATAATGAGATATCAGTTATACATTTTGTCAAACATGATAAAAGCATAATTTCATAAGTAAAATAAAATGAAAAGTAAACCTATCCCATTGCCATATGGGGGGCATCTGGGACCGTTGTATACTCCATCTCCAACTAAAGGGGCATTTTGCCAATTTTTAATAACCAACCCATGTTCAAAATAATCTCTATTTGAGTCAGGGAGGTTAACTACAAGAGCCCTATTCAGAAACCTAGTTTTTAAATAATAAATATTATCTAGAGTGGCCCATTTATAGCAATACATAATTTCAGGGATCCCAATACGAGTCCCATGAGTTAGATTTAATTTATGCACCCCATTAATTATTCTCCATGAATTGGGGGCTATTTTTGCAGGGACAAGATCAAAATACTGACAAAACTCAAGACACAATGGGTTTGGTGGAAAAGAAAATCCACATTCAGCTATGAATAGACTGGGGAACCAATGCCCCTCAGCCAATCGAAAATAATCTAAAGGTTCAGAAAGAACCTCCAGAGTTACCCAAGAAGGAATGGAAAAATCAGAATGAAACTTCTCAACAGACTCCACAATATAAACCATACTGAATAGAAGAGATACAGAAGAAAGGAAGAAGATCTTACAGGAAAAAAGGAGGTATGTTGACAACGAACAAAAACTAGGATGAAAGAACAAGAGAGAAGGAGAGAATAGAAAGCTTGAATGCAGGAAATTGGAAAAAGAAGAAGACGGTATGGTTACCTAAGAAGTTTAAATACTTTGCCTTGGGAAGCGGCGAAGGAAATGATTACAAAAAAGAAACTATTGAACTTCCAGCGGCTAAAAGGACAAAAAGGGCACTAAGATCGAAGCGCTCTTAAAAGTTCGAAAAAAGGCGGATTCTTTGAATTTGGAAATAAATTTAAATACGATGCTCCTAAAACCCAGGAAGATCATTCAATATTTCCATAAACCGAGAAAGAATGTTCCATACTCCTCAAAGTTCGAAATATGAAACATTGGGGGCTTCTGTTGATACCAAAATTAATATGCTGATGTGGACGAATCAGACGAAGACACGTGTCAATGTACGTGGCACAATAGTAACGAGGAAGTTCATTTCCTCGACCAACTCATGTTCTCCCCGAGCAACGAGGATATACCGAGGAACTTCAGCACTCCGAGGTACTCTAGCACTCCGAGGTACTCTAGCGCTCCGAGGAACTCCTGAGCAACGCGCAACTAAGGCGGTCCGAGCTGCATCTTGGCCGTATTATTAATTGCCAGAATGTCAACAGTTCAACTATTCATTGAATGTTCATCATCTTGACGCACACGCTGCATTAAATGTATTACCCTTTCATATGTATTCTCATTTAATGTATCGGCCCATTCATGTACAGCCTAAGGGCTATAAATACCTTGTATCACCCTCATTCAAAGGGACCGAAATTTCTTGATAGAACCTGGTAATCGAGAATTCCCAAACAATCAGCAATAACATAACAGTGGACGTAGGCCATTCTTATAAGGCTGAACCACTTTACAAATCTGTGTCTCATTTTATTTATCTGTGATTGAATAATTAGAGCGATCTAATTTTTTACATCAACAATGAGCATTGTAAAACCATTGATATTCACCTCTATAAAAGAATTCAATAAGAGGGGTGTTTTTCGCCAGTAATGAAGAAAGACATAACTATAATATAAAGAAGGTGTCCTAAGTGTCAAGCTTTCTTCCAACCAGCTAAGTGTTATTTTATGGAAGCTTAAAAATATTTATGAGATATGGGCTTTACGCACATGTTGGGTTCAATAATGAGATATGGGCTTATTTGTAGTTGGATGACTCATATGAACTTTTCAAGTGCACTGGTGATCCAGAATGGGTCAAATTAGTCTAGAGTAGGTACCCGGGTGTTATAATTGGATTTCGGGGACTTTTTAGATGTAGTAGAACTCGTATAAGGGTACAGTGATCTTTTTTCGCCTAGGGTTTAAACTATAAAAGGGATTATTTGCGATTAAGAGGTAGTTAAAGGGTAGGGCGGTGGATGACAACCCACTTTTCAATCTCTGCTTAATTGTGAGTTGGGGAGAGTTTAGAGAAGAGCAAAATGAAGAAAATGGGAGAGAAGAACTTCAAAAAGAGAAAAGAAAGGCAATCTCAGGATATAAATGATCCCAACGAACAAAACTTCGGAATTAGGTCCTTAAATTCAAGTATTGACTTAATTTAAACTTTAATTTTGTAGTTAATAAAAACTAATTCCGAGATTAAAGATATAAACTTTGGTGAGAAATTGAAGAAGAATTAAAGTATGATTGAACCACTGATTTTAATTGAGATCGATTGATGATAAATGGATGAGAAATTCGTAATTAAATTTTGGGTTTGTGGGAATGAACATGAAATTTTTGATATGTTGTTAAAAAATTAATGAAAGTCAAGGTTTAATTAATTCAAGGTAGTTTGGATTAATGAACGATTAGGAATCCTTGTCTTTAGATGAGGGATTCAGGTTTAATTTGATGTTAAAATGTTTTTGGGATGTTAATATATGGATGTAGGATGTTAAATTGATGTTTTAAGAGGCTTGGGACCTCCATTGGAGGGTCTTAAAGGAGAAAATCAGAGGAAGAAGACGATGTGAACACCAATAAATAAAAATAATTCATTAGGGGATCAAATCGGTTCGCTTGACCAAATCTGTTTAGTCTACCAAGAGAACTTTTTCAGTTTGCTGGCCTACCTAGATTTTGGTTATGTGTTGTTTTGACCAGTTAAATCTTGGGGAAAGACCGTAGGGGCATCCATGGTAGAGTGGGATTACTAGGTAATGCTTTCCAGGGGTTGGTATGGGTGATAGTCCAATACATAGATGAGTTTGGATGAGTATATACTTATATGAATAATCGGGAAGTCGGTTCGGAATTTAGGATTTGGGAGACTAGTACGTTATGAGATTGTGTATGAGATCAGTATATATATATATATATATATATATATATATATATATATATATATATATATATATATATATATATATATATTGTGTGTGTGTGTGTGTGTGTGTGTGATTCTTGTTTATATTAAACATACCTACTCGGTAGTGCTATTGTTAGGAGGTTGTGCATAGTGGGTCGTCCAACCTTGCATTGACTAGTAAGTGTAAAATTGATTCCCTAGGCCATAGTAGTGTTGCATGGCCATTATCCATATGTGAGGATAGGTATTGGTTTCGAGACTGGTTGGGTGCGATGTGGTATGGTTGCAACCCCCGAATGTATATTTATGATCGCCTCCATTTATTTGTATGAGTTCGGATGTGAGATTCTGACCCAGTGGCTTAGTGTGATATGTGATATGTCTAGAGACCAATAATACACGAGGATGTATCCATAAGGTCCATGCTCTGAGGATTAGCTACCTAGTATTAGAATAGGTGGATCATCACAGTAATATTGAATTTCTTACATCTTATATGTGATGTACTTTTGATATAATTCAGCAAGTTTATGCCCAGTATGTTCTTGTATTTATACGTTTAGATTTAACAGTAGTAATGTAGCCATCCCTAGGGCTTCCTCCTTTTCTCTTTTGGGATTCCTTTTGGGGTGCGTGCAGGATTGCACCCTTTCTCAAGGCGCTAGGATGTCGTCAATGTGAGTTAATGTGCAGAGATAGAGTCGGCACCCTATTTTGCACAAAGCAGGCAAAAGAAATGTCGTCGTCTTGAGAGAATGACATCAAATGACAATAATTATGCTTGTGAAACCCAACAGTTCGGGGTCTAAGTTACAAATGGGAAGGTGTTATGCACCCATTTCCCCCTTAATCTTCTCATGTTATACTTCGTTAAGTGTGTGCTTATGTGCATAATATATATGAAGAATGAAATCATTCAACTCGCGTCATGGGAAAGGAAGGAGTGATCCTTCAGAGTGTTCCCAAAAATAATAATCCAAAATATAATATGAGTGTTTGGCGAATCATAAGTCATTATGGAAGAAAGAATGTACATAAGAATATGACATTCATTAAGTATATATATATAACATGGGGTGGGGTTCAATCCATAAATCCAAATGGGGGATTTCTCTTATGTGTGTTTGTGTAGAGGAAATGCGTTCTAAAAGTGAGAATGTGAGATGAGAATCCTTCTTTTGGAATTTATAGATAAATCCACTTTTTATTATTTTTGCTTTTTTTAAATGAAAATAGAGTATGTGCAAATACTACTAATAAATGTTTAAGATTAATGTATGTGATGTAATGAAATAAAGTGCTAAAGTGTAAATAAATCAACTAATATTAAAATAAAATATTTAGAGGAAAGGATAGAGAATTGGACCTCTTTATGAATGCTTGATGTTGATCTTTAAAGTAGATATGTTGATCTTGCAGTAGGATGAAAATTGTATGAAGAAATGGTGGGAATATACTAAATGAAGTAAGAAAGTGATGGAATGGAATGTGGGAAATTGGCTTTTTAGGAAGGGGACAACTCTGAATTCGAGATAAGGTTCTCTTAATTATTGAAAGGGATTTTCATTCAATGTGTGGTCATGGACTTAACTTATAGGGCCAAAGGTACTGCTAATTGGAAGGTGCCCAGACCTGCCTATCGGCTCAGCACCTCAGGCACACAGCGGATAGGAAGGGCCCTGAGGGTGCCATTCGGAAGTCCGAGATAGGTTTTTCAGAAAATGGTTGTAAAACACAATCCATAAGTCAGAATCGTACATGGGATGGACTGTTGGAAAGGGTATTCAAATACCTTTAAGAATCCAATGATACACTCTTGAATCTAGGAGTTTACCAAGGACAAATGGGGCCCGATAGTGCTCTTTGGTCTCTAAATAGGAAAACCCTTAAAGGGAAATGGATCGTTCATCCATACCGTAAGGACGATTCGTGCATGGGATGGACCGTTGGAAAGTTTATTTAGTGATCTTTAATATTTCACTCAGCTTCTTTCAATTCAAAGAGCTGACCCAGGTCAAATGGGGCTCAAAAGATCCAGTGACTCTTCAGAGTAAAATGAGTCATTCCTCTACATCGTGAGGCTGATTCTCGCACGAGATGGACTATTGTAAAGGGTACTTAGTACCCTTTGATATTTCATTCATGGTTTCTCAATCTAGAAAGTTGACTGGAGTCAAACAGTGCCCGAGAGTACCTGGTGGCCTCCAAATCGATTTTTAGAGTAAAATAGATTATTTATCCAAACCGTAAGACCAGTCTGTGCATTACATGGATCATTATAAAGGAAAATCAAAGCCCTTCAAGGATTCAATGAGATTTTGCTCAAGCAAAAGAGTTGATCGAAGTCAAACAGGGCCCAAGAGTGCCCAGTGGTCTCCAGATCAGTACTCACAGCGTGGCTTATGATTTATTATGGATGGATGATTGTTAGGGTCCTAAGGAGATTTTTAGTGTTTTCCTAAGATTAGGTGTCTATATATTCGTGTCTATATATTCCCTCGGTGGGCATTCTTGGAAAAAGTGAAGGTCGTTGAATAATAGAAACCACATCAATACTTGTAAAGACCAATTCTATGGCTTAGGTCAATTTTGAGGACCTAAAGTTGTGGCAACCAATTCAATGGGACGAGGACAATTATGAGGTCATAATGGGACAAGGATGACTAATTCAACGGGTTAAGGTCAATTCTGAGGACCTAAAGTTATGTTGTGGACATTCGATTTTAAAGGTTGAGGTAAATTCTGAGGACCTAAAGTTGTGATGACCAATTTTAAGGGTCGATGTCAACTCTGAGTACCTATAGTTTTGTGGTAACCAATTCTGCGGGCTAGGGTCAATTATGAAGACCTAAAGTTGGGACGACCAATTTTGAGGGCTAAGGTCAATTCTGAGGACCTAAGGTTTGGACGACCAATTCTAAGGGACAAATTCAATTTTGAGGAACTAAGGTTGTAACGACTAATTTTGGGAACCGAGATCAATTCTGAGGACCTGAGGTTATGATGACCAATTATGCGGACCAAGGTTAATTTGAGTACCTATAGTTGTCACGACCAATTCTTCAGGACGAGGTCAATTCTAAGGACCTATACTTATGACGAGCAATTCAGAGGGACGAGATCAATTCTGAAGACCCAAAGTTGTGACAAGCAATTATGAGGGTCGAGGTCAATTTTGAGGACCTATAGTTGTGACGACTAATTCTGAAGTCCAAGGTCAATTTTGAGGACCTAAAGTTAGGACGACCAATTCTGAGGGTCGAGGTCAATTCTGAGGACCTATAGTTGTGACGATTAATTCTGAGGGTCGAGGTCAATTTTGAGAACCTATAGTTGTAGCAACCAATTATGTGGGCAAAAGTTAATTCTGAGGACTTAAAGTTAGGATGATCAATTATGTGGGCCGAGGTCAATTCTGAGGACCTATAGTTGGGACAACTACTTCTGAGGGCTGAGGTCAACTCTATAGATCTAAAGTTAGGACGACCGATAATGAGGGTCAAGGTTAATATTGAGGACCTAAAGTTGGGATGACCAATTCTGAGGGCCGAGGTTAGTTCTGAGGACTTATAACTGTGTCGACCAATTCTGAGGACCGAGGTCAATTCTGAGGACCTACAGTTGTGACGACCAATTTTGAAGGTCAAGGTAAATTTTGAGGACCTAAAGTTAGCACGATCAATATTGTGGGTCGAGGTTAATTATAAGGATCAAAAGTTATAGCACGAGGAATATCTCTCCTAGGGAATTTTAAATTATCTTAGGGGTGCAGGTGCACTCACTACACCAAAACAGGCGATTGGTCACGGCCAAAATCCCTGACCAAGATCAAGGGTCGCGGACTTGGTTCGTGACCATTTTGGGCGTGACCATTTCGGGCATGACCAATTTCGTGGGTCGCGGCCCAAGTTCGTGACCAAAAAATGGTCACGGTCCGCAGTGTGTCATGGAAGATGGTCATGGACTTGGGTCGTGACTCATACCGTGATGGGGAAAAAATGGCCGCGGCCTTCGTCCGTGACCCACAACCGTGACAAACTTGGTCGCGGCCAAAGTCCGTGACCCACACCCCGATGAAAAAAAAAGGAGGGGAAATGGTCACGGCCCAAGTCCGTGACCCATAACCGTGGCAAAAAATGGTCGCGGTCAAAGTCCATGACCCTCACCGCTACGCAAAAAAAAAGGAAAAAATTGGTCGCGGACTTTGGCCGTGACCCCCAACTGTGACAAAAATTGGTCGCGGCCAAAGTCCGTGACCCACACCGCGACGGGAAAAAAATCTTCGCGAACTTTGGCGACGACCATTTTTCGTCACAATTGGGGGTCATGGACTTTGGCCGCGACCATTTCTATGCGCGACGGAAAAAATAAAAATGGTCATGGACAAAGTCCATGACCATATTTAACTATAATTTTAAAAAAAATGTCCTTTTTTGGTCCAATCCTAAAATCGAGGGTCCTGTGACTGCACGGTTGCGAATATTTATTATTGGCAAAACAATAAAAAAATCACAAATTGCGAATCGGGAACGTTGTAAATAAACAAATATATATACAAATTTAAAAATATTACATGTCTTAATAATTCACAGACCAAAAAAAATTGGGCAGAGTTTCCTCTATTTTATGTACATTCCAAACCCTGTAAATATCAAACCTGCTTATTATAAAGCCCGCACGGCCATAAAATTTAACGATCAAATTATAAAAGCCCAAACGACCATAAAACAAAACAATAAACGCCCGCACGGCTATAACACATAAAAAAACATAATCCTAAATTCCCACACCATTATATAAACAATCTTCATGTCGTAAACCATTGCCTTCTTCATTTGTTCCACGTGCAAAAATCTTACAAAAGATAGGATACAAAAAAAATGATATCACTAACCAAGTAGTTTTACAAAAAATTTATTCAGGCTGAAAAATTGCATATATGTGTTATAATTATCAACATATCAATGTTTTAATCCCTAAGTCTAGAACTATACAAATTATCATCATATTCTCAAAGCGGGAGTCCCGTGATCACGCGGTCAGTTCCTACGAGTTACATTGGTCTCGTGTGAGGTGTTGGTACCACTCACGGGGTCGTTTGAGTGATGTTTTGGGTTTTCACCCACTAACGCCATATTTTTATGCCTAAGTCTAGAAATCTATAAATTATCGTCGTATTTTCAAACCAGGGGTCCAATGATCGCGCGGTTAGTTCGTACGAGTTACATTGATCCCATGTGAGGTGTAGGTGCCACTCATGGGGCCGTTCGGGGGCTGTTTTGGATTTTTACACACTAACGCCATATTTTTATGCCTAAGTCTAAAAACATGCAAATTATAGTCATATTCTCATACCGGGACTCCCGTGATTTCGCGGTCAGTTCGAGCGAGTTACATTGGTCCCGTGCGAGGTGTTGGTGCCACTCACGAGGTCGTTCGGGGGCTGTTTCGGGTTTTTCCCCACTAACGCCATGTTTTAATGCCTAAGTCACTATATTTTCAAATTATCATCATATTCCCAAACCGAGAATCCCGTGATCGCGCAGTCAATTCGTACGAGTTACATTGGTCCGGTGCGAGATGTTGGTGCCACTCACGGGGCCGTTCGGGGGCAGTTTCGCGGTTTCCCTCACTAACGCCATGTTTTTATGCCTAAGTCTTGAAATATGCAAATAATCGTCGTATTTTCAAACTGGGTGTCTCGTGATCGAACGGTCAGTTCGTACGAGTTACATTGATCCCGTGCGAAGTGCAGGTGCCATCACGGGGCCTTTCGGGGGCTATTTCGAATTTCCGCCCACTAACGCCATATTTTTATTCCTAAGTCCAAAAATACACAAATTATCGTCGTATTCTTAAATTGGGAGTCCCGTGATCGCGCTGTCAGTTCGTACGAGTTACATTGGTCTCGTGCGAGGTGTTGGTGCTACTCACAGGGCCGTTCGTGGGATATTTCGTATTTTCACCCACTAACGCCATGTTTTTATACCTAAGTCAAGAAATACGCAAATTATCATCGTATTCTCAAATTGGGAGTCCCGTGATTGCGCGATCAGTTCGTACAAGTTACATTGGTCCCATACGAGGTGTTGGTGCCACTCACGGGGCCGTTCGGGGGATGTTTCGGGTTTTCACACACTAACGACATGTTTTAATGCCTAAGTCTAGAAATATGCAAATTATCGACGTATTCTCAAACCGAGAGTCCCGTGATCGCGCGGTCAGTTCCTACGAGTTAGATTGGTCACGTACTAGGTGTTGGTGCCACTCACGGGGTTATTTTGGCTTTTCTCCCTCTAACGCCATTTTTAAGCTTAAGTCTATATATTTTCAAATTATCGTCCTATTCTCAAATCGAGAATGTCGTGATCGCGCGGTCAGTTCGTAAGTTACATTGGTCCCGTGCAAGGTGTTGATGCCACTCACGGTGCCGTTCGGGGCTGTTTCGGGTTTTCACCCACTAATGTTATTTTTTAAGCCTGAGTTTATATATTTTTAAATTATCATCGTATTCTCAAATTAGGAATCCCGTGATCGGGCGGTCAGTTTGTACGAGTTACATTGGTCCCGTGCGAGGTGTTGGTGCCACTCACGGGGCCGTCCAGGGGCTGTTTTGGGTTTTCACCCACTAACGCCATATTTTAATGCCTAAGTCTATAAATATGCAAATTATCATCGTATTCTCAAATCGGGAGTCCCTTGATCGCGTGGTCAGCTCTTACGAGTTACAGTGCTCCCGTGCGAGGTGTTGGTGCCACTCACGGGACCGTTCGGGGGATATTTTGGGTTTTCACCCACTAACACCATGTTTTTTTGCCTAAGTCTAAAATATGAAAATTATCATCGTATTATCAAACCGGGAGTCCCATGATCATGCGGTCAGTTTGTACGAGTTACATTGGTCCCGTGCAAGGTGTTGTTGCCACTCACGGGGCCGTTCAATGGTTGTTTCGGGTTTTCACCCGCTAACGCCATGTTTTATTGCTTAAATCTAGAATTATGAAAATTATCATCGTATTCTCAAACTGGGAGTCCCGTGATCACGCAGTATGTTCCTACGAGTTACATTGGTCCCGTGCGAGGTGTTGGTGCCAGTTACGGGGCCGTTCGATGGCTGTTTCGGGTTTTCACCCGCTAACGCCATGTTTTAATGCCTAAGTCTCGAATTATGCAAATTATTTTCATATTCTCAAATCGGGAGTCCTTTGACTGCGAGGTCAGTTTGTACGAGTTACATTGGTCGTGTGCGAGATGTTGGTGCCACTCTTGGGGCCGTTCTGTGGTCGTTTCGGGTTTTCACCCACTAAGGCCATGTTTTAATGCCTAAGTCTAGAAATATGCAAATTATCAATGTATTCTCGAAACGGGAGTCCCGTGATCACATTGTCAATTTGTACGAGTTACATTGCTCTCGTGCGAGGTGTTGGTGCCACTCACGGGGCCGTTCGGGGGCTGTTTCGAGTTTTCACCCACTAACGCCATGTTTTTAAGCCTAAGTCAAGAAATATGCAAATTATCACCGTATTCTCAAATCGAGAGTCCTGTGATCACGTGGTCCGTTCGTACGAGTTATATTGGTCCTGTACGAGGTGTTAGTGCCACTCACGGGATCGTTCGGGGGCTATTTTGGGTTTTCACCCACTAACGCCATGTTTTAAGCCTAAGTCAAGAAATATGCAAATTGTCGTCGTATTCTCAAATCGGGAGTCCCGTGATAGCACGGTCAGTTTGTATGAGTTACATTGGTCTCGTACGAGGTGTTGGTGCCACTAACGGGGCCATTCGGGGGCTGTTTCGAGTTTTCTCCCTCTAACGCCATTTTTAAGCCTAAGTCTATATATTTTCAAATTATCATCGTATTCTCAAACCAGGAATTCCATGATCGCGCGGTCAGTTCGTACGAGTTACATTTGTCCCGTGCAAGGTGTTGGTTCCACTCACGGGGCCGTTCGGGGGCTATTTCGGGTTTTCACCCACTAACGCCATTTCATAAGCCTAAGTCTATATATTTTCAAATTATCATCGTATTCTCAAACTGGGAATCCCATGATCGCGCGGTCAATTCGTACGAGTTACATTGGTCTCGTGCGAGGTTATGGTGCTACTCACGGGGCCGTTCGGGATCTGTTTCGAGTTTTCACCCACTAACGCCATGTTTTAGTGCCTAAGTTTAGAAATATGCAAATTATCATCATATTCTAAAATAGGATTCCCTTTATCACGTGGTCAATTCCTTCGAGTTACATTGCTCCCGTGCGAGGTGTTGGTGCCACTCACGGGGCCGTTCGGTGGCTATTTCGGGTTTTCACCCACTAACACCATCTTTTTATGCCTAAGTCTAGAAATATGCAAATTATAGTTGTATTCTCAAATCGGCAGTTGCGTGATTGCGCGATCAATTTGTACGAGTTACATTGGTCCAGTGCGATGTGTTGGTGCCACTCATCGGGTAGTTCGGTTGTTGTTTTGGGTTTTCACCCGCTAATGCAATGTTTTAATGCCTTAGTCTAGAATTATGCAAGTTATCATCGTATTCTCAAATCGGGAGTCCCGTGATCGTGTGGTCTGTTCCTACGAGTTACATTGGTCCTGTGCGAGGTGTTGGTGCCACTCACGGGGCCGTTCGGGGGATGTTTCGAGTTTTTGCCCACTAACACCATCTTTTTATGCCTAAGTCTAGAAATATGCAAATTATTTTCATATTCTCAAACCGGGAGTCCCATGATTACGTGGTCAATTTGTACGAGTTACATTGGTCATGTGCGAGGTGTTGGTGCCACTCACGAGGCCGTTTAGTGGTTATTTTAGGTTTTCACTCACTAACACCCTGTTTTAATGCCTAAGTCAATATATTTTCAAATTATCATCGTATTCACAAACCTGGGGTCCCATGAATGCACAGTCAGTTCGTACGAGCTACATTGGTCCTGTGCGAGGTGTTGGTGCCACTCACGGGACCGTTCGGGGTCAGTTTTGGGTTTTCTCTGTCTAACACCATTTTTTAAGCCTAAGTCTAGATATTTTCAAATTATCGTCATATTCTCAAATTGGGAGTCCCATGATCGTGCGATCAGTTCGTACGAGTTACATTGGTCCCGTGCGAGGTGTTGGTGCTGCTCACGGGGCCGTTTAGGGGCGATTCCGAGTTTTCACCCACTAACGCCATGTTTTAATGCCTAAGTCTATAAATATGCAAATTATCGTCGTATTCTCAAACCCAGAGTCCCGTGATCGCGCTGTCAGTTTGTACGAGTTACATTGGCCTCGCGTGAGGTGTTGGTGCCACTCACTAGGCCGTTCGGGGGCTGTTTTGAGTTTTCACCCACTAACACCATATTTTTAAGCCTAAGTCAAGAAATATGCAAATTAGCGTCGTATTCTCAAATCGGGAGTCCCGTGATCGCGCGGTCAGTTCGTACGAGTTACATTGTCCCCGTACGAGGTGTTGGTGCCACTCACGGGGCCGTTCGGTGGCTATTTCTGGTTTTCACCCACTAACGCCATGTTTTTAAGCTAAGTCAAGAAATATATAAATTATCGTTGTATTCTTAAATCGGGAGTCCCATGATCGTGCGATCAGTTCGTACGAGTTACATTGATCCCGTACGAGGTGTTGGTTCCACTCACGGGGCCGTTCGGGGGTTATTTGGGGTTTTCTCCCTCTAACGCCATGTTTTTATGCATAAGTCTAGAAATATGCATATTATCATCATATTCTCAAAACGGGAGTCCCATGATCGCGCTGTCGATTTGTACGAGTTGCATTGGTTTCATGCGAGGTATTGGTGCCACTCACGGGGCCGTTCGGGGACTATTTCGGGTTTTCACCCACTACTAACACCATGTTTTTATGCCTAAATCTAGAAATATGCAAATTATCATTGTATTCTCAAATCAGGAGTCCCGTGATCGCAAGGTCAATTGGTACGAGTTACATTGGTCCCGTGCGAGGTGTTGGTGCTACTCACGGGGCCGTTCGGTGGCTATTTCGGGCTTTCACCCGCTAATGCAATGTTTTAATGCCTAGTTCTAGAATTATGCAAATTATCATCGTATTCTCAAATCGAGAGTCCCGTGATCGTGTGGTCTGTTCTTATGAGTTACATTGGTCCCGTGCGAGGTGTTGGTGCCACTCTAGTGGCCGTTCGGGGGATGTTTTGAGTTTTCGCCCACTAATGCCATCTTTTTATGCCTAAGTCTAGAAATATGCAAATTATTTTCAAATTATCAAACCGGGAGTCCCATGATTGCGCGGTCAATTTGTACGAGTTACATTGATCCTGTATGAGGTGTTGGTGCCACTCACGGGGCCGTTCCGTGGTTGTTTCGGGTTTTCACCCACTAAAGCCATGTTTTAATGCCTAAGTAAATATATTTTCAAATTATCATCTTATTCTCAAACCGAGGGTCCCGTGAATGCACGGTCAGTTCGTACGAGCTACATTGGTCCTGTGCGAGGGGTTGGTGCCACTCACGGGGCCGTTCGGGGTCAGTTTCGAGTTTTTCACTCTCTAACGCCATTTTTTAAGCCTATGTCTAGATATTTTCAAATTATCGTCGTATTCTCAAACTGGGAGTCCCGTGATCGCGCGATCAGTTCGTACGAGTTATATTGGTCCCGTGCGAGGTGTTGGTGCTGCTCACGGGGTCGTTCGGGGGTTGTTTCGGGTTTTCACCCACTAACGCCATTTTTTAATGCCTAAGTCTCGAAATATGCAAATTATTGTCATATTCTCAAACCCGGAGTCCCGTGATCGCACTCTCAGTTTTTACGAGTTACATTGGTCTCGCGCGAGGTGTTGGTGCCACTCACGGGGCCGTTCGGGGGCTGTTTCGAGTTTTCACCCGCTAACGCCATGTTTTTAAGCCTAAGTCAAGAAATATGCAAATTATCGTCGTATTCTCAAATTGGGAGTCCCGTGATCACACGGTCAGTTCGTACGAGTTACATTGTCCCTATACGAGGTGTTGGTGCCACTCACGGGGCTGTTCGGGGGCTGTTTCTGGTTTTCACCCAATAACGCCATGTTTTTAAGCCTAAGTCAAGAAATTTACAAATTATCGTCGTATTCTCAAATCGGGAGTCCCGTGATCGTGCGATCAGTTCGTATGAGTTATATTGATCTCGTACGAGGTGTTGGTTCGACTCACGTGGCCGTTCGGGGGTTGTTTGGGGTTTTCTCCCTCTAACATCATGTTTTTATGAATAAGTCTAGAAATATGCATATTATCATCGTATTCTCAAAACGGGAGTCCCATGATCGCGCTGTCAGTTTGTACGAGTTACATTGGTTTCATGCGAGGTGTTAGTGCCACTCACGGGGCCGTTCGGGGGCTGTTACGAGTTTTCACCCACTAACGCCATGTTTTTAAGCCTAAGTCAAGAAATATGCAAATTATCGTCGTATTCTCAAATTGGGAGTCCCGTGATCGCACGATTAGTTCGTACGAGTTACATTGGTCCCGTACGAGGTGTTGGTGCGACTCACGGGACCGTTCGGGGGCTGTTTCTTTCACCCACTAACGCTATGTTTTTAAGCCCGGGTTAATAAATATAAAAATTCTCGTCATATTCTCAAATTGGGAGTCCCGTGATCGCGCGGACAGTTCCTACGAGTTACATTGGTCCCGTAAGAGGTATTGGTGCCACTCACGGGGCCGTTCGGGGACTGTTTGGGGTTTTCTCCCTCTAACTCCATTTTCAAGCCTAAGTCTATATATTTTCAAATTATCGTCGTATTATCAAACCAGGAATTTCATGATCGCGCGATCCGTTCAGACAAGTTACATTAGTTCCGTGCAAGGAGTTGGTGCCACTCATGGGGCCGTTCGGGGGCTATTTTGGGTTTTCACTCACTAACGCCATTTTTTAAGCCCGAGTCTATATATTTTCAAACCGAGAATCTCGTAATCACGCGGTTAGTTCGTACGAGTTACATTGGTCCCGTGCGAGGTGTTGGTGCTCCTCATGAGGCCGTTTGGGGGTTGTTCTGAGTTTTCACCCACTAACGCCATGTTTAATGCCTAAATCTAGAAATATGCAAATTATCATTGTATTCTCAAATCGAGAGTCCCTTGATTGCGCGGTCAGTTCCTACGAGTTACATTACTCCCGTGCGAGGTGTTGGTGCCACTCACGGGGCCGTTTGGGGGCTATTTCGGGTTTTCACCCACTAACACCATGTTTTTATACCTAAGTCTAGAAATATATAAATTATCATCGTATTCTCAAATCAGAAGTCCCGTGATCGCACGGTCAGTTTGTACATGTTACATTGGTCCCGTGCGAGGTGCTGGTGCCACTCAAGGGGCCGTTCGGTGGCTGTTTCGAGTTTTCACCGGCTAACGTCATGTTTTAATGCCTAAGTCTCGAATTATTCAAATTATCATTGTATTCTCAAACTGGGAGTTCCGTGATCGCGCGGTCTGTTCCTACGAGTTACATTGGTCCCGTGCGAGGTATTAATGCCACTCACGGGGCCGTTCGAGGGCTGTTTCGAGTTTTCTCCCACTAACGCCATCTTTTTATGCCTAAGTCTAGAAATATGCAAATTATTTTCGTATTCTTAAACTGGTAGTCCCATGATTGCGCGGCCAGTTTATATGAGTTACATTGGTCATGTGAGAGGTGTTAGTGCCACTCACGGGGCCGTTCGGTGGTTGTTTCAGGTTTTCACCCACTAACGCCATGTTTTAATGCCTAAGTCAATATATTTTCAAATTATCATCGTATTCTCAAACCAGGAGTCATGTGAATGCGCAGTCAGTTCGTACGAGTTACATTGCCTGTGCAAGGTGTTGCTGCCACTCACGAGGCCGTTCGGGGTCTGTTTTGGGTTTTTTCCCTATAACGCCATTTTTTAAGCGTAAGTCTAGATATTTTCAAATTATCATCGTATTATCAAACCGTTAGTCCCGTATCGCGCGATTAGTTTGTACGAGTTACATTTGTCCCGTGCAAGGTATTGGTGCTGCTCATGGGACCGTTCGGGGGCTGTTCCGGGTTTTCACCCACTAATGCCATGATTTAATGCCTAAGTCTATAAATATGCAAATTATCATCATATTCTCAAACTCGGAGTCCCATGATCACGCGGTCAGTTCCTACGAGTTACATTGGTCTCGTGCAAGGTATTGGTGCCACTCACGGGGCCATTCGGGGGTTGTTTTTGGTTTTCACCCACTACCGCCATGTTTTTCTGACTAAGTCTAGAAATATGAAAATTATCATCGTATTCTCAAAATAGGAGTCCCGTGATCACGCTTTCAGTTCGTACGAGTTACATTGGTCCCGTGCGAGGTGTTGGTGCCACTCACGGGGCCATTTGGGGGCTGTTTTGGGTTTTCACCCATAACGCCATGTTTTAATGCCTAAGTCTAAAAATATGCAAATTATCATTTTATTCTCAAATAGGGAGTCCCATGATCGCGCGGTCAGTTCCTACGAGTTACATAGAGGTGTTGGTGCCACTCACGGGGCCATTCAGAGGTTATTTCGAGTTTTCACCCACTAACGCCATGTTTTTAGGCCTAAGTCTAGAAATATGCGAATTATCATCGTATTCTCTAAACGGGAGTCTCGTGATCGTGCGGTCAGTTCGTATGAGTTATATTGGTCCCGTAAGAGGTGTTGGTGCCACTCGCGGGGCCGTTCGAGGGCTGTTTCGGGTTTTTGCCCTCTAACGCCATTTTTAAGCCTAAGTCTATAGATTTCAAATTATCATCGTATTCTCAAACCGGGAATCATGTGATCACGCGATCAGTTCGTACGAGTTACATTGGTCCCGTGCGATGTGTTGGTGCCACTAACGGGGCCGTTTGGGGGCTATTTCAAGTTTTCACCCACTAACGCCATTTTTAAGCTTGGGTCTATATATTTTCAAATTATCAACGTATTCTCAAATCGAGAATCCCATGAACGCGCGGTCAGTTCGTACGAGTTACATTGGTCTTGTGCAAGGTGTTGGTACTACTCACGAGGCCGTTCGGGGGCTGTTCCGGGTTTTCACCCACTAACGCCATGTTATAATGCCTAAGTCTTAAAATATCAAATTATCATTGTATTCTCAAACCGAGAGTCCTTTGATCGTGTGATCAGTTCCTACGAGTTACATTGTTCCCGTGCGAGGTGTTGGTGCTACTCATGGGGCCGTTCGGGGGCTATTTCGGGTTTTCACCCACTGACGCCATGTTTTTATGCCTATGTCTAGAAATATGAGAATTATCAACGTATTCTCAAATTGGGAGTCCCGTGATCGCGCGATCAGTTCGTACGAGTTACGTTGGTCCCATGCGAGGTGTTGGTACCACTCACGGGACTGTTCGGGAGTTGTTTTGTATTTTCACCCACTTAAGCCATGTTTTAATTCCTAAGTCTAGAAATATGCAAATTATCATTGTATTCTCAAATCGGGAATCCCGTGATCGTGCGGTATGTTCCTACAAGTTACTTTGGTCATGTGCGAGGTGTTGGTGCCACTCACGGGGTCGTTCGGGGGCTATTTCTGGTTTTCACCCACTAACGCCATATTTTTATCCTAAGTCTAGAAATATGCAAATTATCTTCATATTCTCAAACCAGGAGTCTCGTGATTGCGCGATCAATTCGTACGAGTTACATTGGTCCCGTGCGAGGTATTAGTGCCACTCACGGGGCTGTTCGATGGCTGTTTCGGATTTTCAGACACTAACGCCATGTTTTAATGCCAAAGTCTATATATTTTCAAATTATCATCGTATTCTCAAACCGAGAGTCCCGTGAATGCGCAATCTGTTCGTCTGAGTTACATTGGTTTTGTGCGAGGTGTTGGTGCCACTCACGGGGCCGTTCGGGGTCTGTTTCGGTTTTTTGCCCTCTAACGCCATTTTTTAAGTCTAAGTCTAGATATTTTCAAATTATCATTATATTATCAAATCGGGAGTCCCGTGATCGCGCGGTCAGTTCGTACGAGATGCATTGCTCCCGTGCGAGGTGTTGGTGCTACTCACGGGGCCGTTTGGGGGTTGTTCCGGGTTTTCACCCACTAAAGCGATGTTTTAATGCCTAAGTCTAGAAATATGCAAATTATCGTCATATTCTCAAACTCGGAGTCCCTTGATCGCGCGGTCAGTTCCTATGAGTTACATTGGTCCCGTGCGAGGTATAGGTGCCACTTACGGGGCCGTTCGGGGGTTGTTTCTGGTTTTCAGCCACTAACGCCATGTTTTAATGCCTAAGTCTAGGAATATGCAAATTATCATCGTATTCTCAAACAGGGAGTCCCGTGAGCGCGCGGTTAGTTCATACATGCTACATTGGACCCGTGCGAGGTGTTGGTGCCACTCATGGGGCCGTTCGGGGGCTGTTTCAGGTTTTCACCCACTAACACCATGTTTTTATGCCTAAGTCTATATATTTTAAAATTATCATCATATTCTCAAATCGGGGGTCCCGTGATTGCGCGATCAGTTCGTACGAGTTACATTGATCCCGTGCAAGGTGTTGGTTCCAGTCACGGGGCCGTTCGGGGGCTGTTTTGGGTTTTCGCCCTTTAACACCATTTTTTAAGCCTAAGTCTAGATATTTTCAAATTATCATCATATTCTAAAACTGGGAGTCCCGTGATCATACGGTCAGTTCGTACGAGTTACATTGGTCCCGTGCGAGGTGTTGGTGCCACTCACGGGGCCGTTTGAGGGTTGTTTCTAGTTTTTACCCCCTAACGCCATTTTTTAAGCCTAAGTCTATATATTTTCAAATTATTGTCATATTCTCAAATCGAGAATCCCGTAATCGCGCGGTCAGTTCGTACGAGTTACATTGGTCCCTTGCGAGGTGTTAGTGCCACTCGCGGGGCCATTCGGGGGCAGTTTCGGGTTTTCACCGACCAACACCATGTTTTAATGCCTAAGTCTAGAAATATGTAAATTATCTTTGTATTCTTAAATCGTGAGTCCCGTGATCGCTCGATCAGTTCCTACGAGTTACATTGGTCCCGTGCGAGGTGTTGGTGCCACTCACGGGGCCGTTCAGGGGCTATTTCGGGTTTTCACCCCTTAACGCCATGTTTTAATGCCTAAGCCTAGAAAAATGCAAATTATCATCGTATTCTTAAATCGGCAGTACCGTGAATGTGCGCTCAGTTCGTATGAGTTACATTGGTCCCGTGCGAGGTGTTGGTGCCACTCACGGGGCCGTTCGAGGGTTGTTTTGGGTTTTCACCCACTAACATCAAGTTTTAATGCTTAAGTCTAGAAATATGCAAATTATCATCGTATTCTCAAACTGGGAGTCCCGTGATCACGCGATCAGTTCCTACGTGTTACATTGGTCCAGTGCGAGGTGTTGGTGCCACTCACGGGGACATTCGAGGGTTGTTTCGAATTTTCGCCCTCTAACGCCTTGTTTTCATGCTTAAGTCCTCATATTTTCAAATTATCAGCGTAATCTCAAATCGAGAGTCCCATTATCCCGCGGTTAGTTCCTACGTGTTACATTGGTCTTGTGAGAGGTGTTGGTGCCTCTCATGAGACTATACGTGGGTTGTTTCGGGTTTTCACCCTCTAACGCCTTGTTTTTAAGCTATATAGCAGTTATTTATGGCTTATATAGAAGCTATATATGGACATATATAGCTGTTAGATATGGCCATATATAGCTGCTAGATATGGGCATATATAGCCATATATAGCTGCTATATATGGGCATATATAGCTGCTATATAGCCATATAACATGTGGACTATGCATGAAGAATGGTATTTCCTTTTTAAAACATTGTACTGGTATGCTCATAAAGAATGGTCCTATGACTTATCTTTGTTATCCTTTGTATAGTGGAAGAAAGAGAATAGTTTACTATGAAGACATGATGAAAAAAGTGAAAAGGAAGCTTACTAAATGGAAATCTACATGCCTTTTTACAGGAGGTAAAATTGTGTTCTTAAAATCTGTGCTAGTATCTATGCATATATATCTAATATCTTCTATGTTCCCTCCCAAAGCTGTCATAGAAAGGCTGTATAATCTAATGGCAAAGTTTTTTTGGAGTTCAAATTAAGGGGATAATAGGCATCGATGGTGTAAATGGGAGGACAGTACAAGGCCTACAAATGAAGGTGGTCTGGGAGTCTGGAACTTATATGATATTTCAAATTCTCTTAGTATGAAGATGTGGTGAAATTGAGACAAAAATATTCTATGTGGGCTCAATTTATAAAGGAAGCATATTGTTGGAAGCTCCATCCTTCTATAGCTCCAACTAGAGTAGGAGTTCATATGTGGAATAGAATGGTATCAAGTAGATCTTTAAGTGAAGAACACATGATATGGAAGATTGGTAGTGGTGACATAAGTATATTCTTGGATAATTGGGGAATTAAAGAGGCAAAAAATATAGAGGTATTAGAGGATCTACCAGTTAAATCATTTTGGAAGGAGAGGCTGAAATGGGACAATCAAAAAATTAAGAGAAAATTTTCTGTTCAGATATCATAAAAGATTTTACAGTTTGAGGAAATATGGGACAACCAATCTGATAAAGTTATATGGAAGCCAAATAACAGTTGAACATTCTCTATCTCTTCAGCATGGGAATTGTGTAGAAACAAGAAACTATCTCATATCATCTCAAAATTCATCTGGCACAGTGTAATTTCGGTAAAGATATTCATGTCGATGTGGAAGATTCTAAACAACTTTCTTCCTACTGATTAGAAGATAAAACCAATAGGGGTAAGGGGCCCTTCAAAATGCCAATTTTGTCTCAAGCCTAAAGAGGAAACTCTTGATCATATATTTGAGAATGGGGATGTTGCTTCTAAAGTGTGGGATAAAATGAATCAAGAGTACGAAATCAAGAGGGATACTAGAGGTATTAGAAGTCAACTTTTCCAATGGTGGATACATGGCCCCAAGACAGATCCAGTTACAAACAAGCTTATCCCATTTATACTGTGTTGGAGTTTGTGGATGCACATAAATAAAAGCAAGTATGAGAATTATTCATCTACCGTTTGTTCAGTTTTTTATCAGGTTCACCAATTGAATAAAATTTGGACTTTCAATCAATGCAATCACCCCCAAATCAATAGGCTGAAAATTAAATGGATGAATCCTCCATCTGGAGTATTGAAGCTAAATACAGATGGAAGTGCGATAGAGTTAACATGTCATGGAAGAGGTGGAGGAATTCTCATAAATCAGGAAAGAAATATTCTATGGGCCTATACGAGATCTTATCAGAATGCTACTATCATGGAGGCAGAGTCAAGTGCTCTAAAAGATGGTCTTGATCTTTATAGGGATTTAAAGGACTATGAGCTTATTATTGAATGTGATTCAAAAGTTCTAGTGGATATCATTAAAGGTAACTCCTCTATTCCTTGGAATATCAGCTGGACTATTAAAGCAATTCAACAAATGCTTCAGAAATTCAAGTACTCTATCTTCCATATATATAGAGAAGGCAACCAGGTGGCGGACTTTTTAATGAAAATGGGAAGTAAAGAAGGAATCAACAGCTTTTTTCATTGTCTAGAGGACTTCCGAAGAAAACTAAAAGGAATAGTAACAATGGATAAATGGGGCATGCCAATATTCAAATATGATTAAGATCTCAAGGAGTTTGTTCATATCAAGTAAAGGTTCCTAGCCTCAATCATTTTGTTAGTGCCTCTCACGGGACCGTACGGGGGCTGTTTCTAGTTTTCACCCTCTAACGCCTTATTTTCAAGCTTAAGTCTTCATATTTTTCAAATTATCACTGTATTCTCAAACCGGGAGTCCATGATGGCGCGATTAGTTCCTAAGTGTTACATTGGTCCCACGAGAGGTGTTGGAGCTTCTCACGGGACCGTACGGGGGTTGTTTTGAGTTTTACCCTCTAACGCCTTGTTGTCTAGCTTAAGTCCTCATATTTTCAAATTATCATCGTATTCTCAAATCGGGAGCCCCGTTATCTCCCAGTCAGTTCCTACGTGTTACATTGGCCCCATGACAGGTGTTGGTTCCTCTCACGGGATCGTACGGAGGTTGTTTCGAGTTTTTACCCTCTAACGCCTTGTTTTTAAGCTTAAGTCCTAATATTTTCAAATTATCGGCGTATTCTCAAACCGAGAGTCCCGGGATCACTCGGTCAGTTCCTACGTGTTACATTGGTCCCGTGAGAGGTGTTAGTTCCTCTCACGGGACTGTACGGGGGTTGTTTTGTGCTTTCGCCCTCTAACGCCTTATTTTCAAGCTTAAGTACTCATATTTTCAAATTATCATCGTATTCTAAAACCGAGAGTCCCGTGATCGCGCGTTCAGTTCCTACGAGTTACATTGGTCCCGTGAGAGGTGTTGGTGCCTCTCACGGGATCGTACGGGGGCTATTTCATGTTTTCACCCTCTCACGAGTCCGTTTGTGGGATGTTCAGGTTTCTCCCCTCTAACGTCATGTTTTTAAGTTTTTGTCTAGACATTAGCAAGTTATCGTCGTATTCTGAAACTGGGAGTCTAAAATATTATTAACATAATATCCAACAATCAAACCAATAATTATCCCGTATTCCTTCTAATTATCCCATACTCCTTCTAACATACTATCCAACAACAAGCCAACAACCAATAATTATCCAACAACCAAACAAAACAAAACCAATAATTATCCCGTACTCCTTCTATCATCTAAAAGATTTAATAGATAATGTATATCAATTATATAACTGCTTTAGTTAAAGTAAAGAGTACCTGGTGTGTAATGAAGAACTGGTATCTAATTGGTTAGATCTGCAATACGTAAACAATGTGTTATGAAGAACGAGTAAGTAAAGAAAGTATCTCACAAAACCACTGAAGAATCAGATCTGCTGCCTATAATATGTCGTGGATTTACATATGCCGTAGATCTATTCCCCCATTTTAACACCGTAATTCGAACAAACGTGAGCAAGCTACTACCTATAATATGTAAAGAAAAGTACACAAAGGCAAAGGAGAACAAAAATCTATAATATCAACCCGGTGCCCATAATATCAATGTAGTTGTGATCATTAGGCCGCCATTTTAAGGTTTTAAAATACATATCCAATCAAGTTGATCACAACAAATCTCAAACTAAAACAGAACTGTATGAAATCAACAGAACTATGGCATATATGTCAAGTTGAAAAATGAATGAACATAATCAAGATGTATTTGTTCCATGTCAAGTTGTAGCCTCCTAATATCTTGACGTAAACGTAAAAAAATGCACATTAATCGCAAGATATGTGATATACTTTTTCATAGGTAAATCAAGAGCACACCCAACAAATTTAATAACATGTACATTTATCGACACTAGTATCAATTCAATAAATTCAACATAGTATCCAACAACCAAGCCAACAATATCTCACTATAGTAATGTGCACACGTGTTCGCGACTCGTATGTCAAAAAAAATCATTTAATTATATTTTGTCAAAAAAAACAAGACAAGCATATTTTGTCAAAAAAAATACACACATATACAACCTAGGGTTTATTGACATAATCTATACATACACACACATACAATCTAGGGTTTACTTAAACCCTAATATTTTTTTGGCATAAATCTATGCATATATATAACCCACAAAAAGGCGATTGTAATTTTTTTTACTTATTATAAATCCATTTAATTATATTTTGTCAAAAAAAATATAATGTTTAGAGTTTTGAATAAAATTTTGTCAAAAAAAATACACACATACAATCTAGGGTTTATTGACATAACCTATACATACACGCATAAAATCTAGGGTTTACTTAAACCCTAATATTTTTTTACATATATCTATACATACATACACATACAATTATACACCTGTCATATTATAAAAAATATATAATTGACTCTAGTATACACATGCCATATTATTAAAAAAACAATTACACACCTGCCATAATATAAAAAAAACATATATAAAAAAACAAATTATGGCAATAATTTTACATTTATCGTTGAATTCAAATTAGGGCACCAAATCGACATGTAACAATTGATCCAAACTGTTCAAAATCGTATTGTTAGATTTGTTTAAATCTCTTTGAACACAATAATACCAAATACGATTTATGTTCTCAATGCCTAACAATCATTTTGAGCATAAATCGTTTAGAAATTAGGCACCATAAATATTTAATACATCAAGGCAGCACATAAAAAAACAAAATAGAAATTAAAGTATCTGTATTTGTATCTCATCAAACAAAAATCAAAACAGATATGTATGATTGTATCTCATGAAACCGAAAAAAAAAACAAATAACCCTCTTTCAAATATATGTATCTCATCAAAACAAATCAAAACAGAAATTAAAGTAAGCTAACCTCGTCGGTGGCAGCAGGGGTCGACTGGCAGCAGGTGGCGTCATTGTCGGCAGCAGGGTCGGCAGCAGAGAGAGATAAAACCCATCAGTGTTTGACGAGAGAGAGAAGCCATAGCTTCGTCTTTGACGAGAGAGAGAGAGAGAGAGAGAGAGAGAAGTGAGTAAATGAAAATGAAAAGGGGCAAATGGATAAGCGCCTCTTTTCTTTTTTTTTTAGGAATTACATGGTCACGGCCATCAGCCGTGACCCACCATCTCAACCCATAACCTCCTTGATATTGCTACGTGAATGTCCAATGGTCGGGGCCTACAGCCGTGACCCCCATGCGCGACCAATATCAGAGCTTGAATTGAAGGATGGTCATGGCCCATAGCCGTGACCCACACCAAGAAATGGTCATGGCCCTTAACCGTGACTCCATTTGTGTATGTTTTGTTCTTTGTCATCCCTTTGGTCATAGCCCAAGTCCATGACCCATCCGCGAACAGTTTGGAGGGAATTTTGGCATGAATTTGGCGCCAAGATGGTCACGCCCTGGTCACGACCCAAGTTCGTGACCCACATTGGTCAGGGACTTGGGCCGTGACCACTTTCAGAGCATCCATGATTTAGTGTGGTAATAAATATGGTCACGCCAAAAAATGACTTGGTCGCGGACTTGGACCATGACCAACTCGGCGTGACCATTCACAGGATTTAGTGTAGTGACTTGTGGTTCCGCTAGGGATTATGTTTTCTTGAGACTTTGCTGAGGGAATGTGTAGGTTTGAGGTTCCAACTAGGGAATTGTAATGGACTTAGATGCAGGCACATCATAGGTTTTGCTGTGGGGTGAGTGGGAATAAGAATGTTAGCTTCATCGAGCTGGGCATTTTGGGAGGTTGTGAGGGACTTAGTGCTTCAAAAAATGATTTTCTTGAGAGAAAATAGTGTTCTGGAATTTAGGGGAATTTTTTTGGCAAGTTTTGGAATTTTTTAGAATTTTTTGGCTTTTTTTGTACAAAAACTTAGGGGGAGTGCAGTTAGGCAGGCTTGAGGGGGTGTTAATCAGTAATGGTGAAGACTCCTAGTCTTTATTGGGAAGAGGAAAAGGTATCTACTGATCGGTATTGGCTGGGGATCGACAGGCCCTTTAACCATCTATAAAAAGGTGCGATCCCTCCCAATTTTTCACACCTTCAAGTGTTTGAATCTTATGCTTTCTCTCTTTAAAAATTATTCTAAGTCCTTTATGCTTCAAGACTTCAAATGTTTGCCTCTTCAAGTGAGGTGTACAAAAATGAGTGGCTAGCCGTCGAGAATTGGGTCGGCCTGGAGTGGTAGTCTAGGGTGTCTCTTGCATTGGCAACAAGAATGCTTTTGATTTGTTTGAGCATGTTGTTGATGAGTGTACGTTCTAATGTGATCCTGCATATCATCGTTCGTCTAAGGCGAAGAACCCTAGTGACTACGTAAGCGTGGTGACTTTTGGTTTTCCAATTCATCTTTCTCCTTATTTCTTGTGCTAATGATTGGTTTTTCTTATGTTTTCTTATAAACTAACATATCTCCTTCGAGCATTTGGTCTCGAGGGATGATCGGGTGGAAGGATATCTGGGATAAGCTTCCTACAGTGGAGCTCTAGATGGTATCGTATACTGGGTTTGGCCTATTGGCGAAGGCATTGGATGAGACACTACATTCTACTGTTATGTTATTTGCTCTTAGAGAGAGGTTTTGGAACACTGCCCACATGTTCTATCTTGGGTTTATGGAGATGACCGTTACTCCCTGTTAACGTAAAAATTCTCCAACTAGGCGGACCAATAAGAAATGGAAACCTGTCATCTTACGTGGAAATATTTATACTTTCTCAATACCCGAGGAGACTTGTTCGACACCCGAGGAGATTTACTCGACACCCGAGGAGAGTTGGTCGGCATACCAACCAACTCACGGAAGACCAAGCACCCTAGAAGATCAACAGTCATATTCATTGTACATAGATGTAAATGTCTGAATATATAAAGACACTCCATCTCTTGGACTCCCATCACTATAAATACATGTGTTCCCTTAGCCAAAGGGACAGGCTACAGAGGTCGTACAAACACACAATCTAAACAAGAAAGCAATTCTCTACGCACCTCTCTCTCTCTACCCCCATATTGTGCTATTGTAAACCACAGGGAATAAAATAACAGTGGACATAGGCTTTTTCTTATAGTTGAACCACTTTAAAAACCTTTGTCTCTTATGTGTTTGATGTGATCACCACTTCATCTTCAATCATCGTCTTCATATCTTCATTTTATCTATTATTGATGCCGATAAGATATCATGGATGTTATTTCTAGTCATCAACAGATTGGCGTCGTCTGTGGGAATTCGACACAAGAATTCTTTCACTCTTATTAGATGAGACGAAGATCAACATCAAAAGCTAAGTCTTTCTATCTTTTTATATGAACAATTACATATTATACATATATTATTCCATTCAATCATGAATCTCGTATATATATTCAGGAACTGAATTATTTTTTTGGAATCCACATAACACTGTTACATAGAATGATTTGCCATATTATACGCAATCTGAAATTCAGGGATGTTAACCACACCGTTTTATTCACATATAGATCTGGATGATCATGTCAAATTTTGGTAATTTTCACTGTTGATTTTAAGCCAAGTTTCGAAAGATTTTTTAACTATTTAAATTTCCATCATATGTCTCTATCTGTAATAAGAGAATAAGAAAAGTTAAAGTCAAGAACAAGTTTTCTCCTGGAAATTGTGACCTAGATATACTTTTTCTCTCTTCAAATTGGAGTCTCTTTTCATTCATTTTAATGAACTGTATACTTAATTTGGTTCATCTATCATCTATGTCAATAAGTTTTGTTTATTGATTTTGATACAAATTTCGTAATAATTTTTAGAGGTGAAGTACGATCATTCACCATATTTTTATCTCTGAAAATGGAGAATATGAAGGGATCAATGTCAAAAACAATTTTCTCTCACCTGAAAAATAATTACCCACCTCTTGTAAAAGAGGAGCAACTAAACAGACATGACTATATCGAGATTCTGGGAACAAATTTGAGATATTGGCCCCTCTTTCATCACATCACAGGGTTTCTTTGTCGGAATCACATGATCTATTGGATTAGTGAACGGACCATCTAATTAGCAGTCTGAATGATTGGATTTTACATCGAATGTTATTTTTTTTATCTAATGGTTCGAGATATTTTGGGCCGTAGCAATCTCATGAAAAAATCATCAATACGGCTCATATCAGATATATTGAGGTCGGTGGCTCATATTGTTGTTCGGAATCATCTACTTACAGCACCTATTTCTGGTCAGCCATACATATTGTTGGTCGGCATCATCTCGGACCATCTTTTATTGAAGGGAAGCTTCACCAGACCATATTTGTTGGTCGGCACCATGTATTATACATCAAGAGGAAATCCACAACCTCCTATTTATAGGTCAACAGCACCTATTCACAGGTCGGCAACTCCTATATGTTGGTCGAAGATTCTTATACGACGAACAAACCAGGTCGGAAGCTCCTTTGCAATAGGTCAGCGCCGGATTTGCACAGGTCGGAGGCTTCCCGACCTCATATAACTGGTCGATGGCAGGTATAGAATGAGAACGAAAAACAGTTCGTCATCATTTATTGGTCGGATACATTTCATTCTGATCGGCGATGGATATTATGCATCTTGATGGATTCCTGAGATCCTATTTGTTAGTCGAAGACATGTTAGTCTTGGTCAGACGCTTGAATTTTTTGGTCGGCCAAGAGCCCCTATATGTTGATCGGCATAATAAAGTATGATGGTTCCCGCTGTGAGATGAAAACTTTCTTGTTGGCATCAACTAGTCAGCAATAAAAGATTAAACAGGAACAAAATTTCTTTGACCTTTTAACACCTACGGTTTCGATAATGCCACCTCCCTATTAATTCTCATCTTTTAAAATATTTTTAAAACCAACTTAAATTTGGGCATTTGCTTAAAATTGAAATTAATTTGTAAAAAGTCCAAATCAAACCTTATGGCATCTAGTTGATAAAAATTTGCTCACATGACACATTTGTCACAAAACATATTATTTCATATTTTGATATTTTTATTGCCCTATGTCCGAGCTGATACACATCATATATCATTTCGCTGAATAATTGTTATCATGATAATAACTATTTGATTTAGTCTCAACAGGTGTTCAGGCAACTTATTAAATTCCATAGGTACAAGATTCAATCCCGGCGAAAGCTCGGCCATAATTTAAACTTCTGGAAACTATTATTATTGCTCGACACTATGAAATTTTACCTCAACGAGGCACTAGTGATTTTATTATTGCTCTGATCTATGCTCAAGCACGAATCATTCTCTATATCCATTCTATATTCATCTCAGCATGGAGCTCGATAAAATATTTATTGTTATATCTATTTAGTTCCGAAGAGATATGCAACATTTATATTTCACCCCCAACGGACAGTTGGTCTGGGTAATCCTTATTTATATTCAGTCCCGACAAAGTACTCGGCCATATTCTTATGTTTTGGAAAATATTATCCCTGTTCGACATTATGCAATTTTGCCTCGACAGATCAGCCAGACACTTTATTATTATTCTGAATCATTCTCTATATCTATTCGGATGCATATTCTATATTCATCTCAGCATGGAGCTCGGCAAAATATATATTATCATATATTCAGCTCTAAGCAAATCTGCATCAGTTATGATATTATCTCCAACAAACTGTTGGTTGGGAAAATTCTTCTCTCTATATATATTCAGCAACCACCAACTAAAATTTGGTCGGCATCAGCAACCACCAACTAAGGTTGGTCGGCATCAACAAACCTAACCAACAATGTTGGCACAACAATCATACAAGGCAAGGCCTGTTTGATTATAGGTGACTTCAAGGGGAATCTAAAACTAGGCAAGAAGATGGGTAAAATATCCACTGCCTAGGCACTAAGGCAATCTAGATAAGATTGTTACAACTAAGTAGGAACATGGGATGAAAATAATTCCATTGCTCAGGCACTTATGGGTGATCAAAAGATCGCTACAACTAGGCAGGATCATGGGATAAATATTCCATTGCCTAGGCACACTAAGACAAATTAAATTGGCAAATCGTTAATTCATATACAGAGATTAACAGAAGATAAATTTCATGATGATATATTATTGTTTGAAGAATGCCATGGAAATCTATTATTCTCTAACAATGCGAGATAAATCGATCCCTTCCTTATTATTATCTGGACTTCTTATTAAGACTGGCAGATGGTCGGCACTCTTATTATCTGGACTTCTTATTAAGCCTGGAAGATGGTCGGCACTTTTATTATCTGGACTTCTTATTAAGCCCAACAGATGGTGGGCACTCTTAGTATTTATCTGGATTTCTTATTAAGCTCGGCAGATGGTCGGCACTCTCATTATTTATTTGGGTTTCTTAGTACTTCTATATGGATTTCTCACTGGCACGGATATCCAATGCAAATTATGTATTATGCTCAATCATGCTTATTATTGGATCATTCTATCAAGTCCTGACAAATACTCGGGCATCATCATTATTATTCAGTCTCGTAAGCCTAACTGGGCTCCACATGCGTCTATTAATGGCACATACCAGAATCAGATTCCTAATTGGAATATATCACATTCCTAATTGGAATGCCAGCACATTTCTAATTGGGCTATATGTTACAAGCAGTTTTACTCAACTAAAATTACTTGGTCGGTAAATTAATTCTATGGTTACATCAGGACAGTATGGAAACGCAAACATGCAAAGCTCTTGGGAAGTAATTGTGAGAAAAAATATCCTCGGCTTTATCTTTTTTAGCAAGATCACCATACTTCAAGGCCAAGAAAGTAGTCCTAGTTCATATTCCGCATTTGGGGGCTTTTGCTACAGAATTAATTGTTCATTTGGTGGCACATTCTCATAACATCGTGTAGTATCAGCCGAGCATCGGACTCATCTCCAAATCATAACAGAATAAAATAAATAACACTAACCAATCATCATACAGGAGTTAGTTTTGCTATTGAAGTTAGGGAGTCATATTCAGGAGTTCAGGAGGCATATTCAAGAGTTAGTTTTGCTATTGAAGTTCAGGAGGTATATTCAGGAGTTAGTTTTGCTATTGAAGTTCAGGAAGCATATTCAGGAGTTATTATGCACATGTTATTGAAGTTCAGGAGTCAGATTCAGCATCTATAGCACTAGGATCTTTACTATTGCTGTCCCGACCAACACTGAAGAAGAAGTTGTATTTATATATAAATGTTTCAAAGACTGTTACTAGCTCGGCACTAATCAGATTGAAGAATTAGTTTCAAAAGCTAACATGTTACAACAACAAAGCACTCAGAGGAGCAGAGATCAGAAAAATCAAATATGGACAATCAACACTCAATTGGTCGGCACAGAATGCAGTTGGTTGGCACATAAGGTAGTTGGTCAGCTAACCAACCAACCAACATACTTAAAGATTATGACAAGCTTCAAACTATAAATTTACTACATCCAGATTCTCAGGGGAGATACATAGCACACGGCGAACAGAGTTCCTCAAAAGAAAGATTAGCTCCAACGCAACCATTAGTTAGCCTCAATCATCCGTTGACCAGAATATAGTGCACTTTATATAGAACAAATCAAGAAGGCATATTAGTAATTTCATTATGCAGAGCACCGAGCAACATTGCAGAATAAATACTCCATCCTTTCAGTAAACCATCAAGCATGGATTATTGGGGGCTTCTATTAACGCAAAAATTCTCCAACTACGCGGACCAATAAGAAATGGACACCCGTCATCTTATGTGGCAATATTTATACTTGTTTAGTACCCGAGGAGACTTATTCGGCACCCGAGAATATTTCTCGACACCCAAGAAGAATTGGTCGGCATACCAACTAACTCACGACATACCAACCAACTCACGGAAGACCAAGCACTCTAGAAGATCAAAAGTTATATTCATTATACATAGATGTAAATGTCTGAATATATAAAGACATTCCATCTCTTGGACTCCCATCACTATAAATACATGTTTTCCCTTAGCCAAAGGGACAGGCTGCACAGGCTGGACAGACACAAAATCTGAACAAGTAAGCAGTTCTCTATGCATCTCTCTCTCTCTCTACCCCGATATTGTGCTATTGTAAACCCCTAGTAATAAAATAACAGTCGACGTAGGCTTTTCCTTATAGCCGAACCACTTTAAAAACCTTTGTCTCTTATGTGTTTGATGTGATCACCACTTCATATTCAATCATCATCTTCATATCTTAATTTCATCTATTGTTGATGCCGATAAGATATCATGCATGCTATTTCTAGTCATCAACATATTATCGGCATCGACACTCCCATTGATGTCCAGCAACTAATGTGGATGGATTATGAGGGGTTCCTGAAAGTAGTGGATCACATTTTGAGGGTTACACTGGAGGCATTATAGGAGGCTCTGGTAAACGTGGGTAAAATCATTTCATGGGATTCTATCTGAATTTTTGTCTTAAAGGATGTGTTGTTGAAGACAAGGGTAGACTTGATGGGTGCGTGGAAGGTGAGATAGACAGATCGTCTATTTATTTTACTTCTTATTGGTGGTTTCTTAGTGGCGAAGAGTGGAGATGTCATCCATCTTTGGGTCTTTTCGTATCTGAGGACAATTTCTGATATCCAGTCCCATTATTCTTCTTTGGATGCTTTCAGCCAGTGTTGTCGGTAAACTTTTACGGGAGTCACGTATCTTCTAGAGGTAACTTTGGATTTATTTTCCTTTTTGTTTCCATACATTCTTCTTTTATTCATTTTATCGAATTATGTCCTTTGCGGATGTGGTTCTATGAGGTGATGGGGCATAACGCGGGGTCGATGTCCCTGAAGGATTAGGATTTGGGGACTTCTTTCGGATGTTACAGGGGAGGAAGTCCAACCGAGGATAAAATTAGTCCTCATCTTTAGCAGACGTGTGACGGGTCCAAAATGTTCGAACGAGTGACCAAGTTATCTTTTTGTATTTTTTTACTTCTTCTTGGTATCTTTATTTCTTGAGTATTCTTTTTTTGGGGATTGCAGGTGACCTTTTGCCCCTGGGCGATGGCTCCAGAAAATGAGGGAATTACGGGCTTTCATGTGCAGATGTGACATTTGATTACGCATGAGTTTGGGTACGTCTGATACCTAGGAGAGAGGGTGGTGAGGCAGATCGTGGATGAGGAGGTAGCGGTCTCGCCGTTAATGCCCCTATGTATATGAAGGAGGTGAGAGAGATACCATACGATTCCAGGGCGGTAGCGATGATAGGTGAGCCCTATACACACTACACGGATACATAGTGGCGAGCTAGGATTATTTGGACTTTGTGACGAGCTCATTGATGCCCTCTTGAATCTATGACGTGAATAATATGCCTCCACCCATAACATATTTAGGTAGGGGTACTAGTGTACCGATGGGATCGGCCCACAGCGTGGGTTGTGGTACGTCGGCAGCGGTAGCGACAGAGGAGGCTCCTCTTAGGTTACTCCTCCTTATAATTTTTTATTACACAATGGGGAGTCACTAAGTGTGCCTCATCGTCCTCATGCAGTGGTGTCTGGATTGATGGGGCTTACGAATGAGGTCGTCCGGTCTGAGGTATATTCCTTCTCTTTCTCTTTTTTGCCTCCATTTATTTTTTCTTTGCTATTTATTGATTGGCTCGCCTTTTGTTGTTCGTTTATTTGTAGTATGTTTGGATGCCAACAAACTAGCTGAGGGTTATTAAGGATTAGATGTCCTCCATGACTTAGTATATCAAGAAGTCAGCTCCTTCCTGATTTATACCGCATTCCACTTCAGATGAGGTTTCTGGTTCTAGGAGTGGAGGATCTACTGATCATAGTTGACGAAAGCATGGGGGCTGAGGGATTTTGGGATGGTTGAGGGTCCAGCGAAGTCCTGTTTGTATATTTTATTTTTATTTTTTTTTTATTTTTGTACTTGAAAAATATGTAATAAAGAGACATATAATGAATGAAATTTCTTTTTTGATATTTTTCTCATTGATTAAGTGACTTATCCTATATTCACCTTTTTAAATTTTTGCTGAGATTGTTTATTTCATGCAAAGATAGAGATGAATATGGAAATGATAAAATATATATTCTATAAAAAGGGAAAGTGAAAATAATTAATTCGGGATTAGTATTTTTCAATGTAAGAATTTTGGAATTTAGGGCAGAAAAAGGAAAAAGATTTTTTTTCTAAATAGAGGGGGGTATCGATCGGTATACCCCTTGACCTGCCTATTTACATAGGGATCTAGTCAAATCACTCCTAGTTTTTTATTGCACTTTTTTACATACTTGTGTACTTCTGTAGGGTTGAGAATTAAACAGATTTTTGGAAGAAAAAAATTGCCAAAGATTTTGGGTATAAAAGGAGGGGTATGAGGTGTTTTTTCTTCACCAACACCCATATTTATTTTCTTGCTCCTCATTTCCTGTTCCCCCAATGGCTCTTCCCATGTATGAAGAATTCTCCTTTTACCTTGAAATTTTAGAGGCCAAGTGCCTTTAGAATATTGACTATGATACTTTCAGCTTGCGTTGGTTTTCTATATGGCGCAATCGAGCCATGGACTGATACTTGCTAGCAGTGGCGGTATAAATCTGGTACCCCAAGGACCATGTCTACCGTTTTGGTAGAATGAGGTATTTCCTACCTATGAGGAATTCTCATCAAAGTTGGGGTTTAGCCCCAGTGCCGTGGTATCCATGCCCTATTTTTCTAGCATTTCTGGTAGAGTTACTCCATATTTCTCCTTCGATATCTCGACCATTGGTTAATGGAGAGAGTGCTCCAAAGGGTATTTAATGATGTTGGCTTTGCCGGAGCTGTTGCTTTGGGCCTTACTGTGACGCTTTTACTAGTGACAGTGAACTTGACAGCTGATCCCAAAGTGGCTGCGATAATGGATATCTAATTGTCGTAATACTGTGGTGGTAGAGCTAGCGAAGACCCTAAAGGATCTAGATGCTTAGAAGGAGGGCCGCTCTAATTTTCTGAAGGGTATCTCGGTGATGTTATTCATGTGGCTTGCAGAGAGGTTCCATATGAAAGCACCTTCGGAGTATCCTTTGGTGGGTGTGCCTAATCTCTTTATCTGACCTTTCTTCAGCTTCAGCCCATCAGTAGAGAAATGGGTTAATTGGTTTGTGGGTCAATTGGTTAGTGGAGCATATACCCCGGTGTCTTCATTAGTCGGAGCCATGGTGGGGAGATTTAGATCCTATTATGAAGCTAGGAGAGTAATAGCATGTGTATTTGGTTGGCATTCTCCAGACTTCCTTTTATTTCCGCTCACGGATTCTGTGCCAAATAGATTGGGAACAAATTGCACCCCTTTGCAAAACGAACTTTTTCCCAGTAGAGGACATGATCGAATTACTCCGGATAATCCTTAGTTCTTTTGGCAGTGCTGTTGACCATCTACCCATCCGTCATAACTTGTAAGTGGGCCTAGCATGTATTCGGGGACTACCTAAAGTTATTATCGAAATGGGTAGGTAGAAGGTTATAGAAGAAGAGAGTGGGAAAAGGTGGTTCATCACCTTCGTCACTGTGGAGGAGGGTATTGTGGTTTCATCTAAGCTTGTTAAGGCGTATCGCTCCATAGAGCTCATACGGAGTGTTAGCCACGAGTGGGAGACTTGGGGACCTACGGGGCAGGGAATGATAACGAAGTCGGACCGTCTTATAGTTGAAAGACAGCACCGTGAAGCTAGAGTATTTTATCTATGAAGCTTGGTTAATTCGTTTTATGCTGGTAGGGATTATTTTTGTTTGATTAAAATGTTTCTGTCGGTGGAAGGGGGGGGGTCTGTTTAGCTCCCTTCACTAATACTTCATGTAGCTGTTGTATTCCTTTATTAGAAATAAAAATTATTTTGATCATATTTTATTGTGCCTTTTGATGAGCTTTGCATTTTAACAATCTATACCAATCACTATGCCATACACAATCCTTTTATTCATGTAAATGATAAGATGGACCGCCATTCTCGAAGGTCGGAAAAGAATAGCATTTTATGAAAAAAAAGGTGATTGTGCCCATGTATGGCGTGTTTTGAAATTTTTTATGAGTTTCATTTTGAAAAGAAATATTTTTGAGAGGATCAAGTCCTATGTAGTTCTGGGCAAGGGAAATAAAGATTTTTTTTAGAATAGAAGGGGGATGAGAAGAGTCATAGCACACCGAGATTTTGGACTAAAGGTAAAATTTCTTGAGACATTCTAGGTTAACTAGACGTCTTATCTCTTCTCCGTCGAGGTCTGTGAGTATAGCGGCGTTGTCTGGCAGAATTTTCTTCACAATGTATGGGCCGCTCTAATTTGGTTTGAATTTCCCTCTGATATCGCAGATGAGTTCTACGATCTCCTTGAGAGAAAATTCTCCTTCCTGAACATTGTGGTCATTGACTTTTTGGTTGAATGATCGCGCTACTCAGCAATGATACCCCTATATATGGTATAGAGCCTTAAGTCTCTTTTCATCCAAGAGTGATAGTTCATTAAAGTGGCTCTAATGACAGTCTTCTTCATTGAGCCTGCTTTCGAGTATAACACGTAGAGAAGGTATTTCTAGATTAACGAGTAGGACTACTTCCATGTTGTTAACTAATGAATAAGGGGTATCCCCAGTAGGTGTTTGGATTGAAGTGTGGTAGCCCAAAAGGGTGCATGGGATCCGATATGCCCAATCTCTATAACTCTTAGTCATCTTGCTAATGATGGATTTAAGGCTTTTGTTGGAGGCTTCGACAACACCATTGGTTTAGGTCAGTAAGGGGAAGATTTGTGTCTCTAAATCTCATACTCGTCGACCAGTTCTGTGACCTCGGCTTCAAAGTGGAGTCCATTATCTAATACTAGCTCATGGCGAACCCCATATCGATATATAATCTTCTTTCTAATGAACTTCGCTACTTTCTTAGCATTTAGAACTGCACATGATTCGACATCGACCCATTTAGCCAACCCGTTTAAGTGTCAACCCTAAACTTGTTACGACGTCACACACCCACACGTCACAATAGCCAGCCATCCCATTTAGCTATCAGTCCTTCACTTATTAACAACGCCAATATTTTTTAATAGTTGTTTATTATCTTTGGCATTAATTCTAATTTTTTTATTTTCTCATCATCTCAATTTCTCTTTATTTTATTTTAGCCAATCCTATTTTAGAGCATAAACCTCACCCTACCCCTAGTCTCATACCTAGAGGTCTCCAAAACACAACCGCGTCCTATCATATTTTGTAGGATGAATTTCTATAATTAATTTCTCTACAGTCTCTTGCCTAGGCTAACCAAATCAACGGAACGACACCAAAATCAGCCCCACCCCAGAATATCTCATTTGTAAAAATCTACACTAACTAGTTCCATACTAAGAAAATACTAGCAACTAAGGCCTACCTACTAGTCCCATACCTAACAAGTATTCATTAAATTTAGGTGAGATAATATTATCCCAAATCCCTTGATGAGAAAAATGATCAACACAATAATTCACACATTCCAGTGTATCAATAATCACACAATTTTCACATGCGGTCACAATTAATTTTAATTTAATTCATTCGAGTCGTCGACATAATTAATCTAATTTATTTTATTTGATAATTACGATTTCAAACAACATGCGAGTTTTGGCGCACCCAATAATATTTACTTTTAACAAACCTACACAATTCTATGTGATTTCCCAAGTTTTGTTTATGTAAAATACAATTTCTAGGGTTTCAACATGCAAACTTACACCCATATTACCCAAAGTTCGAACTCTACCTAAGCACATCAAATTAATATTTTTAAGAAAAATAGTCCCGAATTAGTTTTCACTTTTCCTAATTAGGTTGTTAATTTATTTTAAGAAAAATACATGAATTAAAGTTTAGGCGACACTTAAAACACACAATACTAAAGAGAGAGAATAGAAGAATTCATTCCTGCTAGAAAGTCGATTGAAAATTCTGATTAGATGGTTGCATTCCTCTCAAAAAATTGATAAAGACTCGTTCTTGAACAATCTTGAGAAAACTTGATTTAGATCTTCAAAACTTGGGTTGAAAGTTGTGTTCAATGGGGGTTAGGTTTTATAAATGAAAGAGAATGAAATTGTGGCAGGCTAGTGATTTTTTAGAAGGCTAAAATGTGTTCTAAAAGTCCTAAACCCGTCACTTTATGTTTATATACCAAAAAGAGTTTTGAGTCCTAATCAAATACAAACACTAAAAAAATATTTCGAATGATTGGACTGTTAGAATTGGCTTAAATTTTAGTATGTTGTAGTGAATGGTGAGACGGAGCTGCTGTAAAAAAATTCAACTTGATCAGACGGTCGGATTTTTATTTATTTATTTTTTCCTTAGGCCGAATCCTTCCCTGATTTTTATACAAAAAGTTATAAATTCTATATTTTAAATTCCAATTAAAACCTTGTTTTTATATATAAAAACCAACATTTTTACACACCAAAAGCATTGTAGTAATATTCGGGACGATAGCCCAATTGTATTCATTTATTCTTTTACTGCCTTTTTAGTGAGGCATTCGATTGGTTGTACTATGTTGTATCGAGTGTTCTGTTATTTTATTTTATTTCAGTTTCGTGTATATAAACTGTGTGAATATTTTATTTAGTTGGTTTGGTTAAAAAGATTAGTTAATATAAAATTTTGATGCCAGCCTAATAAGTTATTAGTAACTAAATTGGTTTTCGACAGTGATGCTAAGAATGAACCATATGATATTCATGTTTTAACCTGGTATAGGATTGATCACCGGGTATTATATTAGGCGGGGTGTCACAGATGTTATCAGAGCATCAGGTTCTAGTGTCCTTAGGAATCTGTGCGGATGTACTACGCTTTCAGCATTGCTTTCTATTTGATATAGAGACTTATCATTATGATTGTTGATTCCTATTATGAGATTTCCTTCTCCTGCTATTATGTAAGATTATAGTAAATATTTTACACGACGAAGGGCGACCAGGGAAGGCCATTGCGAGGATGGCAGGAGGCGGGGCTTAGTTGGAACTGTAAGTTGAAGTTGGGAAAAAGTTTGAAAGGTCTTTGATAAGGACCATACGTTGAAGCTAAGTTATGCGGAAGCAGTGTAGTGTTATCCAAAAGAAGTGGAAGGCTCGGAAGCTTTGGCTTAGAGCAGGGTATAAGAATGGCCATATGTGAAATTTTGAGGAAAATTTTTCACTCGCTGGAGTAGTGTGGAAATGGTGGGAACGGTGATCACCATATTTGGAGGATCATGATGTTTTTCTCATGGAGGGATCATACGGACAATTTTAACCACGAGTTCCTTTGATTTATCAGAAATGAAGAGAATGAAGTTTCTAGATTATTCACATAAGGATCGGTCAGAGGCCAACAGTGAATAAAGAGTGATATGGAGAAGGGAATTTTGTACTGAAGTAAGGTAGGTACAATGAAGAAAGAGTCCTTCAGTGGAATGATAGGCTCACGAGTAAGTGTTGCTAATCATTATAGAGAATTTGTGTTCATGAAACCCCACCGCTGGGAATCCACCCGGGAATTCATTGAAACAGGGTTGTTGAGGCCGGTAGCGTGTTTCCTTTTAGACGAAGAAACTAAGGGAACTATAAGGGTAATTTTGAGGATCGAGTCTATAAAGTCTGAGATACTGATAACCTTAACATGGTCAGGATGACCAGAAATGGGAAATGTGGTGATGTGGAGCGTACAACCACGGGCTTTGATCTTTCCTGGTATGAGTTAAAGGACAAGAGGAGGGTGCCTAGATGGGGTAGTGATCAAAGTAGTTTTTAGTTCGGTTAAGACAAGTTTACTATGTCTAGGAGCCACTTAGAGCATTCAGTGAGATTTGCAAAGTTATCGTTATGAGTTTCACCTCAGATGAAGGAGGTATCTTTTGTGGCTAGATAGAGTCACAGTATTTTGTTAGCCCTAGATTCGTGTGTGGTTTGAGTTTTGTGACAGTATCGGCAATATTATAGAAGGTATACCTATATGTTTTTCTGCGATAGCGACGTTCTATTTTTATTCATTCGTTCTGAAAGCGGGTGTTGGTATATTGAGTTTATACTTAATTTGCACTACTCGTTTTGTATGTGTTATACAAGTATAGTATTATTCCGAGTATAATATGTTTTTTATTGGTCAGAGAGATAGCAGGCTAATGATTGCAAGGCTATCGTACCCGCGGTTCCAGGGTGGAACTGGTGGTTTTTGTGATATCTCACCTGGATACAGGTTGATCTCGCCTTTAGTATATATTTAGATGGGACTTCGATGAGTAGATGTTTCCTTATCATGATTTTAGTGCATGGGACCTTATAGATGTGATTTAAGGTATGTAGGATTTATAGTTAAGATGTGAGTTTAAGCTCGATGTTATTCGCACAAATGACTAGTGTTAGTACAAGAGCTTTATGGTTTGGCTCCGAAAGAGAGGTAAGAGTTCTGACCATATATTGTTGGTAGACGGGATAGGAATATCCCAGTTGTATGTTTTACACTAACATACCTCCACGGCCGACAAAGTTAAGTAGTAGCGTATCAGAGGGGTTCCTTGTATGGATTTATCTTGCGAGACACTCCACGCATGAACCTTAATGACATTAGAAGTGGAGAGATGTTATTGAGATGCTAAGAATTTAATTTTGATGATAAATTAGCGAAGAGTTATGTGATGATTAGGGGCTAATGGAAATGGAAGTGCTGTGGAAAAGCACTAAAATGTTTCTCACACCGTAAGTAAATGGGTAAGGTAAGGTTAAGGGAATATATTTGAGGCTTATAGCCATGTCGTAACTAGGAGGCAAAATTCTGAGGTAACATGTTTGTGTATGATGATCGTAACACTTTTGTAGAGTATAGATGCCCCGATTATTTAGACTTTCCATTTTGCCGAAATGGAATGACATAGTGGTAGGAGCGCGTTAGTACGATACGAGATAGGATTTTATAACATCCCAGTTGTGTGCCTTAGGCCATTATATCTTGATGACAGACGATGCGAGGAAGTAGTGTAACGGAAGGGTTCTTTGTTTGGATTTCTCTTTGCGAGACGTCCCACGCATGAAATCGAGCTAATGTCACGAGTTAGGAAAGGTCTTGGGCCACTACGGATATATATAGTATAGTACTCTTTTTTTCGTGTGTAGGAAAACACATTGATCTTAGGACTACCATGGAATAAGGCCAGTAAGGCAAGTGGAACCGAGATAAGAAGATTATAGTGAGTTAACCCTAAGAAGATAGGTGGATTAACCTTGAGAAGGATTAAATTTCCAGGTATATGAGGAATTAAATTTTGAGTTATTCGGGTTGGGAGTACCCAGGTGTTAGCACCAAGCTGAGGAAATGTGTTGATTTTATATACCGTCCAAAATAGAAGGGACGTAGTATATAAATCCGAAGGAGGTAATTTAGGGAAATTATAAATGGAATTGGAGTCTGTTGGATTGCACGTCGTATGAGGTACGCAATAATCCAATTATATAAGTGCAACAAGACTTAGCAGGCCAGAAATAAGAGATAAGACTGACAGGAGTAGTAAAGCGCTGGTGTAGTTTCCTTTTTAAAGAAATTCAAACTAAAGGTATAGACGAATGGATGCTTAGGGTGTCGGCTTTTCAATAAGATCGATACGTTAAAGTTGTGATTATAGGCTCGTTTTCCTTATATGCGGCTATAGAAACACTAGGTGTGATTTATCGTTTTTAAAATTAACCTTACGATCGAAGTAGGGTTGTAGCATATAGAGATTTGGTTAAGCTTATTATTAAGCTAGTGTGTTAGAGTATAAGCCTTGAAATAGGTAGGTACCATGAACGAGTATACGGTAGTATCGTTCTACTTCGGTTTACTAGGACATAATGTGATTAGCGATCCTGTGTTAGTGATACAGGTTGTAACCGAATTTCGAGGACGAAATTCTGTTGTAAGTGGGGAGTCTATAATACCCCGTACTTTTATAGGATTATTTAAATTACATAAGTGATATAATTTTGTAATTTGAGGAATTTTAGTGAATAGTAAATTATGGATTAATAAGCGTTAGATGATTACTGACGCGTGTTAGATTTACTTAGGGGACTGAGTAAGTGAGTTGGAATGTTTTTATGTCATATGGCAGTTGGGTTAAGTGACGAGTGATAGTTTACGTTGTAGGAAACACGTATTGAGAAGTGATATATATTATACATATGATGTTGTTACAGTATATATGATATGATACGAAAATAAATATATTTGTGTATGATTGGTATATTTGTATTTAGAGGCTGGTTCCATGAGCATAGGGATGGACAGCCTGATTATATATTTTCTCTAGTGCTATCCAGGGAGGTTGCGCAATGTGGGTGAATCCCCTGGCTTAAGGATAAGGGAGAGTATAGTCCCCAGGTCATATCGTCCATCACCGCCTCTACCGTTTAGTATTTTTACCATGATCATGAGAGAGTCTGACTTTGTATCAGGCTTAATTTAAGCAAACTCGAAAATGGATGGGCACTTTGAGACTGCATCCTTGAGTTATAGCTCAGTGGGATGGTTATTATACTTATGATTGTAATTGGTATAATTATACTTGTTGCGTATAGTATATTGCTTGTGTATGAAGATGCGAAATTATATAATTGAGACTTGTGTAAAGAGTAAAATGAATAAGGGTTTATTCTTCTTTCGAGAGACTTATATATCCGGATTAATACAATGTAAATCGTATATTAAAATGAGAATTATATATATACGGCACTCTATATACTAAAGTGAATATGGTATTTTAAACTAGTGAAAGTTACAGTTATATATGTAGAAACGAGAACTATATATATAGCACATTGATGATTATATCAACTAAAAGCTTATGTAATATCTTACGATATAACCTATATTATATCACGCAAGGTAGGTGATAGTTACGAGGATTTAGAAGATGGGTGTAAGAGATTATTTAGGCCGAGTAACTTAACTAGGTTGTTTAAAACGTATGCGATAGGTGTGCACTATTAGAAGAGGGGTGAGGTGTATCTCATAAGAGTGAGATACCAGTTTAAATATGAGAGATTTCATATTTTAAAATATGGCTTTTAAGCACTTGCTAAATATTTTCAAAACTCAGTCTCTGACCCATTTCTCTATTTTTCCCTCTCTTGCTATATATGTGTATATATTAGGTGTTGAGTCACAGGAACGCCCGGATGATGATTCTTTCGAGTCAGACATTATTGCCGTAGCTGTGGATGCAAGCATATATACTGTAGACACTTCTATCCTTGTGATCTATATAGGAAGCATTGCAGTAATATTTGGGACAATAGCCCAATTGTATTCATTTATTCTTTTACCGCCTTTTTAGTGCGGCATTCGATTTGGTTGTACTATGTTGTATCGAGTGTTCGGTTATTTTATTTCATTTTAATTTCGTGTACATAAACTGTGTGAATATTTTATTTAGTTGGTTTGGTTAAAAAGATTAGTTAATATAAAATTTTGACGCTAGCCTAATAAGTTATTAGTAACTAAATCGATTTTCAACAATGATGCTAAGAATGAACCATATGAGATTCCTGCTTTAATCTAGTATATGATTGATCACCCGATATTTTATTAGGCAGGGGGTCACACCCTTTTTTAGGTTAAACCCTAAGAGTAAAAAGATAACTATACCCCCATAGGGCCCTAATGTGTCTAAAGAGACCCCAAAGCCCAACTATAAACCCCGGGGACCTATTCTGGACTATTTCGACCCATTCCGAATCACCAGTGCACTCAAAACTACGATCCGAGTCCCCAAACTAAAAATACACCATAGTATCATTAATCGGGCCCAACACGTGCATACAGTACGCGTCATCCATAACTATTTAAATTCGTTGATTTAACTCTCTATCGACATAGTATAATAATCCGTCTCTTTTCACTCATCAAACGAAATATACAAATTCACATCTATATATACTTATTACATGTAATAATGGTTGGAATAATCATATTTCTTTTATGATTGGGTTTATGTAGATAGTTACTTTATTTGGGAGTATCTCGCATTCATTTACGATCATTTTAAGTCATAGATATTTTTTGACAACCGATAACCGACATTAGAAACGACACGTCATTTGGTGTTACAAGTTATTTTTATTTATTTATTTTTGTTTGACAAGGGTGTCGTGGGTCATCTTTCGCGCACCAGACTAATCCCTTGGAATGGTCCAAATCGGCATCCACGCCGGACCTAGCGATCTCTCTAGAAGCTTTCATTTGCTCCTTACTGCCTCACCCCAAAATGTTACCAAGTTTCGAATTTGGGGTGCTTGAGTTTACAACTACACTCGGTAACCAACTTGGACAACCCTTAGGGTTATTTATATTTTTAGAACACTTTTAATTCCTAAACTATCACCCCAGTAGTTTAATTGGCCCCAATCTTTTGTCTGCCTTAAATTGGTCCCCAAACAATGTAACTTATTTTATATTGGGGACTCCGTCCAAAAAGTCCGTTAATGTTTAACAGAAAATTATCAAGTTACCCATTTTCCCCTCATTTTAAATAAATATAAACCCATCTACCCCTTCCCCTCTCTTCCTCTCTCTCTCACTTTCAAGCTTTTATAACACACATACAACAAAATCATACACACACATATATATGTTGTGTGTGTATAAGAAAAACTGTTTTATAAAGTATGTTATGAAAAAGAGTGTATATATATATATATATATATATATATATATATATATATATATATATATATATATATGTGTGTGTGTGTGTGTGTGTGTGTGTAACTTTTCACAATTTTTTTATTTTTAAATATTATTTTTTATAAATAAGTATCTCATTAAATTTAAGGAAAAAAATAATACGTTATTTATACAAAAAAAACATTATGACGCAATACAAATAAAAGTTTATATGACCTCTTTAATAAATACTTTTTTTTTTAAAATAGTACAATACTTTTTTAATAAAAATACTTTTGTATTAATTACTTTATTATATAAAAAAGTAAATATTACAACTATTTTTTTATATATATAAAAGTATAATGTTGTTTTTTATACAAACTATTTTTTTAATAATTACTATTCTATTTAAAAAGTTAATTCTTTTTTTTATAAATTGTTTTTCTCCAAAAAATTTCAATAATTATTTTAAAAATTATACACTTTTTTGATAAATAAAAAAAAAGTAATTTATAAAAAAAGTAATGAAAAAGACTATTTTATACACACACACACACACACACACACACATATATATATATATATATCCTTATAATTTTTCCCAAAAAGTTTATTATTTTTAAGTATTATTTTTATAAATAAGTATCATATTAAATCTATAAAAAATATGTCATTTATAAAAAAAAAAGTTGATCTCTTTAAAAACAAAACCTTTTATGACCTATTTAATAAATACTGTTTTTATAAAAAATGCATAATAATATTTTAATAAAAATGTTTTTTTAAATAATTACTCTTTTATACAAAAGTAAATATTATAAATTATATATGAAAAAGAATGATGGTGTTTTTTAGAAAAACTATTTTCTTAAATAATTACTCTTTTGTATAAAAAGGTAAATATTATTATATAAACAGTTTTTCACAACTTGTTTTAATATTTGTTTTACAAATAAAACCCTTTTTTATAATAAGAACCTCCTTTTACAATCCGTATGAAAAAACTTTGAAAAGTTAAAGACCACGTCACATTTTTCCAATTCTATGACATAAGCGAAAACGGATTCATTTGTTTCTCTGTTTTAATATAATAGTATTATACTTTTTTTTAAGTATAAAAAAATAATCACGTGGACCTTTTTTTTAAATAGTAAAAAAATATTTTTGGGTATATTTTTTTGTGTGGTGTTTAAACACTTCAGGGGTCCCATAAAAAAATCATCTCAAAATGAATTTTTTTGCTATTTAAAAAAATGGTCAAAATATGTGAGTTTTTATCTCTTAGAACTGTTTAAAAACTAACATAGTTTGACTAAATTTTTTTAAATAGAAAAAAAATCATTTTGAGCTGATATTTTTTTTATGAGTCCTCATAAATGTTTAATTACAATAAAAAAAAATCAACCCAATTTTTATTTTATATATATATATATATTGTGAACTTAGATCAGAGACTTTCATATCCATTGATCAAGGAAACGACATGTAGTCAGGAGAACCTTAATGGGAAGACAAATTTGCGACTACCAAAGAATGAGAACAGAGGAAACACATATAGATTGATGCCACAGAATACATACGTGTCTCGGTCATTATAAATGTTGATTAGTGAAGACGATAATTTAAGAGTGAAGTCGTATAGCCTCACATTTGTCATGGCTTGGCCCTTTTATGGTCTTTCGAGCCAATTTTCCGACCGTGGCAGCTGCGAACCTTCTTGGGCTTGCTCTCTCGTCTTTTTTCCTCTGCCTTCCTCCCGTAATTGACTCTATCTTTTCTTTTCTGCTACGCCCCCATATATACATATATATAAAATAGAATATATATTTGTGTTTGTATATGGTTTTGTTGTATGTGTGTTATAGAAGCTTGGAAGTGAGAGAGAGAGACGGGGGGGGGGGGGGGGAGAGAGAGATTTACATTTATTTGAAATGAGGGGAAAATGGGTAACTTCATAATTTTATGTTAAATATTAATGGACTTTTGGATGGAGTCCCCAGTTTAAAATAAATTACTTAGTTTAGGGACTAATTTGAGCCAAACAAAAAATTTGGGATCATTTAAAAACTGTAGCAATAGTGTTTTTTTTTTGGTAAAATGTAATTATATTAAACCAAAAGGGCTAACCGCCACAGATATACAATTAAGCCCAAGACACAAAAACAAGAGCACAAAGGCTCGAATGACTAATGTCCAAAACAAACCGGACAAAAACTCAACAACAACTCAACAAACATATCAACACAATCTAAAACCAACAGGGCATGCAGGCCACAAACCAATACAATCACAAGTTGAATATTCAATCTAAATCGTAGATCGGAACACTCTCCATAGAAAATATTGCAATAAAATGACGAAACTCATCAAACATTGCCAAATGCCACACCAGTAGCTCCAACACCAAGTGAGACCTCTAAAGAGAGGATGTAAACATAACCCCGATCACTCAAATTCCAAACAAATCCCTAGTATCGGAAAGCACCAGTCAATCTAACATGAGGCTCAACCATAAGATGGCGACCGAGAGAAGAGGTGAGATCCAGAATTGGAGAACCATCCAGATGGTGAGGTGGCGCAATCACCACAATAAGGAATATCAATCTAAAACTCATCTGTCCTGAAGCCCGCACACAAAAATGATGACAAGATAGGGAAAGAGATTCAACTCTTAGAGGGTGGGGAAAACACTAAGGAGGAGGGAATGAAAGGTTGGTGGCATAGACAATTACGCAACCAAGCATCACCATATATCGCTTCCACCAAGGCAGCACTCGACCAACAATTGGACACTAAAATCACACAGCGAAAGAGCCGCTCAAACTCATATCGAACAGACAACAAACCAGCAAACAAACTAGTTGTCTACTACCATCAGCCAAGCCATAGCCCAACCAACCAATTTCTCACCATAAGGCACCATCACCCTAACTAATCAAATGTATAAGATAAACAATCAATGACTTTGTATGGAATCTCACGGGTCAGAAATGAAGTTCGGTCACAAACCAAATGTGCAAAGAAAACCCCTGTACCCACGCAAACCTGCACGCAAGCCAAGAGCCAAACACCCATCGCTAGAAAACGTTCGATACCGAGATCTACCAAACACCGGAGAAATCCAACCTCCATCCTGACATAAATCCCATCATAAAATTAGTGCTCACAAGTGGCTATCCACATCGAGGAGATGGGGATGATAAATGATAATTGGGTCTTAATTATAACGTCGCCAGATTAGAAATAAATCTAAGCATTCCAACAAGAGAATAGACATGTCTAATAGATGGATATTCCACCCAGCTTGGTCTGACTTGAAGCACATAGAGGAGATGGTGACCAAGTGAGAGGGGTGGGATTCATTGTTAAAACAAAACTATAACAAGGGAAATTAAAACCCAACCTCAAAGAGGAACCACTGCCTAGATTCGGTCTGACATAAAGCACACTAGAAGTAGATATCGACCGAGAATGGTGGGGCTCGACCATAAACATGGGGTGGAGCCTTACACACAAGAAGGAGGAACATGAGGATGGCGGTTGGTTTGGGTAGCACTCATAATCCCTAGAGAGAGAAACTCTCAGCCTCCTGAAAAAGGGGCCATTAAATAAATGCATGACTTATTTCTTACACACCAACTATGGCAATAGTTTAGGAACTAAAAACTAAATTTACTCCTTCATTTATTTGATGGAGGTTTCTTTCATTCTATTCCTACTCACATTATTTAGTATTTTAGTTTTTAATGGGGGTATAAGTTCCAAGTATCTAATTTTTTATTTGTGGATTGTTAAATCTCTGCTACTCTTTATAATTTGTTAAAGATTAATTAAGTGTCTCTAATCGTTGACCTTGATTTTTTTAATTTCATATTTAGAATAATATTTAATTACTTAGAACCCTAATTTTTTATATGGGGCTGACCAACCCTTTGATAAAATTTAGGAATGTTCCTCTCTATAGGACTTCAATGATGATGCTTCAGAACTCTATTATGAAAACTCAATACCAAGAGACTGTTAGAATTATTTTCAATAATAATTCTTCATAATGTGCTTCATAATTATATTACTACTAAGAGTCACTTTGGTTAATCAAAAGGTATTTCAAATGCCAAGAGTAAAAAAGACTCTTCAATATCTACATTGATGGACGGTTGAGATTAAGTGATTGTTGGAGATTTAGATCATGTCCCTGCTTATAAATAAGTGACTAATTTGTCATCAGTTAGACACAATAAAAGATAACATAATGAAATATTAAAATAAGGGAGAGAAATTTGAATTCTCAATGAGAGTTAATTTTAGAATAGTGTTTTGATCATAGAGAAAGATCTAACTGTTAGAATCCCCTAAAACGAAAACTCAATTTTGCCAAAGACAAGATAAAGTCGTAGTCCGAAGATCATCCCGATTGGACATCAATAAGGTTAACTGCTCCGCCGATCTTTTCAGTTGTGACATGATGGTATCGTTTTATGTTCCGCATAACGATTATATGTGATAATCATGTTGATCTAAGATCCTAACATTAAATTTATCATACATAACGTCATGTATGATTAAAAAATAAATAACATATATAATTGGATATTCATGTGTTAGATTTATAGATCTATAATGTTTATACGTGGTATCAGAGCTTAGTTTTCTGATCTCGTGATTGTCTGTTAAGAGCTTTTGCCTGCAAAAGAATCCGAATAAAAAATTAATGAACTACTGTATTTTTAGCAACGTTTTTAGCGACGAAGTCTTTTTCTTGCTCGGAATTTTACGAAATTCACATGGTCATCTGGAAAACATCGAAATAAACAAAACTCATTGTATACAATGGGAACCACCCTATCTCGACGATTTGACATTATTTAACCCCCTAAAAATACGTTTTTGTCATTTTTAATAATAATTTCAACGCTAATAATTCTCGATTAAAAATTAATTTTACGATTTCGCAAATTGGAAAGTGATCCTGAAGAAATTGTTTATATCACTGTAGTAATAACTCAAAAATTTTCATTTTTGAAAAAAAAAATATTTTTTTTTATTTTATGGTATAAATCACTACATTTTTTTTGTCATTAAATGGTTGTTCTAATATTCATGTTATATATTATTTGGTATTCACCAAAAGTTCCAATATAAAGTTTTGAATATTAAATGTATGATTATGTGTTTAATAATAATGTATAATCTATATTTTGCAGCCCAAAGGTCCTAATATATTTACGAATTAATGTTTCGGCACTTATATTTATATGAGATGTTAGATTTGGAAGACATCAAAGTGCCTTAATCTATACTTATAAATATCAGAATATTTTGTATGCATTTATATTTGGACCCTTGATTATCCATTAAGTTTTGCACATAATAATATTTGTGGGACATTGATTTTTATATACATTATGTAATATGTGTGTGTATGTATGTTCCATGAAAGATTTTTTTACACTATGTGTGTGCATTTATGCTACATGAAAGTCAATGTTTGTGCACACTCTATGAATTAAATATTTAAAGCATAATTGAGGATAAATTAACTTGTGATCTCTGTGAATTCAACCAAATGAATTAATTAGTATATCTTTATAATCACATAAAAGGAAATTTCATAAGATGAGATTGTTGGTTTCCAAAATTTTTATGACCCAATTAAAATTGGATTTGGTTCCCTTATTGTGATTTTCTTTTGTAGTAATTTAATTATGTCTTTAAATTTGTTTATCTTATGGAACTGTAAAGCTGAAATTTTTAGACGTTTTCAATGACAGTTCTCTTATGCCCTCTAATAAGCAATAATTATGATTAAAATTGCCAACTTACTCAGAATTTCATAAATTTTTTATGTCAATTCGAAATGATCTAATGATCGAAACTCGCCATTTTTTTGTGATGGATGCTGTTTTGGCTATTTGAGCACGTTTAAACCCTCAAAACCTTAAATTTGTCATATTTGGTAATAAAGTTGACAATTATTTCTTTCTCCAAATTTTTAAAAAAAAATCTCTTATTAGAAATTATTTCAAGAGTTTTTTTTTAACTCTTTTCTAATGATTTCTCAATTTTTTTCGTTATTACAAATTTTAAATTTCTCCATTTTATGTGTTTTAGTAACTACATTAGTTGTCCAACCTTATTTGGTTGTCATAATAGTCATATTGTGCAATGTTTTTGGCACGCGTCAGATATTGTTATGATTATTATAATTATGGTAAAGATTTGTGACATTAATACTTGTATTATGTTAGTTTGACATTAATATTTATATTATGTTAAATTAGGTGTCCATCAAAGTGATCTAGCCTATAATTATAAATATTAAATTACTGTGTATAAAATTTGACTGTCCATAGGTCCAAATATAATTATAAATGTTAGATTGTTGATGCAATGATGATATGGCTTGTTCATTATAAGATTGCCCAAATGGACAATTATGATTATTAAATGAATATAAATGAGTAATTTTTTTCATCAATTTAACCTAAAATGATTTAAATTTTGCCTTGAAATTAATATTTACGTAAAATTTAATTCGGTGATAAAAAATGTAAATATTTGATTAATGTGTATATGCTTATTATGTCCAACATGAGCAGTGAAATATTAAAAGCATGCCTTAAAGTTTTCTTCTCAGTATTTATATCACGATTGGATTACAATTCCATAAAAGTGGTGTAATCTAGTAAACTGTAAATGTTGAATTTTGTGATAACATTCAAATATTATGTTTTGGCATGCTTTAAGATTTTCATCTCAAGATGTATATCATGATCAGGTTACGATTTGATCAAAGTGATATAATCTAATAAACTGTAAATGATGAATTATGTTATAACATTCTATATTTTGGTTGCTCTAAAGAGTCCACATATGGTTTTGATTGTTCGGATTATTAATGGATTCATTATGATTAAGCTGTTGTGAATTGGCTCCTCCAAAGAGTCCGATTTCAATGATGAAGTTTATATTATGGGGTAAAATATTTTCTTATTAAGGTTGGTATAATTTGCTTCAAAGAGTTCATATCTTCCTTAGTTTATAAGCGCGCTATTCATTTATACCTTTTGAAAATATTAATGCTTATTTAAATCATTATACACTCCACAAAATAATGTAATACTCATAGTCACCAAAGTGACCAACTAGAATGATTGTGAATATTAAATTTAATGACAAAAGTGATAGTAATAACTCATCATGATTATATATGTAAAGACATTAATGGGATATATTTAGTTTATTTTGTCAAGCAAAATAATTTTCCAAGGGAAATTGATTTTGAGTAATTAAAATATATATTAAGGAATTATGCAATTAGGTGGTGAAAAGTTTTCCTAAATAACATGTCCATCTAAATTACATAACATGATATCCAATAAAATCATATATAAATATTTAAAGTTATTACGAAAGAAAACCTACATTTTAAAAATGTTATTAATGTACGTATTGTCAACTCATAACATTAATCTAGTGAGTTATTTATATCATTCATTGTATGTCATTTTATTTCTCTAAAATGACATGTTTTATTTGTTTTAATGCTCTCTAGACTGACGTCTTAAAATGAAGTAGAGAAGCTAAGTTTCACTTAAAAGTGCCAAATTGTTATAATTCAGTTTTACTTGAGAACCCACAACTAATGAATAAATTAGTGTGTGACACTCTTTTAAAAATTTGAAGAATTTTTAAACGGATTAAGCATAAAGTTTATGCAAAATCGCATAATGTTAGAGATTAAAATATGAGTATAGCATACATATTTTAAGCTATATTGTGTGAATCATGATGTGTAGTTCGATATTAATTAAATAACTTGTTTTATTTTTCAAAAACTAGAGTGCTATGAAAAATAGTTCAAAATCGATATGAGGATGCTTACAAGACAAACCATAAATTCTTGGATTCCTTTTCTTATATTATTTTGGAACGATTTCAAAACCCCTCGATGACCTTTTAATATATTTTTTTCTCAATTTTATCGTGAGATATTTTTTTTGCGTTTACAAAACATCTTTAAGTTTATATGAGAATATATTTTCTTAATTATGGTATTTTCATTAGTGGTTTGTACAATTATGTTTTGATGAAACTTTTACAAGAAAAATGATTTTGATACTATATCATAATATTGAACTTAAAATTAACTTTATAATTAAAACTCTTCAATTTTGTGGCATAATTGAATATCAGACTCCTTTAATTAGACTTATTCTGGTGATTTAATAGACTAGATTGGCATTGGGTTGTCAGTTATGAATCTTGACACTTAGGTTTGAGGTCTTGCGATTTTATAATTTTAGAATGATTTATGTGGTCCAAGTGGGAGATTATAGTCCTTCGATGATGGACCAACATAGATGATGTCGTTATAAAACAACAAATCAAATGCAACAATGTCGATATGATATCCCCACAATAGTTATTTGCACGAAAATGAATATATATGGTTAAAAGTGTATCATATAAATTCCACTTTACTTACCCAATTTGACATGCTCGCATGATTTGGAATGTCTAGTACATGGATGGATTTAGAATTCAGTAGATGAACTGGAATTTCGAATTATGTCTATACACTTTAAAGAGGGTACACTATTTACAGTTAAAATCGAACATGTCAAATTCTTTAAAGAACGGTAAAATTAGAGAGAGTATCAAATCACCTAATGTGGGTATAAAAGAAGTTCAGATACTCTTGTCATTCCCTTAACATCCAAAATAATTGTTCTTTTTGTTAGTGGATATGAATAGTTTTAAGATCTTAAATGAGTTTTCTATTCTGAATGATTGTGAGATTTATCACAAGCATGTGAATTTGACAGAGGAGCAAGAAAATATCCGATTTTTATTTTCACAAGTTCTAAAAAAATTGTAATGCCATTAATTGACCAATATGAAGTTTAGAGTCACGTTGCATTATCTAATTGACACACTAGAGTCAAGTGTAAATGTGTCTTTAAGATTAAACACGACCCTGATAATAATCAATGACGTAAAGCTAGACTTATGGTCAAGTTTTCATTATGAATAGAGAAAGGGGTGTAAATAATTATTTCACCTATATCTTAAAATGTGAAATTCTTTTCGCTTTAGTAGCTCCTTTTGAGAAAGAGTTACATTTAGTGTAAAAACTTATGAGAGTTAAAAAAAAGAACTGTATATTTCTTGACGTCGGTGAGAGTAAATTTATATATTTCTTGGATTTCTTTTAATAATGAATTATAGACTAGAGAAATAAAATAATTTGAAAGTATGAAGTAATGAGATGCCTAAATTATTATATGCTCACACTTATGATAATTGTTTTCTTTTGATTAAGTATGTTTGTTTTAGCCTAGTGGCTAATATTATGAAAAAGTGAGAAATAATTAAATATTGTATATAGCATGCTTTGAGACTACAATTTATGAATTATGGCTGCGAAAATTAATTTCGGGGCATGGAGTAGTCGACACTATTACCAAGTCGCTGAAATATTACGATAATGTCGCTGTAATCTTCGTTATGAAGAACTGATAGGTATTTCAAAGACCCTAAGCACATTAAGATATAATATCTATATGTGAACGATGAAGTTCATAAATAACAAGTGTCAGTTGAACACATTAGTACAAGTGTTAACACAGTATATTCACTAATAAATGGGCTACCACCAAAGGATATTCATAAAGCATGCTTAAGTACGGGTCTTGCGTGTAGTCAATGAAATACAAGTGTTGTGAATTGGTTGGTGCTTAATTTTTGACACTATATTTGATATCAATTATATAGTATTATGAACATTTCAATTTCTATCTTACTATATAAGTTTACTTGAATGTGAATTAATGAATATGACATAATTAGTCTTTTATATAAGACGTCATTGGACCAATATTGAATAACCCAATTTATATACCTTTTTGGATGAGTTGTTAATGTTGTGGTACATGAAAGAGACATGCTCTTGAATTAGTAAGTGAGCGACATGACTCGTATTAATAGTTTATTCGATTAGGTTTTTTGTGAAAAATCATTTAAGAATGACCTAAAGATTATTGCGCGCATTATGATAATTATGGACAAAGTGGGAGAATGTTAGAATTATTTTAAATAATGATTCTCCATAATGTGCTTCATAATTATATTAAAAGTAAGAGTCACTTTTGTTAATGAAAGGGTACTCCAAGTACAGTTTTGTTAATGAAAGGGTACTCTAAGTACCAAAAGTCAAAAAGACTCTTGGGTATCTACTTTGATGGACGGTTGAGATTCAGTGACTCGTGGAGATTTAGTTATTGTCCCTACTTATAAATAAGTGATTGATTTTTTATTATCCAGATACACTAAAATCAAAATAATGAAATTATAGGATAAATGAGAGAAATCTAAATTATGTGAGTTAATTTTGAAAAAGTGTTTTGAATATAGAGAAAGATTTAACCGTTGGAATGCACTCAAGCTAGAACACAATTTTGTCAAAAACAAGATAAAGTCGTAGTCCGAAGATCCGCCCGATCGAGCATCGATAAGGTCGTTTGCTCAACCAATTTTTCCAATTATAACATGATGGATATATGTAATTATTGTATCATTTTATATTTCGCATAACGATTATATATGATAACCATATTGATCTACGATCCAAACATTAAAGATATAATATATAATGTTTTGCATGATTAAAGAACAAATAATATTCATGTGTTAGATTTATAAAATTCATAATAAATTGTAGAGAAGGCTAAGAATGTGTACATTCGAGAATCGTTCAACAAAGGACCACATCCGAGAACCCCATATGACATAGGCCTATATAAACTGAAACGCGTATATCCCGTCTCATTTCATAAGCAGTAGCATGAAATTATATAAACTGCTTGTGGTTTAAATTCAGCTCTTTGGTACAGCTTAGTTCGTGTCTTTCATTTTTTGGCAATGAACTAATGAACAATTATTATTATTATTGGCAATAAGGACCGAGCCATACATGTACAAGCAAAAAAAAGGCTCCTGTTTGAATGGGCCCCTTTGATATTTAACAATCCTGTTAAACCCATCAAACTTTAGTCTAATTTGATGATGGAATGGTACCCACTTTTGACTTTTCCAAAAGTGGCAGACTTTTCTCGTGATTTGTTTTGGAGGCTTACCAAAGCCTGATTACCGAGCCACTACCGAAGTCAATCTTGGCCGTTCAACCGTTGTTTCAAACCCGTGCCATCATTTTCAACTCCAAGTTTAAAACACATATGATATGAGTTGTGGAATGAGTTTGATCCATGATAATTTCTTAAGGGAGTAGCTATTCACGAATTCTTTCAATATTCTATTTTCTAATTAAATATTAATTATATCTTTAAATTTATAAAATTTAAATTTTTATTTTTTTGTCTCCAATTAAAACAAATATATTTGAAAAACAACTAAAAATTTGTATTTTTAATAAAAAAAAAATTATATAAAAAACTGTTTTTTTAGTTTTCATAACTGTTTACAAAAACATTTAAAAACTGTTTTGGCCAATGTAGTCCCTCGAATCTGTTTTTCTAAATAATTATAAAATAGTTTTAATAAAATACAGTTTTACTTTAAAAAAAAGTCTTTTATTAAAAAAAACGGTTTTAATAAAATTCAATTTAATAAAAAGCAGTTTTAATTAAAAAAACAACCTTTTATTAAAAAAAAATGTTTTATTAAAAATGTAAAACAGTCTTAAAACTGTATTTTATTAAACATCTTTAAAACTGTTTTTACTAAAAATATAAAGCAGTTTTAAAATTGTATTTTTTTAAAACAGTTTTAAATTGTATTTTTTAAAACTGTTTACAGTTTTAAATTGTTTTTATTAAAAATATAAAACAGTTTTAAAATTGAATTTTTGTAAAACAGTTTTAAATTGATTTTTTTTTAAACTGTTTATAGTTTTAAATTATTTTTATTAAAAATGCAAAACAGTTTTAAAACTGTTTTTTTAACAGTTTAAACCTTTTTAAACTGTTTTGCATTTTTAATAAAAAAAAATTATTACAAACAGTTTTAATAAAATACATTTTTATTAAAAAAATGTTTTTTTCTTGATAAAAAATTGTTTGATAAACAAAAATTAGATCATGTTTATGTTAGATTAAAAAAATAAGATTTAATATATTGTCACATTTATTTGGGTCGTGTTAGGTAAACAAATGAGAATCCATGTCTTATCGTGTTGTATTTTAATTAGACTGTGTTCGTGTTAGATAAAATAAAATATTAACATTTTTTTCGTTTTAAAATTCAAGAACCATTTATTCCGTTTTTCTATTTATGGTGCTTTTTTAACATAATCTAATTATTAAAGTTTTTTTTAGTTTATTTTATATTTTTAATTTGAGTCATATTCGTGTTAGGTGAAAAAAAAATATTTTATGGCATGCCGCGTTTTAACTAGGTCGTGTTCGTATCTTTTTTTTTTAAAGTTTGTGGCATGTCGTGTCACTATTATTTGTATTGCATTTGTGTTAGCCAATTGAAAATTAGATTTCATGTCGGACAGTATTTTTCGTTGATCGTTTTCTTGTTCGGTAAAAAAAAAGATTTTGCGTTGTATTGTTTTTATTTGGGTGGTGCTCGTTTTAGGTGGAGAATTTTTTTTTGTCACGTGTCGTGTCTCTTTTTAATTGAGTCGTGTTCTTGTTTGTTTAAAAAAAGAGGTTTTTGCTTTTTTTAATAGTTCATTTTTTTAAATTATATAATATTTTTTACAATCCTTATTTTTTTTATAGTTCATTTTTAAAAATTATGTAAATAATTTTTGGGGTAAAAAAGAGGTTTATATCTTTTTGTGAGTGAGAAAAATGAAAAGAATTAATCATAAGGGTATAAGAGTCTTTAACTTTTATTTGAAAAAAAAGTGGAGTGTTAGAAGATTTTTCGGAGTGTTAATAGTTATACCCTTTCTTAAATATATTAATTTATATTAGATTGATATTTTATTATTATTTTTAAGTTGAATAAAATTTGATAAAAATCTGTATTTTTTATATAAAAAACATGTTTAAAAAAAAGGAACACGAACATGACGAAATTAAAATAACCGAATCCGACCCAATTAAATGCGACAAAAGACAATATTTTTTTTATCAAATACGAACAAGACTTAATTAAAATACGACATGACACGATATAAAAATTTTCGGTAATAATATTTTTTTTGTTAAAATCAGTTTTATATCTTTTTGGGGGGTAGTTTTTTTTTTATATAAAACAGTTTTAGGGCCTATCATCAAAGTTTTAATATAAAATCAATTTTTTGGGGTAATAATTTTTTTTTTGACTTGTGTTGCTGGCGCGAACCCACATTCAACAAATGACATTGGTCCGGGAATGTAGGTCTGCACCAGCGGCACTAATTTTTTTGGACATGCAACATATGTATTAATTTTTTGGAGCTTTGTAAATTTAGGACCTATTGTAATATGCATTTTGGAAATAGGACAACAAACATTTTATTTATAGTTTTAGTCCCTATTTTTTAATAAAGCCGCTGGCGCGGACCTATATTCATAAAACGTCAACCAATCACAGCATGCCACGTGTCCCTTAATTTTGAAAATAGGGATTAAAAATGAAAACGAAATATTTGTTGTCCTTTATTCATAATCAATATTATTTTAAGTCCTAAAAGTACATTATCTATAATTTTTTTAGATAATAATTTTTTTTGTGAAATTATTTTTTGACCTATAGCGACGCACAAATTCGACTCATTTTGTGCGACGCACCGACATGTTGCGTTTGTATTGATTCATTTTTGGGCCCTGGTGGGACCTACACCATAGGACCCTCAAAATGAACCAATGTAGACACGACACGTTAGTGAGTCACACAAAATGAGTCGGGTTCGTGAGTCCCCCTAGAATTACTGTGTTTTTTTTTATCACACGACATAATTAAGACGCGACACCACATACACACAAAATTTTATTTTTTTTGCCTAACCCAAGCACGAAAAAAAAAAAGCGCGACACTAATTGATTGTTTTTTTCATTTTTTCATATACCAAATCCAAAATAACCCAATTAAATATTAATTTAATATAAAGTTTATTTAACTTAAAAATAATTGGGCATATACCAAATAGTCATTCGAATATTTTTCTAATGCACGTTTAGTGCAAGTCCTTTTATTTTGTTTCAAAAAGTCCCTCAACACGTAAAACATTCAAAGAAAGGAGTTCCGGTGAGGATCGTCAGAGTTCCGGCAATGGAGGGGTGGGGTAGGAGTGCCGTTAGCGCGGACCTTTAAAAGTAAGAGAATATTAATTAAATGGTTGTTTTAGGGACTTTTTGAAACAAAATAAAGATTTGAATTAAATGTGTATAAAAAAATGTTTGTGTGACTTTTTAATAGTTGATCCTAAAATAAATTATAACTCTAATTATTATTAATTTAAAATAAATTTTAAAAAAATCAAGAGAGTATATTTTAGTTTTGTTTTGACACTTTATTAATTGACATAATGCATCGTGTTTTAAAAAAGAATTAAGGGCTAGGATTGTTTTGGATATATGAGATTAAGGGTTAGCATGATTTTGGGTATGGAATCGGTAAGTATGGAATCGGGAAGTATATCATTTTTCTTTGTTTTGAATAAAAAAGAAACAATTTAGAAATTGTATCATAATTAGTAGGCCCATGTCAAAAATAATTCAAACAATCGCAATCATCCTGCTGGCCAAAAGTGGATTGGACGGGAAAAATCAATTTGTCGGTGTGCTGGACCAACTGATGAATCAAATTCAAGAAAGTTGGGGGGGGGGGGGGGGGGGGGGGCATATCTCTCTCACAATTTAGAAACATTGAAGTATCAGCATTTGCATTTTTTTTTTAAACGTCAGTCAAGGACTGATAATATTAATGGAGTGCACAAAAGCACAAAAGTTACATCAAGGAATCAAAAGCAAGGCTGCCACTTGCAGATAAAAAACAGAGCACCCCAACACAAACCAAAACCACATTTAACCACAAACCAAGGAAATATAAAAACCATCAAACCCACTACTCCCAAAAAAAAAAAACCTCCATCGTCAACCTCAACAAGATGGAAAAGCAGACAAAACCAAAATTAACAAACAACCACACTCCATCAGTAAAACAACTTCAGATCCTCAATCAACTCACCCCACTCCCTCCGGAGGGAAATCCTGCACTAGAAAAGCTCTGAATGATTCAGGAGGATTAGAGACCCAGTCAGAAGGAAGAGCCAAGGACACACATTTCTTCACAACCCAGTCGACTGCCGCATTACCAATTCTAGAAACATGATTGAAGAAAATCTCAGAACAATGGCCGGTAAGCTCAACAATCTGTGCCTTCCTTCTTCTTAACTCCCATCTAGCCATCGTATCACTTTTCATACAATGAACAAGAGCACTTGAATCAGATTCAAAAATAATTTTATCCAAACAAAACTCCTTTACAAATTCAGCAGCAAAACTCAAGGCCATAGCCTCCATTTGGAGAGCCGAAAAAGCCAACTGACAACGGACAGCCCTGCCTGAAAGAAGCACCCTTGCAGAATTCCTCACAATAAACCCAAAACCTCCAGTCTTCGATTCATCCAAAAAAGAGCCATCACAATTAATCTTTAACCAACCATGAGGGGGGGGGACACCAAACGCTTACACTTATAGAAGGTAAGGGAGGGATTAGCCTAGGAATAGGACTAAGCACCTTAGAACTTTTTCTGTAGTTCACAGATAAGGACAACGCCTTAGATAACACCTTAGAAATAAAAATGCTAGATTTCCTAAAAATAGCACCATTTCTAGCCTTCCAAATCATCCAGCAAGTACAAACCAGAAGCACACTAAGATCAAAATCAATACTAGGTATTCTTTCCAAACCAACAAAAGCATTAAAGAACCAATCTTCAATCCTATCAGCATGGCAGAGAGAGAAAAAATTGAGAATAGGGGACCTCTCCCAAACTTTAGTAACCCACCCACACCTGGTGAGCAAATGCTCAATAGTCTCCATCTCCACCCCACAGATAACACACAAAGGATCCTCTCTCAGGTGCTTTTTCCATAGGGAGTGGTGAACAGCCACTCCTTCATTACAACATCTCCACACAAAATTGAGGACTTTTGGAGGAGCCTTGACAGTCCACAATTTTTTTCCACAAAATTGAGAAGAACATGCAACTGGAAATTAGTGAACTGTAAAGCATGTGGGAATGAATATATAATCTCTCACTTACTGATCGTTGCCAGAGACACCACTTAGTGTGTGGCGTTTCAAACATCTTTGGGTTTGGGGCACTTTCTCTTGGCAACTGGACTCCAACTTTTCTTGTGCTAAGAGCATCCATCCATAATGGGATATAAAATGCTAAGAAAAATTGTAAATTTACAAATTAGGACCCCTACGGTGGTAGATATAACTGAACAAATTCTATATTTTGATTTGTAGTAATTCCGTAAAAATACAAATTATTTGTTGAATTTGTAAATGGGTTCTTACGAACTTCATTTGTTCGTAGGAATTCCTACGAACAAATAAAGTTCGTAAGAAGTATAAATAACCATTTTAATTATATATTTAGGTTCCTACGAACAACATTTGTCCGTATCATTTCCTGCGAACAAATGTTGTTCGTAGGAAGTGTATTTTTATTTCCTACGAACTTTAATAGTTCGTAAGAAGTTAGATTGTAAATTCTCTAAGTTTCACCCGTGTAGAGGTTACTATTTATGAAGGGGTATCCGACATATTGGTTCTTTAAATATACCTTTCTAGAGCGATCACCATTCCGAATGCTCTAAAGAGGATATTTAGGATTACTTCAAAAAAAGGAAATTTGGTAGCAACAATAACTCTATCCCAATGCTGTTCACTTGGTGTTTGTGTAGTCCTTTCCTCAGCCCACTTGTCTGCGAAAATTGTTGCTAAAATTGCGCAGGATTAATAGGAGAATGACCCAACCGACAACAATCTAGACCGATGTTCATTACAAAATACTATATCTTATTTTCTATATTGGTCCATTTCAAATTAAAAGTCATTTTTCAAAAATACGTGGGGTATTGCTTTAGCTGGTACACAAAATTTTAACTTCGCGCGATGCGTGAACGTTTGATAAATTTCGTATAGAAAGATTAAAATAAACATGTTATTTAAATATTATATAAATATTTATTCAAATATTTTTAACGAGCAAAATTTTCTATTAGTTGATAATTACAAAAAAATTGAAGTTAAATTTGCATAAAAGACTAATTGACATGAAATCTACTTATATCAAGTAAATAGTATTCAACTTTTTATGATATACTACTCTTCTTATGCGGATTGTGCTAAAAATAAATGTTGACGCAATTTTAATCGAATTGTTCTGCACACAATGTTACAACTTAATGTTGGAAGTTATCCAATGATAAATATTTTATAATTTGGCTATAGCCTTAGCCAATATAATTCTTAATTGTGACGAAATGAGATACAACATAAAGTAATTTTTTTTATCATTAGATCTTTTTATTTTTATTGCAAAATAAAATAATAAAATCATTAATTTAGTTGAGCAGCATTGTTTCTTTTATTTAAGCAAAAAATACAAATATATTTCTTATTACAAAGTGATAAAACCTTGTAGTCAAACAAACATATATATATATATAGGGAGAGGTCCACAAGTGGACCAAAAGAATGGACTTTTTAATGGACCTCAACAAAAAACACATAATAACACATTAATTTTAATTCCTATAGTGTAATTGATCCGCGCCAGTGGCACCAAATACGCGTGTCGATCGATCCCCCCACCCCCCACACGCCCCCCACCCACCCCACCCCACGCCCCACCCTCCCACCCCCATGGCAGCGCTGCTGTCATAAGGGCTGCCACAAGGGTTGCTATGATGATGGCGGTGGTTGGGGGGGGGGGGGCGTGGGGGGGGGAGGGGTTAGTGGGGTGAAGGTGTGGTCTCGGGTGCCGCTGACGCGGACCAATTACACTATAAAAATTAAAATTAATGTGTTATTATGTATTTTTTGTTAAGGTCCATTAAAAAGTCCATTCTTTTGGTCCACTTGTGAACCTCTCCCTATATATATATATATATATATATATATATATATATATATATATATATATATATATATATATATATAGAGAGAGAGAGAGAGAGAGAGAATCTCTCACACATACCACATATGAGGTCCACTAATGTGGACTATTATCATCTTTAAGTAATTCTCCAATTAACAGTAGCCAAAATCCAAGTTTAGCACCATCAACATCAAATCTTTCTCAAACCTTACAATAAAAAATCCAAAGCCATATCCTGAATATAGAAAAACGGTACCAAGACTTAGAAAATTAGTTAAATAAATGGGAAAGGGGTAAATCAAATTGAGTTTTACTCATAAAATAAAGTAAATTATTAACCCCCCAAAATAAAGATAATGGGTGTAGACACCACATTCTAGGATCCCCTAAGTCTCTCATTAGGTCCCTAGAACCTCCCCATTTCACTACAAACCCTAGGTCATACTCCAAGTACTGATCTAGAGGCTATCGGGCGCTTTCGGGTCCCGTTTGACTGCGATCAACTCTATCGTCAAAATTAAACCTCTTTGAATATTTGAAGGGCTCTGAATCCCATTTCCAACGATCCGTTTCGTGCGCAAATCTGCGTAACTATTCGAACGAACGAACTATTTTACTATAAAAAATCAATATGGAGGCCACCGGGCGCTCTCGGGCCCTGATTTAACCCCAATCAACTTCATCATCAAAGAGAAAGATCTTTGAATCTTCAAAGGGCACTGAAACCCCTTTCCAACGGCCCACCACGTGCGCGAAATGGCATAGTCGTTCGGACGAACAATCCGTTTTCCCCCGAAAACTAATCTAGAGGCCACCGAATGCTCCTGGGCTCCGTTTGATCAAAGTTAACTCTTCAGATTGAACAAGACTGAATGAATCTCCGAAGGGCACTGAATACCCTTTCAACGGTTCGCCCTGTACGCCATTCTGACTTATGGTACAGATGAACAATCCGTTTTACTTCCAGAGGTCACCAGGGGCTTTCGGGCCCCGGTTGACCAAGGTCAACTTTCTGAAATGAGAAAAACTCTATGGAATGTTGAATTACATCTCCTAACCTTTTCAATAATTCACCTCGTGCGCAATTCTGACATACCATGAGGACGAACGATTTGTTTTCGTCCGGTGATCTCCTGTCCAAAGGACCGATGTACACTTTCGAGACACATTTGACCTAAAGTCAACTCCCGAACCCGGGAGCGGTCCAAGTACTCTTGAAGGTCTTTGAATTACCTTTCTAACTATATGTTCCGTGCACAATTTGGATCAACGAATTTCGTTCTATGTAATACCCCGTAATTTTTATGACTTTTAAAATGGGTTATATTTTAAATTAATGGATTAATTGGATTTTATTATAAATTAATTCATTTGGGTTTTATCCGAATTGTGGATATTAAAATGGATGATTCTGAATATTACTTAAAGATATTTAGGTAATATATGAATATGATGTCATTATTATGACGGTGTGATATAATTTCGGTAATTTGGATTTTTTAGTCAGACGCGGTATGGGACGTGTCGGGGCTAATTTATTAAATTAAAAAAGAAATTTATTTTCTATCGACCTTATAGTCATTTCGACTGCGTCGTTGCGTCCGGAAGGTTCAAAATAGTCAGAAAAGTCTATTTGAATGTTGATATTGGGTCTCGGGTCATTTGGAAATGAAAAGACAACCCAAAAGGGCATTTTGGTTATTTTTACAAGGGGGATGAATAGTGATTTCGGGTTTTGTCTTATTATAAGTATTTGGAGATTAGTTGAATGTGGGTTCATTCATCTCTTCTACACAAAATAGAGAAGTCATCTTCCTAGAGAGAGTGAAAGGTTGCTTGGGAAGGGAAAAGCTTGCTTGGAAAGGAGGAGAACCAAAGGTCAAATGTCACCACCACCATCACCACCTATGTTATTCAACTCCAAAGGATAAGATCTTCAGTAAAGGCAAGTGTTTGATATTTGCAACTTAAGTTCGTATATTATCCATGTTAGAATAATTATGAAAAGAGATGATTTTTCATGTTTGGAAGATAAAAATGGAGTAGTAATGGATTTCTGGAAGTATGAACATATGTAGGAATCAAACTCATGTTGTAGGATGAAAATAATCACGAAATAATCATATATCTATGGAAGAAAAATATAAAAACCATTGAAGTGTTCTTGAAGATAATATGTTGATAATTTTCTGGAAAAAGAGGCAAAAACGAGTGGAATGAGAAGAGCCAATTTGGAATGTTTAGATCTTCTTTTTGAGTGCATTTGGATGAGATTTAAGAAAAACTCAAAACACATACCTGACTCAATTTTTCGTGTAGAATCCAAATCTGAAGTCGGATTAATGATTCGAATAAATTTTGGATCTGATTTTTCTGAGTATTTAAAATATGAGAATTCATGAAGTTGTTTCTTTTTAATGTTGGTTCTTATCACAAAACTTTGGTAGATTTTTGGTGATTGTTAATGGGATATTATGGGACTTAGAGGAGATCAGTAAGACCTAGATAAGATTTGAATTGATTTGATTGGGATTTAATTGATTGGAATTATGTTAGTTAAATTGGAAGAAATTTCGGTTGCTAGATTCACGTGTTGGATTCTATTTGTATGCATGAGGATTAAGGATAGGTCCAGTAGGGAAGATTTAATATAAGTGAGGGTAGCCTTAGGGTTACAATTTGAATACCAAGGACTGAGTTTAAGCTCATTATTGATTTCGCAAGGACTGGGTGTAGTTCAAGAGCGTAGTGGTATGGCTCCTGGATAGAGATGGCAGTTTAGAACACATTTGGTTGAAAGAGGGTATGAGGTTATCCCAATCACGTATTTAAAGTTGACGGGCCTCCTCGATCGACAAAGTTAAGTAGTAGTGTATTGGAGGGGTTCCTTGTTTGGATTTCGCTTTGCGAGACGCTCCGCGCATGAACCTTAACGACGTCGGGAGTGGAGAAATGTTATAGGATGCGAGGATAATTAAATTATGAAGTAAAGATATGATATTTTAATACGTGGAATTTAAAAGAGATATAATGCTACGAATGGGAATTATCTTAGGGTAGTGATATTACCTTATTGATATTATATTATAGGTATGATAATTCCTATTTGATTGATTGATGATTTATGTGTATGACATACCTAGCTTACTTGCTATCGGTGGGAGGTTTGCGCGTGAGGGCAGTCATATCCTGATGAATCCATGGGATCTTTGATTTGTCGCTCGAGAACAGAGGTCTATGAAAGACTTATCGGGGAGTTGATAAGTTCGATGACTGTGGGTACGTAGGTATGTGCGTGACCCATGGATACGAGAACTATGTTCGCCTCCAATTTGTTTGTTGTTGTTTGTGGTTTGAGGAATCCTTACCGAACCTTTAGTCCCCTATTCGGTGACTTGCGATGATGGGACATGATAGCAGAGTAATGCATTGCACCGCAACTGTGACTCGGGGTGCCGTATTATATATGAATATATATATAATGGATGAAATGAACGAATGGATATTTGTTATGGTTAAATCTATCTACGGTGATAATTGTAGATAACAGTGAATAGAGAAAGATAATGGAATTAAGTTAATGAATGTTTATTCTTAAAGAATTGGAAAGCTTAATTCATATTAATGAGAAATGATTCATGTTAATGAGAAACTAATCATATAAAGGAGAAATGTAAATGAATAATAATGTGACGTATGGTATGGGACATACGGGGATTATGATATGGGAATGGAATTATATTATGGAATTGTTAAAGAGGAATCATTAACTAGGAGGTTAATAGGAAACGTTAAGTGTGCACTCTAGTTGAGAGGTGAGAATAGCAAGTGATAGTTGGATCTAACATGTACAGAATAAATGCTTTATTGCACTTGTTAAATACTTGATGTTTTAAAAATCATTTACACAATCGGGCTCTGACCCGTTTCCTTGCATATTTTCTTTTCTATTGTATCTTCTATATCAGGTGTCCAGCAGCAGGGACGCCAATCTTAGTGAATTATGACGAGCTATGGAGCTATGGAGTATTGCTTAGACGATTATTTTCATTTGATTCACAGTATTCTTAGTTAGGGCATGTCGCCCAAAGGATTCAATTATCTTTTCTATCGGGGTCAAATACTATGGTATTCGTGTCATTTTAATACATTTAACATTGTTTGGATTACTGTAATGGATTATAATTATTTGGGAATGTTTATTCCAATTGCAATTAAATTCTTTTGTGTTATCTATTTGGTTATCAATGTTGTAGAATAAAATGTGTTGTGTTATTCTTAAACTGGAAATGGATTTTGTTAAGTTAAAATTTGGAAAGTTTTTAACACCAGCTTAATTGAGTATTGCGTGAGTTGTAAATGTTTTCGACAGTGATGCTAAGAATGAGCCAACTGTATATTCTGTTTTAATTTGGTATGGGACTGGACACCCGGTATTTAATTAGGCGGGGCGTTACATTCTACAATCATTTTTTTGAAAAAATTTGCACGAGATCGCCAATTGGCAGGTCCAGTTCCCTGCCTATCGGCAGTGTGTGTAGGGTCACCTGCCGATGGGAAGGACTAGGGCCATGTCGATCGGCGTACCCCCTACCCTATAAATAGAGGGCATGACCTCACTTCCAAGTCACACCTTAGATCCATCAACATCAGTGATCTCAACAACATTCTCTTGAAATCAACGAAGTTCCTTCATGTGAAGTTTCATTCAAGCTTATATTCCCATCATTTTCATACCCTATTTGGCAAAATATCATTCTCTCTCATCCAACATTCATCTTACATTAAAGGTAGTTCATCTAAGATCAAAGATTAAGCTTCAAAGAAGGTCCAAATCCTTCCCCCTCTCTTTAAATTTCTTATTTTACATAAATTCCATTAGATTCATAAATTAGTCCTTACTTTAGTTCATACACATTAATATCTACATTTTTATTAGTAAATTGCACATACTTTATCTTCTATAAAAAAAACCCAAAACAAACAATAAGAGGGTTACACCCATAAATTCTGAACGGGATTATGCATTACATTTTTTCAAAACTAAAAAATACATTTTCTACACACACACACATATAATAAAATTCCATATAAATCTATGTGATAAACCCCACCCCCATGCTGCATTCAAACTACATGGACTTTGATTCCTTTATAGGCTACGTATAGGTGTTTCGGATTAAAATCAGAGACTCGAGTTCAATTTTTCAATTTTTCCATTTTTCAACTTCCCAATTTTCAATTTTTTCTAAAATTTTCAATTTTTCTAAATCTCCCATTTTCGCATTTATCGTATTCTTCCATTAATATACATATTATGTTTGTTAGCGTTTCATCCAACACATATTGTTGTTTCATCATAACGATCAATATCACGATAAACGTATAAATCATAAATTATATATATATATAATTTTGGGAACATTCCTATGGATGACCGCACTCTATCTTTTCCATGGTATGAGTTGAACGATTCCAATCTCCATTATATATACACGCACACACACTTCGCGGAGAAATAAAGAAAAATAATAACACTATCTCATGACAGACCGAAAGGGCGGTATGGATGCCTTACACCTTCCTATTCCGTAACTTAGCCCCTGAACCTTCGAACTATTGGTTTCGTATTCATCAGTTTGTCTTTGATGTCGTTCTCTCGAGGTGGAGACATGTTCTTTTGCCTGTTTTGTGTAACATAGGCTGGCGACTCCATCTCTTTACATTTACCCCTCACCGACAACGGCCGAAACGTAATTAAGTAGGGAGCGAGACCTTTCGATCCCCCTTCATTTCCCATCTCCCATTTTTTAGAGGTAGAAGAGGGAAAAGATGTAGTGGCGCACATTCTTCGATCGGGATGGCCATAGTGGCGACTCCACTGGGGACACTTTCTTCATAAGAGGACTAGACTCTGTTTGCATGGGTGTTTTATTTTCTTATGTGCGTATGCACCTATCTGTATGTACCCTTTTTCTCCTCTATTATTTCTTGCACATATATACCTCATGCTTATGTCACTACTCACTTGTAGATACTCTCCATGTACACTTCACACCACGTGTACCTAGGATCACTTATATCCACATGTTACGCACACCACTTAAAAATCCATGCTTAGGTGTCCCTAACACACACCTCTATTTATCACACTTGTATATATTCATGCTTACTCACACTTGTCACACACCACTTGTAGTTGATCCATGCTTAGATTCACTACCACACACTTACTTGTAGATAGATACACATCACTCACTCTCACATAATCCATGCTTAGTGTAGATTTATTTTTCATACTTGTACATTATCCCCTGCTTAACATGATTTTCATCAATAAAGATACTCTCTCCATAATGTACTAATCAAAGATCATGCATCTTGCACACTACATCACCAAAGAGCATTTTTATTAACTAAATTTTGTCCCGTAACTGGGGGATCACTTCATTATGGGCGCTGGTTCGACAGGTCGCAGTTAGCCTTAGCGATATGACTCTCACCTTCCATTGGGCAAGTACCTTCGACGTATATCGAATGGTTCCCCCCGCATCGTACCCCTTGATCGAAGTCATGAAGGGAGGTATATCGTAGGGAACTCGTTCACGTACATCGAGTATATAGAATTCGCTCTCACACAGACTGTCCCCACAAGGTATATAGTGAGGTGATTCATGTATACTCAGGTATATCAAATGGCTTGTCAACTCGTACCAATTGCCCTCAAAAGCATGACATATATCGTGGAAGTCATACCAAAGGGGGGAACACCTTCCAATTAACCCAACAACTGCATAACTGCATATAGGTATCAAACATAGGGCACTCATATCTAGTTTTTTGGTTCAACCAGAAACTCTGCCGAAATAACGGATCGGCATGCCGCACAAATTTTTGCACAATTTTTAAAAATGGGACCCTACCCATGTGTTTGGTAACAAGTCCAACCATAGTTTTTACATATATTTTCAAACCCAATTTTTTCACTCTCAGGTCCCGTCCGACATTTCTTTTTGTATTTAGGTAAACCTAATACAAATGAGAACATACTAAACAAAATAATAATCATGCTGAGACCTATTTCTCATCTTTTCCTCATTTCTTTATAAAAAAAGTGTCCAAAAACCTTTTTTCTCTCTTTTATCAAAATACTAAAAACATTTTTCTTCCCTTTTTACTCAAAAACATTTTTTCCTTCTCTTATTAAAAATACCAAAAATATTTTTTTTCCTTATACCAAAAGTATTTTTCCTCCCTTTTACCCAAAAACATTTTGTCCGCTCTTTTCCAAAAAAAACTGTCAAAGACATTCTCCTTCTTTTTCAAAAATAACAGTTTTCCTTCCTCTGTTTCAAAAAATAAATTCGCATTTTTCCCATCCTCAGGTCAATCGCATACCCTTGGCCAGGCTCCCTATTGGCTTCAATCTTCCGTCGAATCTCCCCAAAGCTCTGTTAGTCCCCTCACTTCCTTCGAGTTCGAAATTCATCCTATTTCCATAGAGAACACAGACCCAGTACCGAATGTGTAGCCAGATTTGATGAGGGTTCTAGCTCAACTCACTGCTAAGATTGACAACCTTCAAACTGAGGTTCATGAGATGCAACGAAATGGGGTCCCTGTTCTCGAAGAGCTCGATGTCCTCTTACCTCACGTTATGGGTCCGCCCATACCCGAGCCTATTTGGGTTCTCGAGGAATACCAGCACACTCCATGTGCCCCTTCTGTTAATGGGTCGTAGCTAGCTCAACTCCCTATATCGAATCTTGCTCAGCTAGGGGCTAACTTACCAGTTACCATTTATCAAAAGGAGGAAGAATTAAACATGGTCAAGGAAGATCTCAAGATGTTGACTAAGAAATTTGACCAAGTCAGACTCTCTAGAAACTACATGGACTACACTCACATGTCTCCTTATCCTAAAGCAAGGCTTTTAAAAAAGTTCAAGATGCCTAACATCGAGAAATTCAAGGGTAGTGGACCCCCCAATTGTTCATCTCCGAAGTTACCACCAAGCCATGACTCTCCTAGGTTCCTCCGAGGAAATAATGGCCCAAATGTTCCAACAGACTTTAAAGGATAACGCTCTCCACTGGTTCTTATCCCTTGAAGAGTCTAGATACCGCAATTAGGAAGATGTTGCCCGAGAATTCATGTCACAATACAATACAACGAAGAGTTAGAGGTTACCTACCGTGATTTAGTGCTACTCAGCCAGAACCCTATGGAATCAGTCAGTAAATTCATAGAAAGGTGGAGAGAGAAAGTAGCCACCATAACCAACCGGCCTTCCGAAGAAGAGCAAGTTAGCATCGTGAAGAAGAACTTCTTACCCCATGTCCAAGCGATGATGGGAGGAAAGTACTACCCTCATTTACGAGCCCTCCGAGAAGCAGGGGTGGAGAATGAAGAAGGTATTGCTAAGACAGAGGTGGAACCGAAGAAAGTATCTGGATAGTTCGCTCCTAGAAAGTTTGAGAAGCCAACCACTACCTTAGTTTCATCCATCAATAACATCTCTCATCCTGCCATTTCATGGTCACCAAAAAGCTGCCCTAACCCAATCCTAAAGGAATACACCGAGCTTTACGCTTCCCTCTCTAAAGTTTATCAGGCCTTCTTAAGTCGAAACCTCATCAAGACATTGGATCCTCATCCATTACTAAACCCACTTTCCAATAATTTCAAGCGAGAGGCCCATTGTGACTTTCATCAAACTTTCGGCCATACCATCGACTAGTCTTTCCACCTCCGAAACTTGATCCAAGGTCTGATTGACAGGGGTGTCATTGCCCCACCATCCAATACTAAACCAAAAACTACCCACAATCCACTCCCGAATCATACAAATGCCATCTTCCTAAAAGAGGACTCAGAGTTTGACCCATCTACCCAAATCGTACCAAGTAAGTCACTAATCATACCCATATACTCTCCTAAACCTCTCCAGACTTGCCCATATTTTCTCATACACCCTACCAGCTTCACCGATCAGGCCCTGTCACTTCTTACTAGAGCATGCATCGCTATCCGCACCCATTTTGGAGGTAAAGATATGGAATTGACAGAAGTATTGAACTAACTCCTAGACTTTGGGCTGAAATTGCCCTCCCAGATGACCATTGACTGTCAAAGATTCAGTATGCTATTCTTAAAAGCTCAAAAATGGGCCCGAGAGTCAGACAATTGGGTGGTACCGGCCAATGAAGTCAATCTAGATTATGCCGTCCATATCACGACAAACATATTTCGACATACCGATGAAATTTGTAGTATGTCCGAGCTACTTGATGCTTTGAAACTACAAGGGCACCTGATCCCTTCACTTCTACATCTCCTCGCCGAATGGGAGGACTTATATGAAGAAGTCTTTGAGGTTGTGCTGTGTATTAAATTTTGATGGGAAAATGATGTCATTTCCACTGGACGGGGGTACAAATTTCATGATTCAGACGAAGAGCAAAGTCCAGAAAAGGCTAGTCTGATAGGCAGCATGTGTGGGATGATATCATTTGAGGAGCTGCTAGGAGAAATCAACAAAGTGGCTGAACAACTCGAGATTGATGAGGAAACGGGGTTTCTATTTTCTCCCTCTTTTATGAACCCCATGACCAGACCAGGGAGGCATTACCAAGTCCCAAACCATCAGCAAGTAACAAAGGAAAAAGTGTGGAGAATCTCCCTTTGCCAGAAGTGACTCTCGAGGAGAGAAAGATCCTCGACCAGTTAAAAAAGACCCAAGCTAACATCACCTTGTGGGGACTCTTTATGTCTTCCCAACTGCACCGGAATTCTTTGATAAAGCTACTCACAGGATCCACAGTTCCTCCTTCCACCACACCAGAAGAAGTAGTGAATCTGTTCGGATCCTTGACCTCTACTAGAATGCTCTCCTTCTCTGAAGAATAAATCCCTAAGATTGGTCCAATTCCCAATTATGCTCTCAATATCTTCGTCAAAGTCATGGGGAAGACTGTCCCTCTTTCTCTTATCGATAATGGATCATCTCTGAATGTATGCCCATTGAGGACCCTCTATTATTTGGGACTGAAAGTGAGCGACCTCGCTCCAACCTCTACCGCTTTAGGCGCTTACGATAATACCCACCAAGAAGTGATGAGATCTATATAGCTTGCAATAGGGAATGGCCTTATAAATTCTGTTATTAAATTCCAAGTCATTGATATCCCAACTTGTTTCAATCATTTACTTGTATGACCATGGATCTATAGCATTAAGGGTGTGTCCTTTTACCTTAATTAGAAACTGGAGTTCTTCGCTAATGAGCAGGTCATCACCATTTTGAGTGATGATGACAATGCCGAGAATGCAAGCACTAGTAATCCAGTACTTAAGATATAACACTGGGTGAATTATATGCTTCTGTCAGGACTCTAAGTTGAACCAAATCTACTCCTAGCAGGGGAAAATTTTAAAGATAGGGTGTGTCTAGAGTACAACCCTCATGGAAATATCAATGTAATCCAGATGTTTAAGAACATGCACTTAATGCCCGTACTAGGGATGGGACAACGATAGCAAGAGATACTTGAACCCATTATGTTGAAGAAAGTTTTTCCTCTTTGTGGCCTGGACTATCAACCATCAACAGAAGAACTCAGAATGATCCTGTAGCCTCAACTAAAGAGAGGTATAGAAAGCACCAAAACCGTCTCAAGAGTTCCTTAAATGGAAGATTCATCAGAGAGGGTGAAGATTTACCCTTTTGCGGCTTTCCTGAACCGTGGTATGATTATGTGGATAAGAACATAAAACCAGGAATGGAGATCTTTTTCTAAGACAGTTATTCATGAGTCAAAAGTTTCCAACATCATATGCAACCACTCATTGAAGAGACCATAACCGATATTTGTGATTTTGAGGGAAGAGACTCCGAGGATTCTTTAACTTACAGATACTGGGGATGACACTCTGCATGATACACTCTGGGGATACATCATCGGATCTGTCCCACCTGATCAAAGCTATTGATGCACCTCTCCTCAACTAGCATGCAACACCTGTGCCACCTGCTTATATTCAACCTAACCTAAATGTTTATTGCATTTCCCCTTCCCTTGTCATTCCTACTTACTCTAATGTAATAAATACTTCCTTTGATGAGGTTCTCAATGTTATTTTTCCTATCAATGAAATAAATGAAGATTTTGAGTATCTTGGTGTGCCTTACATTAATTGTCTTGATTCTAATCAAACTTTTGATGATGATGATTTTACAAATGAACAATTCTTAACTGATCTTAATAAGGTTAATAACAAATAACATAATCGCGTTCAAGTTAATAAAGATGAAACTATCGTTATTAATCTCAGTTCTAGTAGCCAACTGCGCGAAATTATGAAGGGCCACCTTTGACGACCATGCGTGTGAGCAACTTGAAGATTTACTGAAGGAATATATGGACGTCTACGAATGATCCTATGACGACATGCCTGACATTGATCATGAAATAACTTAGCATGAGCTTCCAACTCTCCCAGAATGAAAATCGATCAAACAGAAACTACGAAAGCTCCACACCGAATGGTCGCTCAAGGTTAAGGAAGAAGTGGCTAAACAGTTGAACGTGGGTTTCATTCGTGTGATCGAATACCCCATATGTCTAGTCAATATCATACTCGTGCCAAAATCAGGAGGGAAAGTTTGCATGTGCGTTGACTACCAAGACTTGAACAAAGCCTCTCCAAAGGATGATTATTCGCTACCCAATATCGACATGATTATGGACAACATAGACAATCACGCTCTTAAGTCATTCGTTAATGGTTTTACCGGATATAATCAGATCAAGATGTAATTAGATCATCAAGAGAAAATCGCATTCATCACCCGTGGGTAACCTTTTGCTACATCGTAATGCCATTGGGTTTAAAAAACACAGGGGCTACCTACCAAAGGGTTGCCACAACCATCTTGCGTGATTTGATACACAAGGAAGTTGAGGTTTATGTAGATGATATAATTATCAAGTCTAAGACTAGAGAAGGTTAGGTTCACTACGACAATACCATATGAGACTTAACCCACAAAAATATGTCTTCAATGTTACCAAAGGAAACCTCTTGGGATTCATGGTTAGTGGAAAAGGGATAGAAGCAGATCCTACCAAATTGAAAGCCATACTCGAGATTCTTTGGAAAATTATAGAATATCAGTCGATTCATCAACCAGTTGATTTCTATATGTGAACCCATCTCCAAACTCCTCCGAAAGGATTCAACCAAAGTTTGGAACGAAGTTTGCCAAGAAGTCTTCAATTGAATCAAGCAATACTTAATCCGACCTCCGGTACTCATGTTGTCGCAGCCTGGTCTTCCTCTACTCCTATACTTAATCGTAATTGACACCACAGCTGGGGCTTTGTTAGCCCAGTACTTTGAAGAGTCCCACAAAGAGAAAGTCATTTACAATGTCAATCACAAGTTGGTCGGGTACGAAGTTAACTATACAACCTTGGAAAATGCATGTGTCGCCCTTGTCTAGGTCACCCAAAAGTTATGGCACTATATGCTCACTTTTCCCATCAAACTTGTATCCTGAACGGATCCTATCAAGTACCTACTCGAGAAACCTGCCCTGTCTAGCCGAATGGCCCGATGGTTGGTGTTTTTAGCCAACTTTGATATCGTGTATGTCACGCAGAAAGCCATAAAAGGAAGATCCATCTCTGACTACCTCGCTGACTACTCCTTGGAAGAAAACGATGTTTGGATTTTCGAGTTTTTAGATGAGAATATCCTTTGTACCTCCTAATAAGACCTTCGATGACAAATTTTCTTTGACGACATTGCTAATAAGAAAGGGTATGGTATTGGGATACTCCTAATTGCCCCTAATGACTCTCACACTTCCATTGCCATCAAGCTAGATTTCCCTTGCACCAATAACATAACTAAATACGAGGCGTACACGATAGGCCTCAAAGTCGCTCTCGAGAAAGTAATTCGATACCTAGATGTCTATGGATATTCAAACCCCATCATTGGTCAAGTACTCAGAAGATGGAAAGTCAAGGACGAGAAACTCTTAACCTTCTATGCCCACTTATAAGAGATCGCCTCCCAATCCAAGAAATCACCTTCCACTACCTGCCTCGATCAAAGAACAACCTAGCCGATGCCCTTGCTACCTTAGCCTCTATTATTGAAATGACCAAAGGAATAACAATGGACCCTTTCCTTGTCCAAAAATAAGATAAACCAACCCACTGCTATCACATTGAGCTCATCACAGAAGAGGATCTCGACATAGCCAACCACTGGTACTATGATATTTGGCACCTCCTCAAGCATGGTAGGTATCCCCAAGGTTCTGACACGAAAGACCGAGCAGCCTTCCGCAGACTAGATGCTCAGTATATTGTCTGTGATAAAGCATTGTTCAAGAAAAACTTCGATGGAACCTATTTGCACTGCATCGCATGGGCTGTCATTGAAGAGATGATGCATAAAATCCACAACAGGGAATGCGAACCCCACATGAATGCCCATATGCTCGCTAAAAAATATTCGACGGGGTTACTACTGGACTACCATGGTCTAGGATATCACAACCTATGTTTAATGATGTCTCAAATGACAGCAATTCTCTAACCTACAACACTTACCTTCGTGAGAATTGTATATGACTTCTCCCTGGTCATTTTCGACATGGGGCATTAATATTATAGGGAAGGTTACACCCAAAGCCTCCAATGAGCATGAGTTAATACTAGTTACCATTGACTACTTCACCAAATGGGTCGAAGACAAGCCATACGCAATTTTGAATACCAAGAAGGTGGACAAGTCCATAAAAAAACATTATCTGTCGATATGGGATCCCGCACGAGCTGGTATCAGAAAACGGGTTAGATTTCAAGGCAGAAGTCACGAAAGTGGTCGATGAGTATGGGATTCAGAGACTCAAATCCTCTCCCTACCGACCTCAAACCAATGGAGCAGTCAAAGCTGCTAATAAGAACCTCAAGGCTGTCATCATCAAGATGACCGAGAGTTACAAAGATTGGGTCGATCGTATCCCTTAAGCCCTCTGGGGCTACCGCACTTTAGTTCGAACTTTTACTGGGGCTAGCCCTTACTCTCTAGTATATGACATGGAAACAGTCCTACCCATGGAGATGGAAATCCTTTCGCTGCGCATCATGCTTTAAAGCAAAGTCAACGAGGAAGACTGATAGCAAAGCCATCTTGACGAACTGCCACTCTTGGATGAAAGGAGACTGAAAGCTCTATACCACGTACAAGGGTACCATCACCGAATAGCTATCATTCAATAAGAGATTAAAGAACCGAAGTGTTTGAGAAGGGGACTTGTCCCTCAAAGAAATTATAGATCCCATCTGGGACCCCAAAGGAAAATTCAAGCCCATTTGGAACGGCCCCTACATTGTAAAGAAGATCTTATCAGGCGGCGACGCTATGCTTACTGACCATGACAGAGAAGAGATGACCCGTCTAATAAACCTGAACCGTCTCAAGAAATTCTACCCCTAGTCCGAAATCTCAATGCGCTACGACTCTTCTCATCTTCCTTCTATTCTAAAAATAATATAAAAAAAATCTTCATTTCCCTCTACTCAGAACTACGCGGGGCGTGATCCTCTAAAAAAGGTATTTTTATTTCAAAAATGAATTTAGAAAATTTTCAAAACTCCTAAAGGTACGTAGGCAGCTCATACCCTTTACATAAGCACGACCCCCTGATTTTTCACAAAATGCTATTCTTTTCTTATTCCCAAGAACGAAAATTCATTTTATCATATACATGGGTAAGAGGATTATGTATTCCTTAGCGATTGGTGTAGATAATTAAAATGCAAAACTCATCAAGAGGCACAACTAGAAGATCAAAAAAAATTTTATTCCATTACTAAGAAATTTCAGTACGATTACATCAGCGTAGGGAACAAATGACTTCCCTCGCTAGTCTACTCCTACTTTCCTAAAAAACCAAATAAAATAAGTCCCACTACACCCAAAATAACCCTTCCAAATTTATTGCCACAACCAAAATAACTAAACAAAACCAAACACTACAAAAGTTTCACAAAACCCCAGGGAATCTACCAGCAACTGTCAAAGTAACAGTCCCATCATCGCTCACATCTTGGGGTCCCCAAACTTCCACTGTCTGAATAGAGTACCACAAACGCTCCATAGAACGATAGTTCTAGATTATCTTGTGTAAAACCACAACACCTCCATCCATGGTGTCAGATATGGTGAACCACCTTTGCCCAGTCTCCATAGCCAGCATCTTGGAAACTACTTTTTTTCTAGAACCACTTCATGTAGTCCCCTGAGATATGCCGGACTCTACCAACAGACTAGGATGGACGGGTCGATGGTCGATGGTCGACGATTATTCCATAAAGAGATAAGCCTTATACGCATACGCTTTGTCAAATCCACCATAAGAAAGAAGTCTAGTGTCCAAGGTAGCACAGTCTATTTCCAACCAAATTGGAGCAGAAGCCTCTAAGAAAAGTATAAAGAGGTCTGCCTGAGACAAACTACTCGAACATACTGGTATTCTACCAATTCCAGAATGGGCAACAGCTCCCCCACCAAGGCACTGACCAACGCAAGCCTCGGGACTCGTGCTCCACAAACCAATCCTCTTAGATCTCGTTGTCCATGCCTACACTGATAAAGTAGCGTGAAAAGAAGTTTGGAACAACCAACAAAGGATACTCAGGAGGGACTGCCATATGGAATCTTTCTGACAGCCACGTGAACAACATTACTGGGCTACCCCTTAGGAAGTCATAACGACCTTCTCGCCAGGCATCCATATCATTCAAAGTCTCTGCCAATATCACTGCTGCAGTATTGCGACGGTACGACATCCAAGAAGCAATGGCTGCAAGTTATGGGTTCATAAGAAATTCTCCAGTCTCCAACGGCAGTAACAAGCCCAATATGATGTCTCCAGCATAGCCAGCATCACCAACATCCTGCAAATGCATATAATACAAAACTACAGGAAGACAGATCATTCCTCCCGTAGCCAATGACTTACCCGTCGAAGGCGAGATATGGAGAAGTCCCACTAATAGGTCCCTAGAGGACCGAGAAAAATCAGGCATAGTTGCTATAACACTAGGATTTATCCCCAACGTGGCAGAGAACTCTTCATAGGTTAGACAGACCTCGTCCAACCCAAAACGAAAAATATGGTCTTCGAGGTACCAAAACTCCACCATTGCCATCAGCATGTTCCACTCTATGGGCCGATTACCCCATACGGAGACTCGACGCATGTTGAAAGCATCGTAGTCCACATTGTAGGAGCACATTGCTTCCAAGGTTTCAAGGTAGTTAGCAAATTCAACACTATCAGGTACAGCCATTTCGCAAAGTAAGCAAAGAAGATTGCAAAAGATAAGGAATGAGGAGGTGTGAAGAAAATGCTACACTCACACCCCTATTTATACTTAAACCCCTCAAACAAAGATAAGTAGCCCTACAGAAATCGGAGAAAAACTTACCCCACCAAGTACCAAGAAACTTAAGAAAGTGCAATCAAAGCCTTGGATTGAATGGACTGGACTAACATGCCGATAGGCAAGACTAGGGTCATACCGATCGATAACCCCCTATTTTTGACAATTTCCCTTTTTCCTTTTTTGTCAAGACCAAAAAAATCAAAGAATTCCGATTTTTCTTATCTTTATGCTTTTTTACTTGTCTTGTTGTTGAAATAAATTCTCTACCAAATCATTTTTTCATTTTTACGGTCTCAGCAACAAAGTAAAAAGAGCATGCGCATCACTAAAAAAATTAAATAAAAAAAAATCCATTTGCATAGATATTTGTCGTGTTACATTGATTTTGTAGGAAAATAAAAATACAACGGGACTTAGCCCGAACCCACCTACATTCTCTCTCTCTCTCTCACCCACTTACATCTCTCTCTCTCTCTCTCTCTCTCTCTAGGAGCCTCCTTCCCTACGGCACACACTCTTCCCCTAGAGATGAGACGACGTACCACCACTTCCGGAGCCAGACCCTTCCTCAGACGAGGCAAATGGTGCTAGAGAAGAAGGAACCGAAATCGTATCCCTAATACGGTCAGTCACCCAAGATATCCAATCCTAAGCATCCTTCGACAAGGTGGTGGATACCCGGATGTGCTACAAGAAAAATAAAAAAGAGCAAATCAGTCAATCTGAGGCAAAGGAAGAAATTAGGAAATCAAAAAGTCAAAGAGAAGAAAAGTATACCGGTGGCTCAAGGACATCCTCAATCAAGCCCAGCTCCTCCAGATCCATCACATTAGGACGGTGCAACAAACACACCGAACCTCCATCAGCCCATCGGATGTTATAAGAAAGAGGGACCAGTCAAATAAAAGAAACGTATGAGGTCGTCACCGCCGCTTCTAGTGATGCACCAACTGTGTTGTGGGAGGACCCCACAGGCCGACTCATACCCGCATGGGGAAAAGGCATCATGTGATATATGATGGGCGGCATCAACCAGCTCAACATAAAGTCCAAATAATCGTACACCGCCACAGTATCAGTATAGGACGAGTAAGGTTCGCCCATCATCATCGCTACTCGCGAATCATCCACCATCTCTCTCACTCACCTCATATACACCGGGGGCCTCGTCGGTGGCACCGAAACCCCATACTCCATAACCTGCCAGACTACTCTCTCCCCGAGGTACCAGGAGTAGCCAAACTCATGTGCCAATAAACGTCGCATCTGTGCATTTCCCCCAGTCAACCCTGTATACTGGATGGTCGCCCCTCATGGATAGAAGGTCACCTGTAAATTCCCCAGTAAAAGCGGATAAAGATCAAATATCAGAAAAGATCATAAAGGAAAAATGATCTCAAAAGAGAAAGAAACAGCTACCCTCCCACTCGTCAGGCCGTTCAAGACCTGACATACCGTATCCAAAGAGAGAGACTTCTTTGACTGTCGGTTGGAACTTCAACACCGACACATCCGGTAAAAATCTTCAATAGACTCATCATTCAAAGCTATCAATTGGGTGTTAAACCCAATCACCTCATAGAACCACATCTGCAAAGGGAAAAAGTTCAATAACTAAGAAATCGAGAATAAAACGAATAAAGGAAAAATGCGAATGCATAATGGAAAAATGCACAAAATAAAGAATACTCCAAAAGATACATGGCCCAAGTAAAAGTTTTCTGGCAGCACCGATTGAATGCATCAAGATAAGAATAAAGGTTCGTCAAGGTCAGGCTCCCCCAGTCATAAGAGGGACGTTCGAAAACACCCTCAGAAAAGGCAAAAACCACAAGTGGACGATGTCACCACTCGTCGCCACTAAGAAACTCCCCAACACCAGCAGAATAAAAAAATGGGCCATCTGTCGCACCTGCAGTCCATCCTCCTCATCAATCCTCCTACTCAGCAATAACTCCCTCAGAGACAAACGAAGAGAGTCCCCAGAGACCACCCTCTCCACATCACCTAATGCCACCGTCACCGCCGTTAGTGTCACCCTCAAAGTCTCATCCACCTTAATTTGTACCCCGTCACAATCCAACCCCAGAAGTTATTACACGTATATTGGAGTCACCGTCATCTTCCCAAATCCAAAATGAAAGGTGTGGGTGGTATCCCACCACCTCTCCCCTAGAGCATAGAGAACAATCGTAGAACGAGGCGTCTTGTCCAAAGCAGACGCCAATCTCCCAAAATTGGCTGATGATGCCACCCAATGCACCACCAATGGAAGGTGCTCCCAAATGTCCCTAAGCCCTGTTGTCCCTCAAGCACGCAGAGTCGACATAGAGACATCAAACTGTCAAAGACAAAAAGGAAAAAACCCTTGTCAAAATTCTAAGAAATACGGAAATACCATAAAAAAAGAGAAAAAGAATACCAAAGGTCATCAATAATTACATATCCACCAGGGTTCACCACCCTATAAGAATAATGATGCGACGGCTCACGTAAGAGGGACCGCTCATCCGCAATAGGCTTGAATGAGTCGAAGGAATTCTCATTACCTAGTGTAAGGGTTGCCCTAGCCCTCCATTCCAAATTATCCCAATCATCAACATTGAGCCACACCATGTGTGTTGATCTACTTGAGAAATCATCCATCCTTTGGTTTTGGAACGTTAGAATGATTCGTAAAAGGTAATTAAAGAAGAGGGCAAGTCAGAAAACTGTGAAAAATGAGGAGAACTCGATCCCTTTTTATAGGAGGCTAAGGGGAATGGCGATCATCATCTCCCTGCCACACACCGATCGACATTGTCCCTCCACCTACTTGAGGACCCCAAAAGATCATTGGCACCATTTAAACCATGTCGGTTAGCACCCTCTCTGAAATTTGGTACAAAAATTCCCAAAAAATGCCAGAAAATTCAAAAAATATCCCGAAAAATTCCTAAAAATACCAAATGAATTTTAGAACCTTTTTCACCAAGAAAAACATTTTCACCATACTCAAATTACTAGCATAACTCTTGTATCCCCGGTGGAATTCCCAAAACCAATCGAATATCCTCCTCAACAACATCTCCAAAAGGCATCCCAAAAAATTGAAAATTTCTCAGCTAAGAAACATCCAACCCTCAGATCATTCCTCTACCCCCATTGGAACTTAAAAACAAATGCTCACCCAAATCCTCAAAAAAAATGCAAAATAATGTCTCCTCAGTGGAGTCTCCAAATTTCCCCAGGAGCCCACAAAATTGGTTTTGACCCTCATAATTGGTCATCTCTACTAAAGCCCTCAGAATTGGCTTCGACCCTCAGAATTGTTCATCTCTACTTAAGCCCTCCGAATTGAATTTGAACCTCAAAATTAGTCACCTATACTTAATCCCTTAGAATTGTCTTCGACCCTCAGAATTGGTCATTTCTATCTTAATCCCGCAGAATTGGCTTCGACCCGTAGAATTGGTCACCTCTACTTAAGCCCTCAGAATTGGTTTTGACCCTCAAAATTGGTCATCTCTAATTAAGCCCTTAGAATTGTTTATCTCTACTTAATCCCTCAAAATTATCTTTGACCCTAAGAATTGTTCACCTCTACTTAATCCCTCAGAATTGGCTTTGACACTCATAATTGGTTATCTCTAGTTAAGCCCTCAGAATTGGCTTTGATACTCAGAATTGGTCATCTCTACTTAAGCCCGCATAATTGGCTTTGAACCTCAAACTTAGTCACCTCTAACTTAAGCCCGTAAAATTGTCTTTGACCCTCAGAATTCGCCACCTCTACTTAAGCCCTCAGAATTGGTCATCTCTACTTAAGCCCGCAGAATTGGCTTTGACCCTCGGAATTGGTCACCTCTACTTAAGCCTGCAAAATTGGCTTTGACCCTTAAAATTGGTCATCTTTACTGAAGCCCTCAAAATTGGCTTCGACCCTCAGACTTGGTCACCTCTAACTTAAGCCCGCAGAATTGGCTTTAACCCCCAGAATTGGTCATCTCTACTTAAGGCCTCAGAATTGGATTTGACCCTCAAAATTTGTCACCTCTACTTAGCCCTCAGAATTGGCTTTGACCCTTAAAATTGGTCACCTCTAACTTGAGCCCGCAAAATTAGCTTCGACCCTCAGAATTGGTCATCTCTACTTAAGCCCTTAGAATTGTCTTTGACCTGTAAAATGGGTCATCTCTATCTTAAGCCCGCAGAATTGGCTTTGACCCACATAATTGGTCACTTCTACTTAGGTCCTCAGAATTGACCTCGGCCCACAGAATTGGTCGCTTCCACTTAGGTTCTTAGAATTGACCCCGACCCGCAGAATTAGTCTCTACCTACCTTTGACCTTAGTTGTCACCCCCTTTAGGTCCTAAATATTGGCCATCCCCAGCATCACCTTAGGTCCTCGGAATTGACCTCGAACCGGTCATCCTCATCCCTTAGGCCCGCATAATCGACCTCTTTCTAAAACATAAGATGGTGTCCATTCGACGGCTTTCACTTGTTCCAAGCTTACCCATCGACGGGCTCTGTAGACACCACATTCCAGGACCCCCTAAGTCTCTCCTTAGGTCCCTAGAACCTCCCCATTTCACTACAAACCCTAGGTCATACTCCGAGTATTGATCTAGAGGCCATTGGGCGCTCCCGGTCAATTATATTGTCAGAGTGAAAGCTCTTTGAATATTCAAAGGGCTCTGAATCCTCTTTCCAACTGTTCTCCCCATGTGTGAATCGGCATAACGGTTCGGACGAACAAACCATTTTACTACCAAAAATCAATCTGTAGGCCACCGAGCTCTCCCGGGCCCCGATTTTACCCAAATCAACTTCGTCATTAGAGAAAAATATATTTGAATCTTTAAAGGTCACTAAAACATCTTTCCAACAGTCTTCCCCATGCATGAAACGTCAAAACCATCAGAATGAACGATCCGTTTTCCCCCAAAATTTGATTCGGAGGCCATCAAGCGCTCCCAGGATCCGTCTGACCAAAGTTAACTATTCAGCTCGAACAAGACTGAATGAATATCCAAAGGTCACTGAATAATCTTTACAATGCTCCACTCCATTCGTGATTCATACTTACAATACGGACGAACGATCCATTTTACTTCTATAGGTCACCGAGAGCTTTCGGGCCCCGGTTGACCAAGGTTAACTTTCTTAAATGAGAAAAATTCTTTGTAATGTATAAGTATATCTCCTAAACTTTCCAACGGTCTACCTCATATGCAATTCTGACTTACCATGATGACGAATGATCCGTTTTCATCCAGCGATCTCCCGTCCAAAGGACCGACGTGCACTTTCGAGCCACATTTGACCCAAAGTCAACTCTCGGATCCGAGAGAGGTACAAATTACTCTTGGAGGTATCTGAATTACCTTTCTAATGGTATGACCCATTCATGATTTGGATCAAAGAATTTCGTTCAACAATCATTTTTCCAGAAATATTTGCACGAGACCACCAATTAGCAGGTCCAGTTCCCTGCCTATCGGCAGTGTGTCTAGGGTCACCTGCTGATGGGAAGGACTAGGTCCATGAGGACCGGAATCCCCCTACCCTATAAATACAAGTCATTACCTCACTTCCAAGACACACCTCAGATCCATCAGCATCTTTGATCTCAACAACATTCTCGTGAAATCAGCGAAGTTCCCTCATGTGAAGTTCCATTCAAGCTTATATTCCAATCCTTTTTCATACCCAATTTGGAAAAAACTCATTCTCTCTCATCCAACATTCATCTCACATTCAAGGGAGTTCATCTAAGATCAAAGATCAAGATTCAAAGAAGGTCCAAATCCTTCCCCCTATCTTTAAATTTCTTGTTTTACATAAATTCCATTAGATTCATAAGTTAGTCCTTACTTTAGTTCATACACATTAATATCTACATTTTTATTATTATATTGAGCATACTTTATCTTCTATAAAAAAAACAATAAGAGGGTTACACCCATAAATTCCGAATGGGATTTTGCATCACACTTTTTCAAAACTAAAAAAATACATTTTCTACACACACACATATAATAAAATCCCATTCAAATCTATGGGATAAAGCCCACCCCCATTATGAATTCAAACTACGTGGACTTTGATTCTTTTATAGGCTACGTAGGTGTTTCGTATTAAAACTAGAGACTCGAGTCCAATTTTCTAATTTTCCCATTTTTTAACTTCCCAATTTTCATTTTTTTTTCTAAAAGTTCCATTTTTTCTAAATCTCCCATTTCCGCATTTATCATATTCTTGCATTAATATACGTATTATGTTTGTTTGCGTTTCATCCAACATATATTGTCATTTCATCATAACGATCAATATCGCGATAAAAGCATAAATCATATATTCTATATATATTATTTTGGGAACATTCATATGGATAACCTCACTCTATCTTTTCTATAGTGTGAGTTGAACTATTTCGATCTCCATTATATATAGACGCACACACACTTCAAGGAGAAGTAAAGGAAAATAATAACACTAGCCCAGGAGAGACCTAAAGGGTGGGATGGGTGCCTAACACCTTCCCATTCCATAACTTATCCCCGGAACCTTTGAACTATTGGTTTCGTATGCATCAGTTTGTCTTTGATGTTGTTCTCTTGAGGTGACGACGTGTTCTTTTTCCTGTTTTGTTCAAAATAGGCTGGCGACTCCATCTCTTTACAATTACCCCACACCGGCGACGGTCGAAGCGTTCTTAAGTAGGGTGTGAGACCTTTCGATCCCCTTTCCTTTCCCATCCCCCTTTTTTGTGGAGGTAGAAGAAGGAGAAGAAGAAGTGGCATGCATTCTTCCATCGGGATGGACACAGTGGGATAACCCTAACATTGCATATATTAATAGTTGTAACACATGTATGATATTTTTGGCTATGGTTTGATGAGCACTCAAACCACAAAAAAAAATCTATAAGAAAATTCGACACAATAATTTCACCCAAAACAAAATCCCTGTAGACATATACTCTATTCCTCTAAAGAAACAAAACATGACACCATCCATACCAGTGAGAATTCAGCATGGGAGTATTTTAAGAGTTTGCTCAATTTGTATAGATTGAAAAAAGTTATTTTAAGATATTTTCTGAATTTAAATTAATTATCGAGATTGGATTCAATGTCGACTTATATAATTATAGGAGGTGAGTTCTTGAAACGATACTAATATCAAGGAAGGCAAAACCCTTTATCAATATGGTGATCATGGATTCAAAACAAACATTAATGATAATAACTACAAGTCCTAAATCGGAACATTCACTATATAAAACTCTTGTGTTAAATATATTCTCACAACATAAATGTTATAACGAAACAATCAATAAAAGGGAGATCCCACAGTTGACTTGATTGGAGGGAGTAGGAGCAAGCACCTTTAGGGAAATAAAGACTAACCTTAAAACATAAATGAAGTAAATAGGGTTGGTCACACAATAAATGTTCTCACGATAGACTCTCTTGTCCGGGGGTATTTTGGCTGCAGTTCAAGGCTAGAAAAGTGACATCCCTAAATAGTACAACTTTGGAGGTATTTATAGGAGACCAAGATCATTCGAGTGACCTTCCTATAATAAATGCGTTTGACCTATCTTGATGTCAATAATCTTGTGCATTTAATTCTAAAGATATTGCATCAAATGAGCCAGATATGATATTTTGTCAGGAACATTATTTAGACACTTAGAGTTATGAATGTATTAAATAGGACGTGATGTGTTAGCTATGAACTTACCATCCTAGGAATATCTTCACTTGAGTGATATTTTATCGATTTCCTGAGTGTCAGATATGCTGATGTCAAAGAGTTGGTAAACAGTAACCTTCAAAGGATATACTGTCACATCACTCAAAAAGGTAGTTCATCGAATTGAAGGTTGCTCGACTAATGACTATTCTAGCAACTTGTGGTGTATGTAAACATTAGAGGTTAACCTTTTGGACAACTGTTTAGGATTATAGACCCTTGAGTGGGTTCCCAGAGATGGTATCTCGAGTTACTACTAAGCCATGGTGTGTATAAACCAAGGTTTTGGCTAAGTACCCTAAAGGGGTTGTTCTCTTCCAACGTTGCCTTGCATCCAATCCTCCGAACCAAATCCCTGTGAGATACCAAGAATGAGGTTGTTTGATAGATCACTTAAGCTCTCCCATGCCCTGCCAGACATGGTCACTCGAGGGTACCGAGAAACCTCACAACTATATAAAGTTAACTTTCTATGTACAAAAAGAGCTGAATATAAGTACATCAAAGTTCCTATTACAATTTGTGTTTTCCAAGTTTATCTCTTGAGCTTGAACTTTGTGAAAGGTCTTTCGAGAAGCTTCATCTTTATGTGATCAACCATTTTCACAGGAGATCCTTCGAGCTGCTTCAGCTTTGCGCGAGCAACCATCCCTAATCTTTCTTATGAAGTGTTGGCATTGTTTTAATCAACTTTAATCCAGGACCTCCGTATATACGAAAAATTAATTCACATTCTATCTCGATTGATATGTACACATTTTTGTTAGAATAAATTACCAAAAAAAAAAGAATTCCTACATTTTCATATTTACACAAAGTATTATATAAAAACTGTGGGTAACTTTGGCATGTGTTCAAGTTATTTTAAGGATCTTACTTCTCGCATGGTATTACGCCTCAAGTTACTTCTGTTTCTCAGTCATTTATCTTAGTGAATTACAATGGTTTGTAATAAAATTTCTCCCCAAACCTTTTGTTTACCCAAGTGTGAAAGGGAATAAATTTTCACCCCTAAATGTCCCTTGAATTTCCCCCAAAACTTAATCATTACGACGTCTATTCGTTATAAATTCCCCTGACAACCCTTCCCTCAGTTGTACATGCGTCGGTTGATGGCCCGCGCATGTAACCCATACGAGCTACTTAATCCTATGAAAATCTTATTGTGATGATTACATTTCCCCACGCGCGTCTTTTCGTATCAATCACGTCTTTTTCAAAACAACATGTTCCTTATAAAAGGATACCCATTTCTTATTTACCTTTAGGTTTTGTTTGAGCAAAGTGTCTTCTTTGATTGTGAGAGAAAATAGTATTCTCTGATTCCCATATATTCTTCTCTTCCTTTCTTCTCTTCAATTCTCTATTTTATATCATAGCACCAGTTATCAAAAGAACCCCTTTTGTCATGGGTGCCACCGTCGGGGAAACTTCCTTCGATATTACCGATTGTTGTCTCTAGTGGGCAAAATATCATTGTGCCCCCTATTTTGGAAATGTAGACAAGTTCTGGGAGTTTTCCAATGCTTTTCCTGACTCCCTTGTTTCTAAGGCAGAAGGTTTGAACTTTCTTATCGGTGAAGATGATGTGATAGACAATTATGCCTATCTCCCTGGTTTTACTGTTACCAGGTTAAAAATTGAGAGGAAAGACTATCCCTACTCAAATGTGGAATTTGAATCAGATGGTGGATCATGTGAAGGATTGGGTGCTTGGACTGATTATTATCATGGTAAGTATCCTGCAAAGTTTTCGATAGTTAGCTTGTCCTGCACCAAATGGTTTGGTAATATGACTTTGGAGAAAAACAACAATACGTTAAGAACGTTGGTTTCTCATTGGAGTCATAGGATTTATAGTTACCTTGGAGGATGTGTACGAGCTCCTTAGTTTGGAAGTTACTGGTACTGATACTTACTTTAAATAAGCCATTACGAAGGAAGAAGCTACTAAGCGTAAAGAACTAAAAGGTGTAATTAAGAGGTGCATAAAAAATTATAATAAGTGTACCTGTTCAGAAATTATTAGGTATTTCTTTTATATGGAGGATAGAGCGAGTGCCCTTGCTCTTGAGTAGGAAAAGAAAGATCCAAAGGAAAAAAATGCTATGGAAATGCCCCTCACTGGAGAAGGGTATGGGAGAAAAATTGATCTCACTAGATACATCTGGTTGTCATTTCAAGGATTTATTTTCCTGCGAAACCCCACGACTGCCCAAGGAGGGATCTTATCAATCATTTTATTTGCCTTGCCTCTGGGGTGAAAGTCCCTTTAGCTGCTATTACCCTGGGTTCACTTTACACCTAGCTTGATAGAGTTTAAACTGATTCTGCCCGGTCTCTTGTCCGTTTTGACGTGTCAAACTATGCCAACCACATACTCCTCATAACATTCATCTAAGGCAGGTTTCCTGATTATGCCCTAACTGATTTACTTCCTATCTCCCATGAGATCAAAGTCCCTCGAATGATTTCTTGGAACTACGAGCAATCCAGGAAGTCTTTTCACTCCTTTATTGACAATGTTAAGCACCTTAATTTTCTCCCTTACTCAATCACCAACTATTTTTTTACCAATGCCTTTTTTAAGGATGTTGCTCAACCAGTTCAGGTAGTCGAGCAATCTTTTGCCCTCAATGTCCCCTCTTCTAATGTTCTTTTAGTTCTTACTCCTGCATACCTTCGCTCGTGTACTGAATAGTCTAACTACTACACGACCTACTCACCCATTGAGTAGCCATGCAATTTAGTTTTGATTAGGGGGTACCCCTTCTCAATCATAATATTACTAAAATACTTTCAAATTTTTTGAAGGCGTGCGGTTATTTACTAACCGAGACAGTAGCCACTCTTTATGTCCAGTTGTAAGGCCAAATTATTATCCCTTCTAAGTGTACACAGGGTAGTAGGTCTACTGAATACCTTAATGTATTCTGGCCCAACACCCTTAGTCATTTCCTTAAGGTGATTGAACGAGAACCCATTTACCTTATAGTTGAACATTTCCCCCCATTTGAGTTGGGATTACGAACTTATACCATCAATCAAGCCCTATTTTCTCGAAGCGAAACCAATACTAGCACCCCAAAGAACTTCCACCTTTGTCACCTCTAAGTGAAGCTATTTTGGGCTTCCAATTCTTATCAAGTTGAGGAGGATATAGATCCTGCTACTACTTCTTAACCTGTTATTGAAGAGGAAACTCCCATTAATGTATCAAGTGTTGCTGTGGCTAAGGCCAAGAAAAGAACCCCCAGCAAGAAGATAAAGGTTGCTCTTTCTAACCCTTCTCAAGCATCTTAATCCCACTCTTCTCCAGATATACAGTTGGTCAATAATTACACAAAGTTACTTCGTAGTTTATTGAGAAAGTTCGATCATGGATCTGCATATGCGCGGTCTATTTTAGCCAAGCATATGGTTGAAAGAGGTAGCTCCTTTACTCCCCCTACCCCTATTATGGGTCATAAGAGGACGTAATCTAGTCTCGAGGTCTAACTTCCTCTTGACGATATTAAGGATGAGTTTCTTCTTGAAAATGGTGAAAAGGTGGATGAAGAGGAAAAAAAGGATAAGGAGGAGGACTCCCCTTTGGTTCGACCATCTCGAAGGCTTCGTCAAATGTATTCTACTGAGATGTATGGTTCTATTCCCGTGGATTAAACAATTCTTGATGATTATAGCGATGTCCCAAAACATGATAACTCCAAGGCAACGCCTAGTGTTGAAGACCATTCTTCCCATTATTCTTCTAATTTTTAACCTCATTCGTTGTCCCTCCGTCATGAAGAAAATATTCCCCTGAGCTTGGAGTCTAGTTCTTCTATAGGAGTTGTTCTTCAGGTTAAAGAAGTGGTTGATGTTGGATCCACAACAGTTGCTGGTCCCATGGCTGTGATGAGTGTGCACTATTTCTTACACTTTGTGTTTCTCTTCCATTTGTATATTACACTTACATTTTGTGATGTCTGTCGCAGGTGGCCCCCATCGAAGGAGTTAACACTAACACTTGTCAGGATCTTGTGACTGTTCCCCCCAAATCCACCATCACTGAATAATTTTTGGTTATGTAGTTTGGTCCTTCCATACTGGAAGGATAAGTATCCACTCTAGAGGAGGGACAAGTTGGAGCAGAAGCCAAAACCTTAGAGAAGGAAGTTATTTCCCCTGCTCGGGTTTCTGAGGTTGCTCATGATCCAATGGCTATTAGGGGATCACGTCCTGAAGAGGTATCCCTATTCTCAATTTCCTTATTCACTCCATCCTTTATTTCAACTGATGATTGAAAATGCACAATTTTACTTAGTCGAGCAACCCTAAATGTGCTTTAAGTAAAATTGGGACTTTTGAAGCGATAATAATTTACCTAGTCAAGCAACCATAAAGGTGATTTAGGCAAACTGAGGCTCAAGAATGCCCAGCCTTACGTAGTCGAGCAACCATAATGGTGCTTTAAGAAAAATTAGAACTTTTTAAGTGACAACAGTTTACCTAGTCGAGTAGCCATAAAGGTGCTTTAGGCAAATTGTGGCTTAATAATGCCCAATCTTACTTAGTCAAGCAATCATAAAGGTGATTTAAGAAAAACTGGGACTTTTGAGGCAATAACAGTTTACCTAGTCGAGCAACCATAAATGTGCTTTAGGCAAACTGAGGCTTAAGAATATCTGTTATGCCCATACTTTGTTTTCTTATAACTTGACTTATTTTGTCTTCTCTCAAGTTGAAGTGAGCCAGCCAAAGACTTTGGGGGATGTTGCTGACCCTATTGAGCAAGTGTGTGCGGATAATATTCCTTCTGAGTCTGTTGGGAACTTTGTTGAACCCAACACCTTACCTCTGACAGACCAGAACGTGGAGGGAGGGGTCGAGATCCAACTCCCCTTTTGTAAGAAGATGATAGGGCTTCAAATTCTGTCTTTCCCTCAGCCAATGGCAGTGCTTTCAGTGCACATCCTCCAAAATTGGCTCATGTTGAGATTTTGAGACAGACTTTGAAGGATTTTACCTATATCCTAACCCCTTATAATGAATCGATTGAGCGGATGTTGGAACGCCACCCCTCCACTTTTACTTCTCATTGTATTCAAGACATCTTTGTCATGATGGCTTACAGGCTTTTAGGATTTTTCACAGTTTTAGCAGATGTACTACATACTCCCCTGCCCTCTTTATGTCCCTCAAAGATCAAGGAGATGATGATCCAAATTAATATTCTTGCGGGCAAGGGTTTTTCCCTAAAATGGTTCATCGATTCGTTAAAGTCTTTTAAGAAAACTAACCCGCCCTCCTTTTATCTGAAAATGCAGGCTACTACCTGCTCGCAAACTGCACTAGTTGAGAAAATGGCCACTTTAAACTATGAAATTTCTAAGGCTGAGGAGGAGGTTGTGGCTATCAAGGAGTCTTTGGCTAAGGCTGAGATGAAGGTTGATCAACTTCAATAAGAGATGGGACGTTATCATCAAGAGATGGTTAACTTGTCCAACAAGGAATCTTCTATGGGCTCTCTTTTTCCCCACCATCACCATAGGATTTTAGACTCCTCTAGCTAGTGGTTTGTTATAGATGACCCAAATGGCTATTAAAGGTACTTTGGAGTTAAAAAAATGTACTGCATTATCTTGCTTGTTCCCTTTTTCATGTATCTCGAGGTAGTAGATCCTCTTATATTTCTTAATTGAACTTTGTTTTTTGGAATGCATAAGATTAAATTGCCTTTAACTTTCATGAAAATTTTCTATGAAAATAGAAAAACAAACTTGTGATTGAATCAATATTACCCCATGCTATCTATATAATTCGCAAAAAATATTTTAGCAAGTTGTGAGAACATGCTTTCTTTCCAAATTACTTATACCTACAACCTACAATCCCCCCATCCCCCCCAAAAAAAAAATGCTAGGATAAGTTAACAACTTAAACAAAATAAATTTTGAGCCATTTGTTGTTGAGTTTAAAAGTCTCTTCATCCTCAACCTTCGAGATTTCACAATATCCTAAATTATGGGCCTTTCGAACAACATAAGGTCCTTCCCAATTTTCTTCGAACTTAGGCAGCGAGAGACCCCGGATGTGTCTTGTTCAAGCCTTCAAAACTAGATCACCTTCCTAGAATTTTCTTGGCTTTACCATTTGGTCATAAGATCTGGACAACTTCTTTCTGTAAATCTCAAAATGTCTTTTCTCTTTATCTCTGTGCTCTTCCAATGCTTCCAGTTATACATGACGACTGTGAGGAAGCATTGCACTTTGTAGGTTGTAGCGCACAAAAGGTACCTCGAGTTCCACTAGGAGAATTGCCTCAATGCCAAACACCAACGACAAAGGGCTGTACCCTGTAGGTTTCCTCTTTGTGGTCCTATATGACCACAAGACCTCTGGTATTTTATCATCCCAAGTTCCTGGGAAATATTCTAACATCTTCGAGAGGATATTTACCCGAGTCTTGTTTGTGGATTCATCCTGCTTATTGCACTTAGGGTAGGCCACTGTTGATTAGTGGTGAATAATGGAGTATTTTTCTATGGGAAACCGCACGTCGCTATTAATAAATGGGGTTCCATTATCAGATAGGAACACCTTCGGGATGCCAAATCTATAAATAATATACTCCTTCATAAAGCGCGCTACTACCCCGGCCGTAGCCTTTTTCAATGGTATAGCCTCTACCCATTTGGTGAAGCACTTTGTAGTTACCAAATATCCAGATATTTCCCCTCGAGTAGGCGTTGATTGCCCCTACTAGATCGAATACCCATATGTGGAATGGAAAAGGGGTGGAAAGGGAATGTAAGTCCACCGAGGGAGCATGAATCATATTTCCATGGAGCTGGCACGCTTTACATTTTCGAAAAAATTATGTTTAGTCTTTTTCCATAGTGGGCTAAAAATACCCCAACATCATTAGTTGGTTGTAGAGTTTTTCCCCCCCATTGTGGCCTGGCTCATGTTCTTGCTTTAGTACCTTGTCTGCTTCCTCCAGTCTGATGCATCTTAGGGGCCTATCGCGGTAACCTTTTTGATATAGCTGCCCCTCCTGGACATAATATCAGGACACTCTTCATTTCAGTCTTGTGGCGTCGTCTTTTCCATGAGGACAATCCCATCAACCAACATGTCTAGGTATGACTGCCTCCAATCTGATGGAGGATCTACAAAGTTACATTCTGTAGCTTGGTAATACAGTAGGAATTTCCCACAATCGCTCTATAGTAATGCAGCATCTTGTTTCATCGTTGCCCAAAAGTATCCTGCCCTCTAAATTCTTCGATACAAAGAGATTTCGATTGTCTCACAGCTTTTGTCTTGCATATCTATCAACCTAGTCTTAGCTTTTTTAGGGCCCACGCACCTAGATATCCACCCCTTTTATATTTATAGTACTGATTGCCCAAGGTGGTAAAATATTGTGCCAGCTCAACCAATGTCAGTGGCCCTTGACATGTTTCCTATTGTTTTCGTGTTTCCCCCTCTAGTCATCGCTATCATTAGAAGGTAACATTTCTATTACAGTTGAGGGTTCCGTTCTATTTGTGATTCGAACAACCATCGATTCTCCATTGAAAGAAATTTTTTGAGCAATCATAGTGTAAGCATCAGCATGTCTTTCATCATTATCGGGTGTCTCTTGATATTCACTTCATGGAACTGGCTGAGTAACCTCTGTATAATTGTTCGATAAGGTGCTAAGGTCATGTGCTTGAGAGCATACTCTCCATTCACCCACTGTACCACTATATTGGAATCTCCTTTTATCGTCAGCACATGGATACCTCTTCGTAGATCCTTTAACATTCCCAACACTAAAGCCTCTATTCAACTTCATTATTTAAACATTTAAAGTCTAACTTGAAGGATAATCGGACTTCTTCTTCCCCTTGGCGTAAAATCACTCCTGCCCCTATTGTACCTTCTACTAAAGAGCCACCAAACTACATGCTCCATTCTTCTAGATTTGCCTCAAGATAGTTCTCTTGGAGATCATCTCCAGGCAACTCCTCATGGGTGGCTCGAACATTCCCGAAGGGAATATGGCCATTAGATCTTCATAATCTTGATTTTTGATCGATCGAGGAACCACGCACTTGAGATCATACTCCGAAATAATTAAGAACCATCGAGCAACCTTGCCTATTGACACAGTTCTAGCCAGCAAAAAATTTATGGGGTCTCATCTAGTAATGATGTGAATCGTGAAAGATAAGATGTAATTCCTAATCTTTTGAGTAACAAATACCAGAGCTAAACAATGTCTCTTAATGATTGTATAACTAGACTCAGGCCCATGTATTATTCGGCTATATAATACACATATTTCTCTACGCCTTCCACTTCTTGAGCTAACAATGACCCTATTCATCTTTTGGTGGATGTGAGGTAGAGGTGTAAAGGAATACCCTCTCGAGGGGGAACCATCCTTTGGGGAGATGTCAATAACTTCTTCAACTGGTCCAGAGCTACCTCGTGCGGCTGCTCCCATATGAACTTTTCCTTTGGTCGCAGAAGCTCCATTAGTGGATGAGTAACTTCATCCGTCCCAGGCATGAACCTCCTTAAGTAAAAAACTTTCCCCATAAATCTCTTTAACTCTTTCGCTATTTTTTATCTTGGCATGTTGAGTATACCTTCTCGCTTGTCTAGATTCATCTACACCCCTTGCCTGCTCATTTCAAATCCTAGGAATTTTCCACTAGTTACTCTAAACGCACACTTCAAGGGTTTCATCTTTAATTTTTACTTCCTGCACCTCAGGAACACTCTCCTTAAATTTGCTAAGTGGGTGGACTCTATTTTGGACTTTATCACCAAATCAGCCACATAAAACTTAACAATCTCATGAAATAGATCATGGAATATAGCCATCATGGTCCTTTGGTAGGTAGCCCCTACGTTCTTTAGACCAAAATTCATAACAGTATACATAAAGTTACCTAATGGGGTGCGAAAGGCTATCTTCTTGGCATATTTCGGGTTCATTTTGATCTGGTTGTATCTCGCATAGCCATCCATAAAGTTATACATCTCGTGCCTTGTTGTTGCATCTATCAGGCTATCAATAAGAAGGTAAGGGGAAATAATCTTTCGTACATGCTCGATTCAAATCTCTAAAGTCCATACAAATTTGGATTTGGTTATTATCTTTCTTCCCTACATGCACAATGCTAGACAACCAAATGGGTAGTTGGATGGTGGTAATCAAACCTATAGTGAGTAACCTTTGGACTTCTTCCTTTATCTTCAAATCTAGCTCTGGTTTATATGTTCGAGTGGCCTATTTCATCGGTGTTGCTGACATTATAACATTCAACCTATGATGGCTTATCTCTTGGTCTACCCCGCGCATTTCAGTATATTTCCATGAGAACACACCTTTGAATTCTCTCAGCAACTCCACTAGAGCTCCTTTGGCTGCGGCATCAAATTATTTTGAGATAAACATTGCTCTAGGGTAATTCCCTTCATCAGCTAAGTCTATCTTCTCTAACTCTTGAACTTGCGACCTTGGCCTATCCCTCATGCATTATGTTCTTCCTTAACCTCCTCCACAAATTCCTGTATGTTGGAGTTGTCAATCACCAAGCACTGTCCTAAATTGTCCACCAAAAACGTTCATAGATTGGGTCAGCTTTATCATCTAATCCTTTGGTTCCTCGATCACACCTTCAGTGGTTACCCGATCACACCTTCGGAGTTTGTAGATAATCTTGCCACTAGCCAAAACCACTCTTTTGTACTGGCGTGGTTTCTCTTCTTAGCAAGGTCTTTTGTTCACCTTTTCTTCTAACTCTCTCTCTAAAAATATACTGAGTACACTTTGCTACTGGACTTGGTGTTTGATTGGATAAATTCGATTACAAATCTATCTTGAAAGGTTGGGAGGCCTAACTATCCCATGCGCTCTTTCTTGCTCCTCGTAAGCCACTATCGGGCGAGCTGGTGCACGTACTCTTTCCCTAGTACTCGGGATCTTAATCCCCCCTGTGTACTGAGTGAGCAAAATAGATTATGTAGCTAACTCTGTGTAGAAGAACGCATCTACCAAGTGAGCTTCCTCCCTCGCAAAAGGCTTTTTGGATGCTCGAATGACTATCTCTTTCCCTTTGACATTTGCCTTTTCACACTGGTGATATGTGGAAGGCACCAAACCATGATTATGAATCCATACCCTACCCATAAGCAACTGGTAGGATGGATCACAATCCATAAGGTGGAATTTAATATGGGAATTGATGTTCCCCATTGTGATCCCCATATTCACATAGCCTATCGACTTTATCGACTGGTTATCATTCCTGTTATGGACAATGGACTTTGCATAATAATTGTGTCAGAGATATTACAGGCATAGAATGACCCCATAGACATAATGTCGATAGAGGCTCCCCCATCCATCAAGTCACGATTAAAGCTACACTCGTTTACGCTCATCGTTACATAAAGTGGCCTGTTATGGGGGTATCTAACCAACCGATTTGCCTCCGAAAAAATAACCTCCAAAAGGAATTTGTTTACTAGCTTGTCCATTGGCCCTTTCCATAGCAGGTTTGGGGCCATATTCTTGGAAATTTCTAAGATTGCTCGAGTAACCTCCAGTCGAGAATCCTCCAGCAATCTAACTTGGTTAAAAAAATAACTAAACTTCTGTGACCTTGCTATTGCAACGCATTCCACCCAAGGGGCAGCTTGTTCCTCTTCTAGCTCATATACCTCCTCCAAATCTTTATAAGTTGATACGTTGTATGCTATCAGCACATTTACTCCCCCTAAGGAGCCAACCTCCAGTTGCGATCGGACTCCACTCGTCTTCTATTTCTTTTTCCAATGTCAAACAAGAGAGTTGAGATAAACACACTTCCAGGGATATTCAAAATATTCTCCATGGAATCTATTCTCCATCACTAGCCATTCTGCCTCCTCATCAAAAGCACTAACCATATTTGCTCCATGTGTTGGCGAAGGGTTATTGTTCACGTCACCTTGCGGCAGATGGATATCTCTTCTCTTAACATGTATGTCCATTATTTTCCTGAGAGCAAAGAACTTACTTGTTGGGTGTCCCACTCTGTTGTATACCACGTAATTCTTCGGGCTTTATTTGTCTTCTCGAGTTATGGTTGTTGTATCGACCACAATGGCCTAGCACATGTTATCTCGAATCATGAGATCATAGGTTTCGATAGCCTACTCCACTGAGCAAGGAAGCTCCGAGGGTCATCTTTATCAAATTTCCTCTGGCTTCCCCTTCCCCTTCCCCTTTGTCTATGATTCCTTCCATCATGCTTTCCACGTTTATCATTGTCGTAGTTCATGTGAGGAGGTAGCCCTCTCCTCGAGCTACCTGACGACTTTAGTAACAAGTTTGACAAGGCTGGTGAGGGTGCTGGCAGTGGCTTCACAACTAAGGCAATGTTCCTCACAGATTTAAGAAATGAATCAAATGTACCCTCTTGCATTTCGTTTATCAAATAACATATATATCCGGGCAACAAGCCTTCTGCACAAACTTGAAAAATCTTAGCTTCTCGGGTATCCACTCTCACGTCCAGAGAGCGCTTACGAAACCTCCTAATGTATGCCACTACATCCTCACTGGGCTTCTTCTTCTCTAGAGCCAGTTGCGTGAGAGTGAACTAGTCTTTAGCCAAGAAGAATTTCTATATAAACTGAACATTAATATCTTCCCATGTGGCCACACTGCATGGAGCTAGATGGGAATACCACGTGTAATCCTTCTCGATAAGAGACTTAAAAAATTCTCTCAACCTCAGTTTCTTGTTACACTGGGCCACAAGGTTATCCACAAACCTTTTAATACACTCCTCGGGATTCCACCTTTCCCTGTATACTTTCCAACAATAGGGAAAATATACCCTACTGATTAGGGTTCGTTATTGCACTCCTCTGGGTACGGAGTACAAAAATCATCGTATACTGAAGAATTTTCTCCTCCCACCATAGAGGCCACCATCATTTTCAAAAGCTCTTTTTTCATTTCCTCCATCGTAGGTGGGGTTGAGTTATGCTGCGTCGGGATAATCACCACTGGGTTCGTCGTTGGTGGTGCGATCGGTGTGCCACTACCTGGACACGCAGATGGGGGCAAAGTTGGCACGGTGGTGTTATGCGTCCCTCCTTCTACAGCGAAGGGAGCACTCAGTGGTGGTGGTGGTGGGGAAGCACTATTGGTAGTTATCTGACCCATTACCCCTGAGATAAAGTGAGCTTGTAGAGCTATTGGTAGGCTAACGAATGAACTATCCCCCACTACATCACCTAACACCGCCTGAGTTTCCGGAGTCTTGATAAAGTCAGCGAACGAGCTCATTAGCCCTGCCATTTGCGCTAGAGCCACGTCGGTCATCCCACTAATAGTGGGCGCAGTAGTCTCCTTTCGCCCTACTCGTTCTCTTTTCGGAAAATTGGTGAGATTATCCTCTTCCGCACGGTGTATAGCATCGAAATCAATGTTCCTTGTCACGTCATCATTAGCCATCTCTCAAAATAGAATACCTCCTCAGCAGAGTCGCCAAATATAGGAGGTGAGTTCTTAAAATGATACTAATGTGAAGGGATGCGTAACCCCTTATCAAGATGGTGATCAGGGCTTTAGAACAAACATTATTGATAATAAATACAAGTCCTAAATCGGCACATTCACTGTATAAAACTCTTGTATTAAATATATGCTCACAACATAAATGTTATAACAAAACAATCAATAAAAGGGATATCCCACAGTTAACTTGATTGGAGGGAGTAGGAGCAAGCACCTTTAGTGCAATAAAGGCAAGGCACCTTAAAACACAAATGGAGTAAATAGGGTTGGTCACACAATAAATGTTCTCACGATAGACTCTCTTGTCTAGGACTATTTTGGCAGCAGTTCAGGGCTAGAAAAGTGCGATCCCTAAATAGTATAACTTTGGAGGTATTTATAGGATTTCACAGTGTCAATTTTTCGAAACACCATTAAGTTCCCATGCTAACTTATTAAGTGTTTTTAAACACCTTAAATCCCATTAACCTTCTTGAACTAATATTTATTCCATTATTCCCCTTTCAAATTCATAAGTGTTAATCTTTCAAACATTATTAAGTTACACGCACCAACTTTCCAATGTTACCCATTAACACTTATCCAACACCTTTACTAACCATATTTCAAAATTAGATATTTCTTTACTTCTTTATTCAAGAAATATAATTACACTTAAAGACTACTTTAATAAGAAAATACCATTTCCTTTTTATCAATTTAAATAGTCTTATAATCTATATTCATCACACCTTTAACCCATTTTGCACACATTTTGAAGGTTAGAATTCACACTTTTCTTATTTCTTATTTAAACCCAAAAAACCTCTTTTCAACTTGATCAAATATTTATTATAAAAATACTACAAGTTTATGTGCATGAGAAGATGAATTTTAAGTCCTAAAATCCTATTAAATGGGTTAAACGTACATTTCATTCTACAAACTCACAATACTTACAAAATTATGCTTTTCAAAACATAAAGACATTTTTAATTTCTTCGAACTTAGCAAATGCCCATTTTTTTTCAAAGCCTCCATTTTTCAAGAAACTTTAGGTTGTTATTTCACCAATTATTTTATTTTATAATCAACCTAATTTCTCAAACATTTTATTTCATAAAATGTTTAACATCAATATTTTAGAAATACACCATTTTCACAAAAATCCCAATCTTCATTTCAAGAAACTTTGAAATATGTGTTCATCATTATTTCTCAACAAAATAACATTTTTGAAATATTTTTATTTCATAAAAATGTTTATTACTTACTATGTATGATTTTCATCATCTAATCATATGCATCCTAATCATGTAATCTAACAACAAGACTACAAATACACAAAATAGAGTCTTAATACCAAGTGTAAGATTTTTCACCTATAAAAGCTCTAAATGGTGGTAAGAATGTTGGTATAGGAGGAGAAACCACCACCTCCAAAGGTGATGTTAAGGGGTTACCAAATGCATCCTCCAAAAATTCTCCACATGTGTTCCACTTAAGCTTCCAGCCAAAACCTCTTCAAACTCCATGAAAGCTTCCATCATCTTCTCTAAAAATCCCCCAACACTTCTCCAAAATTCGTAGATCCACTTCAACAATAAGTGAAATGGGGTGTTGTGGGATTGAATGTGGTGGAATAGACTAAGAATATAGTGGTTTATGGTGGTAAAATGGTGGTGGAGTGGTGGAGAGGATCCAACAATGGTGGAAGACCACTCCACCCTCTCTCTCCATCTTTCATCTTTCATCTTCTTCCCTCTTCAAATTATAAAAATGATCCCCAAAAAAACCTTTATAAAACCCTTTAAATCTTGAAATCCCCATTTTCCCCAATCTGGGCTCGCTAGTGCTCGACATCTCAACGATCCAAGGGTAAAAAATGTGAGAGTGCACAAGGACAAGTCAGATCTGACAATTTTGAGGAACGTCATTCGAATGACACGAGACTCATTCAAACAATATGTTCATCTTGTTCGATATATGGCTTTGCGCAACCTGGAACTGTAAGGCAGTGAGATCTCGCTCGAAGGGCGTTTGAACCTCGCTTCAAATGACATCTAAATGTCGTTCGAACGACCCTACTGTCGTTTGAACCCTCCCAATTCCAATTTGAACCCTCCATCTTCCTACAATTACCATTAAGCCTTCAAAGTGGTCGAATAAGAATATAAACTCAGTTCTAATCATCCAAATCTCCGTGTTCTTACATTATTACAACTTATATGGGGATAATAAATATAATATTGGTGAAGGGTTTTACACCACTATATTTGAAGAAATTACAATATATAATATACAAGGATAAATCGCATACCCTCTACTCTCATACCCAAACCCTGAATAGACATTGTACACCAACTCTCCACCCAATTGAATCCAATATCTAAGCTAAGAACCCTCACAATCTCTTTCCCTCAAGTGTTTTTCATGTACAAAATTCGGTGTCTCCCACTTCCATGTAAAATGGTGAGAAATTCCCCCACACATTACATCTAAAGCACACCTACAATACATAAAACACTGCTACTAATACCCATACCCTTCTTTCACCTTTGAGTAATACCCATGGGTGAAAGGGAAAATCCCTCACCTTTCACCCCCCCCCCCCCCCAAAAAAAAAAAAAAATCTCACCTTTGGAAGAAGAATCTCTGTAGTTCTGTGTTGCATTGGTGTTCGCATGTTTGGAACCATGGATTAAAACCTCCTTAAATAAGGAGAAAAAGTAAATAGTACTCCAGCGTGAACAGTACCGCCCAACATTCAAGCCAAACTTCACAAATCTCCATCTTATTGAGAAATATCGTAAAACACGATCAAGACTCGACCTGATGAGAATTCCCCCCTTTCACATCTCCCTGTTTTCCACACCACCAAAAGAAAAACGATTGAACTACATTATACAAGCTACACATATTCGTATACTGTTCAATATCTCCTTAAAGATCCATATAATTCGTAAAAATTGCCATTGGAATATACACCTCCTCTTGTAAATATACCCTTTGCACCTTGCAATTTTCAACTACTCTTCATGGACATCTTCTTAAGTTAAACACACGAGTCAATGCATGAATGTAGTTGTAACCAATCGAATATACCCATCGACTCGGCAGAGGGACCTCGACCCCACCCCTTCACTAACAAGATTTCTCACTGTCATCTGCTGGAACATACACCCTGCTCATCAGTTGTAAACGAGAGTATTTGGAAGTCCTTCATCACTTATACACCTTGTTCCAAAAAATATACCAGCGAGATCAATCCAGACAATATCAACTAATCACATAAAATCTATACTACATCGTGTGATTTATGAATTCCACCTATAATCAAGTCCCTTTCTCCTTAAATTTCATCATTTTTGGAGATTGTGACAATATCCCCCAAAGTCTAGCATATGCCGTTAACCATAGGTACTTCTCGAGCCACCACCATCCATATTTCAAATACCGAATCAAGAAATCACTCATTTCCCTCCACACGTAGCAATGCTCACTATCCTTGAATGTAGACTTGCTATAACAACATCCCCAACAGTTAATTTTGTAATACCCCGCCCTAATATTTCATTTAAAATTTTGTATAAATTGTAACGAAATGAGGTTTGATTATAGTAGGAAATTTGTGGGTAAGGATTGGAATTTTGAGAAAAAAATGAGAAGGTGGTTGTTTGAACGGTGAGATATGTCATTCGAATGGGAGGTTAGGGTCGTTCGAAGCAAGGAATCAAGCGAGCTTCAACAAGACCCGACAATGTAACTTTTAAGGGTCGCTTGAAGGTCGTTAGAAGCCATGGATTGAACAAGATCCCCTTGTCATTCGAACGAGGCTCAATGCCATTCGAACGACGCACTTCAAAAATGTTAGATATGGCTATCCTTGTGTGTTGTCACATATCTGACCTTGGATTATTGAGCTGTCGAATTCTGGTGAGACCGGATGGGAAAAAATGGGATTTTTTATGTTTAATGGGTTCTAAAAGGGTTGGTTTGGGCTCATTTAGGTCATTTAAAGTTGGAAGAAGAGGGAGGAGAGAGAAAGAGAGAGAGAGGTCGTCTTCCACCATGTTTGGACACCTCTCTCCACCATTCCACCACCATAAATAACCTTGTTCTTCTAGTATTCCACCATATTTAAGCCTACTACACCCCTTTCCTCCATTGTTGAAGTGGAGCTACGAATTTTGGAGTAAGGTTGGGGATATTGGAGAAGATAAAAATATAAGCTTTCATGGAGTTTGAAAAGAGTTTGAAAGGGATGGAGGCTTAAAGGGAGCACATATGGAGAAAATGGGAATGCATTTAGTAACCCCTGAGGCCACTTTTGAAGGTGGGGGTTGCTCCTCCAACACCAACTTTCTACCACCATTTGCAGTCTTTAGAGGTGGGAAACTCTACTCTTGATATTAACACTCTTTTGCATATTTGTAGTTTTGTTGTTAGATTTGATATACGATGAGTTTCAAGTAAATTGGTATTTAACATTTTTATGCAATAAAAATGTTGCAAAAATGTCATTTGTTAGGAGAAAAATTATGGTTGAATATTTTAAAGTTTTCTTGAAAAAAAAAAGATTCGGATTTGTAAGAAAATGGCAAATTTCTAGAAGTTGAAGTTAAGCATTTTATGTAATAAAATGTTTTAAAACGATATATATCTTCTTAGAATACTTTTGTGAAATAAGATTCCAAAGTTTCTTGCAAAAATACAGATCCTACAAAAGTTGGAAATTTGTTGAGTTTTAAACAAATAATAATGTCTCTTAGTCTTGTAAATGGTATATTTTGCAAGTAACACATATTATTAGATTAAATTGTAAGTTTGACCCATGTAATATGATGTTTTCAGTTAAATCCATCTTCTCGGTGTTCTAAAAAAAGCGCCTAGGCGTGAGACTTTTTAGATACACCAAGTTTTGGTCATAAGCGTAGATTAAGGCGTGGTCAATGATGGTCAACATTTTTTGGGGTAAAGCGTGAAAAAATGCGCATTTTGGGGGATAAGGCGTGAAAAACGGGAGGTTTTTTAAAAGTAAGGCGTGAAAAAAAGTGAGTTTTTTTTAGTATTTTAATTTATAAATATTTAGACATATTTTTAAGGTATGTACCATTTTAGTATTTTTAATAGCCTTGTCGTAGTTAAAAAAATATTAAAACAAGGCCTAAACGCCTTTCACGCTTTTTTACGCCTAAGGCCCGTCTAGGCTTCTAAGGCTTAAGTCTTGGCCTCCACGCCTCGGTCACGCCCCGCATTTTTTAGAACATTGCATCTTCTCATGCATATAAACTTATAGTATCTTAATGATGAACACACAAAGAGGTTTAAAGAAGGATTGTTAGGTTTAAACATGAAATGAAGAAAATAGAAACCCTAGTCTTTAAAGTGTGTGATAAAAGGGGTGAAAGTGTGATAAGTGTAAGGTTGTAAGACTAAATGTGTTAATAAAAGAAAATGGCAATTTTCTTATAAAGGTAGTCTTTAAATGTAATTGGGTTTCTTCATGAAGAAGGTAAAGAGATTCCTAACTTGAAAAAATGGTTAAAAGAGGTGTTGGCTAAGTGTGAACAAGTTAAAACATTGAGAAGTTAGTGTGCGTAGCTTGATAATATTTTTGGGAGATTAACACTTATGAAATTGGAAGAGAGGGACAAGTTTGGAAACAAAAAGGATAAAATGGTAATTTTACTTAAAAAGGAACATTTTTATGAAATAAAAATGTTGAACATGGTGTTACACAAATTAGTCCTAAATGGATATGATTTGGAATAAAATCAAAGTTAAAGCATAAAGGACATGAAAAGATAATTTCCAAGTGTAACACAAGTTGGGGTGAAACTCCGGGTTTGGCTTCAGTCAGGTAAAACTGGGAAAATGAAGAATAATGTGGATATTTGTATAATGTTAAAACACATAAAAGGAAATTGGATGACATTGGAATAATTAAGGAGGGGCTTCGGGTGAAAGACCTAAAATCATTGGGCAGAGCATATGGTGGCATCACCGACGGTGTGGAGTCCATTAAAGTACGCGGTTATTGGAAGATTTGGAGAAAAATATAAAGAAATACAGAACATATCAAGAAATGGGTTGTGTGATAAAATTTAATAAGACAACATAACTTGAATGAATTAATGAATGTTTCAATAAAGGATAAAGTGGACGAGAAATGTGTAAATTGATTAATGTTCATAAAGTAAAGGAAAGAGAATCTGTAGTAGTAATGGGTGAGTTAATCAACTTAAGAAGGTGTAACCCATAATTGACACAAGGGTGTGTTATGAAATATTTTCAAAGGTTAAAGGAGTATTTTCTAACACTATGTTCGCGTATGTTCAAAGAGGTTATTTTTAAGAAAAATACCAATGTGCATCGAGTTAAATAAAAAGGGTATTTTCGGTAAAGAAATGGTTTCTGTTAAACAAAGTATTGTGATTTCAAGTATTTAACTTCTTGTGTAAAATAGAGGGATAAATGTCATATCAAGAAATTTTTTTTTTATGATATTTAGGTAAATTAATCGGGCTAAATAACGTTTTCGAAAATAAAAAGATTACATGCATTAAGTATATATAAGTGTCCATCTATATGCAAGGTAGTTGCATGTGCATATAAGTATAATGTGTAGAGTCTTCTTTCTGCCATTCATTTCTATACTGCATTTTGTATATTTGCCATTGGGCATTGGCTAACACCCTTGTTTTTATTACAATAGGTTAGGTGTGGGTTCGTATTTTGAGAGCATTATACAGGTAGGTATTATGTTTAATCTTGCATTAATCGCTCTGTATTCTTGGACTCTGTGGATGCTTCCCACGGGTCCCTTACATAGTTTTAATTGAAATTGGAATTGCATTCTAAGGAAGTGAAATGTTAATTAAAGTGAAAACTGGATTAGAAACATTGTATAGGTTTTTCATTGTACTTGACACCGAACTCTCGGCCCATACCGAGTTGACTATGGGAAACCTATTAATCTGGGTCGGGGCATTACAAATGGTATCAGAGCTCTAGGTTCAAGGTTCCTTTTGGGAGTGACTTGGTGAGGTCTGTAATGGATCTTTTGATGTTGGTGTTGGTTTGGAACAATCTCGATAGTCTTGGGGACGATTTAATTCGTGTCCTCGACGGTGAAGTTAAAGAGGTCAGCACGATGGGTGAATTCATTGACAAATGGAAGGTAACTAAATTAGTTATCGTTAATCACTTTTGCACTTCTGATTTAAATATGCTAGTAAGTTGCGAGCCAATAGTGGCGATATCGCGGGTTTTTATTTTGAGGTGCTTGTGTGTCAATCCGTAGTAATATGAGAAGCCAATTGAGGTGTAAAGAATGATGAATGATGTTTATTGAGTTATCAATATGACTAGTGTAATGTCAACCAAGGAGATTAGGTAGATAGTGCATTATACCGAAGGAGTATTGATTGGTGATAGAAATGTATTGAGTTCTTCAACTGATACTAAGTAGTTAGTACTGATGATACGATTAGGTGAATTCGATCCTTGAGATAGTGTCCCGCCGTAAGGCAATTGATGATTTTATGGGCACGATGGACCGTGTTGGTCAACACTTAGGATGTGTACTCGATCTAAGTCAGTAAGATAGCATCGTTACAAGTAAGTGTCTTGGCGATTCTTAATTAAAGGTTGCACCATGTAGGGTATAATGAGAGTTGTGGGAAAAGTACGGTAAGTTTAATATGTAAGCAACAATGATAGTTGAGGAGACTTAGGAATAAACTCTGGGTAGTATTGTATGTCGAGATTTTAGAATATATGATGTTATTTCAAGGAATAGGATCTTTAGTGATGTCAGTGATGTAGACCTAGAGGTTTATCGGTTGTAAGCGATGTCTTGTATGATGCCAAAACCTTTAGTAGTATTAGTTGTGGTTTGGTACATGATTTATGATCATAGATGTTTAGAAGAAAGATAAGAATGTTATCTAAGTGTAAAGGCTCATTTTAGCCACGTATTGGTGCGAGGTAATCCTAGTGTGAATGCGATTTAAGGGTATATTAGAGTGTCCGTAGAACTAATTGTGTGTGGCATCATTGGGGATAGAAATCGACTGTTATGACGCCTTGAGGTGTTTGATAGTTAAGGTCCAGTATATATAGAAGCCCGTGGACTAGTGTCCTTGTGAGTGCCTAGTAATCACGATGAGGGCATCAAAAGTTTTTAGAGCGCACTTACAATGATAAAAGTATGGACAATGAAATCTTATCGGATATGGGGACCTTTATATGAAATGTGTTTGGTGTCCTTAGGAGGCCAGTTAAGTCCGGTATGAAGAAGCATTAACGTCCTAATAATGATTGTGTTTAGGGTCAAGTGATGATCTAAGATTGTTGGTCAAGTGTTAGAAGAGTTGTATAGTGTACGTATCGGGTGTGACTTTTGGAATCGGCATGGATAGGCGGAGTAATCCCTAAGGTAAGTCGAAATCTTCTTTCGTTATGGGCGTGATGCCCAGATGTCATGAAATAACTAGTATTGGTGTTGTGACACCTAATTTTGAGGTGTAGGAAATGTATTCGAGATTTAGGTTAATGACACTAGGTGGAGATTTAAAAATGGCGACCAAGGTGGGGTAATATCGGACCATGATTAGAATGTTGGCGCGTGTCAATGGTATGATAGGATTAGTTCTTAGCACGTCCTACCAAGACGGTATAGACTAGGAGATGTAGTCCTGTGTGGTACTTACTACCCTTAAAATGCCAATGACGGCCGGTGTGGTCGCCACATAAATTTAGTTTGGGTAGAACCCGGAAGTAAGCTTAGTAGCAATCTAGTGTAGTTAAAGGACATAGTAAGGTGAACGCCTCTCTTGAACTGAGTAATGACTATGGGAATTTAGGATTTTTATCATGATATGATAAGGCAGATAGTGACCTAGCTGTAATAGGTTGGTGATGTCATCAACGGTAAGTGGACTAGGTCACTGTCCAATTGGAGTAGTTCATGTGTGCTAAGGATGAGAGGGGTAGGTCCTTACTCCCAAGGAGGTAAGTCGGGCATTGGCTTCCTAGAGAATTGTAGGTTCATATGTTTCTTTCGAATTATGAGAATGAATAGTTATGATTTGATTCATCACAATTGGTGACCGTAGCCAAGGTATGTGGCTAGGTTAGTGCCTAGTGAGAACATCTGCAATGAGTGATAAGACTTCGAGCATATTGCGTAGGTTCACTTTTGTAAATCATATTCTAAAGCATATGGGAGGGATTTTTTTGAAACGGTTGTTTGTTTCTTCTGACTCTCGTGCGTCCGTTTCGATTTCAGCCATTGGGGATCGATATTCTCACATATGTGTTAACTTGAATTGGTACCATGCCAGGGTATGGCACGGTTGGAATTGGTAGAGCATGGTGGACCGGGTATGGTCAATGCGGATTGATAACAGGGTGCACCCTATCTGAGGCATTCCAATATTGCATAAAGATCTATGTATGGGTGGCTCCGCTTTCGGCCACACGATTTTATGATACTAGAAATGGTATCACCAAATCAATATGATAAGTAAGCTCAAACCAACACAACAAAAGTGTAATAACACATATAAAAATATAGAAAGATATTAGGCAAAGGAGAAAATCATACCATATATAAGCGGTTTAGCCTTTAGAGGGCCTACGTTAATTGTGAGTGCATGAGAAATTCACTAAATCTGGGCTCTAGTGGCCTTGGGATACAAGCACTCAAGCTTTCTCTCTCTACTGTGTTATTGACAGAGTTTTAGCTAGGGTTTACAATAATCGATCCTTTACAATGATGTAGAAGACAAGTATTTATAGTGCTTAGGGGGTGTAGTGAACCCCCAAGCATGTAATAAGCATGTATAGAATGTTCCTAGCCAATAGGGAGGATCTAGCTGTCTCCGTCACATGTAGGTCATGATGATCAAATATTCCCTCATGTGTGAGGGAGATGTTGTTATAAAGATTTTGGTGCATGTGGGATGTGTATCCCACGCATATATTCTCGCACGTTCCCCAATCCATGTGCCCTGCTAGTTGTCTACTGTCGCCCACCTATCTTGGCTGAGGTCGAGTCATCGATTCATGATCTATTATGAACATAACGCATGTCATTCTGGGAATTCCCGTCCTGTTGTCATCGCTTAGAGTAAGGCAGAGGACGAGCGCCTAATGTGAGGTGGACTTAATGAACTTGAAGGCCGAGGCCGAGGTCGCTTGTGAGGGGTCATGAGGACGATAATGAGTCATCTTGGGTGGAGTCCCCAACCGAGGTCGCCTATGAGGGGTTATGAGGCCGAGGATGAGTCATCTTAGGGGTAGTCCTTGGTCGAGGAATAACTCATCATTATAGGCAGATTGTTGCCGATCGACGATGGTTGAGGTAGTCTATATCCAGGACGAGGCTATACTTCGCATATCAATCACCCCCAGCCCTTAGTCTCTAACTTGAGGAGGCTGAGGAGTAAGAATGTCTAAAGATGATGATGTATTGATGTGTATGAGTGGAGGACACCTGTCATCTGTTCCTTGGCCTAGCTTATTCCCCAAGTAGTGGCGATAGCATGTGTTCACCTTGGAAGTTGTGCCCTAATAATGGGCGCATTGATATTTGAACCACATCATTATGGGGGTTTAAAAATGCTTAACTGAAAAATTTCTTCTCTTTCTTCACTTGCGCGCACCATTTTTGTTTGTTTCCTGTTCTCGAGATTTTTCCCTCTCTCTTCCATTTCCAAGCATTTTCTAGCTATTTTTTCAAGTTCTTAGTGGTTGTCAGCTTGTCTGACCCTCCCAGGTATTCATCTTCTTCCTTCTTTTCAATATTTTCATCGTTTTTAGCCATTTCTATTCTTGTTTAGTTTCTCTTATGAAATTATATCTTTTTGGCAATTGTATTAAGCGATTGTAGGGCGGTTATAGCGTTGAAAGAGTGTATTTAGCAGTTAAGAGTGGTTGTCCTAGAGTTTGTGGGTAATTTTAGGTAATTTTCCCACTTGGTTTACCCCCATTTGGAAACTCCGGTGAAGCGCCAGTCCTCTTCTCTGGTGAAGTATTCAACCTGTTCTTGAGTATTTTTGGCTTAACCCTTCACATTCCTTGCTTTTGATCTGTCAGTCAAAACCCAGTCAAGCCTTTAACTATTTGTGTCTTTTATCCCCATTTCCTAAGTGTAGGGTCGTCCTATTTGATTCTAAGGAAGATGTATGCCTTAGTATAGGAGTTTCCCACCTCGAGGGAAAGGTGTTTTCAAGAGATTCATAGGGTAGAGGAAGAGGACAAGGCTAGGTGTAGGGACAACCACCACTAGGTCCGACCCATTTTCCTAATTCCTTTAAAAACCATTTTCCCCTCATCCACTAAGGTTCCCGGCTCGTCTTCACTCAAGCCGGGGATAGATATTTCGAAGAGACGATGAGAGGATTACAATCTCTAACTTCATCTTTTATTGAGGCCGAATCATCTGGTCAAGATGACTATTCTATTCAAGTCATCTCTCATAGAGACGAGTCAACTGTTTACCCAACTAACGTTCATGTCTCAGCCATAATCGCTCATGAATTTCATGAGAGGTTCCCAAATGAGGCCCCTACCCCTAAGGAAGTCGACGGTGAAGCCAATTTTGAGGCCGAGAATCTAGTTGACACTTCTTACACTGTATCTTTTGTCTCTACTGTCAAGGAAATTGATCTTCTTTTATAGAGACGCTCGTACGACATTAAACGTGATCTTTCTATGAGGGCTCCAGACGAGGAAAAGAAAGTGTTCCAAGGTCGGGAGGGAAAAATTATTATTTATGATCAGATGTTTAGGGTCGGCGTTAGATTACCTTTCCACCCTGTCATTCGATCTATCTTATCTATCCTAGGGGTTGTACCTTCCCAATTATCCCCCAAGGCTTGGAGAATCATCCTCGGGTATATCTCTCTATGGAAGAATACCTTTACGGATGAGCCTTCGGTTGAGATTTTCACAGCCTTTAATAATATCTCATCTTCAACCAATAAAGTCGTATATTTTCACTTAGCGACTAGGAAATAAAAAAAAAGATCAATCAAGTGGCCCAAACATCAAATCATTACTAAAAGCAAAGATTCTCTTTCATCTCTGAAGCCTGGGAGTTTTCAGTCGACGTTGATCCAACAGAGGACGAGCTGAGAGTCCCACAAACTTGGATCAATCCATCCATGACAGCGAAGTTGGACCCCAACCTCTACCTTTAGGAATGGGACATGGTCGACTATCTGAGAGAACAAGGAAATGAGGGTGCCCTTCCAAAATTTGAGAATCTCATGGTCCCTAAATATCTTGAGGAGTCTGGTGTGGGGGTCATCCCCCTGGACGACTTATGTGAGTCACTTTTCTCGTCCTCTGACATTATTTCTAATCATTTTTGTTTTTCTTTGCAGATCGTCCTCCTAACGTTTCAAACGAGGTCTGAATATGATGGCTCCAAGTCTTTTGTCTTGATTGGGCAAGAAAAGTAACAAGCAGTCCGTTAAAAAATTAGCAGTTGGGGGGCCGAGCCAACCTGAGGTCATTCATAAAAGAAAAGAACCCATGTCCCCCAAAGACACTCGGCCAAACCCTCAAACGAGGCAGAGGGTCGGCACTGCAGAGACTGCTCTCGGCTCTTCTTCGTCCTTTGAATCTTTTTGGGCAACTAATCTAATCCATCTAAAGGCTGACCCGAGTTCATTGATTACCAATGTCTTAGCAGCAAAGGCTTCTATATTTGCATCCCCCTCTGAGGCCGACTATGAATTCCTGGGGAAAATGCCCCCTGTCAAGGCTTATAGCTTTGGCTTCCACCACATGGCATAAGTATATACCTTATACTTTCTCGAGTCATCTCGTCTCATAATATTGCTTTATCTTATTCTGATTTCTTTATTTTTACAGTCTGTATGCACCCTTACCTCGGCCACCAGGTGGATGGCTAAAAATCAGCAAAAGCTTCAAGATGTCGAGAGGGCAATTCAAGCTGAAGCTGACCTTAAACAAAAGTTGAAAGAGCACAGAGATGAGCAAAAAAAGTCCATCGATGATTTAAATATGGAGCATAACAACCAGATCAAAGATAAAGACAATGCCTTGAAAAAAAGGACTAACTCTGTAGGCCCAATCCACCAATTTCCAGGCTGATCTTATTACCGCCGTATAAAGGGCCCGAGACGAGGCCATTTAATCCTATAAGGCGTCAGACAAATTTCAAGGCTTCAGACTGGAATACCTTAAGAGGGGAATTAAGACGGCCTACAGATGGATCATCCTAAAGTTTGAAGATGTTGTCTCCTCCATACGTCCATCGTTAGAGACGCCTGACATTAGTGACCCCCTCTTCACTGAGGCCTTATCGTATGTTGAGTCCTCGACCACTACTCAGGGATAAGGGACGTCCTTAGACCCTCTTGCTAAGGTAGACAACGTCAATGCTGAGATGACAACTACAGTTGGGGACGCTGCTGAGACGAATGTCAACATTGAGCCGACTCAGTAGGGTGGTCGTCTGTGGTCGATAACCTTAATTTTGTAATTGTCCTTTTATTTTGTGAACACTTTGATTTACTTTTCAACTCTATCTTTCACTAAGCGTATCCTCATATTTGAACATGAATGAATGATATTTCCTCTCATTATTTTTGAGTCATTTTTGTTTGTTTGCATGTATGCCATCATTTGGTGTTTTAATCAATCGTTTGGTGTTTTATTCAAGTAACCATAATAAAATGGTTTAAAACCTTGAACTGCTAAGTATAAATGAATAATCACACATCGTCTCGTTCTCAACTTAGACAAAACTTGATTATTTTGAACTCATCAAATTATGGTGTTTTCATCACAAGTCCCATCTCATCATTTTAAGAGTGTGTGGATGGGAGTCATCTCGTTCATGCACTGTCGTCTCGGCCACAAGAGTTTTACCACCAAGTTAATGATGTTTAATATGAAACACAACTAAGTTATTTTTAAATTTGAATTCACCAAATTATGGTGTTTACATCATAAGTCCCCTCTCGTCATTTTGAGAGTCTATAGATGGGAGTTGTCTCATCCAAGAGAGTTTTTACACCGAGTTAATGATGTTTGATATGAACCACAACTAAGTGATTTTTAAATTTTAATTAACCAAATTATGGTGTTTGCATCACAAGTCCCCTCTCTTCGTTATGAGAGTGTATGTACAAGAGCAATCTCGTCCATGCATTGTCGTCTCGGCCGAGAAAGTTTTTCCACCAAATTAATGATGTTTAATATATTCCCCCCTCTCGGTGTTATTGAGAGTCCATGGATGAGGTTGACCCCGTCTGGACTGTCATATCACTGAGAGTAAGTTGAAACTACTTCATCACGAATGATGTTATGTAACTTAGGATGAACTAATACATATAAGCCAAAATCAATTAAATAACAAAACAGGAGAGAACACTTGGCAATTTTTTCATTCATTGTTGTTTCTCATATACATAGACAAATGAAACAAATCCAAAGGAAGATAATACAAAACTCTTACTGGTAATATTTTTTGAGATGATCGGTATTCCATGGATTAGAGAATGGCTCTTCATCTAAGTTTTATAGTTGATACGTTCCTGTAACCACTTCTTCAACCACCCGATAAGGACCATAGCAGTTAGGATGAAGCTTATTAGGCTTCTGCCAAGTCTTCTTCAGAACTAGGTCTCCTACTGCCATTGGCTGGGCCTTCACTCTCTTATTATAAAACTTTGTTGTTCTTTACTGATAGGAAGCTTGCCTAACCTCAACATCTTCTCTTTGTTCTTCTATAAGATCCAAATCCAGTCTTCTTTTTACCACATTTTCCTATGGGCCATATGCCTGGACCCTGTGTGTTGGGAGGCTAATATTGATCGGAACAACATCCTCTGAACCATATGCTATCATGAATGGGGTCTCCCCCATTGGTGTCCTCTTTTTCGCGCTATAGGCCCATAAGATGGTGTGTACCGCTTCAATCCATCTTCCCTTGGCATCTTCAAGCTTTTTCTTGATTCTATCAAGAATTATTATTTTCATCACCTCTGTCTACCCATTAGCTTGGGGTCGGGTGGGAGTTGAAAATAACTATTTGATTCCGACCCTCTCACAGTACTTCTCAAGGGAGATGTTCTTAAACTGTTTCCCATTATCAGAAATCAAAGTTTTAGGCATATCGTATCTTCAGATAATGTTTTTCCAAATAAACTGGAAAGGTTTCTTCTCTGTTATTTTGATCATGTCCTCGGTCTCCACCTACTTAAAAAATAATTAATAGCTATAATCAAATAGCGGTAATTATTCATAGCCCTTGGAAAGGGTCCTACCAAGTCGATCCCCAAAACTGAAAGTGGCTAGGGAAAAGTGATAAAAGTAAGAGGCTGATGAGGTTGATGGGATATGGTGGCAAAGATTTCACACTTATAATATTTCTTCACATATGCAGTTGCATCCTTGGCCAGTGTCAGCCACCATTATCCCTGAGTGGTGATCCTCTTCGCTAATGACCTTCCATCTATGTGGATGGAGCAAGATCCCTCGTGTAAGTCTTTCAGAATAAACTCTACCTCAGACGGATGGGCACATATGAGTAGGGGAAGTAGGAATCCTTTTTTGGACAAGATGTCTCCTATGATGGAGAAATTTTCCAGTTTGTACCTCAACTTCTTCTTCTCTACTTTTGGATAGAACAATTCTCCATTCTTGATGTACCGGATGATAGGATCCATCCAAGAAGCTCCCATATTCATGTTCAAGCAAAATTCCATAGCACTGTCTTCCTCTTTAACGGTCGACCGATGTAAAATCTCTACCAGTACCGACCTTCGGATTTCTATTCTTATGGAAGAAGCAAGTCTCGCTAAAGCACTAGCTCGGCTATTTTCTAGCCGAGGTATCCTCTTTAGCTTAACCTCTTCGAAATTCTTCAGTGTTGTTTTTACTCTCCCATTATATTTGGCCATTCTATCGTCCTTGGCCTCATATACTCCCAAAATTTAATTCATAACTAAACTGGAGTCGTAATGAACCTAGAACTGGCCAATATTGAGTGCTCTAGGAAGAGAAAGTCCTTCCAGTAGGGCTTCGTACTCTGACTCATTATTGGAAGCTTTAAAATTGAACTTCATAGCATATTCAATGTCAGTCCCATCTGGGGATGATACAATCAAACCTGCTCCACTTCTGGCCTCACACGAAGATCCATCAACAAACAAGTTCCACACTATACCATCTCTGGAAAAATTACCCTCTTCCAGGGTCCCATTCTTAAAGAGGTACCTCTCTTACTCATTCTTAGATACCTTACTCCTTACTGTACTCCTATCGGCCTCAGTCGAGGGGAGACATACTATTCTTTCCAGATCATAAATTGGAGTTTTAATCTCTTTTACATCGACCTTGTCCTATGTGAACTCGGCTACGACATTATTTAGGGCCTACCCCTTAATGTTCATTCTTGGCTGATTGATGATTTCAAATTCCCTAGCTCAATTTCCCAGGCCATCAACCTACCTGATTTCTCGGGTTTATGAATGACCTGTATGAGAGGAGAGGGCGACCATAGTGTGCTCTTGAAAGTATGGCTTCATCTTCCTTGAGGTATGGATTAAAGCATAGGCCAACTTCTCCATTTTAGGATATCAATGTTTGGCCCCTTGGAGGGCCTTACTGTTGAAGTACACTGGCTTCTGGACTCTATCCTCATCTCTGACAATGGTAGCACTAATGGCCAATTCTGACACACCTAGATACAAATACAACTTCTCTACCTGAATTGATCTTGATAGCAAGAGTGAGGATCCGAGGTAAGTCTTCAACTCTTGAAAGACCTTATCATATTGCTCATCCCACTTAAATGTTTTTTCGAGCACCTTAAAGAAAGGAAGGCACTTATCGGTAGCCCTGGACACCTGTTCAATGCTGCTACCCGTCCTGTTAACCTTTGCACTTCTTTTATTGTTATTGGAGTCTTCATCTCCATTATAGCTTTGATCTTCTCGGGGTTTGCCTCAATATCCCTCTGATTCACAATAAATCCCAAGAACTTCCCTGCCCCCACGCCGAAGACACACTTGGCGGGGTTGATTTTCATACTAAACTCGTCTATAGTATCAAGAGTTCGTTCAAGGTCGGCCACATAAGTGTTGGCCCTGAGACTATTCGTCAACATGTCATCGACATAAACCTCCATAGTCTTCCTAATATTCTCCTCAAATATCTTGTTGACCAATCTTTGATATGTTGCCTCGGCAATCTTCAAGCTGAAGGGCATAGCTTTGTTACAATTGGTCCCCTTGTCAGTTATAAAAGATGTCTTTTCAGCATCGGTCGGATCCATGAATATTTGATTATAACCTAATAGGCATCCATAAAACTCATTAACTCATGGCTGGTAGTGGCATCAATCATTTGATCTATCCTTGGCAGGGGAAAGCTGTCTTTGGGATATGCTTTGTTCAAGTTCATAAAATCAACACACATACGCCACTTGTCATTGGCCTTGGGGATGATAACTTCATTTGCTAACCACTCAGGGTAGATAATTTCCTTAATGAAGTCTACCTTTTCCAACTTCCTCACTTCTTCTCTGATGACATCATATTTATCTTGGGAGTAGACTCTCCTTCTCTATTTAATCGACTTTGTATCCTCGGCCACATTGAGCTTATGATAGAGGACCTTTGAATCGATATCGAGCATATCTTCATGGATCCAAGTAAAGATGCTATGCCTCCTCTTCAAAAGTTTGACCAGTTCTTGTTTGATCTCCTTTTTCAGGGCTTTGCTGATTTGGACGGGTTTTTTCGACTTGACCTCGATGATGGATTCAACCACCTCAACGGCCTCACCCTTCTTCAGTTTAGTCTCATCCCTGGGTCTAAAGTATCAATAGTATAATTTGTTGTGGCCCTCTTGTATGTTTCCCTCTCCTCATTTGAGTTAAAGTAGAATTAGTGGACCTCAAGTTGTTCACCCTGAATATCCCATACCCCATACGGAGTCGATAATTTAATCATCTGATGAACTGTTGAGGGAATGGCCTCAAACTCCTTAAGGTCTACTAGTCCCAGAATTATGTTGTAAGCTGAGTAGACGTTCTCATCCATGACAAAGAAGTTGATCTTCTTTGTGAGGCATTTTGTCCAGCTGTTCGCCATTCTAACCTCCATTTCATAAATTCCTAATGGTTGTACTTTCTCACCACTTAAACCGATGAGAGGTTGGTGATACAGGATCAACTTTTTCTTGTTCAGCCCCAGACCATTCTAGCAGTCCCAAAACTTTACATCGGTCGAGCTGCCACCATAGATAAATATTTTAGGAACCTGAAACCCATGGACCAGGGTGGTAATCATTAATGGGTTATCATGTGAGGTTAAAATCCCCTTAAAATCCAACCTAGAGAAACTAACAATCAAAGTATTCATATCAATTTTAGTTATTTTTACCTTCTTAGGTTCAACCACTGTTGAGTGTACTTCTTTGGGTTTTAGAGGAAGATCTTTGGACTCTGCCACGTGAGCCTTTCTGTCAGCGATCTCTTTTCCCCCTTCGGTAAGTCCTCCGTAGATCATCTTAGCTCCAAGAGAAATTATATGGAGCCGAACCTTAGAATCGGTGATTGGGGGTGGAAAACCAGGTTCATCTTCGTCATCATCGTCCGAGTCATCCTCATATCGATTGGCTAAAGCATCAGGCTTACACTTGTCATTCCTCCTATTTTGGGTGTCATCTCGACCACCCTTTGAACTGATCTTCTATACATACTTTCTTAACTTGCTAACTTTTATCATTTTCTCAATCTCGTCCTTGAGATAGAAACATCTGTCGGTCGTATAGACAGGATTTTGGTGAAACTCACACCACATGTTCTTATTCCTCTTGTGAGAAGGATCCTTCAACTTCTCGGGACATCTCAGAGACTAATCATTCTTTTTCTCATTCCGGATATGCTCACAACTAACTGTCAGAGGGGTGTAGTCAATGAACTTGTCATCCGTCATCCTTTTCTTATCATCCTTGTTATTTTTTTGGAACTTACCTCCGTTGTTTGTTTCTTTTTCATCTTCATATTTGGCAACGATTGCCTCCTCCGTATTCATGACCTTCCCGGCCGTAGCCAAGAGTTCAGCCATAGACTTTGGAGGATCTTTGGTAAGCTTCCGAAGTAGCTTTCTTTTCTACAAACCTCCCATCGGGACGGTCATGGAAATACTTTCTTCGTAATCTTGAACCTCTAATTTCTTCTTGTTAAAGAGAGATATGTACTCCCTCGAACCTTCATTCTTTCCCTGCTTCACATACAACAGGTGTGTCATCTTCTTCTAGGTCTTAATCCAAAGCAAACGTTATGTATAAACCTCTCTGCTAAATGTTTAAAATTCTCTATTGAGTTATTAGGGAGATAGGTGAACCACACGTGGGCAGCACCAGTAAGTGTGCTAGAGAAGGCCATCTCGTCTGAGACTGAGTAGATATCAGTAGTTGATTGATATATCTCCACATGGTATACTGGATTAGTTCTCCCATCATACTTGGGTGTGACTACCAGCAGCTTGAATTTAGTCGGGGTTGGATAACTTACGATCTTGGCCACAAAGGGGGAGCCTTCATTGTATCCCCTCTATAAAGGGTCTCGGCTCTTTAGTATGTCCCCTATTTTTGTCCTCCAGTCTCTAAATGGAATCATTCCAGAGCCTCTTAGCTGCAGATACAGCCTCAGCCTGGGCCACGTTCTCTCCAGCCCTCTCTCTATCAACTCGCCAAACTAAGGGATCTATGGCAACTATTCTTTGTCGACTATTCACATCTTATTATTCCTCATCTCGGACTCTAGGAGGTTTAAGGTCATCACCTATGTCATTCCTTCTAGAACCAACAATACTTCGAAGTCTAGAGAGGTGGTTTATCAAGTCATCTGCCACTAGGCCTAGACTATCAAAGGCCGGCCATGTGCTTAGTCTATCTAAAGCTTATGCCCTTGGCCTACACTCTTAGCTAGGACTGCTGCTATATCCTCGGCTGGGCTGAATTGGTCGCACAATGCCTTTAGAAATATGATAAGGCTTCCAATATTCTATGTCGTCCTCATCATCATATTTTTCATCCTCATCATCCAAGCGCTCCTGACCCGACCTCCCAAGGCATAAACGCCTAGGGTTAGCCATGTCTCTGCACCTTAACTGAGGAGGAAGATCTTTGAGTGGGACCTGGGTTGGTCCCCTGGCTGCTAGATCTTGAACGCCTTCCCTGGCGATCAGAGTTATCATCTCATCTCTGGTGTTGGCTTGTCTAACCACCATGTTCTGACTAAACGCAATAAGAGTGGCCTATATCTGTTGTTGGGTGTCTACTAAGGAACGCAGGGCCACCGCCACCTCAGCCATTTCTGACTGAGGTGGGGCTTGGATGGTACTAGGTTCACCTATAATAGGAGGATCTGATGCCATTGAAGAGTTTCAGTGACAGTAAAAACCAATTAATGTATTGGAAGTGAGATGGATGAACTGAAAGTGAGCTTTAAACCTCAAATCAGAGTTCTTTCAGTGGTGGTTTAAGCTTAACCAATGATAATATTGGGCCACCACCATAGAATCCAGTGGAGTAGCTACAAATAAAGGGAAGAAGATGGTTATCTCGTTCCCACAGATGGTGCCAGATTGATGATACGAAAAATGGTGTCACCAAATCAATATGATAAGTAAGCTCAAACCAGCACAATAAAAGTGTAATAATAGGTATGAAAATATAGAAAGAGATGAGGTAAAGGAAAAGAAAATACCAGATATAAGTGGTTCATCCTTTAGAGGGCCTACGTCCACCATGAGTGTGTGAGAAATCCACTAAATATGGGCTCTAATAGCCTTGGGATACAAGCACTCAAGCTTTCTCTCTCTACTGTGTTATTGATAGAGTTTCAGCTAGGGTTTACAATAATCTATCATTTATAATGATTTATAAGACAAGTATTTATAGTTCCTAGGGGTGTAGTGTACCCCCGAGCATGTAATAATCATGTATAGAATGTTCCTAGCCAATGAGGAGGATCCAGTTGTCTCTGTCACATGTAGGTCATGATGATTAATAGTCCCTCATGTGTAAGGGAGATGTTATTATAACAATTTTAGTGCACGTCGATTCTGTATCCCATGCATATATTCTCACACGTTCCCCAATGCACACGCCCTGTCAGCTGTCTAATATTGGCCGCATGTCTTAGATGAGGCCGAGTCATCAATCCACGATCTATTGTGAAAACAACACTTGTCATGTTGGCAAGTTCCGTCCTGTCGTCATCACTCAGAGTAAGGCCGAGGATGAGGGCCTGATGTGAGGTGCACTAAATGAAGTTAAAGGACGCGGTTGAGGTCGCCTATGAGGGGTCATGAGGCCGAGGATGAGTCAGCTTGGGCGAAGTCCCCGATCGAGGCATAACTCGTCATTATAGGCAGATTGGTGCCGATCGATGATGGCAAAGGTAGTCAATATTTGGGATGGGGATATACTTGGCATATCACGATTTGCTCATAGTATTTTTCGTTCCTAGGAATAATGACCTTCTTTAACTGGCCGACACAATAGTAGGTGGCTCTGATTGTTAAGAGTGGGATGGTGACTTGAGGATATGGTATAGTGTTGGGAACCGAGGGTAACTTAGCGCACGGTGTCACTATTGCCACGGGAAATGGAGTAGTGTGAGGCTCAAGTGAGTGCACTAAGGTGAGACACATAGGGAAGTACTAGGGTCATCAGAGTGGCACAGCAAAAGGCATCAGCCGAACGCACAACGTGATTTGGTAGGTGTATTACTTCTTGGAGTGAGAAATAAGCATTGTATGGTTAATGGAAGGTGCATGCAAGTCGTATAGTTGGTATAACCAAAAAATTTACAAGGCGCGGGATGGGTAGCCCTAAGATTGGAAATAGTCCTCGATGATGAACAAAATGATTGGTTGTAGTACAGTTCAATTTTTGGTGAGTGTTGGTCATTAGAGAAAGTTATCCGTGGAGGTGCTAGTTTACTATGGCGAACAAGAATAAGTAGTACTAGGAATTGTTTGAACGTAATCATCAAGCTAGTGGAGACTCAAAGTCGGTTGTGTGAAGCTCATGGTTAGTGAAGTGGTGAGTGTTAGAGCATGTCGCATGTTGATCATTTTTTGACATACCACATATGAGGGCATGTAATATGACTTTAGTATTGAGGACTTCGATAGTTTTTTCTTAGAGGATTTCTATGGCTTAGAATAGAAATCAGTGAACCCCATAAGCTTATGAACTGACAAATAGAGAATTTTGAGGAAGAAACTCCCCAAAGAGGGAAGTTTGTAATACCCCGCCCTAATATTTCATTTAAAATTTTGAATAAATTGTAATGAAGTGAGGTTTCATGATAATTATAGGAAATTTGTGGGTAAGTATTGGAATTTGAGAAAAGAATGAGAAGGGGGTCTTTTGAACGGTGAGATGTGTCATTCGAACGAGAGGTTAGGGTCGTTCGAAGTAAGGGATCAAGCAATCTTCGAACGAGATCCAATGTGTAACTTTTAACGGTCGCTTAAAAGTCGTTAGAAGCCATGGATCGAACGACATGCCCCTGTCGTTCGAACGAGGCTCAATGTCGTTCGAACGAGGCACTTTGAAAATTTTAGATGTGACTGCCCTTGTGTTTTGTCACATTTCTGGCCCATGGATTGCTGAGCTATCAAAATATAGTGATCCTAGATGTGAAAAATAAATTTTTGGTGTTTAACGGGTTTTATAAGGGTTGGTTTGGGACTCATTTGGATTATTTTAAGTTGGAAGAAGAGGGGGAGAGAGAGGTGGTCTTCCACCAAGTTTGGACACCTTTCTCCACCATTCCACCATTCCACACCATAAATAACCCTATTATTCTAGTATTCCACCGTATTTAAGCCTACTACATCCATTTCCTCCATTGTTCAAGTTGAGCTATGAATTTTGGAGTAAGGTTGGCTGATTTTGGAGAAGATGAAAATGGAAGCTTTCATGGAGTTTAAAAGGGGTTTTTAAATGGAGCACATATGGAGCAAATGGGGGATGCATTTGATAACCCCTTGAGGGCACCTTTGAAGGTGGGGGTTACTCCTCCTACACCAACTTTCTACCACCATTTAAATCTTTTAGAGGTGGGAAACTCTACTCTTGGTATTACGACTCTTTTGCATATTTTTAGTCTTGTTGTTAGATTATAACCAGGATGCATTTGATATATGTTGAGTTTCAAGTAAATTGGTATTTAACATTTTTATGGAATAAAAATGTTGCAAAAATGTAATTTGTTAGGAGAAAATTATGGTTGAATATTTCAAAGTTTTCTTAAAAAATAAAGTTTGGGATTTGTAAGTAAATGGTAAATTTCTATATGAAGTTAAACATTTTATGTAATAAAATGTTTTTAAACGATACTTATCTTCCTAGAATATTTTGGTGAAATAAGATTCCAAAGTTTCTTGCAAAAATATAGATGTTACAAAAGTTGGACATTTGTTGACTTTTAAAGAAATAAAAATGTTTCTTAGTCTTGTGAATTGTAATACAAATTTCTAGATTAAATTGTAGGTTTGACCCATGTAATGGGATTTTTAGAGTTAAATCTATCTTCTCATGCATATATGTTTGCAGTATCTTAATGATGAACACATAAACGACTTTAAAGAAGGTTTGTTTGGTTTAAACGTGAAATGAGGAAAATAGAAATCATAGTCTTTAAAGTGTGTGAGAAAGGGGTTGAAAGTGTGATAAGTGTAAGGTTGTAAGACTACCTGTGTTAATAAAAGGAAATATAAATTTTCCTATAAATGTAGTCTTTAAATGTAATTGGGTTTCTTGATGAAGAAGGTAAATATATTCATAACTTGGAAAAATGGTTAAAAGAGGTGTTGGATATGTGCTAACAGGTTAAAACATTGAGTAGTTAGTGTGCATAACTTGATAATATTTTTGGGAGATTAACACTTATGAAATTGGAAGAAAGGGACAAGTTTGGAAACAAAAAGGGTAAAATGGTAATTTTACTTAAAGAGGAACATTTTTATAAAATAAAAATATTGGAAATATTGTTATCCAAATTTGCCCTAAATGATTATGATTTGGAGTAAAGTCGAAGTTTAAGTGTAAAGGATATGAAAAGATAATTTCCAAGTGTAACACAAGTTGCGGTGGAACTCCGGGTTGGGCTTCGGCGGAGTAAAAAGGATAATATGTGGACATTTATAAAAGCTTAAAACACAAAGACAGAACTCAAATGACACTGGGGTAATTAAGGAGGGGTCGGAGCCCTGGAGTGAAAGACCTAAAATAACTGGCCAGAGCATATGGTGGCATCGTCGGTGGTGTGGAGCCCGTTAAAGTATGTGATTATTGAAAGATTTCAAAAAAAAAAGATAAAGGAATACGGAACATGTCAAGAAATGGGTTGTGTGGTAAAATGTAATAAGATAACATAACTTTAATGAATTAATGAATCTTCCAGTAAAGGATAAAGTGGACAAGAAATGTATAGATTGATTGGTGTCCATAAAGTAAATGAAAGGGAATGTGTAGCGGTAAATGGGTGATTTAAGCAACCTAAGAAGGTGTAACCTGTAATTGACACAAGGGTGTGTTATGAATTATTTTCATAGGTTAAAGAAGTATTTTCTAACATGGGGTTATTTTCAATGAAAATACTAATGTGCATCGCGTTAAATGGAAAGGGTAATTTTGGTAAAGAAATGGTTTTGGTTAAACAAAGTGTTGTGATTTCAAGTGTTTAATCGTGTGTGTTAAATAGAGGGATAATTTTCAAGTCAAGAAAGAAGAAGTCTTTTATGAGATTAAGGTAAATTAATCGGGTTAAATAACATTTTCGGAAGTAAAACAATTACATGCATTAAGTATATAGTAATGTCCATCTATATACAAGATAGTTGCATGTGCATATGGGTATAATGTGTAGTCTTCTTTCCATCGTTCATTTTTATACTGAATTTTGTATATTTTCCACTGGGCATTGGCTCACACCCTCGTCTTTGTTATGGCAGGTTGGGCGCGGGTTCGTATTTTGAGAGCGTTATACAGGTAAGTATTCTATTTGATTTTGCGCTAGTAGTTATGTATGCTTGGACTCCGGGGATGCTTTCCACGGGTCCCTCGCATATCTTTATTTGAAATTTGAATCTCATATTAAGCAAGTGAAACATTAATTAAAGTAAAAACTGGATTAGCAACATTATATAGGTTGTTCATTGCACTTCACACCTAACGCTCGGGCCGGGTCGGGTTGACTACGGGTAACCCATAAATCTGGGTTAGGCATTATAGATTTCCTTCCAAATGAAAATCAAGTCGTAACCAACAGACCTTGGGGGTGGCTATCACACCGTCGTCCATTGCATTCTGGGCTAGCAATCACACCCTTTCCAATTTCATTTTGGGCAAGCAATTATACCCTCTTTCTTTTTTCGGTTTTAATTCTTCCATTAACCCCAGTACATAACCCATGATGAACAATAATGACCTCGACTCTAATCACCAAGATTAAAGCACCTCTTACCGTCAAATCCTTGAACCTAAACTTGTGAAACAGTATCCCATTTCATGATTGAATGAACACACCCAATAAATTCAAGCACTAGTGGTTTGACACTAAAATCTCATTTTGTATTTTTTACAAACACCTTGTGCGAACCAAGAGCTCTAATAACAATTGTGTGCCTCGACACCCAATCTGTTGGGGAACCCTCCAATCAACCACGAGACTCAGATATAATCGAGATAAAATGATAATAATGACAAGAACAATAAATTTGTAAGCGAAAGAGATAACACCAAGATATACGCGGTTCACCAACTTGGTTACATCCACAGATAGGATCGATAACACTATATTTGAAGAAATTACAAATAGATAATATACAAGAATAAATCACATACACTCTTCTCTCCTACCCAAATCCCGAATAACCATTGTACACGAACTCTCCACCCAAGTGAATACATGGTCTAAGCTAAGAACCCTCTCAATCTCTTGCCCTCAAGTGTTTCATATGTACCTAATCCGGTGTATGCCTCTCCCATGTAAACCGATGAGAAATATCCCCATACATTACATCTTAAGAACACCTATCATATATGAAACATTCACCCTCACACCTATGCCTTTATTCCACCTTTGAGCAATACCCATGGGTGAGAAAGAAAATCCCTCACCTCTCACCCCCAAACCCTCACCTTTGGAAGAAGACTCTCTCTATCTTTGTATCACGGTTATGTTGGTGTGTTTTGAACCATAGTTAAAACCTTCCTTAAATAAGGAGAATAGTAACCCGCATATGGATAGTACCCCCCATGTATGAACAATATCCATGCTTATGAATAGTACTCCCACATGAACAGTACCCACCCAAAATTCAAGACAAACTTGATAGTATGTAAGTCGAACATACACAAACAACACAACATAACTAGACACGCCATAGATGCTTCCGTCCTGATTTTTTTGCCAATATTTACAATGATAATCATTTAATCATTTTGTAGTTACTACAAATGCTAGTATACTAACGATTTATGCATTGATACATACGTTTCGTATTATGGTACACCTTTATTCTGATGTACTAAAATTAATGATTCACATATGTGAGAGAACAATTTCTCTACTTTCCCTAAAATTCATCAAAAATCCAAAATATATAAGATTAAAACATAGAATATTCTCGTTCAATGTGTTTACATGAATAGTTCCACTATATAAAAAAAATAAAAGACGTAAACTTTATAATAATATTAATATTATGCATGGTTAAGTGTAAAAGTTCTCGATAAATTTAATGTTTGAAACAATCTCATTTAAATAAATTTAACATGATAAGTTTACTCCCATCGTACCACATTTTAAACTACAACATATTGCATTCTATGTTACATTGAATCCTATAGCTGATAAATTATTTATTAAAGAAGATAAAATATTCTAAAGACATGTCTTAATGTGGTTAACTCCCTAGTTTATGAAACTACTCTAATATCATATGTCACAACCCAAATTATGAAGCCTATAATGTCATTATCGAAATCCCACTCTCACACGAATTACATTTTAATTTTATAGAGAGATTTATTCAAAGAAAGAAATTATTTCCCGATAATTCCTCAATTTCCACCCCTTTCAAGTAGTCCTTATCATTAGGGGTGGACAAAAAAAAGACCGACCCGATTGGCCCGATTGGACCGAACCGGACCGGACCCACTTTTATAGGCTTTTTTATAAATCGGTCTTAATTCGGTCCTAAATTAAGAGACCCGAATATATTCGGTCCGGTCTTAAATATCCATTTTAAATTCGGTCTTAGGACCAGACCGGACCGTTTATTTTAATATTATATAATATACATTAATTTTATATAAATATATATAGTAAATAACTAAACTCTAAAAAAAATACAACACAAGACTCGTACACTACTCACGAACACACGCTCCTCATTTCATTTCTCTCTCACTTTCTTTCTCTCATCACTATCTCCGGCGCACATCAACTCTAGACCCCTTGGTTTGAAAGACACAAATGGAAATGGTGACTGAATATTGTGAATAAAGATCCAGCAGCGACTAAAGATCTGACGACTAAAAATCCGGTACATATTTTTTTCTTGATTTTTATTCTGATTTTTTTGTTATACTAAAGATCCGGTATATGTTGATGAGCCGTTGTTTATGTTTGTTTTTATTTTTTCGTTATACTAAAGATCCGTTGTTCTGTCCACCCAAAATGACAGATATTACAAATTGATTTATGAAGTGATTTATATCTGTTATTCTGTCCACCCAAAATGACATATATTATCAACTGATTCTAATTTATGAAGTGATTTTAGAACTTGATTTTAGGAAATGACTGATATATCATATGTGTGCTGTTGTGGTTATAGATAATATTTTATAACTTCAGATTTATTTATTTGTTGTGGTTTGTTAACTGTTATATTTCTCTGCTTGTTAACTTAGCTGTTATATTTTTTGTTTGTTAACTTAACTGTTATATTTTTCTGTTGTATAGATAATAAAAATTTACAAGTTTTATTGAAAAAAAGTAAATAAATGTAAATGTGGACCGATTATTAACCGAACCGGACCGAAAATAGCCTAGACCGAATAAATAGGCTAAACCGATTAAATCGGTCCGAATTCGGTCTTCTCAAATATAGGACCGAATAATTTGGTCCGACACCTAAAATGGCCAAAAACCGGACCGGACCGCGCCCACCCCTACTTATCATTCATGATTGAAGCTTGCAATTTGAGTTGTTTCCACCTGGGTTCAACAAAAAAATCATCAACTATTGATTGTATCCCTTGCTTTGCTAGACTTTTGACCTCATTTCATTATCACCTTTAAAATTCAGAAGCTCCACCCCAATTAGTGGTGATGCATGGGACTTTAGGACATTATTATTCCTATTTAAGGAGGATATTTTTATTTAAAAGGATCTCGGAGCACTACACATCAATACAAAAAATGTGTATAGGTCACAAATCCAAGTGTTCAATTAGTGACCCAATCATTCCAAATCCTAATGTATTATCAATTAAAGCTACATAATCTTAACATATAACTAAAACCAACAAAAGCCTTTCCTTTAAATTATCATCAAGAATCTCCTCGTGATCTTTCCCCAACTTCTTTAGCTCTAAATTTTGATCAACAAACTCATTGATTGTAACCTTGTTCATAAAATAATCATAGTATCAGCATCGAGTGGGCCACCCTCATAATTACAACCATAATTTAAGCCTGAAGTGGACGAATTTTATTATTTTCTCTCGTTGTACTCTTGAATAACAATAACACAATTAATTAAAAATATATTATCTAACACATCATGTGCAACTTCTATGATAACCAACGAAGGTTTAGAATATAATACACTGAGGAGATTAAGAGATGCATTAATGGGATATTGACACCTTCCTAGGTGTTATTAATTACCAAGATGAAAAGATTGATTTCATTGACGATGTGACAACATGGTTTACATTCTTTAAGTTTTATTCTGTGTTGGATTAATTTTGAAACAAACATTTGTGTTGTATTGTATTTTTATCAAGTCTATTAATGTTACATCAAGTGAAGACATATACATAAAGCCCTCTAACAAAGACTAATAAATGAGACCATACACATTCATTCCATATTAGAGATTTGGTTAGGTTTTAAAATCTTTAAATTTTATTTTAATTTACTTTATTGCTAGAAAGTGACATAACAGGACTTTATTTAAACCAGATTTAAGGAAAAGAGTTTTAAACTAATTTTTGACAAAATTTAACAAGGACAGAAAATCAGTGACATCGTTCAAACTAGGTTACCCTGGATCTAATATGGTTTCAAATGAGGCAGAAGACTTTAGGTTTACAAATCTATTGAAATATTCTATTTCGAAGAAGATATAAGAACGTGGATTTGTGTAGGTGAAGATAACACTATGGATTACATGTGGGTTAATTGTATAAGACTGAGATTGGTGGATGTTGAGACATTGGAGGTTGTCTAGCTAATTCTTGGGCTGAAGCAACACTCCCTAGTAAGGGCAAAGGCAACAGAGAAGAAGGAAAGAGAGTGACCAGGTGGGTGTAGCATTGTCATATATGTAATATGTGTTTACGTCTTTTGATTGTGGTAGGGGAAATAAGATTTTTTCCCGCGAGAGTTTCCACTCTAAAATCCTTATTTGTTGGTGAGATTATTTTATTTATTTTCTTCCACCCATAATCATTTGCATGGTAATTTCTTCAAAATAATTCATTCAGTAAAATTAATATTTGTTCAAGTTCAAAAGGATTTAATTTTCTTCACGTGATAATTTAATTAAGAAATTAATGATTGGAATCGGATCCTTAAACAAATACCTATTTAAACTCATATCAAAGCGGGTTTTTAATATAAATCTAAGGGCTACATCTATTAAGGGTCAATCGATCACGCATCCACTTATTTTTTATGGTAGTAAATAGGCGTACTGGAAAGTGAATATAATTTTTTTCCTTAATCTAAGATGAGAGGGTGTGGCTAACCATCTTTAGGATGTGGAAATGCCCAATGAATCTTCAAGGAGAAATCATTGTCCATAAACTTGAGGAGTCATGGTAAGAGGATAAACATAAGCTAGATAACTACAAGTCTAGAGGTTGAATAAGATTTTCTATGGTGTCACTTGAGAAGAGTTCTGCCAGATATCTACAGTTACTACATCCAAGGAGGTGTCAGGCATTCTCCAACTCATCCATAAGGGTACAGATATCGTTTGGGTATCGAAGATCTAACATCTCTCCATTCGGTTTATATTGTTGAATATTCTAAAAAATGAGACATTTGATGAGTTTTATGCAAAATCTCCGACGTCGTCAGCTCTCATTTTTATTTAGATGCGAAGATCCAAACTTTAGGGTAATTAGGAAAATCCTTAGGTCACTACCATCTAGGTTCTTTCCCTATGTCTCAGAACTTAATGTTGTAGGTGGAATTAATAACATGAAGGAATATAAGCTTATAGGATGCATCTAAACCTTTGAGTTAGAAACTGCTTGCTCCTAAGAAAGAAAAGGTCATTGTATTAAAGGCATATAAGAGTTCTCCCTCGATCTTGGATGATGATTTAGATAAGAATGAGGTTAATATTGCCTTATTGACCAATAAATTCATGAGTCTTCTTAAATCCAATACTCAAAAGCTCATATCTAATAAGAAATGATGAGATAACAGTAAGGCTAATAGGCTAGAGAAGTATTCTAGTAGACATAACCATAAGTCTCAAGCTAAAAAAATCATATGAAGACTCTAATAGGTTCTTCAAATGCTAAGGTTTAGGGAATATGGAGCGTGAGTGTCCTACTACGATTAAGATAAGATGTAATGAGAATAAGGCTATGAATTACACTTTTAATGATAGTGACATAGACTTGGATATTTGGACAATCATTTCATGCAACTACATTTAATTCACCATCATCAATAATATGGTTGGTCCTCAACACAACCTTAATATAGATAAATTGATAAATATGGTGTTGAGTCTAAAACTAATAGTGATGAAATGGTAAAAGAAAGGAGTTTTATCAATAAGACTAAGAAACAATGACAAGTGAAGTCCAATGAACTTCATGATTTAATTCAAGTCTTGGGATGGTGAATATAATGCTTAGTGAGAAGCTTGATTTGTCTGAGGGTAAGCGATGTGATTTGAGGGACATTGAATCACAAATGATTAATGTAAATAATATAGAAGCTAATCCCAATTAGAAGTTTAAAGAGGAATCAAAATAGATTGAGTTCCTATATGAAATGGTTAGTACCTTGAATATGTCTCTCATTGAATCGTTGCGTGCACGTGGGGTGATATAGTCACAATACGAAAAGATCAAGAAAGACTTTTTGGATTTTAAAAAGGTAACTGTTAACCTCAAAGTGCATTTTATAGAGTTAGATAAGATGTTCCTTGCACCCTATCAATCCTTCAAGGAAAAAATGGGTCTTGACTATGACGGCGCGCAAGAGTCTAAGACAAATGAATAGATCATGTTTGTCAAAGGGTCATCAAACAAACCTACTTGTCCTCCTCTTAGAATTGCGCACCCAAGCCAAAGAAGGTGGATCCTCCAAAATAGTACTTTTACACCCATTATAAAAGGATGGCTCACCTTATAGACTATTTCCACTCATTTATGATAAATGGGTAAGTTCCTCCTATATGAATGGAGATTTTCATGAGCTATTAGAACATGTTGAGTGCATGGTCGAACATTCTAAATCGTTTTAGGAGAATTCAAAAAGATGACCGATTCTCTTCCTAGGGCTCGAGGTAAAAATCTAGGTTATGATTCTATTCGTCATGTTTATTACATTTTACCCGTCCTAGAGTGCATTATAAGTCTTTCCTATATTTTTTTTTAAAAATACAAAGATAATTTTTTTTTTTAAATAAGAAAAAATAAAAAGTTTATTTCCTTTCTTTAATTAAAAAAGGCAAAAATATTCTTATTTGTATGCCTTTTGTGTATTTGATGATTTAAAATATAGGAACAACTTCATGTCACCTATTTCGCTTTTTTAGGTTTTTTTAATTTCGAAGGATATTGTGACATTATAATAGACTTCACTTAATCATCATCTTTGGAGTTCACCTAGAAATAACATGTCGCAAATGTGTCATAATCTTTACCATATCTCACACACATAAGCATAAGTTGTAAGAGGGTGTATCATCAATTTTGATCTGAAGAGCTTTCTGTAACACCCCGTATTTTTGTACATTTAATATTTAATTAATTCGGAAATTTTAAATTACTTATGTATTGTAATTTTAATTGAATTAATTATGGCAATATATATATTAAATATTAATCGGGGAGTGAATGGTTAATGTTTAGGGAAATTTATTTACTAAGTGAATAGTAATAATTTTAGTACGTCATTTCGAGTATTAATGACAAGGTATACACTTATCCCAGCCGGGAGTCGGTATAGACTAAATTGGAGGTGAGATAAGGAATTTTTATAAATTAATTCGGATGCCAATTCTGAGTGCGCGGTTGAGTCCGGATGGGTCGAGATAGTCAGAAAAGAGTACCTGGGGGTAGTAATTGGGTCTCAGAGTATTTTTGGGCATAGCCGGGCCCACACGGGGTGAGTTGGGCCACTTTAATTAAGCCCATTAGGCTAAAAACGGGATGGAGGGTTTTTAACCTAAGTGAGGGATTAGGAAATGGCAGCCAACATAACTCTAAACCTAGGGTTTGAGAGGGGATTTTGGGAAAAGCAAATCAAGAACAAATTTGAGCTTTTTGGAGCCAAATTGAGGGACAACAACAGCAGATCAGACACTACAAACACTTTGAGGCAAGTGGTTAATTGTTTTGATTCTTAAAGCATGATAATCAATTCATATTATAGTGATGTGTAAACCAAAATTCGTTTTTTGGTGTAAATGGGTACAAAATGGGGTTTTTATTTTTGAAACACTCGAATGAGATTCAAAGTAAGATTTAGATGGGTGATTGATATCTGAATATGTATATATGATTTGAACGAGAAATCCAGAACATAAAAGAGTGGAAATCGAATCTGGAAATTGGGATTCAAAACATAAAATTGAATTTTATGGAGAAAGACCCATTTCGAAAATTATGAGATAAGTAGAGAAGTTGATTATCTTAATGGTCTCTATGATGAATAGGATGTGGATTAACCATGTGTAGATGACGGGATGATGTAATTAGAGGTTTAAATTATGGTTTAGAAACCTTGAAGTTCGTTAATGGTGGAAAATAGTGGGAATGAAGAGCTGTAACGAAGGGGTCGATCGATCGATCGGGGACCATCGATCGATCGACAATGGGAAATTCTGGGCAGTTCGGCCTGGATAAGATATAAGGGGGGATTAATTTTAAATTAATTTCCATTCAATTATTAGTGATAAATAATTGTGAAACAAATATTACTAGCAATTATGGGAAAAAGTAATTGGGACTAGGTTGAATTTATGTGGGACATTTAATGGATAAATTTGAGAGACTTTATTCCAAAATAGTGAGGTACGGATCAAGTGAGTGAATCCGGGTATATTGGTAAAGCGACCTAAGGTAGTGAATTAAGTTTGGAGATAAACTAAGTAATTTAGAGTCGGGATATAGACTCGGGAAATATTTAATTTCGGGCCAAGTGAATCGAGTCCGGGTATGTTAATAATTATAGGCAAATATAATTGGGAAAATTCTAGAAATAAAGGTGTGACACATTGTAGGCAAAAATGTGGGTATTATATTATGAGATGTAAATTGGACCAAGTGAGTGAGTCCGGGTATGTTGGTTAAGTGACATCAAGGTATTAAATTAATTATAGAGAGAAAGTAATTAGTTTAGAGTCGGAACATTGCCTCGAAAATGTGGAGGTAAGGGTCAAGTGAGAGAGTCCGGGGAAAATGGTTGGGTGACACCAAGTTATTAAATTAATAAATGTGATAATTAATTTAATTAGAGACGGATTGCAGACTCGGATATGTGTTGATTAATTAATGTGTAAATTAATTAAATAAAAGTCGGATTGTAGACTCGGGGAGATATTAAATTAATGGGTGTAATAATTAATTTAATTAGAGTTGGACGATAGACTCGGGGAAATATTAAATTAATATGTGTGATAGTTAATTTAATTAGAGTTGGACGATAGACTCGGGAAGATATTAAATTAATATGTGTGTTAGTTAATTTAATTAGAGTTGGGTGGTAGATTCGAGGAGATATTAAATTAATAGGTGTGTTAATTAATTTAATTGGAGTCGAGCCACGGACTCAGGAAATTTAAGGCAGTATACGGGATATTTGAGTACACGGTAAAGCCGGAGTTTATATTATATATATACGGTGTAGTGATAGTATATATATATGTGTATATACATTGTGTGTGATAGTAAATATCAGTGACTAGATATTTATTCAATTTAAATACTCTAATGCTATCAAGGGAGGTTGCGCGATGTGGGTGAATCCCCTAGCTTGAGGAGTAGGGCGAGTATATCCCCAGGTGATAGCATACGGTACATGGGTGAGGAGATTATATCACTTTCAGGAAGGAATATGACCGCCTCCAATTCGTTTATGTAGTAGACCAGGTTGGTGAGCGAGTCCAACTTGGAAAACTAGGTTTTGTGAGCACACCTAGTGAGATGGCATTTTAGAGTGAATCATCCGTTGAGGGTATACTCAGAAGGATGGATACGCGTATGATATATGTGTGGATGTTAGTAAAGGTACGTATAATATGGTAGTAAATATTATATGTAGGTGATAATACAGTGTGTGATGTATTTATCTTATATAACGCGGGTTACAGTTATATGTTGTTAATTAATGAGAAATTAATTAAGTTAACCATTGGTGGAAATAATACAATGTGTGATGTATGTACTTTATATAACTTGTGACACGGTTATATGCTATTATTTAGGAGGAATTAATTAAGTTAAATTGTGAAATAACTTATAATTCAAGAATCATTATACTCGGGTTAGAGTAGTATGGCAAGGGAAGGTTATACCAGAATTAGTTGGACGGGGTAGTACAACTAGGTGGGGTTAAGATAACCGTTAGGTGTGCACAATAGTGGAGGGATGAGAATGTCCATAAGGGAGTGCGACACTAACTTAAATATGAAGCGCATTCATGCATTTTAAATTACTGCAGTTGATTCACTTGCTAAATATTTTCAAAATGTTTTGGGTTCTAACCCTTGCTATAAAACTATTTTCAAAACCTTTTAGGTGTCCAGCCACAGGGACGCCAGGATTGATATTCTATTCCAGGGACACGGAGCTGCGGCACATGTGGATGCTAGCAGGAGTTTGGATTAGACGCATCATTCATTAATTCCTAGAGTAGGAATCTTGTATTAGTCTTAGTTTTATTTAGGGCTTGTCGCCCAGACTTCTCGGTACAGTTTTCAGGTGTAATTCATTCAGGTGTTGAATATTTGTATTGGATTATTCATTTGGTGGCCGGTGATTTATTCGGCAAGTTGTGTAATTATTATTCTACTTACTTTCATTCAGTTGTGTGAATGGTTTATATTTCTATTCCGCATGTATTGTTTTGTTTAATTAAAAAGTTAAAATTGGCACCAGTTTTTGGAATACTAGGTGGTTAGTAAGTTTTAAAAAGTTTTTGACAGTGATGCTAAGGATGATCCAACTGGGATTCCTGTTTTAATTTGGTATAGGACTGATCACCCGGTATTTTATTAGGCGGGGTGTCACACTTTCATGTTATGCATTTTCACTCAATTGGGTCATAATTCACCATATAACATGTAAAACATATACAATTAATGAATAAATGTATCACAAAAAATGACCACTTGAAGTTGAACACATGCCTCAAAAGAATAAAATCCACGAATCTTTAAATCTGACTAGAATTTGAAATCCCCCATCTGCCAAATGTGATCTTGGGTCCATGATTTTCATGAAAATTCAATCACATGTCCCACTTAAAGATGTCCCAAAACCAAATTTCAATGTCTTTTAATGGAGGTTTGAAGGTGTGCTTTAATGGAGAATTAGGGTTTGGGAGGTTTGGGATGACATTTAGAGAGTGTGTTGGGTTAGTTCTAGAGTCAAAGAGTTAAAATGAAGTTAAAAACTAATATAAGCCTTATATAAATAAGACAAACCAGTGAGCTCCGTGAGGGGGACGTGGACTGGCTACACGCCACTAATCCTGGCGATCGCGGATCAAAATGTGCAGCACTCTCCTTTTCTCCTTTTAACTCTCACACTCCTACTCAAGTATGAAATGACCATTCCTCTAGACCCGAGCTTGATCCCCAATCCTAACCTAAAGACAACACCACCCTTGAACTTCCATTCTTATTCCAACTTAATCCAAAAAATAAAATCTAGGATATTCTAATTAAATCCCACAAAATCCTTAATAAATTAATTCCAAAAATATTGAGCATTAGAATTTAAACGAAAATGTTTAAAAAAAACTCAAGTATGTTGAACAAGAGAAAAATAGGTTGCCTTAGAACTAAAAAATATTGAAGTAGGAAATTATTTCTTGTAAAGCTTAAAAATGTCAACTTGAAAAAAGATTGACATCTTTGAACTTGATTTATCTAAGGTTTTGGAAAAAAGTTATTTTTTTCTCAAGAAAATATATCTTGTAAAATTTCATCTTCATCATATGATTCGGTTGAGATTGATAAATTGCCTTTGAAAAGAAATGGAAAGAAACAAAAAGTGAAGCAAAAGTTTGAAAACAAGAAAAATGATCAACAAGCAAAAAGTTAATCATTCATTTTCTACTTTTTGTCACACATGTAAGGACACGCTTTACCCTCCCTTAGGTTTTTATTTTGTGTGGGCTTAATTTTGGAACAAAAAATTGAGTTATAGTATTTTTATATCGAGTCTATTGAGTTGCAATAATATACCATATAAAGACGAAGAGATAAATAAACAAAGCAACCTGATTGAAATTATCAAACCGAATTGGACAAGCCTGTTGCATATCGGAGATTTGGTAAAGGTAATGGTTTTCAAAAGTTTTATATTTCTTTGTAGTTTTACCTCATTGCTAGGAAGTGGCAGGACAAGACTTTAATGAAAAAAAGTCTAGAAAAGATTTGTAAAAAATTACAAATTTTAAAAAGGGTCAATTTTGAGTGATCTTGTTCGAACGAGGTCACCTTTGATCCAAGAGGTCTTTGATCAAAAACTTATTTTTTAGGCAGTGGAGATCGATCTAAATCAAACATTAATAATACCCTATTTTACATTTAGTGTTTAAAAGGCTTTAACGACCCTCAAATATCCTCGGGCAAGAGCAAGGGTCCCACTTTTGACATCTGACCTCAGACAAATCATTATATGACCCCCATTACCTCTATTACACTCAAGAAAAGGCGATAGTACTATATCATAACTCAGTTGCTTATCCTTCTTATTAAAATGGCGAGTCTTTCAAACATGTCTCCTCAAATTGAGCTCATAGACCACATCATCAGGGTTCCGCCAAGTCTGATGCCCAGATGAGACCTCAGTCCAAAGCGAAATAACCTCCCGAGGTCGCCTAACCCTTATAACTAAGTTGGATCATTGCATGTCACATCAAGGACAACCTATGACAATCCTATAGTGATTCTCAAGATCTCAGACCTTTGGTAGAGCACTGCAACCAATCTATCGAGTACGTGAAAAGCATAACACTATTCCAACTACCACTACTACAAAGATCCACTTGCATTAAAAACTCCCATCAATATTTAATGCTACCAATAGCCACCTTACACCACCTGTAAATATTTTGGATAATATATTACTCCTTTTTTAACATCGTCATACCTCAGTGGCACCCCAAATATGTTGCGACATTCCATTCATTCTCTCTCCTCGAGATTGCATATAAATAGAGGGTTAGTTGAAGGGTGGATGGACGTTTAAGAAATCAGACTTATAAATAAATAAGGGTTATATGCATTCACAAGTGTTTTACTCTTTGTTTCATACTCATAACCGATTGTTGCGAGTTTATATTGGCAACCTGGATCATTTCCAGTGTTTACTCATCTTATAAATGTTATCGATCACTAAATCAACACTCAAGACCTTTAGAGAAGTCAATCAGTTACTTCCTAAGGTTATTTTGACTGTTAATGAAGGCCACAAGACCTCATAATATCTTGACTAAAGCCAAAGAGGTCTCTTAGATTGTAATAACTCTTCTATAATCTAATAAATAGTACAATACCTTTGACAGTGGACGTAAGACCCTCTGTCGAGGTTGGAAATACTTTAAATTATTATCTCGCACTATGACACTCCTCTACTTTTACCTATCTGAGGTCTAGGGGAGCACCTATGGGTATAAAGTCACTTAAGATTTCTACACCCATCTGTTTGGCGCCATCTGTGGGAACCACAAGTTCCGTTCCTTTCCAAAACACTCCTTACTCCCTTAAAAAATGGTGATTAATTCGGCATTAGCTCAATCTTTTAAAGAAATAGAGCTTAAAAAAATATGCTCCAAGAGAAACTATATACTATCCTTATTAGTCACCATTTACCCCTTTTGGTGGAGGAACCAGTATTACCAGGGCATAATGACACTAGGGAGGGAGAAAATGATCTAAAGGGCGCACCCAAGGCCCCCCAACGATAAGTGACCCGCATCCCTATCAAGGATAGGTTATCACTCCCTAGAGATCAATCCCAAGGATATTATAGGCTAACTATTCACTGGGATGGAGAGATAAAGAGGACGCTAGATCGGTTGGGGATTTTTCTCATCTAATATTAAAGTGCTCTAGTGCCCTAAGGTTATACATATTGCCAAACACACACCAATTTTTAATTTTTTAAAATTAATCAAAATAATTTTAATCTTTGCACTAATTTCAAATCAAAGTATTGTGTAAACAAGTTTACCAATTTTATCTTGACCTAAGCATGCATCTAGGTGATATAAGAAAGAATAAAATAAAGTCAAACTACAATACGACGATGTACGAGGAATACCCACTGGGGGAAAACTTTGGATGGACCAGCCATACAAGTCCGTTATGATATAACGTTATGTAGATGAACAACTTAGACATAATTAATGACTCGATGCCCTCAATCCTTGATGTGATTCCTTGTTCTTTATCACCTTCTTTATAGCCACCAATGGACGCCTTCCAAAGGCTCACACAATGTGGGTGTTTCCATGTCTCGAAATCCCAATGGTCTTACTTCCTTATTAAATTATTTTATACTTTTTCCAATGCAAACATAGTACCCACCTCTTTGAAACCCGCTCAATATGAAGAGAAAACAACTTTGGTGCATCACACAAGAGATAAAAAAAAACATATGTATGTGAAACTTGGATCTCAAACTTTGGGTGTAAACTATGGTTTAGAGGCTTTTGGATATATCTTGGAAAATTATTTTTCACAAAACCTCTCAATAAAAATTGATGTAAGCCCTTGTATTTATAAAAAAACATGAAAACGAGGTGACCTAAAAATCGAGGCAAATTTGTTTGAACAAAAACACTAGGGCCGTTCATATGAGTTAACACATTTTGTTTGATCAAACCAAAACACGTCCAAACGATAGTGTGAAACTAGTTTAAACGAGGATCAAATGACCTTCGAACGAGATCTATTTGTTCAACGGAACAAGCTCGCTCAAAGTTAATTCGAATTAAAAAATTATCCTCATTTGAACGAAACCAAAAATTTGTTCGAACATCTTGTACAAACTTATTTATACGAGATATACCTGTTTGTTTGAACTACTTTAAAAATGAAATACTTTTTTTAAATCCTTTTCCGAAAAATGCCTCAAAATATATAAAATAAAAACACCCAAATGCGACCAGGGATTAAATATAAATATGCATTCATACCTCTTAAGATACTATGGACGTTGAAGACGTAACTTGACACAAAACTTGGAATGCACTCGATGTCGCTTTAACTTGGCCACTTCAGTCTTCATAAACACATCATGGGATTGAAGGAGAAACAACTCAAATCCAAACCTTTATACTCAAACAAGTTTTGTTCAAACGGAATAAAGCCAATATACATATAAATTGAAAAGATTAAATATTTTCCCTTACACAATACAAGACTCAAGATCCCAATACCATTGAGTTCTACCTCCAAAGGACACAGTTTCCGTTCTCTAATGATGTTCAGCATTACGCTCTTCTCCCAAAGTGTAACATATCTAATATTGAACTGCGCGATGCCTCTAAGGCTCCCATCGACCATTTGGAGACCTACAAGTCGCCCATGCTCCTACAAGACACCTCAGATTAGGTCATGTGCAGAGATTTTCTTACTAACTAGGCATTAATTTGCCAAGATCAAGGCATAGACCATTTGAAACTTCACTAAGCTGTAAAGATCCTTTGTCATCCACTTTATTACAGATCTAAAGATAAGGAAGAAGGTCAATTCCCTCCTTCTCTTCAGACATTAGGCTGGCAAGGCCCTCATGGAATATGCCAAGAGGTTTAACCAAGAAGCTCTCTAAGGTGATGACTTGTAGGATACCAACTAGGTGGACGTCTTCATCTTATGTCTCACCTCAGATGACTTGTTGTGGTCATTTATCAAGAAGCCTCTAAAATCTATGTGTGAGCTTATTAAAAGAGATCATAAATATATGAATGTTAGGGATGCTATCTTAGACATAGCCTCCAATTTGTAGGGAAAGAGAAAATATGTCTTGTCCAGTCTTAGAAAGACCTATGAAGTAGCCGAGGCTAAAAAATATAAAGACGGGGTTAAGAAGAATGAGCCTTCGGAGGCCAAACATTTCATTCCACTCACAACCACCCTTAAAGAGGTATTTATTGCAGGTAAATCTTAAGATCTCCTACTCCTAAAATTCTCCTATAAGCCACTGACAACAATAGGGATCCAATTACTACAGGTTCCAAGGGGATCGTGGACACAACACAAGCGGCTGCTTTAGATTGAGTATTTGAAGGGTGTTAAAGAGGGATGCCTCAGAGAATATGTGACAAAGGATGTTGGAAAAAGTTCAAAATGATAAAAAAAAAAATAATAGCAAAGATGATGTCCCTCTGATAGATGTCAATTGTTTCTTCAGGGGCTTCACCGGAGGTGGACTATCTTCCATAGCCAGAAAATCTCACCTCAGGAGTATTCAATAAGAGAATCTCACCTCAGGAGTATTCAATAAGACAGGGGTACAAATAAACCATGTATATTTCCCTTATTAGGCTCCAAAAGAAACCCATATGATAGTGTTTTGGGAAGCAGACCTCATAAGGGTTCGTTTACCCCATGACGACCCTTTCATCATTATAGTGATTATAGGGAATGATAATATCAAATGGGTATTAATTTTCATAGGGAGCTCTATAGATATCATAGTCCTAGATACCTTTGAGGATATGGGCTTTGGTGCGAAGCATATTCAACCAGTCACCACTCCTCTCATCGGATTCAATGGGGAATGAACATATTCCTCAGGGTATGTCACTATCCCCCTAACCCTTGGTTCTAAGCATCACTGTAAAAATGTTTATAATAAATTCATAGCAGTGGATGATAGAAAGAACTTTTGCGTGTATAATTCGTCGTTGCTTGAAAAGATCCTCTAATCAAAATCCTCAAATACCTACAAATATAATAATCTCAAGTGTAGCGGTAAGTAAGGGTATCAATCCACTTCTAAGGGGGTAAAGCAAAAGGAACACAATTGTAATTCACTTTTTATTTTCTTTTTGTGCTTTTTCACTTTTTTACTTTTTTTTAGCTTTTTAAAATATTAAAACAATTGGGTGAGGTGATGATTTAAACAAAACAAAACTAAATGTGATATGATAACAACTAACTAGAAAGTTGCTAAAATGAAAAATAAAGTCTAAACTAAAATAAGAGATAAAGTGAGGTAAATAATTGTGAGAACAATCAAGGAACGTGATTACACCACAAATTTTAGCTATTCTAAAAAATTAATTTAATTAATTGAATTCTCCCAAATTAATATCAAAATTACAAATCAACTCTCGTTGCAAATGTAATTTTAATAGTAACCTTTTATAAGATTAGGTTTAACACCCCACAACTCTAGAAAATCGATCTACACTCCTTTTAATTAATCACCTGCTAGGATCGATCAATTAAAATTCATGTAAATCTTTGAAAATAAATTTAGAGTTGAAATTCAAGTAATAATATCCCACTTAAGAAACCCCTATCTCTAGTTCGAATCTAAAATGAGTATTATAACTAGAAAATCGATCTACACTCCTTTTAATTAATCACCTGCTAGGATCGATCAATTAAAATTCATGTAAATCTTTGAAAATAAATTTAGAGTTGAAATTCAAGTAATAATATCCCACTTAAGAAACCCCTATCTCTAGTTCGAATCTAAAATGAGTATTATAACTAGAATTTCGATTTTCTCTCGAAAATCATTTACCTACTCTCGAGGCGTAAATTTAAGGGTGAGGGATCAAAATTAACATTCAAAAGAAATTTTCAAGTAATCAAACTAATTAAATTAAAATAACATCAAATAAGGGTTTCCCCCCACCCCTTGAAAGGGGATTTAGCCTAACATGATATGAAATTTGACAAATTAATAATCAAGGCTACTAAAATAAAATAGAAGGAAATAGAACAAGCAAACCAAATCTCTTTGAGAAAGTTGAATTATACTCTTCCAAATTGAAGCATACAATCCCTCTAATTGAGCATCCAAGTGATTTGAAATTAAATATCCACTCAATTAACTCTCTTACAATATTTAATCTCACAAATATCTAACAAAAATAAAAAGAATAAAATAAAACTATTTACAAATGGTGTTTTTCTCTACAATTCTCTCTCTAGAAATTCCTATCTTTCCCTTTTTTAAATGGGGTCTTCATCTTCATTTATAGTAGGCACATGGAGCATGGGGGTATTTTTGGGAATGGACATGAGTGTGCATGGAAATGGTGAGAGGAGCATGAGGTGTGAGTGTGTTGAGGTCATGTGGGTGAGGGGATTGGAATAAAATCTGATTTGGTAAAAAGGGTATTTTGGGCAATGGTTAAAAGTTGGTAGTTGGGGGGTAATTTGGGTAAAGTTTTAAATCGGTTAATTAGGCACATGGGGTTTAAGTGGTTTAGTCTTTGGTTTGCTTTGGCTTTTAGCAGGTGGTAGAAATCGTGTGGCTTATATGGGTTATGAGAAATGGGTATTGGCTATGGAAGATGGGTTTTGGTTGGACATGGGTTTCGGATTTGGGACCGGAGGTTGGGTCGGGTAGGAAGTTCTCCGGCTTAAGGGTTTTCTTGGGCCACCACCAGCAGGTGGTGGCCGGAGCTATAAGGTGGGCGGACTTGGTTAGTGGGTCCAAGGTGGGTTGCACAGGGTCTGGATGAAAATGGGCGGCGACAGCGGGGTAGCAGGGGGTAAGTCGGCGACGGTAGGGGCTCGGGTTTCTGGGTTGGATCTGCAGGTTCGGGGCAGAGGTGGCAGCGGGTTATGGCGGTTGGGAGGGATCCGGACGCAGGCGGAGGTGTTGGTCACCGGCGATGTGGTTAGGTCTGGTGGGCAAGCAGGTAGCGGCCAAGGTGGTTTTCGAGGGTTACCATAGGTTGGAAATTTTTGAGGTGGAAGATGGTGGGTGGAGCTTGGTGTGGTGGTTCGGGTGAATTTCGGGTTATGGGTGTTGGAGATATGAGGTTTCCAGATGTGTATAAGAGATTTGAGGGAAGAGGTTGTGTGGTAATGGAGGTTTTTAGGAGAGAGAATGTTTGGGGGGTTTGAGGTTGAAGATGATGGAGTGTGGTTTGGGTGTAGGATGGTGTAGGGTGGTAGTATGAGGGTGAGGTAGTGTTTAGGTGTAGGATAGTGTAGGGGAGTTGGGTGTGAGTGAGTTTATGTGTGTGTGTGTGTGTTTAATTTGGATGTGACACCCCGACTAATTAAATATCGGGTAGCTACTCCTTTATTAAATTAATTCAAAATGCCAAGTTGGCTCAGTTAATAGCATCACTGTCGAAAACATTTTATTATTACTAACTACCTAGTATTTAAAAAGTAAGTTGCCAAATTTTAATTTAAGTCTGATTAACATGCAACAAGTGTAATGAAGAAATAAATAACACCAGTCACCATACTGAAGTAAAACGAATAACCATCACAATAGAGTAAATAAAGTCTTGGAGGAAAACTCCTCACTACAATCCCACATCTGAAATAAATAACCGAATACTGAAATAATACATGCTAAAGTCTGAAAACTGAAATGTAAAAGATGTCTCTAAATAGAAATGGGCAACATGACCTACAACTGATAGATAGTGACTCTGGAATCCAAAAGATAGAAGCGTCTACAAGCAAATCTCTGTAGCTTCCACAAATAGCTACAGCTCGTCACCTGAATGAACATCCTATGCTTGGTGTCCTTGTGGCTGGGCACCTAAAATGGTTTTACAAGAAAAAGATTTGAAAAGCAAACGGGTCAGAGCCCGAATGTGGAGTTATTTTAAAAACCTGCAAGTGCTTTAAAAACATTTAAAACATTAAATGCAAAGTACATGTTAGGACGTGCACTCACATGATATTCTCACCTCTCGTCTAACTGTGCACTCCTAACGTAAGTACCCATCTACAATGATATAAACCACTAGCTAAGTGACATCATAACTAGCTAGACTGTAATAGTTCCTACCCTTATTACTCGGTTCTATTTACATATAACGCTCGTAATTAGATAGGGATTTAACGCAAACTCAAATGCTCAATATGCAATATATATATATCACTATCAGCTAACTCGCTATTTTTCTCGAAGTAATACCGTAATTATATTCACAACATTAACATGAAGGTTCCTATTAATTAAGTGTATATTATTCTCATCATAAATATACAATACAAGCACCCCGAGAACTAAGCTGCGGTGCACACATACTCTGCTATCCATCCCGGTACATCACGTACATAAGGATCACATATTCCGAATCTCTCAGGAATAGTTCAGATAACACAAATCACAAATAGTGGAGGCGAACACAGTCACATCACATGGGTCACGTACATACCTACGCTCCCACGATCAGCGGACTTATTAACATCCCAATAAGTCTTTCTTTGACCTATGTTCATCGAGCTACCAGTCTATATCCCCCCCGTAGGCACACAAGGATTAGAGGGTCCTAAGCGAACGTAACCTCCCGTGATAGCAAGTATGGTAGGTATGTCATACACACAATTCATATACCAATACTAAGTAAACACACGTCTTAGTAATACCGTATTTTAATCGTAGTACATATCGCATTCTCGTACTAACTTATACTTATCATAATTTATACTATTCCGGTTTATAATCATACGCGCCATAATTTTCTCACGTCGTAATAGACACTCACGTCTCAACCCAAACGGTTCATTCTAATATAACTCACTTATATATAATTTCCTTCTCGTAAATACCCAAATGTCCCAAACCTATCACTACATCATCATTGGAAGGTTAACTATATCCTCGAACAAGTTTACGGGACTCCAAAATTCAAAACAGTTCAAAATAGCCCAAACTGTCAGCTCGTTAGAAGTCTCGTTCGAACGAGACTGTTCGAACGAGATCCCTCTGTCAACTCGTTAGACGTCTCGTTCGAACGAGGGTGTTCGAACGAGATTCCAGTTCGTTCGAACGAACTGTACCTTCTAACGATATCTCGTTCGAACGAGATATCGAATGAAATCCCATTCTCGTTAGCAGCGACTGGTCAACTCGTTAGAAGCTCGTTCGAACGAGTTCGTTCGAACGACCTGGGTAGGGGCTTCTAACGAGATGCCAGATCCGTCCCAGATTTTTCCTTTTCTCGTTTTTAACCATTTTAACACCTCTAATCTCCTCCAAAGTTCACCCCAACAACGTTTTATGGTCTCTAAGTGATCCTAAACATATTCAAGTCAACTCCTAACATGTTTTCAAGGATTAAATCTCTTCAACATATGAATTTCTACACTTTTCCCCAATTATCTCAAGAACATGAACCCTAACATTTTGAATCATGAATTAACCCAACAAAATCTGTTTTAATTTCTTTCCAATCATGTATATCATCAGTAAGGACATCTACCTATCATTCTACATGCAATCCTTCTCAAATTTCTCAAGTTCTATGATCTAAACTACATGGGTTTTCATTATCTTTCAAGAACAATTAATATTCTCCAATTTCTAACATGGAAAAGACATTCTCTGAAATTAAATGGAATAAAGTCACTTGCCTTGGTTTGATTTCTGATTTTGGTGTAGGTTTGATGAAGTTTTCTGCAGAAATTCCTCTCTCCAAGCTCCTTCTCCAATGGTGGCTTAAGGTGGCTAGGGTTTGATTTGGGGAACTTAGAAAACCCAAATGATAACCTACGTAACCTTCTAGGTTAATATGGGTTGGTTATGGGCTTAGTGGGCCAAATTCCACATCAGATTTAATTAACCAATTTTCGTCACTTTTAATTCCTCAAAATGTAAAATTACCAAAATACCCTTTAAGTTGCCGGTATGGCCTAAAAATACCCCGGGGCCCAAACTATACCCCCGGCTAGTGTTTTCTGACTATCTCGACCCTTCCGGGCGCGTTGGCGCACTCAAAACGACCATACGGATTATAGATTTTAAATTCACTTTTATTATCAAAATATCACACCGTGACGCGGCGGTCCCACGCGTCTCAATAAAATTTATAAAATGCCGTATATAAATCTCACGACAAATTTCATAATACCAAATACATATATAATCATATATGCACATAATCAAATACCAACTCGCATCTCATTAGTATTTATAACCCGGATTAATTTCCAATTAATACGCATTTAATTAATTAATCCCAAAAATAAATATAGCCAAAAGTACGGGGTATTACATTGGACCTAACTAAAAATAACACTAAAAAAACTAAAACTAATAAAACTAAAAATCTAAAATAAAAATCATACTTCTAATAATAAAATAAAGACTCAAATTAGAAATAAAAATAAAAAAAGAAATAAAATAAAAATAAAAAAATAGAAATCTATTAAACTAAAAACTAAAATCCTAAATATATGTAAAATCAAATAAAACTAATAAATGAAATCCTAAAAAAATCTAATCCTAATAAAAATAAAAATAATAACTAAATGAAATCCTAATAAAATCAAAACTTAATCAAAATCAAAATAAAATAAAATTATACTAATAAAAATAAAATAGAAAAATAGAAAATAAAACCTAGAGAATACTAAATAAATCTAAAATAAATCCTAAAAATAAAAATGACTCAAACTAAAAATCTAAAAAATAATTAAAAGGGACAAACAAAACACACACGGGGTTTGGGGTATGTTTGGGCTAGGTTTAGGGTAGGCTAGGATACGGGGGAGGGAATTAGCTCCATTTTAATGCAAATTGCCTTGAAATATAACTTTTGACACCGCAGCTGCAATTAAGCCTGCACAATGAATATTTAAGCGCATAAGAATAATATTGCCGAGAATTAGCAACTAAAGTACGTCTATTCGGGGTATAAAATGTACAGTTTTGGGTGCTTATCAGTGAACCTGCCCTTCACCTACAAAATAATAATGGGCAGACCATCACTCAACAATTTAAACATTTTTATCTCAACAGGGAGGTTAGTGGTGAGGTTCCTAATCCCCAAAGGGGTAAGGGAGGTCATTGGATATAAAAAGGGCCATGGAGTACTACATCACCTCCATGAAGGACAAGAAGAGGCCGCTTAATTCACCCTAGGACCTAATAAAGTCCCAATTAATCTTTGAAAGGTCATCGAGGTCTAAATAGAGGTCTTACCTCCACCTCGTCTAATGTCTTAACCCCATCAAGAAGGTTTGGGCATCGAATTAATGAGTTTGGATACCTAGGCTCCACAAAGGGAGGACAGTCTACCTCACAACTCGAGTCACGGATGGAGGAAGAAATCAAGTCATCAGAAGCCTTAGGGGATGTGGGTCATCACAGAAAATAATTACAAATGATGTGTTTTGTTACTTGAAAGAAATGAAAAGCAATCTTTTGTTATCCACAATTAATCCAAAACTAATATTCTTTAAGGAGTTGCCACGACTTCAACCTTGCCTCTAAAATCAAAGGTCTAAGGACCCACAAACTGAGTTGCTAGGACTTTACCTTAAATAAAAACATAAACCGAAATCTAAAGACCTAAAATAAAGAGTTGCAAGGACTCCAACCTTGACTGTAGGTTCAAGCTAAGATCTCATGACCCAAGATTTAAGTTGCAAGAACTCTAGCCTTAGCTTAAGACTAAAAATCAAAGGTCTCAGGGCTTAAAAAAGACTTCAGCCTATAGGTTTAAAAAATGCAAAAATATTAGTCAAGTGTCCTGTAACACCCCCGCAATCTGACAGATGAGGTGGCCAGCCACCGCCGCCAAACTACATCGGGTGTCACTAAATAAGTAATCATTCTTAGCATGTGACATATATGAGATGTATAACATTTATTTCCACAAGATAAGAATTTTAATTGATCCAATAAATAATAACCATTCATGCGATAATAAAATCCATCACCATGCTAAACTCCAAATAATCCAATCTCCAAATAAATAAATCCCAAATAATAGTCCAATCGAAAATAAATTAATAAAATTGTAAACATTCGTGGAACCGATTGGCCCACCAAATCCATAATAAAAGTGCGACGAAAAGGGAAATAAATCTAATTGCTCGATAACTAATAAATAAACTCCAGTTGCACCTCCAAAATATCTCCAATGACTCCTATGCCGCTGCACTAGTGCTAAACCTGAAATGTCAGTCAACGAAATGGGTCAGAGCCCATCACATGATTATTAGCTACTCCCTCCAATTAGGGTCCGTGAACCCAGACAGTAGCATCATACATAATAAATATCACAATAGAATATTTTAAATTAAACGATATAATTAATTAACGAGCGAATAAATGAAAACTGCCACTATCTACAATACCACTAATGCACCCTAAAGTGTAAGCCCAAATATTCCAGTAATATTATTATTAACAATCTTATTTTCATCCTTACTCATTTTAATTAATTAATTAATTAATTTAATTTATACAACACCAATATGGTTAGTCGACCCCTTATCGAACCTGCACACACTCTTGGCACGCTTATGTTCTACACATCACACCCATTCCCCTCACTATGACCAGTTAACCCGATTTACTGTCAGCTCTACACACACTCATGAGGTTCCACGCACGACACATCACTATAGCCTATCAGCCCATTTAACTGTCAGCCCTCACATAATCGTGACGCCATACACACATGCGTCGTTATAGCCAATCAGCCCGTTTAACTATCAGCCCTGTATATACTCGCACTGCAAATCCATTTTAATACCCGTTTATTATCTTAGGTATTGATTCTCAATTTCTTATTTTCTCATTATTTTATTTTAGCCCCACCATATTATAGAGCATAAACCTCAAATGTAACCCTAGTCCCATACCTAGAGGTCTCCTGAAACACAAACACGTCCTATCCTATTATGTAGGATGAATCTCTATCGGTAACTCTTCCTAATCTCACGCCTCGGCTATCCAAATTAACGGAACGACCCCAAAAATCAGCCCCACCCTGAAATATCCCATCTGTAAAAAAATCTACACTCACTAGTCCCATACCTAAAAAGTGTTAACCGTAACTAAGGCATACCCATTAGTCCCATACCTAGTAAGTATTCCTAAAATTAAGGTGAGAGCATACTACTCGAAATCTCGTCATCCCCGCGATGATAAATATAATCAACACAATAAGACGCACAATTCAATTTATCAACAACAATGCAATTTCTCATATATTTACAACTAATCTCAATTTAATTTATTAAATCGATCGTTTTAATCAACACCAATAATTTTCATTCAACAAATATAATCTTAACATCATGCAAATATGAAGCACATAATAATAATTTATTTTAACCAAACCTACATAATTTTATATGGAATTGGTCATATAAGTCTAGTTTTTTTAAAATCAAATTACTACAGTTTTTACATGCAAACCTATACCCAATTCACTCCAAATCCAACCTTTACCCTAAACATACAAGGGTTATACGTTTTAAATTAGATTAACACTTTTAAGAAAAATGGTCCTAAATTCCTTTTCACTTTTCCTAATTAGGTTGCTAATTTATTTTAAGAAAATCATATGAACTAAGGTTTAGGCGGCCTCTAACACGCATGATACTAAAGAGAGAGAATAGAGATATGCATGGCTACTGAAAATCGTTTAGCAAATCTAATTAGACAGTTGAAATCCTCTCGAAAACTTAAGAAAGATTAACTCTTGCTCCAACTTGAGAAAACACCAATTGAGCCTTCAAATCTTGAGTTGAATTTTGATAAATTTGGGGCTACGATTTGTAGATGGAAGAACATGAAAATAATAAGGGTCTACTTCTTTTTGAGTTTATGCAAAAGTGTTTTAAAAGTCCTAACCCCGAATTAATTTTAAGAAGAAAAGATTAGAATTTGATTAACATAAAACTCTTTAAGAAATCCAACTCACTGCCGCATCTGTGCAAAACCGAATCGATTTGGCTACTAGGCCGAATCGATTCGCCCCTGGCAGACAACCAAGGACGCCCCAAAAATCATATAAGTAAATAAATTTCTAATTTCACCCCCGATTTTAATTCCGTTTAAAATTCTACTATTCATAATTAAATCCCAACATTTTAAATTACTAAAAATAGTTAAATCCCAAAATTATATTTTTCTAAATTTTGAATTAATTTAATTAAACTACGGTTTAAATCTACGGGGTGTTACATGCCTAAGGACCCAAAAAATACGATTTTTATGTCTCCTCGACCTACTCAAGAAAACTCAGGCCAACATCACTTTGCAGGGACTCTTCATATCTTCCCAACTGCACCGAAACGCTTTGATAAAATTGCTTATCGGGCCCATAGTCCCTCCTTCCACCACCTTAGAAGAAGCTGTGAACCTGGTCGGTTCCTTAACCTCTACTCGATTGCTTTCCTTCTCCAAAGAAAAAATCCTAAAGTTTGGTCCTAATCATAACTATGCTCTCAACATCTCCGTTGAGGTATGGGGAAGACGGTCCCGCTCTCACTTGTCGACAACAGATCAACACTTAATGTTTTCCTATTAAGAACCTTCAACTACCTGGGTTTGAAAGTAAGTTACCTTGGTCCAAATTTCACCACAGTATGTGCCTATGACAACACTTGCTGAGAGGTGATGGGATATATAACACACACAATAGGGGATGGCCCTATAAATCCCGTTATCGAGTTCTAAGTTTTTGACATACCCACTTATTTCAATCTATTGCTCCGTCGATCGTGGCTTCATAGCATCAATGGCATATTTTCCTTTCTCCATCAGCTGCTAAAGTTCTTTACCAAGGGGTAGGTCATCACCATCTTGGATGACGATGATAATACTAAGAATGCAAGCACTAGTAATCCAGTATTAGAAATACAGCATGGGGCAAATGACATGCTTCTTTTCGGCTTCCCTATCAAACCACTTCCACTCCCAACCAGGGATGATTTCAAAGATCGAGTATGTCCCGATAACAGTCCCACGACATTGTTAATGTGATACAGATGTTCAAGAATATGCACTTCGTGATCGAATTAGGGCTGAGATGATGACAATGGGGGATACTAGAACCCATAGTCCTTAAGAAGGATTTTCCTCTATGTGGCTTGGGTTATTAACCATCATCAGAAGTTTAAAAGTGACAAGACTATTTTAGGGGATTCCTTGAACAGAAGATTCTTCAAAGAGGAAGAATATTTTCCTTTTTGTGGCTTCCCTGAACCACGACAGTTAATCCTAGGTGGAGGACTCTCAGCATCATGTGTAACGGTTAGTTGACAAAACTATAGCTATTATCGAAGTTTCTGAGCAAAGTGACTTCAAGGAATCATTCCATCTACAGACACTAGGATTGATATTCTGCATAATCCACTCAGGTACTACATCGTCATATCAGCCCATCCTGATCAAGGCCACTGAACAACCCCTCCTTAACTGGAACGATATACCAGTTCCACTTGCTGAAAAGCAACCCAACCCAAATGTTTATCATATCTCTTCCTCTTTTTTTGTTCCTAATTTTTCTGATAATAATATAATCAAGACCTCCTTTGACCAGGTTCTTAAACTCTATTTTTCCCGAGAATAAAATAAACGAAGATTTTGAGTATCTTGTTGTGCCTTACATTAATTGTCTTGATTCTAATCAAACTCTTAATGATGTTGATTATTCAAATGAACAATTCGTAACTGATCTTAATAAAGTTAATAACAAAGAACATAACCACGTTTAAATTAATGAGGATGAAATTATTGTTATTAATCTCAATTCTAGTAGCCAACTGTGCGAGCTTAAGATAAGGTCCACCCTTAACGAGCATGAGCGTGCACAATATGAAGGAATTTGTGGATGTCTTCGCATGGTCCGATGATGATATTACCGACATGGATCCTGAGATAGATCAACACGAGATTCCAACTCTCCCGCAATGTATATCGGTCAAACAGAAACTGTGAAAGCTCCTCACCGAATGATTGCTCAAGGTTAAAGAGGAGGTGGTCAAATAATTAAACGTAGGCTTCATTCGGGTGATCAAATGTCCCACATGTCTAGCCAATATTGTACCGTGCCAAAATCAGGATAAAAAGTCTACATGTGCATTAACTACCAGGATTTGAATAAGGAATCTTTAAAAGATGATTACCCCTTGCCTAATATCGACATGATCGTGGACAACACAGCCAGTCACGCTCTCAAGTCATTCATTGATGTATTTTCTAGATTCAATCAGATTAATATGCACACTGATCATCAAGAGAAAAATGAGTTCATCACCCCTTGGGGAACCTTCTGTTACACATTTATGCCATTCGAGCTAAAAAAACGCAGGGGATGCCTACTAAATGGCTGACACAACTATCTTTCATGACTTGATACACTAAGAGGTCGAGTTATATGTGGATGATATGATAATTAAGTCTAAGAGTCAAAAATTTCATGTTCTCTGCCTTTAAAAGTTCTTTGAATTGACTATGGCGATATCAGATACGACTTAACCCATAGAAGTGCGTTTTTAGCGTCAACAAAGGAACACTTTTAGGACTCATGGTTAGTGAGAAAGGAATTAAAGTAGACCCTACAAAAATGAAAGCCATATTCAAAATGACACCACCCCGAATGGAGAACGAAGTCCGGGGATTCTTGGAAAAGTTACAATATATCAGCCAGTTCATCAGCTAGTTGACTTCTATTTGTGAACCTATCTTCAAAATCCTCCTAAAAAATTCCACCAAAGTATGGAATGAGGATTGTTAGGAAGAATTTGACCGAATTAAGATGTACCTTACCCGACCTCTGATACTCATGACACCACAGCCAGGTCTCCCTCTACTCTTATACTTGACTGTAACGAACATCCGTAGTTGGGGCTTTACTAGCCCAATACCTTGAAAAATATCCTAAATAAAGGGCCATCTACTATGCCAACTGCAAATTAGCCGAGTACAGAGTCAACTACACTGCCTTGGAGAAAGCTTGTGTCGCCCTTGTCTAGGTCACTCAAAAATTACAGCACTACATTATCATTTTTCCCATCAAATTTGTGTCCTGAACGGATCCTATCAAATACTTGATCGAGAAACCCACCCTATCTAGCCTAATGGCCCTATGGTTGATGCTGTTAGCCGAGTTCAATATTATGTGTGTCACACAGAAAGCCATGAAAAGAAGATCCATCTCTGACTACCTTGCTAACTATCCTATAGAAGAAGCTGATGTTTGGATATCTGATTCCCAAACGAAGACATCCTTTACACCTCTCAGGAAAACCTCTAATGGTAAATGTTCTTAGACAGCGCTGCTAACAAAAAATAATACAGTACTAGAATACTCCTGATCGTCCCTGATGATTCTCACACTCCCATTGCCATCAAGCTATATTTTGCTTTCACCAACAACATGAATGAATACGAGGCATGAACTGTAGGCCTCTAAGTCGCTCTCAAGAAAGGTATCCAGTGCTTATATGTCTACGGGGAAGCTTCCCTCATCATCTGCCAGGTCCTTAGAAGATGAAAAGTCAAAGACGAAAAGCTCTTACCCTTCCAAGCCCACCTAGAAGAGTTGGCCTCCTAGTTTCGAGATATCACTTTCCACTGCTTTCCCCGAACAAGGAACAGGTTGGCAGATGCCCTTTTCACCTAAGCCTTCATGGTCGACATGCCCTAAGGAATAAGGATTGCCCCTTTCCTAGTCCAAAAACAAGCTAAACCGACCAACTGCCACCACATTGAACACATCACAGAAGAGGATTCTGACATGGACAAGTGTTAGTATTATGATATTTGGCGCCTCCTCGAGCACGATAGGTACCCCCAAGATGCCAACAAGAAAGACCGCGCAACCCTCCACAAATTGGTTGCCTAATACATTGTTTACAATAAAACACTGTTCAAGAGAAACGATGGAACCCATTTGCACTGTATCGTAAGGGCTGATATTGAGGAAATAATGCATAAAATTCACAGCGGGGAATGTGTACCCCATATGAATGGTCATATGCTCGCTAAGAAGATTATCCGACAGGGTTAATATTGGACCACCATGGTTTAGGATTGCACCACCTATGTCCGGAGATGCCTTAAATGCCAACAGTTTGCTAATCTCCAGTACTTGCCTTCACGATAATTATACAATATAACTTTTCCCTGGTCATTCTCCACACGGAGAATTGATATTATAGGGAAAGTCACACCCAAAGTCTCAAGTGGGCATGAGTTCATTCTGGTTTCCATTGATTACTTCACCAAATGGTTCTAAACTAAATCATACGCAGTACTGAATGTTAAAATGTAGCCAAATTCATTTAAAAGAACATCATCTATCGATATAGGGTTCCCCACGAGCCAGTATCAAATGAAGGGTTACATTTTGAGGCAGAAGTCACAGAATTGGTCGACAAGGGATTAAGAGACACAAATCTTCGCCCTACCAACCACAAACCAACAGTGCAGTTCAAGCCGCTAATAAGAACCTCAAAGAAATCATCAGCAAGATGACCGAAAGTTTTCGAGACTGGGCCGATCGGATCCCTTAAGCCTTTTGGGGTTACTGCACTTTAGTCCGGACATCTACTAGGGCTACCCCTCACTCTCTGGTATACGACATGGAATCAGTCCTACCCATTTCACTAGAAATACCTTCATTATGCGTCATGCTTGATAGCAAAGTCAACGAGAAAGATTTGCATCAGAGCCATTTCGACGAGTTCTCACTCTTAGATGAAAGGAGGCTAAAGGCTCTATTTATATACAAGGATACCATCACGGGACAGCATGATCATTCAATAAGAGAGGTAAAGACTGTGGTGTCCGAGAAGGTGACTTATCCCTCAAAGAAATCATAGAACCCATCTAAGACCCTAGAGGGAAGTTCAGGCCAAACTGGAGTGGCCCCTACTTCATGAAGAAGATCATATTCGGTGACGCTGCTATACTCACTGACCTTGATGGAGAAGAAAAGGTACATCCAGTCAACCCAGATCGTCTCAAGAAATTCTACCCTTATTCCTAAGTCTCTTCACGCTATGACTCCTCTCCTACTCATTCTATTCTTTACAAAAATCTTCATTTCCCTCTACTCAGAACTAGTGGGGCCTGATCCCCTAAAAAACTTTTTACCTTCAGAACGAAAGTCATAAAATTTTCAAAACCCCCAGTTGTATGTAGGCCACCCATATGCGTTACATGGACATGGTCCCCTTTTTTCACAAAATGCTATTTTTTTCTTACCTCCGAGAACAATAGTTAGTTTTATCAATTACATGAACAAAAGGATTATGTTTGCCTTAGCGATTGGTATAGATAATTCAAATGTAAAACTCATCAATAGGCACAAAAAAATAATTAAGGTTCTTTTTTATTCCATAATGGGAAAATTTGGTACAAGTTACATGAAATATCAGCATAGGGAGTCAAACAACTACCCCCCCCCCCCCCCCCCGCCAACCAAATTATCCCTACAACTTACCTAACAAAACCTTCCAAAAATTATTCCCACAAACAAAAAACAAACACATATCCATCACAAAAGCTTCACAAAAATTTAACACCAGCTTCACAAAGGACCCTATCCATAGCTTCTGGAAGACCTAGCCCCATCATCATCTGCTCCTTGAGGCACCCAAACTTCCCCTACCTGACTGGTATGCCAAAGGCGCTCCATGGAGAGATAAGCCCGAAGCAGCCTGGAGAAAACCACTATGCCCACCTCTATAGTGTCAAACATAACAAACCATCTCTATTCAGTCTCCTCTGCCAAGATCTTATCCACTACCCTCTTCCACAACCATTTCATATCATCTCCAGAAAAATTCCAAACCTTACCAACAGATTGAGAAGGATGGGTTGTTAGCCGACGATTCTCCCACAGAGAACCCAACTGCATGCATAAGCCTTCAATCAAATCCTCTACAGGAAAGAAATCCAGGGTACGGGAAGGCACAATTTTATCCTATCTGACTTGATGCAGGAGCCTCCAGGGGAAATAGAATGAGGTCTGTAAAAGGCCAACTAACCGAACGTACCGGTATTCCCACAATTCTAGAATGGGTTGTAACTCCCCCACCATGGCACCAACCAACGCAGACATGGATCTCCGTGCTCCACATACCAGTTTACCCAGTTCTCTATAAGTGGGCCAAAGCTGATGAAATAACAAGTGAAGAAATTCATCACAACTGCCAAGGGATATTCAGGGGGACCACCAAATGGAATCTCTCAGCCAACCACATGAACATCATAACTGGACTTCCTCTCTGAAAATTAGAAAGGCCTTCCCGCCAAGCGCCTAGACCATTCAGGGTCTCTGCCAGTATCACCGCCACAGGATTATGAAGATATGACATACATGCTATAATAGCAGCCAGTTGAGGGTCCACCATCAGGTCCCTGGTCATCAGGAGTGGCTTCAAAATTAAGCCCATAGAAACAGCTTCGGCATGGCCCGCATCATTGAAATCCTCCAGACACACAGAATACAGGACAGTTGGGAGAGAAATCATTCCTCCAGTGACCAATGGTCGAGCCGCTGAAGGAAAGATGTGGAGAAATCCTGTTAACATCTCCTGAGGAGACTAAGAGAATTTAGGATTGGTCGTCGTCACACTGGGATTAGCTCCCAACATAGCTGAAAACTCCTTATAGGTCGGACAAACCTCATCCAAGCCAAAGCGAAAAACATGATCCTCGGGATACCAAATTTTTACTGCCGCTACCAGCATGTTCCAGTCGATGGGTCGATTGTGCCACAAAGAGACCAAGCTCAAGTTAAAAGCATCATAATCTACATTGTACAGACACATAGCTTCTAAATTCTTGAGATATGAAGAAAATTTTGCACTCATAGGATGGGACATTTTGGGAAATAATAAGATAAAAGGAAAGAAATAATCAGAAAAGGAGAGAAAATGAGAGTGGGTGAAATAAACCTCACCCACCTTACCCCCTTTTATACATGGAAACCTTGGCCAAAGATAAGAAATCTTAGGCACCCGAATATATGAATGCCCCGCCAAGTACTTAAAAGTTTTAGAAAGTGCAATCAAAGCCTTTGGGTGATTTGACTGGACTTACCTGTCGATGGGCTGGACAAGGGGTATGCCTATTGGCACCCCCCTTCTTTTAGAAAATTCTATCTTTCCTTTTTTTAATCAAAATCAAAAATCTAAAAAATAAATCCTTATTTTAAAAAAAATCCAGGTTGTTTCTTCTTATATTATCCGTTGTTACCCATCCTTTCTCAAAATAATTTTTCTTTTGAGTTATTTTAATATCCCGTCCTTTTTACGGTCTCAGGAACAAAGTAAAAAGTGCGTGTAGATTAAGTCATTTAAAAGAAAAGATAAATAAAAATATCATTTCATTATATATGTTGCAACTTGCTTCATCACATTTTTTCAAGAAAACAGAAAAGCTAAAAAAGAAAAAAAGATGGCAAGACTCAGCCCGAAACCCCCATCTCCCTAAGACCCCCTATCCTTACGGCGAGCGCGCTTCCCCCAGCGACGAGCTGTAGAGCCTCCACACCCCGATCCAGATCCCTCCTCTAAGTAAGTAGACGACACTAGACAAGAAGAAATTGGGACCAAGTTCCAGATATAGGTAGTCGCTGGGGCCACCCAGTCCCAGATGTCGCTGAGCCAAGTAGTCGACACTTCGACGTGCTGGAAGCAAACAAATAAAGAAAATGGAAAATCAGGTAGTCTAAAGCAAAGAAAAATCTAGGTAAGGAAAAATAAAGAGAAGATATATACCTCTGGTAGAAGGATATCCTATGTCATCCCCAACACCCCCGAATCCATCGCATTAAGACGATGTTGCATACGTAGCGATCCCCCTCCAGCTAATTAGAAATTATAAGAAGGCAGAGCAAGATGAATAAATGGAACCTCCACTGTCGCTGCTAAGGACGGAGATCCACCTATGCTGTGAGCGGATCCCAATGACCTACTCATACCCCTGCCCAAAATCGTAGGAGGCGGAGGCATGTTCATCACTCTGTAAATACAAGAAGGCATCAGCTAGGTCATCGTAAAGTCGAGGTAGTCATAGGTCATCATCGTATCCGTATATGATGAATATGGCTTGCCAATCATCATCGTCGCCTTAGCCTCCTTCGATATCTCCTGCCCCTGCCTCATGTACATCGAGGGAATCGCTGGTGGGACCACCACCACATCCTTCATGATCTGTCGGACCGCTCTCTCCCCCAAATAACAGGAGTAGACGAATTCATACACTAGTAACCAGTGCATTTGAGCATGCACCCCAGTCACCCCCGTGTACTGGACAGTCATCCCCCAGGGATAGAAGTCACCTGTAATTTCCAATAAAGTTCAATACTTGAGAAAACAAAGAAAATTCCAAAAAGGATTCAAAAGAAAAAGGAATAACCTAGTCGCTCATAAGGGTGTTTAAGGCCTGGCGCATTGTCGATAGATAAGGAGACTTCTTTGGCCGTCGGTTGGACTTCCACCACCTGTATATCCGACAGAAGTCCCCCACCTCCTCATCATGTAAACCTATCAAATAGGCATTGCCCCCGTTCACCTTATGAAACCACATTTTCAGAAAGGACAAGAGTCAGCAAGAAAATATATAATGAGAAATGCGATAATTACCTTCAGAAGATACGCGGCCCCAGTAAAAGTTTGCCGACAGCACCGACTAAAAGCATTAAAAGACAAAAAAAGGGTCGCCAAGGTTAGGCGGACCCAGTCATAGGAAATGATATTCGAAAATACCCTAAAAATGGTAAAAGCCATAAGTGGACGACGTCGCCACTCGACGCCACGAAGAACCCTCCCAACATAAGAAGAATAAATAAATGGGACATTTTTCGTACCTGCTGCCCATTTGTCTCATCAATCATCTAACTCAAAAGTATCTCACGTATAGCAAAAATGCGGATAGAATCACCAGAGACTATCCTCCCAACATCTCCCAATGCAACATCAATTACCTCCGGTGTCGCCCTTAAAGACTGGTCGACCTGAATCTAGAAACCCTGATTATCAATCCCCAATAATTGCTAGACGTCAATCGGAGTCACCATCATCTCCCTAAATCCCAAATGAATGATGTGGGTAGTGTCCCACCACCTCTCCCCTGAGTGCATAGAACGACCGTAGAGCGCGGTGTCTCGTCGAAAGTAGATGCAAGGAGACCAAAACCCACTGAAGAAACTACCCAATACACCACCATCAGAAGGTTCTCCATACATCCTTAAACCCTGTCGTCCCCCGGGAACAAAAGCACGTCAAAGCTATGTAAGTTTGCCAAAATAAAAAAACCTTTTATCAACTCAAGGAAAGAAAAAAAAAAGAATGCCAAAGGTCATTAATACTTACATTGCCACTAGGGCTCCTCACCCTAGACGAGCGGTGATATGAATGTTCACGCGGAAGAATGCGATCATTAGCAACTAGCTCGAATCACTCGAAGGCATTTTTGTTGCCCAATGCCAAGGGTAACCTAGCCCGCCACTCTAGGTTCGCCCAATCATCGACACCTAATCACGCCACATGGGTTACGTCTGCCATTTCTAGGACTTGAAGAAGGAAAAAGGCTTACGAAATGATCTTAGCAAGAAAAGGTAGAAGATGTGAACGCGTGAAGTTGTGAAAAAATAGGACAACTCGCCCCTTTTTATGGAAGGCCAGGGGGCATGAGTTCAGCAGTTTCCTGATACCCATCGATCGATAACTACATCTTCCCCTTCTTAAGGCAGCCCAGAAGACCCTGCCATCCCCGGAAGGCAACCCTTGCAACATGCCAATCGATAACCCCCTAAAAATGTTATATAAAAAATCCCAGAAAATGCCAAAAAATCCCAAAAATTCTCCAAAAAATTCCTAAAAATGCCAAATTAATATAGGAACATTTCTTCCCCAAGAAAACCATTTTTCAAGCTACCCAAAATCCCCCACCGGATTAAAACTACATTTTCATCCCCAATTTTAAACCCTAAAATGGCACGCCCGCATCCCCAGATTCCACTACAAATTCCCAAGCAGAACTTCCAAATCTAACTTTCGCAGTGGAGCTATAAGCCAGTTGGATAACACTCCCCAAGAGTGTCTCAAAGAAACACATTCCCCAGCAGAATCCCAAGATCTCAAGTCATCAATAGTTTCCCCAGTAGAATCTCCAGTCTAAACTTTACCCCGATTCGTCCACCATATGGACTTCAGCTCCCCCAGCAAAGCTATCTCCTCTCAAAAGGACATAATCCCCAAACAGATCCCCCTTCCCCGGTAGAATCTCAAAAAAGGTAAATTAAAAACTCCTCAGAGAGTAAACACTTGCATTACAACATTAGGTCCGTAGAATTAAACTCAACCATCATAATTGGTCACCACTACTTCAGGTCCTCATAATTGACCTCAGCCCACATAATTGGTCGCCCCAACTTTAGGTCTACAGAATTGACCTCGACCTGTAGAATTGGTTGCCACTACTTCAAATCCTCAGAATTGACCTTAGCCCACATAATTGGTCGCCCTAACTTTATGTCTGTAGAATTGACCCCGACCCACAAAATTGGTCGCCATAACTTTAGGTTTGCAGAATTGACCTCGACATGCAGAATTGGTCGCCATAACTTTTGATTCGCATAATTGACCTTGACCCGCAGAATTGGTCGCCACCACCTTATGTCCTCAGAGTTAACCTCGACCCGCAGAATTGGTCGCCATACCACCAATTCCTGATTGGATTTCTAAGAGGAAAGGTGTATCCACTAGGAATGGTGGAGCTAGAGGTCATAGTGGTCACTTGGCTTACCTGCTACAATGAAAATGTTCATTTTTATCCTAGATAAAAATGTAATGTCTAACTACAACATAATACTAGGCAGGGTTAGACTAAAAAAATTTAAGGATGTCTCGTTTATAGTGCACCAGTGCTTGAAGTTTCTAACTCGCTAAAGAGTGGGGGTTGTCAAAGGTAACCAGACAGAGGCACGCGAGTGCTACTACACCTCGACAGACTAGGAAGAGCAGAAGAAACTAAGGACCACCTATAAGATTGAAACCATTGACCCGCGACATGAAGTGAAGATAGTCAAGGGTCAGGATGTTGAGGAAATTGAGACAGTTCCACTTGACATGGATCACCCAGAGCAAACAATCCAGATCAGGTCATCTCCATGTATAAGGTAGGCGCTCATAAACTTCGTGCAGCAATGCAAGAACATGTTTGCATAGAGCCACAAGGACATGCCTGGCATTAACCCTGATTTCATTTTCCATGAGTTGAGCGTGATGGAAGGATCCGAGCCAGTGAAGCAGAGGCGAAGGATTTTTCGTGCCGAGAAGAACCTTGATATCCAGGAGGAGGTTCTTAAACTTCAAAAGGCTAAGTTCATCGACGATGTCAAGTATCCAGAATGGTTGGCAAGCGTAGTCATAGTGCACAAGAAGAATGACAAATGAAGGATGTGCATTTACTTCACCGACCTGAATAAGGCATTCCATAAGGATTTTTATCCATTGCCTCAGATTGACTAGGTGGTAGATACAACCTAATGCTACGAGCTTCTTAGCTTCATGGATTCCTAATCTAGCTGTAACCAAATAAGGATGAAGCCCTCTAACAGAGAGAAGACATCCTTCATAACCAGCATAGGTACTTACCGTTATAATGATTAGTCTTTTGGTCGAAAAAATACACGAGCTGCTTACCAGCAACTGGTGAACAAAGTCTTTGAGGACCAAATTGGGATAAGCATGGAAGTATATGTACACGATATGCTCACGAAGAGAAAAATGGTCACCGACCACATCAAAGACCTTGGGAAGATTTTTGATCAACTGGAGAAGCACCAGATGAAGGCGAATCCAACGAAATGTATTTTCGAGGTGAAGAAAGTCATGTTCCTAGGTTTTATTATCAATCAACGGGGTATTCAAGTCAACCCCGATAAGATCCAATCTTTGATCAACATGCAATCTACTGCGATGAAGAAAGATCTACAAAATCTAACAAGGCAAGTGGCAGTGCTCATTAGGTTTGTTTCTAGAGCCATAGATAAGTGTCTGCCCTTTTTTAAAGTGCTGAGAAAGTCTTTTGAGTGGAACGAAGAGTGAACGAACGTTTTCCTAGAGATGAAGTGTTACTTGGGATTACCCCCTCTCTTATCAAGACTTGTTATTAGAGAAAAGCTCTACCTGTATCTTATCGTGTCCGAGTCAGCTATCAGTTCGTCACTAGTAAGGCGGGAGGAAGGAGTTCAAAGACCAATTTACAGGAGCTAAAATTCGGTATCCCTGAATGGAGAAGTTAGCATTAGCACTGAAGGAAGCTTAAAAAATAATGAAGACATATTTCCAATCCCACACCATTGTGGTCTCCACTGATAAACCTTTGAGGCAGGTCTTACACAAACCGAAGAAATCTAGTCGGCTTATGGCTTGGGGAGTTGAGCTTGGTGAATACGACATACAGTACAAGCCCAACATAGACATCAAAGTAAAAGCACTGGAATATTTCATTATTGAGTTCACCTATGAGGAAAAGCCATCAGAGCAAACTCCCTCAAGAGAGAGCTCGATTCTTAAAAATAAGTAGACTTTCACAAAAGAGAGCTTGATCCCTACTAAAGTAGAGCAGCCTCCGGAGAGAGATCTTTAATAAAAGAAGACAAACACCAGTATGATGAGTCTAAGAATAAGTTGTTCAGGTTCAGTAAAATTGAAAAGGCGGGCTTCAGCTCGGATAGTGTTATCTGGAGACTATTCGTTAATGGATCGTCTCGTTCAGTGGGCAAGGACGCAGACATTATCATCGCCACACCTGACGAAATAGACGTGGAATACACCTTGCTCTTTCAATTTAAAGATTCCAATAATGAAGCAAAGTATGGAGATTTTATTATTGGGTTTTTCTTAGCCTCGTCCTTGGGGGCCGACCACATTATGTCTCACAATGACTCCCAACTAGTAGTCAACCAGATATTGGGAGTCTACGAAGCAAAAGAAGAATCTATTAGAAAGTACTTGGCCATAGTGCGATAATGGTTAGAGAAATTTATGAAAGTGAAGGTAGTAAGGATTCCCAGATCGAAGAATGTCCAAGCAGGTACCCTGGCCAGATTAGCCTCAACCACTAGAACTTCTTTGAGGAGAACAGTGCTAGTTAAAATACTGACTTACAGAAGTACGAAAGATGAAAGTGATGGAAATAAGTCTATGACCATCATATATGGATCCCATATGAGCATATATTGTATCAGGTGAACTCCCCTCAGATAAAAAATAACCAAGAAAGTTGTGTTATAAGTCATCACACTACATGATGGAAGTCGGAGTGTTGTACAGAAGGGGATATATCATCTCATTTCTAAGATACGTTCATACTAAGAAAGTTAATAAGCTAATCAAAGAACTATATTAAAGATGTTGCAGAGCACACTCCGCTGGAAGGTTGTTGGTGAAGCACATTGTAACCCAAGGCTATTACTAACCTACCATGAAGGCAGACTGTGCAAGTTATGCAAGGAAGTGCGATAAATGCCAGAAATATGCCAAAATCTACCATATAGTAGGAATGTCGCTAGCACCGATTGCATCACCTTGGCCATTCATGATGTGGGGAATTGATCTAGTCGTACCATTATTGAGGACAAAGGGGAGATTCAAATACCTAATGGTGGTAGTGGACTACTTCACAAAGTGAGTGGAAGCTGAGACATTGGTCAAGATGCCCTATGAAAGAGTATTCCAGTTCATCTAGAAAAATATCATTTATCGCTATGGCATTCTTTATGCGTTCATCACAGACCATGGCACCCAGTTCAATAATCAGGACTTCGAAGACTACTACACAAGATCCAACATTCGAAAGTTGCACTCCGCCCTGGGACATCCACGATGTAGTAGCCAAACGAAAGTCACCAATAAAATAATGTTGGACATAATTAAAAAAAGACTCGATGACGCAAAGGGTAATTGAATCAACAAGGTGCATAGTGTACTTTGGGTTTACAGGACCGCCCCACGAACAGCGATGGGAGAAACGCTATACATGCTTGCCTTTGGCATGAAAGTTGTGATCCCCACTGAGATAGGACTCCCCAGTCACAGGGTCCTTAACTTTGATTCTCCAATAATCGATGAGATAAAAATGTTATACCTCGACCTGATAGAAGAGATCAGGGAGAATGTAGCATTACGTTTGGCCACCTACCAACAAAGAGTTTCCCGTTACTATAATCGGTGCATAAATTCGAGCAGCTTGAAGAAAGGGGACTATGTCCCTAAAAAGGTGATCCAGAAGAACAATAAACTCGAGACCAATTGGTATGGACCGTACCGAGTTATAAGCGTGGTGAGGCCTAGAACCTATCGCATTGAAACAGTGGAGGGAGAGTAGTTTAAAAATCCTTAGAACTCAAATCATCTCATAAAGGACTACTAGTAAAATCTTGTTTACTTTAGCTATGTATTCAACACTTTCATATCAATAAAATAATGTTTCAGCCTTCATGTTTTGTTTTCTATTTTTCTTTTTGGAATAAGATATGTGTGCACATATCTAACTACCTCATAAAATAACAAGCACACGTTGTATGACTTCGTTGAACAAATAAGTCACGAACAGAATAAACACAGTGTATGACTTTGTTTAACAAATAAGTCACGAACAGAATAAACACACTATATGACTTTATTGAAGAAACAAGTCACGAAGAGGAACTATATGGTCCCGTTAAATAAAATATACCACGAATAGAAAACTTGCTCCGTGTACAAACTCGTCCTCACAAGTTTGCAAACAAAGAGCACGGCCTAACCTCTATATGACCCCACGGGTCGCGAACAAAGGTGATAATTTTTCATATGACCCAACAGGTCGTGAACAGAAACCATCAATCGATATTATGTCTAAATATGCAAAGTATTATCGTTTCTAACATTTCTTTTACAACAAAATGAAGACAAGAAAAAAGATTGATTTCATATAACAAAGCATGTTGATACAAAACACACGGTTACGTAATTACTACAAAACACACGGTTACGTAATTACTATGTAAATGTTCATTAAAGATCCCTCACAAAAAGATAACAGGGATCACTATTCAAAAGATTAAAATAAAAACAAACACAATAAAAGAGAACTTCACAGAAAATCAAGTAGCAGGACTAGATGGTAGGGGTGTTCGAGGTCCGGTCCGATCCGGTTTTTAGCAATTTTAAGGACCGAACCGATAAAACCGGTCCTAAAAAAAAGGACCAAGACCGGACCGATTAAACCGGTTTTTCGGGCTTAGTCGGTGATATACCCGTTTATACCCTCAGCCTGGATGAGGATTACCTCCAATACGGACGACCCTACGATGGGCCGACCCTTCAACAGGCCCCAGCTGGCCACCACCAGGTCCAGACGACCCTACGAGGGACCGACCCTCCACCAGGCTCCGGACGACCCTACGAGGGACCGACCCTTCCCCAGGCTTCGGACGACCTTACGAGGGGCCGACCCTTCCCCGGGCTCCGGACGACCCTACGAAGGTACGACAGTACAAGGCCAGAATCAAGCCAGACTCACTACCGGAAGAAACTTTACCCTCGTCCTCGGCTCATAGGCCGAGGGTGACATCATGACAGCGCGTGGTTTGGGACACGCGTGGAACAGTGCGCGTCATGCTCATATGACACGTGGCAGACCGTTATAACCGAATCACACCCTCACGTGAGGGAATATTATGTCATCATTTGGCATCTACAGGTGTCAACAGGGAATTGGTTAGATCATCATTCACATGCACCATGCTTACTTGGGGGGGTACACTACACCCCCCAAGACCTATATATACTTGTCACCTACAACCCTACAGGGGATCAATCCATGAACAGTAGCCCTAGCTAAAACTCTGCTTGTACACACACAGTAGAGAGAGAGAGAGGGTTATGTGCATTGTATCCAAGGCCATTAGTGCCCATACTTAGTGGATCACACACTCACAGTGGATGTAGGCCAATTTGGCTGAACCACTATACATCATTGTCTAATTTCCTCTTATACTCATCCCCTTCTACACACTTACATACTTATATACTTGCCTCTCTATGGCTGCCATGGCTGCAACTGCTTGAGCTCACTATCACTTATCTGGTGGTGCTAAATCTTAGCATCATCAGTCGGTCCGGTTTTTTGTAGGGTCGGTCCGGTCTAACTTGTCGGTCCTAATCTTATTCAAATAATCTTTTTAAAGGGAAATCATTGGTTATTTTCAATAAGAATTAGCTGATTACACTGAAACCATTAGAGTTATCTTATCGCACTAAAAATCATTATTAAAGCCTGCAATTTCTTTATGGTGGTAGATTTTAAACCTCACTGATATTATCTTTATGGTGGTTTGATGAAGTATTGTTTGCTGTTTGTCCTAGTTCTCAGATATCCGTCCCCTTTATCACTGTTATGTGAGATGATTATGAAATATATTATGCAAATAAAAATTTCCATAAAAAAAAAAAAAGCTTGCAATTTTTACACATGAAAACTGAAACAGAGGAAGAACTTTCTTCCAGCTAATTTGATTTGGCTCCTCATATTTCAAATATATGTGCCTTGCATGACAGCTTGTCTACAATATATATAAAAGAAAAAAAATTAAAATATGGAAACATGTTACACACCAGAAATACATCCAGAGCTGAAACACACGCACCCAGAGCTGGAATACACGCAGAGCTGGAATAATTTACACAAAACCGTGTGAGATGAGACAGCTCAGAGAGGTGTAGAGCTTCCGCGTGTGACGAGAGATCTCAGAGTTGTAGAGCTTCCGCGTGTGAGGGTGAGGGCTGAGGGCTGCGTGTGAGGGTGAGGGCTGCGGGTGAGGGCTGCGCTGCTGCGTGAGAGAATATGAGAGAGATGAGATGAGGGCTGATATTGTGAGCTGTGTGGTGGAGTGTGTGTATAGTGTTAGGTTTTTTTTACTTTCAAAATGACGAGATTGTCCTTCTTGAGTGTTTTCTAGCTATAAATATAATTATATATATATATAAATATGTAACCGGTCCGGGCCGGTCCATATCGGTTATTTAATGTGACGGACCAAGGACCGGACCGGGTAGACCGGTTTGTAAAAAAAAATCTGGATCGGACCGACTAAAAAAAACCGGATAAAATTAAGCCGGTCCGGTTTGGTCCGCCGGTCCAATCGGTTTTTTGAACACCCCTACTAGATGGGTTAGTAGATCCTGGGACAGACTGGGCCGATAAAGGGTAATCTGTTAGAGAATCATCGTCGTCTTCCTCTTATAAAGTATTGGCCTCATCATCACCCCCTTTCCATTTGCTTACTTCCTCAGCATGTCGGGATAGTGAGTCATAACCTCTTCTTCAACTCTTTCATATTCATCCAGAATGAAGCCAACACTGTCTACATTGTAGTCAGCAAAAGACTTATATTTTTGGACACCCATCGCCTCAGTAGAGGTAAGGGAATCACAACCACTTTGCAACTCATCGGTCATAACAGTCTTATCTTACTCTGCCTTTTTCAGAGCCTCTAGGGCGGCAGTGAGGGTCTCGTTCAAACTTTTAATAATGGCATCATTAGTTTGAGATTGGTCCTTAAGGGTAGTGATCTCATCTTCTACCTGGCTCAACTCTGTAATCTTCATCACCAGCTGTTTAAACCTCACAATCAACTCCCAAGACATATTCTCAAAATCTGCTTTCAATTTTTTATTCTCATCGAACAAATCCTCAAAAGCATAATGATTTACTATTGCTTTCTCCCTCGGGGCTGTACATGTCATAGTTATTTGACAACAAGAGAAAGATAAGTTATTAGAACCAGCATGCAACATAAGAAGTAAAAATTGCCAAAACAAAGCAAAACTTACCACTGAAAGTCTATATTAGGCCAGCCTCTATAAATAATCAGGATCGTATCCCCTCACAAACTCAAAATCCCTACTGTAACCATGATAACCGATAAGATTAATGGCATTATTCTTATGATAGAAGATTGAGTTTGGATTGGCCTTTAGCACTTCAGGAGTAATTTTATGAGTTGGATCAAACTTGACCTCTAGCACCTCCCCATAGAAGTATGACCTGGACTCCTCACCGGCCTACGAAGGGTCGACCTATAGTCTTCTTCTAATCGTGGCATTTTATTTATATTCTGAGCACCTGGGGGATCAAGGAGCCTTTTTTCTCCAAAGGTGGCCACCCTGAAGGATGCATAAGGGTTTCCCTTAGACTGGACTCTAGCAGCAGCATCCTCATTCTCCTTTTGACGAGCAGCCTACTCGGTTGCCTGCTTCTATTCAGCCAACCTTCTATGTTCGGCCCCAACCTGACTCTATCCAACCTCCATTTTCTTTTGTCTGGATAATGCTATTAATTTTCGATCTACCCGACGAGGATCCATTCCTAACTTCTCCTTATAAGGATGCTCTGATACACCTGAGAAAAGAAGAGCAGACAAGTTACACAGCAGACTCCAAGCAGAAAAAAGAGATAAAAGGAATATATATATATATATTTGCACTGCCTACTTCAAAACCCTCTTCTTACTCTTCAATAATCTGCTCGTCTGCATCGATGTGAGTCTCTTACAACACACACACCTCCAAAGGAACTTCAAACTCTACGAGGGAAGGCTACCTAGAAGGGTGTGGTATCCTACAGCAACAAATTTATCTACTGAAAATAAGTCCTTAAATTTGGGGGGCTTCTTTTCACAATGCGTCTCGACCAGATCAACTAAAGACGCCTTAAGCCTTGCGGCTCTCTTCATGGAAATAATTAACATATGGAACATCAGAATAATGAAACGGGCTAAAGCGACCAATTGAATAAAAAGTAAGAAAAATGTTTACCTATTTGGTTCGGTCCATTCCATTCCTGGGAACCCTACATGCCCTATCATGTTCATGAGGCCTAAACTCCCACTCTCCCTTAGAAAACACTTAGTGACCTTTCTAACTGTGATTGCTAGTTTGAACAATAGTGAGCATTCGGTATTGGGACTTTTAAGGAGAAAAATAATAATACCATAGGTCTTTGGCGTTGTCTTTTAATCCATGGATAAAACTAAAGATGTCCCCTGTAAGGTCGAAACCCGTTTTAAGCTTCTAAAATGTCATAGATCCTAAAATGGTATTATAGGCATTAGGAGGTAGCTGGGTAAAGGAAACCATATAACCTTTTAATATTAAGCGCACTATAAGATGAAGATGGAGCCTCAAACCCACCTGAAGAGCCCAAAGGGGAAGACAAACCTTTTCAGAGTCTTTCACATAATAACATCTTTCATTAAGAAGAGAAGTTATAGTCTGAATAGCTATTAGAAGGCCAAATTTCACACTTAAATAGTCAAGATTATCCTCTGTAATGGTAATGGGATACCATCGTGCATCAGTTTCAGTAGAATCATACGAGTCAGATGACCCAAAAGAGCCATCTTCCTCCTCCTCGGCCACATCAGCAAGAGACTCATCTAGAGATGAGGTTGAAGGAAAAGGACCAACACTTTCAGGCCCCGTGTCATCAACCCTATCTGAGACAACCTCATCAAAAAGAGAATCAAGATTTATAGAAGACATAAAGACGGTGTTTCCAAGATTAGCTCTAAGAGAAAGAAGAGTGACATGATCTACTTCAAGGTTGTCTAAAATAGATAAATTCGCGTAAGGGTCACTAGGATCAGGAGCAGAACCACTGTTATATTGGATTTTGGGTGTGTAACGAGGGTGACTTGGTTCGTCTTCAGGCTTGATCACTTACAAAGTGCGTAGAAACCTCCGTTTAGTGATTCCTCGACGCTCATCCTCAAGCTCATGAATAAAATCGTAGATTCACTGTACGTGAGGAGGGAAACTCACAAAGGCAAGGATCCAACTTCAAAACAAAGAAAATTCAGCAGTAAAAATAGGGTTTTCGCATAAAAATTCCAATTGAACAACTAAACAGCACCAAAGGCTCCTAATGATACCCTTGGCCAACCAACTCAATGGCCATCTAATTCGGAATTTCACACCAAAAACACCAACAGCAAATCACACATCAATCAACAAAAGAAGAAAAGCCAAAATTCCAGGGCGATGAAACCATAACAATTATGAGGAGGGGAATACCTGATGAAACCAATAAAATGCGAAGAATTTGGGCAGGCACCAGATAGCAAAGAAAAAAAAACTTTTTGTCGGGAAAAATATTTTCTCAAGAAAACTTCGAAGACCACCCATCTTTTCTTTCTCTCTGCAACTAAGGATGTTTAATCTATGATGATGATTTAGACTTATAATGGGTATTTATAATTTCAAGAAGACGGTTGAAGGGATGCTACAGAAAGAACATGAAAAGCCTGCAACATCGAAAATGACGGTACAAAGCGTCTGCACATGCGCCCTGCCACAATCATTACAAAAAAGATGCTTCAGTTTCTTGACACGTGTCCCTAGTGCTTCAACCTTCACACAAAGGCAATCTTCTCAGCCCACACCGACCAGAAGGGAGATGACCATACCACTTCAGTACGAGAAGGATAAAACACTTCATCTATTCACTCTACACCAAACCACAAAGCTCTTGCATGAAGTCTTGGGGGCTCTTTATTATGCATTTATAGTCCCATCTCATGTGGGGCCCAAAATAATACCAAAAAAGAACTCACTATGTGCGTGGCCTCACATTCAACAGGCGGTCGGCTCAGGTACCAATCTGCTCGGCTAACTGCATTGACAGTTGTCCTCCTATAGTATAGATATCCACTCACACCATACGCACATATTTGCATATACACCTAATAGACTCCTCACTGGTCATGTGGGAATAAGGGAACATGGTAGTTATGAGTTTATTACTTGCACGCATATCAGGGATGCCATCACGAGATCCAAGGCATATATTTTTATTATTTATTTGTTAGCACGTATATATAGGTATAACTGTCTGATCTATAAAGGCAGTCAGCATGTCCCCTAAATATTCTCTACCAACCACCTATAGATAGGGACCTAATCCACCTGAAAAGGGAACTCTCTCACTCTCAATTATTGAATTGTCATAGTAACCCTAATTATATACCTGATAATAGTGAAAAGGAGAGCTAGTGACACCTGTGGATGTAGGTTTCCATCTTGGGACAAACCACATAAAATTTATCTTATTTTCATTGTCTCTCATCCTTATTCTATATTATTATTCATCTTTTTACTAATAATTTGATTATTTGCTATCTCCATTTTTGGACAATGATAGTAATCACCATCTTTCAAGTTGCTCAGCCTTACCCGACGGTTTTAGAATTGAGTAGTTCTCTATTGATAAGTAGCAACTCGCAACGCCACATTCTCTTTTACTTCTTCCATAAGGTCAAGGTTTATTTTTCTCATTAGATCTCTCCTTGGGGAATTTAAATTGAGTACTCTATGGCTGGGAAGGCCGATCTTAGTGGGGTCCAAAGGAAATCATATAGGGGTTTTCTCCTGTTGGAGTCCTGGGAGTGGTCCTATAAGACCGTAGGATGATCTACAATTCATTGGTCCAATTCCCCTTTGCGTCATCCAACCTCTTCTTGATACCATTTAGTAAGGTTTTGTTGGTAACTTTTGTTTGGCCACTGCACTGCGGATGTCCTGGGGAAGAGTGGAGCTTCTGAATCTTTGAGAAAATGTAATAGTCTTTGAACTCTCAGTTATCAAATTGAGTGTCATGGTTAGTGATGAATGCATAAGGCATCCCATAACGACAGATGATTTTCTTCTAAATATACTGGAAAACTCTTTCATACAGCATTTCCATAAGAGGCTTTGATTCTACCCATTTGGTAAAGTAATCTATAATGACCACCAAGTATTTAAACCTTCCCTTTATCTTGGGTAATGGATTGACCAAATCGATCTTCCGAATTGCAAATTATTAGGGGGATGTGATCGGCCTGAGAGAAGCACCTGGCTTGTGGTGGATCTTGGCATACTTCTTACATTTGTCTCACTTTCTAGCATAGTCAGCACAATCAGCTTTCATGGTTGGCTAGTAGTAGCCTTATGTTGATATTCGTTTCACTAACGATCTTCCTACAGAATGTGCTCCATAGTACCCTTCATATACCTCTTTAATCAAGTTATTGACTTCAATTGGATAAATGCATCATAGTAGAGAGACGATGTACCCCCTTTTATACAATACTCTCACTTCTAATACATATCTGGTAGCTTTATACCTTAGTTTCTTGCTTCCTTTGGATTAGATGGAACTATGTTAGTCTCGACGTAGATTCGTATAGGGTACATCCATGAAGGACTTAGACTCACTTCCATGATAATGGCAGCTTCCTCGTTTGTGCTGCAGTTGGTAAGTATCTCAATTGGTATTGTTCTTTGTAACTCTGTTTGGGTAGCTGATGCCAACCTCACCAGTGCATCCACCCTAGCGTTCTCCACTCGAGGGATTCTAAAAACTTTCACCCCTTGAAATTAGGTCATCCACAACTTTATCTTGGCAAGATACTTGATCATAGACTCTTTCCTGGATTTGTGAATTTTGAGAAATTGGTTAACCACCAATTAGGAGTCGTTGTGGGCTAAAACCTACTCGTCCCCAAGGAACGAGGCCAATCCGAAACTAGTTATTAATGCTTCTTACTCAGCCTTATTGTTGCTGTTTTCGAACTGAAAAGGAGTGCATACTCCACGTCTATTTCGTCTGAAGTTGTGATAATGAGACCCGCTCCACTACCGATCACGCAATAAGATCTATCTAAAAATAGTTTCTCTATAGTACCTTCTTGACTAAACTCTCCTTCAACCAATTCTCTAAATTTGAACAGTTTCTTTAACTACTCGTGGTCGAAAGTGAGGTCGTCATATCTTTCAATAGGATCTAGAGGGGTCACATGAGGATTTATACATGGAATAGTTTGATCATTCCTTTAATTGTGTGATCTCTATCCTAAAGGAGTCTGCTCGGTTTCAGTCACGGCAGAGCTCTCTTCTAAAGAAGTCTACTTTGCCTTATGTATTGAGATCTCTCCCAAAGGAGTTTGATTGACAGGTTTCTCTTCATATATGAACTCAACTACAAAGTCTTCCACCGCTTGGACTTTGATAGTCATTTTAGGCTTGTACCGAATGTCGTATTCTCCCAATTCAACTGCTCAGGACATCAATCGACCTAATTTTTTGGGTTTATATAGAATCTTTCATAAGGACAGATCTGTATAAGCAACAATGGTATAGGCTTTTAAGTAAGGTTTCATCCTTCTCGAAGCTTCAATTAGTGTGAGGACTAGTTTCTCCATTCTCGGAAACTGAATTTCAGCCCCTTTATATGCTTTGCTGATATAGTACACTGGCCTCTGCACACCATTATTCTTTCTTACTAAGGTTGAGCTAACGGTAGATTCTAACACCACCAAGTGGAAGTAGAGCTTTCCTCTAAATACTAGTTTTGACAAGAGAGGGGTTGATCCCAAATATCTCTTCAACTCCAGGAACACATTCTCACATTCCTCATTCCATTTAAATGTTTTTCTTAAAATTTTAAAAAAAAGGAAGGCATTTATTAATGGCTCTAGAGACAAACCTGTTGAGAGTGGCAATGTGTCATGTCAGCCTTTGTACCTCCTTTGTTGTTGGGGATTGCATATTGATCGAGGTTTGGATCTTTTTTAGATTGGCTTCAATTCCTCATTGATTGACAATAAAGCCCCCAAGAACATCCCTTCCTTCATCTCGAACACACATTTGGTCAGATTGAGCTTCATTTTATGCTTCTGCAGTTAATCAAAGGTCTACTGCATATCTCTGACGTGGTCGGTGACAGTTTTTATCTTAGTCAGCATGTCATCCACATATGCTTCCATATTTCTACCGATCTGATCCTCGAAAACCTTGTTCACCATACTCTGGTAAGTCACTCTAGCATTTTTAAGGCTGAAGGGCATGACATTATAACAATAAGTACCTCTGCTGGTGATGAATGATATTTTCTCTCTATCTGATGGATTCATCTTGATCTGGTTATATCTAAAATAAGCATCTATGAAGCTGAGCAACTCGTGGCCAGAAGTGGCATCAACTAATTTATCAATTCTCGACAGGGAATACTGATCCTTGGGGTATGCTTTGTTTAGGTCAAAAAAATTTACACACATCCTGTATTTGTTGTTCTTCTTACATACCATGATCACATTAGGGAGTTATTCAGGGTACTTAACATCTTCTGTGAAGTTGGTCTTCTGTAACTTTTAGACTTCCTCCTAGACAACTATGTTCTTTTTTACATCAAAGACTCATCTCTTCTGCTTGATCGATTTTTCACCTTCCATTATGCTTAGCTCGTGACATATGAACTCTGGTTTGATTCTAGGCATATCCTCATAGTTCTAGGCAAAAACATTATTCAATTCCCGTAGGAAATTAATCAGACTATGGGTCCAAGGATGACCCGGTCTGGATAGTCTTCTCGAAATATTCCTCGTCAAGGATGACAGTTTTGATTCCCTCGACTATTTATCCTTTAACCAATTGTTCTTCATCTCGAGGATTAATCATCTCAATCTGGTATATGGTGGACAGCTTCTTCTACTCCTCCTAGTCGGCCGAAGTGTAATAACACTAAAGAGCCTCCACTTGGTTACCTTTGACTACACCGGCCCCATAATGGGTTAGGAACTTCAAGCACTAATGAACTGTTAAGGTTACTGCCTCAAATTTCTTCAGGCCTACTCTCCCTAAGATAACATTATAAATTATAGAACATTTTTATTTAGGACAAAGAAATGGACCATTTTTGTTCGGCATGTTGGCCAAGCACCTACTATGACTTCCAATTCTACAGTTGCCAAAGGATATACTTTCTCCCCTGAGAAGACGATCAAGAGCCGATGATACGATGTCAATTTTCTATCCCAGAGCTTCAACTTTTGGAAACAATTATAGAATATGACATCTGTATAATTGCTATTATCTACGAGAATCCAGGCGACTTTTCTTTCGTGGATCATCATAGTGATGATCAAAAGGATACAACACTCTAAATAAATTATCTTTAGAAAATCCTACAATGAGGCGATCTTTATTTACCTTCATATGGCAGTGGTCCACGTTGCCTGTCAAATTTATCTTTCTGATGTGAGCGTAGGCCTTGGCCTTATTGAGATAAGCCTTTCTTTTTTCCAGCTCTTCTCCACCTCTAGCATCTCCTCCAGCGATGAAGCGACATCTGAAGGATATTATCTTGACCACATGGACTAGTTCTCTTGGATTCTTTGGGATATTTAGATCATCTTCTGAATCTTCATCACGTCCCCTTTTTTTCTCATCAACCATCCTGTAAGAGGATTCTGATCGTTGTCTGCCTTGCGATCGTCCATATTTGCTCGGACATATTTATTTATGTATCTGGATAGTTTTCCCCTTTTAATGAGGCTTTTTATCTCATGCCCAAAGGCAATGCAGCTATCCATATTGTGGTCGTAATCTTTGTGAAATTTACAATACTTGCTACTGTCACACTGGTTCGCTGGTGCCTTGAGCTTTCCAGGCCACCTGAGGTCATTGCTTATTCTGATCTCCTCCAGGATGTGGTTGATGACTACTATCAGGGGAGTGTACTCGTCATAGTTCTTTGGCTTTTCGACCTTTTTATCCTTCTGGCCCTTCTTTTTGCTGCTTTTGCTGGATGTGGCTTTCTAACGTTTTGATTCTTTAGTCGTCGTGACCTCTTCGACGTTCATAGTCTTGCTTTATTTTTCTAGAATCTCGATCATGGTCTTGGGCGATTCCTTTGCCATGGCCCAAAATAATTTTCCCGATTGTAACCCGCTCATTAGTGCAGTTATGGTAGTTAGTCTGTTGTAATCCACTACTTCAAGTTTTTTAGGGTTGAAATGAGTGATGAAATCTCGTGTAGTCTCGTCGGCCTTCTGTCGCACGCTGAGGAGATGGGTAACCCTCTTACCAAGCTTCGTTTCAAAGCAAAATTTATTGACAAAGAGATCGACCAACTGTTGAACACTGGAGATCAATCATTATGCAAGTTGTTATACCAAATTTGAGCGGAGCCGGTGATTGTGATGGAAAAAATCAATAGCACATTTTGTCAGGGACAGAATAGATGTCGGCAGCCTCCTGGTATTGCTCCACATGCAAAACAAGGTCAGTTTTCCCATCATACTTCGATGTGATCATAGGGAGTTTGAACTTAGCTGGGGTTGGAAACCCCACAATAGAGGGGACTAAGGGATATCCCTTCATAATGTCCCTGTGGAGAGGAATTTTGGATCTAACCATTTCTCCCAATCGATCTTCTAAGCGTTGAATAAATCCCGCAGATTTGACTATTTGGCCTCGGCTTTCAGACAAGCTCTCTTACTGAGAAATCTACTCGGCTTGGGCTGATGCTCTAGCGCTAGCCCTGGATTTGGTCGATCGATGCAATACTTTAGTAACTGAGACAGCGGATTCTTCTCGCCATTCGTTATGCTCCCTGGGAGCCACTACAACTTGTCCTCTAGTGCGACGTAGGCCCAACCGATCAAAGGTTGACCCTCTACTGAGCCTTTTTAACATGTTAGGTCTTTCATCTGAAAAGTATTGCTCGTCATAATACCCTATCGATCGGAGGGAGGAGGTGATACCGAGACGGTACGATTGATCATGGCGTAACCGGGACTGTCGGCATGTGCTCCTATTATCCTGTGATCCCAGTTTAGTCTCCTGGGATTCTCGAGAGATTGCGCCCTGTACGTTTGCTTTCTATCCCTATAGGGAGCTGGAGGTAGCATTTTTCCTCTTCCTTCTGACGTTTCTCTCTCCACTGAGGTGGCCGGATACACAACTGGCCTGCCATGTCCAGCCTGTAGTGTTCTCATTAGCTGCTTAATGCTCTCTTGCATAGCCTCCTGGACCTTCACCAGGATCATCATTATTCCATGGATGTCGCCCATATCCATAGGAGTAGAGTGAGTTATACGGCTTCTTTCTGGTTTGTCAGTCATTCTAAAAAATTAGAGGGTTGCGAAAAAGTAAGAAGAGAATTTAGGGATGGTAGGAAACAACATTGGCGTGTCGATTTCCCACAAACGACGTTGAGAAGAGTGCGACTATGTGATAATTGATTAAATTTATTCGCAAGTTTCCAATTCGGCACACTTATTTAATTAGAGTCTATTTTAAACCAAATTAATCTAGCCCCTAAACATGCATCTAAAAGTGCGTGTGTCAACCCATAAATAAATAAAGTATGTGACACAAATATTTAGAAAAAATCCCCCAAAGGGGCAAAACCTTTTATTTCACTATAATTTTGTAAGAAAACGGCTTACACGGATTACAATGAAATAAGGTGACATACGAAATACCCGCAGGTGTCGGTTCCGATGTCTCGGCTGGAACTTTCCCTTTCCAGGAGGGCAGCAGTGAAGAAGAATACGACTCCTCTACAAGATGTGAACTTTATAAGGACTCCCTCCACAATAGCACGCAGTTGTCGGTTGTAGAGCTCTCCCCACAAAGTATGAACAAAAGAAAAATATGTTCTTGGGTTCCACAAAATAATTCACATAAAAGTAATTAGGATTTTGTGAATTAAAAACAAAATATTTGAACCCTTAAAATTGTTGGAGAAAAACTTTCTGCCAAAAGGTATTGAATTAAATCTGGTCAGATACACAAAAGTTTCAAAAGAATAAGACTCTTTAATTCTGAAACTGTTCTCCACGTCTAAAAGCAAAGGCTGACATTCCTTTTTATAAGAAATTTTAGTCGGTCAAAGATAAGGATGAAGTCAGACGTGTCAGCCAAAAAGTCATCTCGCTCGAACGAGAATGACATCTCGCGCGACTTCCCATTGTCGTTCGAACGAGATTGAGATCTCGCTTGAACGACCTTGGCGTCGAAACCGAGGTACGTTAACTGCTGGAGCAGTTTTTCACAAATAGTTATAAAACCTCTTTAAAATCATTTTTATATAAAAGCTTTTTAAAACCTTGTCAAAAATATCCCAACACTCTTAATATGAAATATAAATGAAACTTTAAAATAATATCTTACCAAAGTTCACATTGTTGGGCTTGAATCTTGAAGGTAACTGGTAATTCGGATCCGTCTTTTGTAGATGCAATCTTCATAATTCTTTGACGACTTGTAGCGGTATACGACATAATTAATTGTGACGGACTTATTAAAAATATGTCCTTACAAATCTCCCCATATGTTTATGTCGGTACATATATAAAAACATCTGAATTATCAAAAACCAAAATGCCTATACAAATCTACCCTCCCATGAATCCCAAAACTGAAAAAGTAAAATTTGTAAGTTGTCAAATTTTTCTTCAACATCAACACTCTCAAAGCTTTTTTCATCAGGGCGTGCAACATCATGATCTTCAATCTTCGTACCTACATACATGAGACAAAGCAAATACCACGTGACATATCGATTTTGAAATGAGATAAACATAGATACCATTTTATGATAAAAACATAAGCTAAATCTCAAAAACTCCCCCTAAATTCAAACTCCCCCATAATATGATAATTCTTTCTCCCCCTTTTTATGATGTCCCCAAATAGACAAATGAGAAGAATGAATCAAATAAGCAAAATCGGGGTGACACGGAGCAAACCAGAATCAAACTACGTGCATGCAAAGGAGTATCTCATAAATTTCACAAACTATTTTTGAATTTTCAATTTTTCATACAAAAATGAGATACAAAAAAAAATCACCCCATGGATTTAAACTAAAACAACCAAGTCATGGAAACGAAATGAATGGGTGTGAGCACATTCGATAGGTAAATCAACCCAATCAATCATATATGCACGATGAATATGTGTACCCCTAACGAATGAACATCAAAAGAATCCTTAGGTGTAAAAATTTGTTGAATTTAGATGACATCGTCTTATGCAAATCAACAAATCAAAGTCAAATGATTTTCACACCAATAACGTCCAAAACTTTTTAGCGCATTTTCAAGAATTTCAAGGATGAAATATTGCGAATTTTCAAATAAAATCCAATTTTAATTAATCCCAAATTTTAGTTAAACCCTACAACATGCATCTAGATGATTTATCCAATAAAATAAAGCATGCAGGATAAAATAAACAATTTCAGGAAAAATCTCCCAAAGGGGCAAAACCTTTTATTTCACTATAATTTGTAAGAAAATGGCTTACACGGATTACAATGAAATACAGTGACACAGAAATACCCTCGAGTGTCGGTTCTGTTATCGGCGGCTGGAACTATCCCTTTCCAGTAGGGCAGCAGTGAAGAAGAGAGCGGCTTCCTCACAAATTACTCCAGATGAGTAAATGATCCTCTTGAAGGTTTAAAGATTCACACACGCATATATGGGAATGGTTTTGTGAATAAAAAAGGTTTAGAAAACCTTAAAAAGTGAAGTCTTATTCTGGGTTGTTTTCGCAGAATTTTGAGATTGCAGAAAGACTTGAAAAACGTGTAGAAGGAGATCAGATATTTATACAAAAATCGAGGCGGTGGCTCGTTCGAACGAGATAGCCATGTCGCTCGAATGAAGGACAGAAGTCGTTCGAACGATATCGCGCGACATGCCTATCTCGCGCGAACGACTTCCAAAGTCGTTTGAGCGAGCTCGTCGATCGAGGCCATTTGCTTCTACATTTAGAAAAATTCTGCTTTTGATAAAAAATAAATCCAGATTCCAAAAATAATTTTCAAAAACATTTCCCAAATATTTAAAGCTCCAATAAAAACATATTACTGATACAGCGTAGTGGAGTAGTGGGAATGAGCTGAGCAGCACGTTGCATGTGGCATGATGCACGTGATGAAAGTGGATGCATTGAATTCGGATAAAGGCCGTCGAGGATGATCGTGTTGACGTGCCGAATGTAGCGGTATCAGACATATGAACTGTGATCTAGGAGTAAATAGAAATTTCCTAGATTCTACCCCGGACATTTATAAAATTATGTCCTTACAGACGTCAATTTATTATCGTCTAAAATTAGTTTAGGGGATTGGTGCCTTAGTCAGGGTTGAACAGTAATAAACAATAACAAATAATAAAAGTGAGAGAGAATGAAGATGAGAGACAAAAAGAGAAGACATGATTTACGTGGTTCGATCCAAAAATGATACTTGCATCCACAGGTGCAGTGATGGTGAATTATTAATTTGAGAATGCGTACAGATTTAGGGTTTACACGAGAGAGATGACTTCCGTCCCCTATCTCTGTGGGATTCCGTGCTATTTATAGTTAGTTATCCCTCCCTATCGAGGGACGGGTGGATTGTCTTTATAGGTCAGGCAGTTACACCATTTACACATGATATGACAGATAATGATGAATTAGTTACAACCCAAAAGGAGTGGGCAGAAATGAGTATTAACCACGTGCTCAAGTGTCACGAGCATTACTAGTGGGTCTTCTCTACATAGCAAGTATGGGAACAATAATCTCTAGGCCAATAAGGTGGGTCATTTAATTTCATGAGACATCTGTCAAACTAACAGGCGGATCACCAGGCCACCTGAGCCGAGCATAATTAATAATGAGGCCAACCCCTTTTCCTACCTTAAGGGAGGGCATGTGTCTTTCCATGAAGGCTCCACGTAGCCCATTTTATTTAGGATCTCATAGTGGGCTAAAAAATAGCGCTGGCACAAGCTCGACCACGTGATTCAGGCCATGTGAGCCTATAACTAATGAAGACTCCAAGTTAGAGACAAATCCTTCAACTCGATTACTTGTAACGGTTGATCGTAATAAATGATAAGTCTGAACTTTTATGGATAGCCATGAATGGGGCTTAAGACTCTCATAAGTTGCCTTATGAATGTAAACATGTTCCACAAGAGAAGGGTATGTATCATTGTAACGTTGAGAAGCACTACAACTCCTCGATCTGAATTCTTGAGCGATAAAAGAACAAACCCTAGCACCCCATGGACGTAGGCACGTTGTCAAACCACATACAACTTTGTGTTGTGTGTGTGATCTCAATATTTACTATCATTATTATTCATGATTGTCTTGTGTGCATTGAATACCATCACCTGTAGAAAATTACCACCTCCAACATATCATGCTAAGTGTCAAGTGCACCCTCAAAATAGACCATTGCGTCTAACTAGTACGCCATGCAAGCTGCGACGATTCTACACATAACCTTAAAACACATGGTAGGAGAATGCACCTGATATTATATTATAACTTATCCAACATATGTTTTATATTCTAACTAAAATTTGGTATTTTTTCTATACGGGACAAATTTCCACACAGTTCATCAAACATTTCATTTTCAGTATAGGCAAGAGTTTTTACACTAATAAAGAAAGGGGAGACGTTATGATAAATGCTTAGACTCTTTAAAATTAACGTTAAGGACAAGCAAAAAATACTTTTTCGATAAACTCACGCGTGTTACAATTATTAATGTAGACACATGAATATAGATAAAATTACACTTAATAATGTAAAAAGAGTTACTAATGTAGATAGAGTTACAGTTGCAATTATATTTACATTAATAAATATAATTGTATTTATATTGATGAGTATGACTGTATCGTTAAATAATTAAAAGGTTTTGGATTTAAGATGCCAACAAAATTATCTCTTGGACTCATTATATATAAATAATTTTTTATCAGAATTTATTTGTTAATGCCCCCCCCCCCCCCCCCCCCCCCCCCCCAAAAAAAAAAAAAAAAAGAAGCAAAAGCATATTAGTTTTTTAAATCACATAATGCATTTTCAAATGTTTCTTGGGTCGTACATAGTATTATTGGTACATGTTTTGGAATGCAAACATTTTTGGCCTGTTTGGTTTGCAACTATAATTCTGTTTTTTGTGTTTAAATACAATTCTGATAAAAAATTGCATTTGGCAACCTGTTTATAAACACTGAATTATAATATTTATGTGTTATAATCAAGCTTTTCGAAAAACAGCAAAAAGGTATTTCATAACTTCTATTGTTTATTTATCAATTCAAAATTATTCATTCTTAATATTTTAATGCATTTATACCTTAATATGTAATATACATACATAATACATTAATATGTGTATAATTCTTATAAAGAAAACTATATATGTATATGTACACAAAATTACGTATATTTATAATATTAAATTATATAATATATTATGATTCATATGTTAAATAATATTATCAATAGATACATGATACTTATATATAGTTTTATATATGTATTATTAATGAATGAAATAATATAAAATATAGATATAGTACATATGTATTAAACAATATTATCAATTCATATATGTATAAAATTTTATTGTGAACTATACATGCAATATCATTTTATAGATATACATATATGTATGCACATTTATGTATTATGTACATTTATATTTATATTATGTATATATACACACACATATATATATGTATAATATAAATATACATGTTTGTCAATTTTATTAAAAGTTCAAAAAATTGTATTTAAATCCAATTTTTTTATACTAAGCCACAGTGTCCTTTATTCACCACGTGATTCGTCTCCTATAAGAGGGATACTTGAATTCTTCTAAAGACTGAAGGAGAGGATAATGGACATGCCAACGAACAGGTCTGCTGATTTTTCTCTTCCCTCCCAACGGTGAGCAACTCACAAACTCCCTTTTTTGAGCTTCACTTTTTTCCTATTATAGATTATTAAGTTATTATATATAATAATTGTTGGGGCCATACTTATGTTTTTTTTTTTATCGTTTAAGTATACGCCCTATTGTTTTTGTGTATTTGTGTGTCTGCTAAACATTGCTTAGCTTCAATTATCAACTAACTGGGTTTCGTTATGAGTTTATGTGTGTATGGTTTTCTGTCCCAACTGCACCAATTTGCCACTATTGGGATTTACTTTGATTAATATGTTACAGTTGTTAGCAACTAATTGCCTCCATTCAGGTCATGCTTTTTAGCAGTTATCAGTTGAACTAATGACCAAAAATTACTAGGGGCTTTTTTGAAATGATCTAACTAGCTCAATTTGTCAACCCTAATTCCAAACTTCTCTGTGCGTTACTTGGCAGAGATAGGTAAATCTTCTGTTTTGCCTTTGCATTCCTCTACCCTTTTTCCTTGGCCTCCACCCCCTATTAGTACATTTGCCCTTTTCTCGTGATGAAGTTTTTCTTAAATACCTCCTATGTGACACTAAAAGTCCCCAAAAGGGTTCTTTGCCACAGAATGCATAATTAAGGTGGGGGTTTGCATTAAAATAGTTTACAGGGATTCTTGCGGTACATGCATAAGTTCAGCGGTTCTTGGGCGCTTCGCCCCCCCCACCCACCCACCCGGAAAAGTATCAAGGTTTGTAATCAATCTGATTAAGAAGTAGACAATAATCTTATAGATTCACATATGATGTATCAATGATGCTTATTGTGTTCATAAGGCAATATAATGAGATTAATTTTGTCGATTCGTTTTGTTCAATTTTTCTTGTAGTCTCGTTCACTCAAGTCCTATGCATTATTATACATTCACATATGATGTATACGCTGGACTCTATGTGATTAAACACAAAATCAGTGGGGGATGTTTGGATTTTAGTAAATTAACTAATTCAAAGTTATGATTAGTATTGGATTAGTTTTATTTATTTATTTCCATGTTCATCTGTATTCCTTTAGTAATTGTTTACCATAATCAGAACTCTGTGAGTATTTTAGTATAGACAAAGTCTGGGCTTCCCCTTGTAATCAGACCAGGATGAATGATAATTAGATATTGAGACAGATTTGTGAGGATTTTTTTATTTATTCTGGAGCATGTATGCATCAAAATATATCACCATTTTGTATATCTACTTATTTCTTTCTTTTCTCAGATTATTAGGGAAAGTTGCATTGGTCACCGGTGGTGCTACTGGCATTGGAGAGAGCATTGTGCGATTGTTTCACAGACATGGCGCAAAAGTTTGTGTCGTTGACATTCAAGACGACCTTGGCCGACATCTCTGCCAAACTCTCGATGACGAAACTTGTTTTTTCCATTGTGACGTGTCAGTAGAAGCTGATGTTCGCCGAGCAGTTGACTTCACAGTCGACAAATTTGGGACGCTTGATATCATGGTCAACAATGCCGGGGTAGCGCCCCCATCGTGTGATATTCTCGATGTGGACCTATCAGAGTTTGAAAAGGTGTTTGATGTGAATGTGAAGGGTACTTTCCATGGGATGAAGCACGCGGCCCGTATAATGATCCCGTTGAAGAAGGGCTCAATTGTCTCTCTCGCAAGTGCCGCAAGCGCCATAGGAGGCCTTGCCCCACACGCATACACGGGGTCCAAATATGCTGTTGTGGGGCTCACCAAGAATGTGTCTGCTGAATTGGGAATACACGGGATACGTGTCAACTGTATCTCTCCTCATGTTGTTCCAACAAATTTGACGATGTCTCACTTTCTTGGGACAGAGAGGACCAAAGAGGCGGTGGCGAGTCTACTCGCTTTTTGGGGGAAAAATGCAAACTTGCAGGGTGTGGAATTGACGTCTGATGACGTGGCAAATGCCGCGGTCTTCTTAGCCAGTGACGAGGCAAAGTATGTAAGCGGGGTTAATCTTTTGCTGGATGGAGGCCTAACATGTGTGAATCATTCACTCGGGGTCTTTCGGTGAAAGGTAAAGTTTTGTACTAGTGTTCTCTCAAAGGCCAACGAATGAGGTTTCGTTGTGATTGGAAGCTTGGATTTCAAGCCCTAGAATTGGTATTGGAATTAACATTTGAGTATGTTTGGGAACCCAATTCCAGTCCTAAAAATTGGAATTGAAATATTTTAGTTAAAGGTTCAAATTCTGATATGATGGAATTGGAATATTTTCAGAAACTCAATTCTGTCTTGGAATTGAAGTTAGAATATTTTCAGTTAAAAATATTGAAATTTTGAACCAAAAATATTGAAATTCCAATTTCATTCCTTGGAATTGTGGTTCCTAAACACACCATTAGTTTAAATTTGCCTGGATTCCATGATCTCAAACACAACTTGAGTAAAGTTTGTTAACGTATTTATATTTTGTATTTAGAAATTTGACACATTTGCAATTGCAATAAGTTACCCCTTCTAAATATAACTTACGCAGAAATCTTGCTGGACATGGATCACTGATCCTCTTTGTTGTACTTGAATTTGAATTGAAATGGAAATTGCATTGATAATATCATACCAATGATGGTAAATATCAGACGCTTCAATGGATAAAATTGTGGGATTAATTCCTGTAATAAATAAGATTCTAAAAAATGCGGAGCGTGACCGAGGCTTCGAGGCTAAACCTTAAGCCTTAGCGTGTAAAGGCGTTTAAGCCATTTTTAATATATTTTAACATTTTTATCTATAACAAGTCTATGAAAAATAATAAAATGATACATACTTTAAAATATGTCTGAATATATGCAAAACTATAATACTATTTTTTTTTAAAGAAAAAAAAACGCGTGTTTTTTGGACGAGAGGCAGAAAGGTTTGGAATACCATTTGTCTTTTAATTGTTTTGAATGAGATACTGATCCCATTTTTTTAAAAATATCTTTAAAATGCACTATTGTTTCATTAAAGTGCTTTTGTTTTTAAAAAAAAAAAAGTGTCTTAAGCCTTGTATCGAGAATAAGGAGTAAAAAACTTAAGACGGGTCGTTTCTCCCAAGTCTCAAGTTTAGGGGTGCCTAGACGGAGCCTCCGCGCCTTTTAGAGCACTGTTTAAAAGTGAAAATTGTGAAACTCCATTGGAAATTAGAACCTAGTGTGGTGTTTGGATCAGAAAAGCACAAAAAATGAATAATAGAGTACGGTTAATCATATAAAAGGTCGTACTTAATGCACAAAACTTCCGCTTAACTGTAGGATCTGGAAGACGCAACCGTCGGCTGTCGACTGACCTGCCTTACTCCCATATAGGGATATACCCCATTTATGAAGAGGTTACTCTTATATCCTGAACCCGAGACTATGATTTATCATATAGTACATTATATTATATAATATTTTTAGTTTCGTTTGCATTTTTCTTTATAGTTTCCAAGATGTAAGAATAATGCTAATGGCATGAAATTAGAATCATATATACTTGTTTATGTTCACGCATAGCTAGAGATCACTCTGTTCTGTGTTTTTTTAACTCAAGTCTCATATCACAGGTATGGATGCTGCATGTTTAGCGAGCCTTTTAGTTGTACGAGAAGAGACTAATGGGACCAAACATTTTAGAGAGCGACATTTTGCTGGTGTATTACCCCCCTAAAAGACAAACAAGCTTCACCTTGGTGTGTTACCCTAAAACTATCATATTGTAATAAATAGATCTGAGACGGAATGCTTGTACTATTTAAATATTTGTGCTACCTTTAGAATTCAATGTTTGATAAATGAGATGTCAATTCCTTTTCTTAAAGGTAAAGGTTTATATGTGAATTTATTAATTAAAAAATGCTTCTCAACACAAATTTTGAATCAAAGAAGCTGTTAAGGTCTTCAAGTTGGCTTCGGTAATAACCAGGGCAGGAGGAGCTCAGAGCTCCATGAATGAATAGGAGTGTAGGGCTGCAACAAATCCCTTTCACTTCTCTCTGATACATGGTTTAAGGCATGATATTTTATTGGTGTTCTGTTCATTGTCCCTACAAACTATTTGTGACATTTCAAGACTCATTAACTATACTTTTTGTATTTATGATACTTGAAAATAAAATTAATGATCAAAGATTTTATGGTCAATCAAACGAGATAAGACGAAACAAAATTTAATAGTGGAATAACCAAAAAGTAAGAAAAATGATGCTAAAAGCATTACACGCAAAAAAATCCATTCAAAGATAAAATGATCCCTTATGATTTTTGAGTTGCCGACAAAAAGTAAAGCAAGGTTGGATTCAGTGGGAGGAGGTACGAGGAGGACGGTCAGTGGCCAAACTGACATGAATGTTGCGGCCATTAAGCTCCTGCCCATCCATGGCTGACATAGCTGAGGTGGCAGAATCATCAGAGGAGAAGTTGACAAACCCAAATCCCCTTGACCTGCCAGTTTCTCTGTCGGTGATGACTCTTGCTTCAGTGACATCACCAAAGCTCGTGAATGCACTCCTCAAAGACTGCTCATCAGTTTCGTAAGAAAGTCCTCCCACGAATAGCTTTGAAGACATACAACGAATAGCATTCACCATTATTCCATTTGATGGCGTCTTCTTCTGTTGCCTCATCAGACTTCCAATTCTACTGCAAAATGCCATTTTCGCTAGGGCTGTAGGGGAGAGAGAAACAAATTGGAAAACAGCGGCTAGGGTTTAAGCTGCCAGACATTCTAAAGCTTACATTTATAGGCGGAGTGGGTTTTATAAAATTAAAATTCATTAAAGATTAAGATGGTTGCGTTATTTTCAACTTTTTTAATAATTATTTTTCCTCATACTATCTTTGTTGTTAAATTTTGTTTATCAAAATTGGTATTCATCATTATATTATCCTATAAATCTAATGAGTCTACAAGTCATGTGCAAATCTGTTTCTCCTTCAAAAATTTGATTTGCTGCGATTGCCACGCGATCAATTGCGATTTTTTTTCTTAACAACTAGTTTTTAACATATAGTTTTGGGACTAACGACTAGTTTTTTAAGTTCCTTATAAATGACAACATCAATTGCAACCAATTTCATTATAAATTTTTAGCTTGCGTTTCTTAATTGTGTAATTTAAAATACTCTCTATCGATCTACATTGTCTTCTTCATTCAATGATTCACTTGACAAATGTAAAATTAGGAACAACGATTTTGGTATATACATTTTGATATGTCAGGGGGAGAACAACAATTTGAACGTTATCGGCCGATCGAACCTTTTCGAGGACCTAATACACAACAAGGCCTCCAAATACAATTATGTTATCAATGCACGATCATACAACACGAGGTATTACCTTGTTGATATTTACCCAAAGTGGTCGATTTTTTCCAAACAATTGTATAATCACAAATCGAAAAACAAAGATGCTTCGCACGATATCAAGATGAGGCTCGTAAGGATGTGGTATGAGTTTTTGGTGTTTTGTAATCTCGATTCGCCATCGACAAATGACCAACTCATTTCTGGTACCATGATGATCTATATCATTCTCCACAACATGATCGTCGGATATGAATAGGATGAACATGGCCTCGAGCCGTGGTAACTCTATGACCATGAAAGTGCGACAGAGTATGTGGATTTACTAAACAACGACGACATTAATGATGTTGTAAGAAGGTAGTGGTACTGGGGTCTATGAATGAACTGGACCTGGTGAGGTGTGACCCACTCCAATGGAAATTGCCTTCAACATATTCAAGGCTTCAAGAGCAGCAAGAAGATAAAAGCTAAATTTTCTAGTAAAAATGGTGATTCTGTGAATGCTATATGAGGAAGACAATGATTAGCTATAAACTTTTCAATAACAACAACAACAGAGAAAAAGGGATCACATGGAAGTGATGATTTGTGAGAGTGAAGAGATAAGCACTTCAAGTACCGACGAGAGAATACTTTTTGGTGATATTCGAGCAGAGTTACCGTGCTAACTTGTGTTGTTGATTTGACCTTGCCAAAAATCTCTATTTATAGAAAAATATTGGGTTGATGTGGCGTGTGCGCTCCAAAAGGATATTTTATGAGACAATATATGAAGTGTTCTTTTTGTCCCACTCACTGCTTGTCGTTTGTCCACTTTGGCAGACGACATCTGGCACAACCCAAAGCCAAAAAGCAAATATGTTGGGCATAGTGCCAAAAGGTATAATTTGGTAAAGATTTTCTTAAACGATAACTTGGCAAACAATATTTTGAAAACTTATAAGTGGTCTTGAGGGCCACTCGCCAATGATAAGTTTGAAAACACTTTGTATGTCGCACCTTGGCTGCTCACCTATTTGACTAAGCACGAACTGTGTAAGTGTGTGACTGACCTCTTAGGCAGCTCCTATTAATATTCTCTCTTTCCTAAGGTACTCAATGGACTTGCTTGGGTATCACGATGTACTCAAAGGGATTTTGTCTCTAATATCCAATGGGGGAGATTGAAACACACTATATGCTTGACTTATTAGTAGTCTGTACCATATGAGAGTTTCAACTAGTTTGGATATAAAGACAAATGTATTTTTATATTGCTATGAGCTCCCTCCTTCAGAGTACAACAAATTTTAACTTCAAAGTACAACTTCAGCAACTCCTACCAATGATTTAAGGGCAAAAGGTAGAAAATACCACACTACAGGAACACAATCCACTCATATTGCATTAGGCGTGTTTGAATTTATTTGGACAATCCACTCATATTGAAAAAGTTCTGAAATAGTTGGACAAAATCAAGGGCTAGGATTAAGTTGACTGGTTCGATATGTAAATCCAAAGGCTGAGATTGCACCGTCCTAAAGGTTTTAAATTGATTACAATCGGTTATAGGTTAAGCAACGTGATTATTTGGTTTAGGCCTTGCATGGATCAAGTTAAGATTGATTCACAATCGTTGATAATATATCATCAATGGTTGTAAGGGCACCTCCATAATGGGAGTATAAGAAAACACAACTCTAGTCAATCACAGTAAAGCAAGTGGTGCACACGTGTCAATCCAGAAGCGTCCCTTAAATGCTTGTTTTTAAAGTTTAAAAAATTCAACTTTATACCCCAGAATTATGTAGCGATTTTGTTTTAGGCACAAAATTTTTTTGGGAAGGTATTGAAAATCCTAAATAAGCCCACAAACTTTTAAAATCAAATTTTAATTTTTTTTAAATTAATTTTAAAATTGTGACACCCCGTGTAATTAAATATCGGTTAATCAGGCCTTTATCAAATTAAAGCAGGTTTCTCATATGGTTCATTCTTAGCATCACTGTCGAAAAATAAATTAATTACTAACCATCTAAGTTAAGTAAACCGGTGTCAAATTTTATCTTTCAAATAAAACAGGATAATAGAATAGTTTGAAAGCTAAAACAACATACACTAGATACTAGAATCCAAACCAACACTAATATATAAAAGCAGCCAAGTCAAGCCGAATAAACCGTCATCTAAAACCACAACCAAGCAAAAATCCACAATCCAACTACAAAGTAAAACTGATACAAATCTGGAATCATAATGGAGTCAACTGACAATATGTCTACATATGAAACATAAGAATGAGATCCTATGTTAAATCTGAATGAAAGAGTCGGCTACTCAATGATCCTGTCAGCATCCACAATGCTACAACTCTGAATCCCTGGAATGAACTCAAGTAAGGCGCCCTTGTGGCTTGACACCTAAAAGGTGTTGAAAATATTTTATAGCAAGAGTTAGTACTCAAAACAGTTTGAAAACATTTAACAAGTAAATTATCGCAATTAAAATCGGTTATTGATTACATATGTTAGGTTCACGCACACTCCCTTGAGTCTCCTCACCCCTCATCTAATGTGCACACCTAACGTCCTATACTTAGCCCACCTAGCCATTATTCCCAATCTATCTCGACTAAAGTATATAACCAATCTTATTAATGGTCTACTCTCTCGTACCTCTCATACAGCACGCTTTATTGTTAACATCCTCGCGTCTTTCAGTTTTCATATAACATTCACATGTGTTATATTTAATCATCATAATCAAGTCTCACTACTTAATTCGTAAAGCATTTCAGAGTTATCATTCAACTTCTATAATTAAGTTTCACTACTTAATTTACTATAGATATACCCAATTTATTTTTAAATCTTTAAATTAAGTTTCTCTCTACTTAATTTATCATTTAAATGTATGTCTATATATATTATCTACAAGTTTATTTTCGTACATAAGTACAATATCATGAAGTATATATATTTCACACAATATATACTATAAAGATTATTGGCCCGATTAATCATCGACCCCAATCATCCTATCATTTACATTGGTCCGGATATCCCTTGCCCCCAAAGTAAATATTATGCATATGTATATTGGTCCGGATACTCATCGACCCCAATCTTTTTTTTTCGATTTGGTCCGGATCATCATCGAACCCAAAATCGAGCTTTCATGTATTGGTCCGGATAATCATCGACCCCAATACCGAATTAATCATACTTTAGGTATTCACACAACCTAAGTATCAATATAATAGGTATGCACACAACCCAAATTATTTATACTAGTACGTGATATTTTTCTCTATAATATTAACCATACTTTACCATGTATTTATGAGTTTACTTCTCTTTCGTACTCCCATCGTAGGCCTACTATAAAATAATATATCTCCCAATATTATTTTCACAAGTGCATAAGTATTCCCCCACCACGTCCATTTAGGAATACAAGAGAAAAATGGAAATTTCAAAAATTCGGAGCACCAGACCGATCTGCTTCCCAGTACCGGACCGGTTCATTTTTTGTTAGGGCCGGACCGGTTCATTTTCTGTTAAGGTCGGACCAATTCGTTTTCTGCAACTCAATTATCTGTTTCGTCGTAGAGTTTTTACACCTTTTTTATACCCAAATCTCATAAATTCTTCACCAAATTCATAATCGATTGTTCCTAACTATTTCTACAAGAGTTAGGATGATTTCTAATGTTTCAAACACGTTAAAACTTCACTGAGACAGTCAAGAATGAATCAACCCCCCCAAAACTCTTTCATAAACTAGTTTTGTGTTCATCCATTAAATTCCATTCAAAACCCAGATTTATATCCGTAGTAACAATCAAAACTCTCCTGATTTACAACCCTCTACATATATAAACCCTAACTACATGAAATTTTACCCAACATGAAATCAATTGGTACTCTTCACGGTTTTGAAATAAAATCAATTTATTCATGAAATCCCTACGCATGGGTATTATAACTTCAATTCAATTTGCAATAAACACTTGCCTTAGATTGATTGATCTGATTTCGTGATTTTTAGTTGATGATTGATTGCTTCTTCTCCAATCTTCTTTTCCAATTGACTTGAGGTGCAAGAAACCCTTCACCACCTTCTCAATTCTCTCCTTAAGCTTTGGGAAAATAATTCTCTCTTTTCTCTAACGGCCTCTTTAATCTTTTGTATTATGACCCCTAACCCCAATCTCTAAATATCAGATATATGGCTCTAATTTTTGTAGGTCCCTTGACTTATTTTAGAAAATGACTGTAACGCCCTTAATAGGTGCCAAATTGGTCTAAAATTGACTCGGGGCCCAAACTATACCCCCAGGTACACTATTCCAACTATTTCGACCCATCCGGAATCATTTGTGACCTATAAATTTCCATTCGAGTCACTTACAATATATTTCTCACTCCTCGCCTCAAAATAGTCTACACGTGACTCCTGGTGAGATAAACTAGAATACACACATATCACTCGCTATACCATATAATGATAATCATTTATTATTTACTATTCACACTTAGTAAATTTCATCAAAATATTAATCAGTATCTATCTCTCGATTAATATTTAATAATCACATTTATTAATTAAATCACATTAAATTACTTCACTCCCGTAATTTAAATAAAACGTATTTTCCTAATTAATTTTTGAATTAGTTAACTTAACAATATGCAGAAATACGGGGTGTTACATACTTCCCCCTTTACAAAGGAATTTCGTCCTCGAAATTAGGACACACTTGCGATAAATAACTCTGGATACTGTTCTCGCATGTCATCCTCCCGCTGCCAAGTCGACTCCTCAACATTATGGTGACCCCACTGAACTCGCACCAAGGGCACCACCTTGGATCGTAGTTTATGCTCACCACGATCTAGAATAGCCACGGGCCTCTCCTCATATGAGACGTCTGGTTGTAAGTCAATCTCCTCACGTGGAACGTGCCAATATGCCCTCTCGCTCCTCCTGTATTTCTTCAGTGATAACACATGGAACACATTGTGTATCCACTGAAGATGAATTAGAAGTCCCCGTATGTTTGCTACCGGGCCCACCCTCTCTATAATAGGAAATAGACCACATACCTCGGTGCTAACTTCCCTTTCTTGCCAAATCTCGTCATCCCCTTCATAGGAGATACTCGAACCAACACCTGATCACCAACCTCTAACTCCACATGTCTCGTGTCGCCATCAACATAACTCTTCTGCCTATCCTGAGCTATCTGAATGCATCCTCGAATTAACTCAATCTTGGCAGTAGTCTCCTGAATCATCTCGGGTCCTAATAACTTGTTGTCCCCCTGATAAAGGGTAACACGCCGATCAAGTTAACATTGAGGAGTCTAACCCGCTTAAAAAATGGATGCTCTATATTGAACAAGACATGCTCAAGCAAGGAATAATAATTGGCTTTGAAACATCCAACAATGAGGCCGCATACGAGGCTTTAATAACCGGATTGAAAAAGGGCATATCTCTTAGTGAAAGTCACAGTGACGTCTCATATGACTCAAGGATGGTATCTAATCAAGTATCAAGACAATGTAATGCTAGAGACTAATGTATGTAGGCATACTTATGGGTCATCCAGTACATGGTTTCCCAGTTCAACAAAGTTCGTATCCAAAGTTCTCATGGAAGCAACAACTATGTAGACGTTCTAGCCCCATTGGGTTCAACTAGTAACTCCAAATTCAAAAGAACACTTGAGACCAATCATCATGAATCCAAAGGTATCCTAGTTGGTCATTACCATCCAAAAGGCTCCTACCTGGATGCCCCCAATCATAGCATACTTATAAGAAAATGTACCGCATGCCGACAAGAAGCAGGACCATCAGACCAGGGTAAGCTACTCGATTTTACCTATCACCCGAGGGGCAACTCTACAAGTGATCTTTCACAAGACCATTACCTCCAATGCATGTATCCTAGTGACATAAACCATGTTCTATATGAGTTGCACAAGAATATTTATGAGTAATACCAGAAGAAGGTCTTCGGCATTCAGATCCAATCAAAGAAAGTTACTGGTGGTCCTATATGAAAAAGGACACAATATCATATGTTAGGAAGTGTAAGAAGTGACAACAATTATATCCCACGCTTCATCAACTAGCCAGTGAATTCAACTCATTGACAAGTCTGTGGCCTTTCGCTCAGTAGGGATTGGACATCGTCGATCACCTACTAACAACACTGGGGAATCGAAATTATTTCGTGGTCAGTGCGAATTAGGTTACCCAATGGAAAGAGGTTGAACCTTTGACAAACATAAGGGTGATAATATTTATCTGTAGGAACATCATGACCCGTTTTAGCATGCCGATAATGATTATCTCTGACAATAGGATGCAATTTAAAAGCGAACCATTTTAAGACTTCCAAAATAGCCACAACATCAAGCACCACTACAATTAGGGAGCCTACCATCAAAGAAATAGAAAGGTTGAGGCCTCCAATAAAATAATGCTCGATCGAATGAAGAAGAGGTTTGAAAAGGCAAAAGATGTTTGGGTAGATGACGTTCCCCATGCCCTTTAGGGATATCAGACAATGCCTAGGAGGTTGATCGGGGAAACACTTTTTGCTTTAGCTTATGGAATGAAAGCCATAATTCCACTGTAAGCCGGCAAGCTGACCATTAAGACAAATGTTGTCGATCAAAGCCTGAATGAAGAAATCATAAGTACCGAGCTTAACCTATCTGGGGAACAACAAGATCAAGCCTTAATCAAACTAGCCTCTTACTAACAGTAATTGGCTAAGCAATATAACAAAGGCATCAATCTGAGGGTTTGCCAAGTTAGAGATTACTTCCTCAGAAAGGTAACCTACCATGTGAGGAAGCCATCAAATGGCAAGTTATCTCCTAACTATGAAGGATTATTAGAAATTACCAGAGATGAACTCCAATGAGCCTAATAGTTATAAACATTGGGGGTAGGGAGATCCCCAAGTTTTGGAATGCGGTTAATCATAGGAGATTTTATTTTTAAACTTTTCAGTTTCATTTCAAATTTTCAAATTTTGTTTATTGGATGATTTAAAGTTCAATTAATACAATTGGCTTTCTTATTATTCCAAATGGCATGCCAACTCTGTTTATTACAAAATGTCATTATAGTAAGGCTATCTTCATAATAAATTTATTCGATCAAACTCTGATCGCTAATTTGAATGCCTTAGTGAGATTACACCTAATCAAATATTAAGGCCACATGTTTCCGTTATCAATAAACACGAAATCATCAAGAATTTCCTAGGTAAAAAAGACCTACGGGGGATCCCTAGGTCCTAAGTGTCTTGACTTTAGTCGGTTAAAATCCTAAACGGGTGGATTGCCATACGACTAGGTGCATTTTTGCCATAATTGGTCCTAGGCCCAAGGTAGTGTGATGATACTTATCCTAAAAGTTAAGGCAACTAATAAAACATACTCGACATAGATAATGGGAAAATGCAAAAGACATGGAATTAGTTAAATAATTTCATTTATATTCAGTTAATTACAAGTAGCTAGGGTAAAAAAGGATGAATAAGTATTTCATCACTCTCGCTCCAGATCGACGACTATTATCCAGATCAGGATGAAGCTCGTCATCACTATCATGGTCGAGGAGATATTCTCTTATTAATTGGATTGGAATGGCATCCTCAAGGATCCAACACTCATCATTCCAAAGAGAAAGAAACCTTAAAAAGGGTAATCAACCTTGTACCAAAGCAAAAATTAAGAGTTACTTGGAACCTTTCTAACGGTCAACGTGTTCAACCATCTGCACTTATACGTGGCATCCTTAGCTTCATCCAACATTAGCATAACATCAATCTAGCCTTTATCATACCCCTCCGACCAAACTGCATGGGGCCACATTCAAAATTGATATCTTAATCTCATAATATTCTGGTGTAAACTACTTTTGGCCACCTAGTCCTCCTCAAAGGTTTTCTCATATTTGATGAGCTTCTCCCTTAGAGAACTATTCTCTTTCTCCAGTAGTTAGGCAACATTTGCCATGTCTTTGACTTCAACTCTAAGTGAAGAAATCACACTAACATGCTCTCCATATGCACTCGTCATTTTCTGAAAGATGTTGAACAAATGCGAACGCTTCATGAGCTCAACTGGAAGCTTCCAGACTAAGGATCATATCCAGCTCTTCACTTATTTGGTTATTAGAATCAATGCCAAGTTATTATTATACTACAAACATTGAAGGAAATAAATTCAGAGATGAAAGGGAAATTAAAACATTTATAGGCAACAAAATGAAACTTTTTCATGAAAATTCAAGGATGGGTTATCGCTTACAGTATAAATGATAAAAAGACAGGAAAATACAGAGAATAAGAAAACCTAGTCTAAATCTAACTAAGCTTATCTTTCTTTCTCTTTCACTTGAACTTGATTGGACAAGTCCATGTTCGAATCTATGGCCTCCTTCGTTTGCTTGGCTTCATCTTTTTCTTGATCGTTGCCTAAGGCCTTGCCCTCTTCCATGTCCAACTTTAGGAGGAGCCTCGAATATGATCGTTAAATAATTCTGACTTAGAAGGGACTTTTGTCTTGAATAAGGCCGCATTCCAACCTTCTCTTGAAGTTAGATTTGTGGATATATTTAAGATGTTTTTCGTCCTGGCCAAAAGCATCTCCCCACTCTTGGTCGTAGGCTTGGTCCTTTGCCGATAAGACCATCGATAAGGTCTAAGAGGATTCATCATCGTCCTTCTTTAGTTACTTGTTATCAAAATCCAACTTGGATACTTTTACCTCGTTAACCTCCTTCTCATTATCGCTATAACACCCCGTGTTTTTATTAATTAATTTAATTAATTAATTGGAATATTCGAGAAAATTAAATTTTTGTATTTAATAATTTTTATTAGTTAAATAAGTTGGTCTTAATATTAGAAGAATAAAACTTTAATCGAAATTAAAATCGAAGTCATAATGGGATTTTAAAATAAAATGAGAAAATAAAAAGGTCTTTGTCACGGATTTAGGCCGTGACTAATGGAAAATATTTTTTTTATTTAAATTGAATTAAACCAGGGGCTCTGGCAGAGGCGGCATACCTGATCGATCGATCGATCGACCTAGGGAGTCAATCGATTGACTATGCCCAGATTTGAGTCGGTTCAGTTATTTTATTTAAGAGTTTGAGTTGGTTTAGGATTCGTAATTGGTATTTAACCATTCTAATTCGTGGGGGGACTTCTCATAATCACTTTTTCCCAAGTTTTTCACCAGAGAGCTCTTCCAAAAGTTTTTCCTCTCCTCCATAATCACCAACCTCCAACATAATCAAGTTTTTATCATAAGTTTTGAAGGCTTAATTGGAGTTTAATAAAGTTTGTCCAACAGCAACTCTTTGCTAATTTTTCGGAGGAATCCAGATTTCTAATCAGATTTTTAAATACATCTTCACTCAAGCATGAATACTTTATTCCTTTCTGAAGACCCCCGATTTTAATCTTCTTTAAAAATCTTAGATTTCCTTGTTAAGAAAATCGATATGCGGAAGCGTAAAGGTGATGGTTCAACTAAAACAAACAAATTTTAATTTATATTTCAAATTAAAATTAAGCACAAGTTAAAATTAATTAAACACACACACTTATGTTAATTTCACCTAAACCAATTAATTAATCCAAGTCCTAGAATTTGCCTAAGTCATATTTTATTTTTTATTTAAACAAATTAGGATAAACCATTTTGAACAAATGACTTGAATTAAGTAAACATTACCCCAATTTAATTATGCACCAAATTAAATTAAAAGTGATTTAAACCAATTTTATCTTCTTTACCTAAGCATGCGTTATAGGTGATATTGCAAGGTAAAATAAAACAAGAAATCACTACGCCGCGATGAACGAGGAAAAACCCAAGACGGGAAACAACCTCGGACGGCCCTAGCCACAAATCCACTAGATACGGTTTTACAAATACAAGACAAAATACTTACATCACATGACTCGATCCCTCTTAAGCCACGATGCTTCTTCTTGTAGACACCTCTTCCTAGCGGATAACCTTAGAGCTCCACCGCGGTCTCGGAATCCACCGATAGGTCTTTATATGGTCACCGTCACCCGAACTAGGAGCCTTTCTCCAAGTGGGTAAATCGACAGAAACAACTTCTTCTTTGTGGGATTTAGAAGCAAACCCAAACACTCTCTTCATTTTGTGTTGAGAGATAAACCCGGTGACAAACTCCAAGCAAGATGTATATATATGAACTTGGATAAACAAAACTATGGGTGAAACACAAGAGTGGTAGATGAATTTTACTTTGAAAATTATCACTCAAAACATGATCTTTTTCTCTTTATAATTTTGCTCTCAAAACACTCTCTAAGAGTTCAAAGTATATGAAAAAGATCAATTAGAAAAATGGTTTCCCGCACATTGATATTCAGCAAAAAGTAGTGGGGTAAAACCAAGTGGAAAAGTGGGCAAAACTTCTTAAAATTGCCAAAAACTTGTTCCCGCCAAATCTCGTTCGAACGACATTTCGTTCGAACAACATTCTCGTTCGAACGAGTCTTCTAACGAAGTTCCAGTGTGAACTCGTTAGAAGCTCGTTAGAAATCTCGTTAGAACGACCATCTCGTTTGAACGACATTTCAAACGAAGTTCCAGTATGCCATAATGGGAAGTCGTTGGCAATCTCGTTCGAACGACAATCTCGTTCGAACGACACTTCGAACGAACTCACAGATTGTTCAAAAAATTCTTTTTAAACCCAGCAACATTATATACTTTATATATAAGTTTTAATAGAGAACATCTGAAAACAAAACACAGTTTTAAAAAAAACTAACACCCAATATAAACTAGTTCCAAGCTCCTATATATACATAAATGCATTCATACCTTGGGAGCATGGAACCACTGTTGATGACGTTGAAACGAGGCACATAAACCACGGCATTTTGATGAAGCTTTATACACTTGGCCGCTACGTCTTCAACAAACACGTCATAGGCTTGAAAGATGATCAATATACTTTATCCTATGACTTATACGTTTTTGTCCGGAATTGAGCCAAAACAACAAAGGACTCAATTGAAAATTTGTGTCCTTACAAATCTCCCCCTTTGGCTATTTCGGGACAAAAACTATACAAAAATCCTAAAGGGCCGTCAAGCTCTACTAGACTAATAAAAAAGTCCCACCCAAAATAAAATTACAATGCTTGACACAAACAACCCAAAGGATCACAATCTTTGCCGGTGAAATTTGCCACTTATAATATGATTCCTGCACACTTAAGCAAACACATTACACGCATAGGGAATATTAATATATTTAATGCAAGTGAACTAAGTACTTCCCCTAAATTAATTCTCCCCTTTATCAAACAAACCTACTTAGAAAGACGTCTCCCCCTAAGATAAATCTCCTTAAACTAAGGTGCGATAATAGTAGGATTATATACCATTTTACCATTTCTCCCCCTATCATCATTCTCCCCCTTTTTGTTCAGGAATAGACAAAGGCTTAAATAATCAAATGATGACTTATTTCCCCCAAATAAAGCATATACTCCCTCTAAACTAAGCAAGAGATAAAAGAATGGGATAACAAGCTAAAACATGTAATTGTGCATATAGTGATGAGAACGTTAAAGCATATGGGCAACAAAGATTCAACTAATCTAAGAAATAACATCGGATACCAACTAGGGTGCACTAAAATGATATCAATATGATATATAAATTATTAAGCATGTGATATCAACAAAGAATGCAATAAGATGGATATCAAGTATGAATTAAAGCATATAGGGACTAGAAATCAAGGCAAAGACTAAACAAAAATATCAAATATATGTATACATAATATATACCAAAGAGACTCAAGTACGCATATATAGATATAAACACACAAATGATACACACAAAATATAATAGGAGTCCTTCACACTCGTATGGCAAAAATGTGTCATATGGAAACGAAAGTGTTGGGGTGTGAACTAGTAACGATTAAATTTAGACCCAATCACTTAAAAACATGTTCACGGAGTTCTCATTTGATTGCAAACTTCATCACATTTGAATATAACCTCATGTGACAATGTAGATTGAACTCAATGAACAAACAAACACAATGCATACAAGCCTAGCATATTGATGATTCTACAAACCAATAGAGTCATGACATGAGATACGCAACTAGGATAAATAGACATTGTGAAAACCGTTGATATACCATCCAATCTCCCTCAATAAGCATTTATATTAAATTTGAATGAATATATCAATCAAACATAGGCCTTGACAGTTATTTTTCGTTTAGTGCCAATTTTTTTCTATTTTTAGGCCTTTGGACCACGTATTTCTTTTAGTTCCATTACAAATGATGACTTACAATCACAAAGGATTATTATTCCTTTCGAATCCTTTCCCCGTGCACATTTATATTTATTATGTTTTCATTTTTTCACACAAATCTCACGTGCAACGGATTTTGACATGCACTAGTCCTCCTAAGTCACAAATATGTAGATGACAAGATTGGAAGGAGAACACCTCACATAGCTCAAATATACATATGAAGTTAAAATTTCAAAAGATCTCGTACATGTGTGAATAGAGGCATATAAAACTAGAATCCATTTAATCAACACAAAATCCAACTACTTCATGTAGGCATGGTAAAGAACATAATAAGGATTGATAATCTAAACCAAAAGTTCTAGCCACATGAGAGCGTTAAAGGAGGGATTCAAACATAAGTATATGCCACTTAAAGTGTGTCAAACCAAAATACACACAACATAAAATCTTTTTGAGTTTTTGACATTTTTAACCAAAAATAAAAATATATACTCAAAAGGATAAACAAAAATCATTATTCTAGCATGTGATTAAACATGGGGCATAAACTAGAACATGATTAAACAAGCATACGTTTAGCATGTGAATATATCATGAAGTACAAAAACTAAAGTATGCAAACAACTAACACATTCAACCTTTAGATTTAGAAAGGGAGGAAGCATGTGAAACTAAATGAAAATCAAAAACCCTATTTTGCAAGGCAACCAAATCGGATTTCCTAACCCAAATTAATGAAGAATGACTATCTTGGGGTGTAGGAACTTTAACTACCATGGTTACTTTACGATGGGATTTTCTAGGAATTCGTTTAAGATCAAAACAAAATTTCCTAAGATGACCTTTTCGACCACAATGTGTACAAGTAAAATTACGTCAAAATTTGGTACCTAAGAAATGATCTCGAAAGACTTTCCTAGTAGATTCTCCTAAAACATTGGTTTTGGCGTTATGAGTAAAATCATTACAAGTATTGAAGCCTAAACCACAAGTGTCATTTTTAATTTGGACCGTTCCTAATATTTTATCTAATTTTTTCGAACGACACTCCAATCAAATTTGACATTACTAGAGTCTTTTAATTTATTTTGCAATTCTAAAATGTTAGACTCTAATAAAATATTTCGCTCTTCAAAAGCAAGAAGTTCCTTTTTCAAGGATTTCATTAAACCCCTAAGGCTATCTCTCTCGCCTTCTATATATTCAAGCTTCTCTAGATGAGCTTTCTCTCGTGTCCTAAGGTCTTCAACCAACATACTATCATCAACGACCTTGACACTCTCTCTTAAACTAGCTTCTAACTTCAAATTAGCTCTTTTCAATTTAATAGATTCTTTATAAAGTTCTTGAAAAGCATTTTGAAGTTCACTCACAATAACCTTCTCTTCAATTTCACTCTCTCTTTCTTCTCCACTATCACTATCATCACAATCAAGGGAATCATAAACAATGACCTTGGAAGTGTCATGTGTTAAAGTTTCATCAATCGATGAGTTCTCACTATCACTCACATGACTAGCCATAAAAACCACAAAATTAGGCTTAGTGGGGGAATCGGGTCCCTCTTCCTTATCACTATCACTAAGGGTCGCATTATATGCAATGGGTTGTTTACCCTCTTTCCTTAGTTTAGTGGGGCACTCAGAAGCCCTATGGCCATAACCCTCACAACCAAAACACCTATTTGACTCGTCCCTATTTAGTTGTTCATTAATAGGTTTAGGGATCTTCCCGGCTTTTTCATGCTTAGAAGTTTCAAATATCTTAAAATCATTTTTAAATTTATCTTTGTTAAATTTAAGAAATTTTTTAAATTTACGAGCAAATAAAGCCATGTCTTCCGAGTCACTGTCACTCTCGCTCTCTACTACATGTTTGACCTCTTTTCGGGCTTTTAAATCAACGCCCTTTTCAATTTTCTTTTCAGTTTTAGAGGGAAACATATCTAGTTCATAGGTGTGTACATCACCTACAAGCTCTTTTAATTTCGTAGAGGCTCAAATTGGTAAAGAATTTAAAACGGTCACTTTTGGAATAAATCTATCGGGTAGGGTCCTTAAAATTTTCTTTATAACTCGGTTGTCGGGTATTTTCTTTCCCAAATTAAAAGATGAATTGACAATATCGGAAAGTCTAGCATAAAATTCATCAAAAGTTTCATTATCGTTCATTTTGATGGTTTCAAATTGAGTGGTGAAGTTTTGGAGTTTCGAAGCTTTAACGACACTAGTTCCTTCATGAGTTAGTTGTAAAATATCCCAAGCTTCTTTAGCGGTTTCACACGTCATAATGCGTCGGAATTCATCTGGTGTGACAGCCCTAAACAAGGCATTTAAACCTCGGGAATTAAAATTAGAAAGTTTAAACTCATTCTTAGTCCATCTACCGTCCGGTTTGGAAACACGTTCATTTTCAACTAAGTGAGTTGGTGGGGACCACCCGTTAACAGCAGACTTCCAAACTCTCTCGTCGATAGATTTTAGTGCCGATTTCATTCGCGCTTTCCAATACGCGTAGTTAGAACCATCGAACATAGGAAATTTAGAAAATGGGAAAAATTCCATTTTAGCCAAAAAAAATATTTAAAGGATCTTAACAAAATAATTTATCGCTTTGGCTCTGATACCAATTTGAAGACCCCCGATTTTAATCTTCTTTAAAAATCCTAGATTTTCTTGTTAAGAAAATCGATATGCGGAAGCGTAAAGGTGATGGTTCAACTAAAACAAACAAATTTTAATTTATATTTCAAATTAAAATTAAGCACAAGTTAAAATTAATTAAACACACACACTTATGTTAATTTTACCTAAACCAATTAATTAATCCAAGTCCTAGAATTTGCCTAAGTCATATTTTATTTTTTATTTAAACAAATTAGGATAAACCATTTTGAACAAATGACTTGAATTAAGTAAACATTACCCAAATTTAATTATGCACCAAATTAAATTAAAAGTGATTTAAACCAATTTTATCTTCTTTACCTAAGCATGCGTTCTAGGTGATATTGCAAGATAAAATAAAACAAGAAATCACTACGCCGCGATGTACGAGGAAAAACCCAAGACGGGAAACGACCTCGGACGGCCCTAGCCACAAATCCACTAGATACGGTTTTACAAATACAAGACAAAAGACTTACATCACATGACTCGATCCCTCTCAAGCCCCGATGCTTCTTCTTGTACACACCTCTTCCTAGCGGATAACCTTAGAGCTCCACCGCGGTCTCGAAATCCACCGATAGGACTTTATATGGTCACCGTCACCCGAACTATGAGCCTTTCTCCAAGTGGGTAAATCGACAGAAACAACTTCTTCTTTGTGGGATTTAGAAGCAAACCCAAACACTCTCTTCACTTTGTGTTGAGAGATAAACCCGGTGCCAAACTCCAAGCAAGATGTATATATATGAACTTGGATAAACAAAACTATGGGTGAAACACAAGAGTGGTAGATGAATTTTACTTTGAAAATTATCACTCAAAACATGATCTTTTTCTCTTTATAATTTTGCTCTCAAAACACTCTCTAAGAGTTCAAAGGATATGAAAAAGATCAATTAGAAAAATGGTTTCCCGCACATTGATATTCAGCAAAAAGTAGTGGGGTAAAACCAAGTGGGAAAGTGGGCAAAACTTCTTAAAACTGCCAAAAACCTGTTCCCGTCAAATCTCGTTCGAACGACATTCTCGTTCGAACGAGTCTTCTAACGAAGTTCCAGTATGAACTCGTTAGAAGCTCGTTAGAAATCTCGTTAGAACGACCATCTCGTTCGAACGACATTTCGAACGAAATTCCAGTATGCCATAATGGAAAGTTGTTGGCAATCTCGTTCGAAAGACACTTCGAACGAACTCACAGATTGTTCAAAAAATTCTTTTTAAACCCAGCAACATTATATACTTTATATATAAGTTTTAATAGAGAACATCTGAAAACAAAACACAGTTTTAAAAAAAAACTAACACCCAATATAAACTAGTTCCAAGCTCCTATATATACATAAATGCATTCATACCTTGGTAGAATGGAACCACTGTTGATGACGTTAAAACGAGGCACATAAACCATGGCATTTTGATGAAGCTTTATACACTTGGCTGCTACGTCTTCAACAAACACGTCATAGGCTTGAAAGATGATCAATATACTCTATCCTATGACTTGAACGTTTTTTTCCGGAATTGAGCCAAAACAACAAAGGACTCAATTGGAAATTTGTGTCCTTACACTTTCCTTTAGTATTAAGCGTCTTAAGTGTCGCCTAAACCCATAATCATGTATTTTTTTATTAAAATCAATTAGTAACTTAATTAGAGAAAGTGGACACTTCAATTTTGGGACTGTTTTTATGAAAATTTTAAATATGATTTAATCTTTGAAACCCTTGGGTGCGTAGGTTAGATCTTTGGATTTTTATTATTTTGGTGGTAGGTTCTCATGTAGAATTTTATAGGGGTTATATTTTTTATGGTTATTGGGACGCGCTCACACTTATAAAAATTAGATGACTTATAAAAGAGAATGATTATGGCGTATTGAATATTGTTGCATGTTAATTAATTTAACCTTTTTGAACGTAAATAATTATGTTGAAAACGACGAAGGTGTTATTCATTGAATTAAATTGAATTAGGACTTTTATGATTAAGTGTTATGTTATTCTTATGAATTGTGTATTGTGTGATTTATTTTATTCACGTTTGCCGTCGCGGGGACGAGGGGCTTTTGGTTAGTATATTGCTCAACCCTATTTTTTAGGATGCTTACTAAGTATGGGACTAGTGGGTAGGCCTTGGTTATAATTTATGCTTACTAGGTATGGGACTAGTTAGTGTAAATTCATGGGAATTTATTTCAGTGTGGGGCAGATTTTTACGTAATATCGTCTTTTCGTTAGCCTAGGCATGAGACTAGGTCGTGTTTTAGATTAGTGATACATCATATATGTAGGATATGACGTAAGTCCACTTGGGAACCCTTCATTATGGGACTAAGGGTATTTTGAGAATCTCACATCGATTAAAACGGCGGGGTAAGTTGTTAATTATGAAATTGAGAAATTGAGAATTTAATACTTAAGATAATAAAACGGGTATTAAAATATATTGGCGATATAATCAGCGAGGGATGACAGTTTAAACGGGTCAGCCGATGTTTTATGTCGTGTCGTGTGTGGAACCTCGTCATGTAGCAGGGGTCGACAGTTTACACCAACAAGCTGGCGTTTTGGCGAGGGGATGTGTATTTTGGTGGAGAAATCACCCGAGGCGGGAGGACCACTATTCTTAAGTGAAATAAATTGAGAAAATGATAATTTGGATTAATTTAATTAAATTTACGTACTGGGGCTGGGGGATAGTTAAAATGATATGGGTGTGTCTTTATCAGAATATTTGGGGGTGGTTAGTAATTTATCTTGCCCTCGTTTAATTATATTTGTAATTAAAATATTCTATTATGATATTTATTACGTATAATGCTAAGGGTAGTAATGTGTATTCATGTTCGGGGCTCTGACCTCGTGGGTTAACTAACTTTTTCAGGTATTAGTGTTGGAGTAGCTGTATAGGATTTATTGGATATTGTTTGGAGGTGAAGTTGGAGTTTATTATTTTTATCGCTTTAATTAGTTTGACTTTATTTTCAATCGTATTTATTATGAGACTTCATTTGGGTTTTATTGGGTCATTCGGTTCCAAAGTTGTTAGAGGATTTCAGTTGGATTATTCACAGTTGATTATTACTCAGTTTTTATTAAATCATTTTGGAGATTGGATTTATTCGAAGTTTTAGTATGTGATGTATCTTGTATCGTTTAGTTGTTATTATCAATTGGGATTGATTCAATTATTTATCTTATGGATTGATTTATTTATGTCTCATATCTGTCTCATGCTAAGAATGGTATTTTATTTACTCACGCCCGACTTAGTTTTAGTGGCGGCCGACGCCAGAATTTAGCGGGGTGTGACAATCGCAAGCCTTCTAAAGAACCTTTAAGCCCTTCTGGGTCTCATTTAAGTCTCACCCCATCTCAGAGTTAGCTTTGGACGGGGCGGCTCTTTTCTCCAATATGTCGACAAAGTCCACTAGGAGCTATAAGGAAAATACCGAATAAAAAAGTTAGTAATAGAAGGGATCTCCAAGAAAGAATTCGAACAGTGTACTGAGGCTACGTACGGGTAGCGTGGAACCAATTGGTAGGTGGATAATTTTTCGACTTGTTCCCTATCCATATCCAATATACCCCCCCTCAATAATGTATAGTTAAAGTTGGGATTCCTAGACACTAACATCTCATCATGGCCCTACCCCTTAATGGGGGCATCAACCTTCTTAGTGGCAATAACAATAACATGAGCAGTAAGACTGGTCGCAGCCTTTATCCTCTTTGCAAGTTGTGCTTACGACTTGTCAGGCTAGTATAAAAAGTTAATAGGTCCGAACACTCCCCTGACCTCCTTCCACTTGGAGGACTGGGCTTTTGGGGAATTAAGTATGTCAGACTTATCCAAAAATCTAGGGATTTCCCTTCTCGGTCTCATTTCTTCCCCTAAGGTAGCAAGGACTACAACGGGAATAGAAGCAACGTCCACAAATTCAAAGGAGCCTGAAGTGGATTCATTTAAAGACTCCTTGCTGCTAGAAAGGAATGGGATTTTAGGCACCGTTTTAATAAGACTAGTAATGAAAGAAAAGGTAGTGGTGGTATACTCCAACAACAGTGATGCCGAACTAGGATGTTCAATGCCAACAACCAAAACTTTCATAAGATTCCAGACCTTTCTTAACTCGATAAAGATGGTTTCATAAGATTTCAGACCATGCTTAGCTCGATAAAGTTTATGTGAGTGTGATGGGGCTTTTTCTTCTTCGAAGCTTCTGTCCAGAATAAAGAAAGAAAAATGTTAAGCAAAAATTCACACAAGATTTGGTCTACTAAAAAAAAGAAGATAAGAAACAAAAATCGACCTAAGTTGTGCCCTCTATTAGGACATCTGAAACCTTTATAGGTCTCTCTACCTTAAGGAATTAGTTGATGTTCCCACCATTTTACGACAAAGCTATTGGACCAATAACCTTTATTGGAGTCAAGAAGGTTTACCACTGGCACTCTCTCTACCTTCCTTGCCTTCAAGTAGAAGGTATTATTAGTTGTCCTTACCCACGAGTAACAATATCTAATCTCTAGTATTCCTAACTGGGCTTGGTAAAACTCATTAACCCTATGAACCCCATTCACTATCCCCAAAGTATTTTGGGTACATTGGGCAAGCACTACTCTGAAATATTCTCAAAATTCCAAAAATAATTGGTTCGGGAGAAAAGTAACGCCGACCTTAGCAATAAATTGAATAAACATCCAATGTCCCCTCTCAATATTGTAGCAATCATCAGGGTGCTGCATAAGGTCTATCACAACCCATTCAGGAATTAAAGACAACACTTTTTATCCTCTCCTACAGACGTCTCACTCACATCATAAGCCATTTTCAACTCAATAAAGAGAAACAACGGAGAACTAAACAAAAAGTTACAAAGAAATGAAAAATGAGAGAGAAAAAGGACATATAGTGAATAGAGAAAATGAAAGGCTCTGAGTTGATTTTAAAAGAGCAATGGATCGAATGCGTATCAAATTGTCGACAATGAAAGACATTAGTATTCAAGGCTCGACTCCTAAGACGAATGCCATCATTAGCAGGACACGCTCCGCAAATGATGGTACACATGTTATCGCCCATTTATTAGACTGTACAGATTTACTAGCGTACCCGATACCAGGGAAAATTACAAGCATAACCCTCACCCTCAACGGGAATAACAAAGTTAGCTCTCAATGTAAAAAACACTAAGTGTTCGTACAATCCGACCATAGCTTTTATGGACGATCAAAACATCAATGTCGATAATCACTAGGAATCAACGAGCTATCAAACCTCTGCACCCCATTTTGGTTGCAAAGAGATTTAGGGGTAATTATTGGGGAATCATCTAACCAAGTGGTAAAGGCTGTCACGTGTCCTGAAGACTTGATAAGTGATCGTATCTAAGAGATAAGAACAAAAGAGGAGATGATTAGTGGAAATCTCGGGCTCAGATTCACTCGACCAGATTGCAACAACATTCCAAGGCCATAGAGTCCTATGCTACTCATTATGTTTTTCTTTTTCTCTATAAATGTAACCCTCCCCCTCTAAAAAAGGGCATCTAATCTTTATTATCAATAAAGAGAGCGAGAGGGAGATAGACCCCACCGTGGATGTAGGTATGTTACTGAACCACGTATATCTTGTGTTGTATGATTTTCCTTTACTGCTCAGCTTAATAGTGTTGAACCTAATAATAGTAGGTTCTTACCGCCTACACAACCCAATCAACATTTTATTATTCTCACAAGGTAAGAGTTGGCAAAAAATGAATACGCGGAGCATAGTTCCTTTGATGTAGAGAATAATGCAGACCAACATCATAGTGAGCGGACCGAGGGGTAGGTAAGAAGCGACTGATAATATGAACTGAATAGGAGATGTCTGAATGGCTAACTGTTAGATAGACTGAGATACCTACCCACCGGTAATATGTAGTAGCTTCATTAAGGAGATTACCATCAATTACTGTGAGATTGATAATGGGCTTAAGAGAAAAGAGGAGTGGGAGTTGTCTTGCAATCAGTAAGACCAACTTTAGCCAGAATATCAAAATAATATTTAACCTAAGAGATATTAACAATATCTATTAGGGAGAACCTCAAGTCCCAATAAATAATAAAGATAACTAAAGAATTCAAAGTCATAATAAGTTACAACAAAATAATATTTCTTAATTTTGGATCTAAACTTTGCAAACTAGGCTCATGGGTGATGCCATACATATGTTTATAGGGTGATTGGTTGGAGATAATTGGAACGACAGTGCAATTGATGGTATAAACAAAAGTGATAATGGCTTCACCCAATAACATTATGGTAAAGAGCTAGATATGAGAAGTGTTTAAACAATGTCCTAAATATGATGATGATTTACTATGCATGCATTTTTCTAAGACATGCCTGAATAGAAATACTGAGAGAGGGTGCCCCTTATTGAAAACCAAAGGTGAGAAATTTTGTTTCTTTGTTTTTCATGGTATGGTTAACACGAAATACTGTGATGGTATGAGAGAATTATGTTTGAACAATATGAACAAGGTTGTAATAGATTGCTAGAAATTCAAAATAATGTTTGATGAGATACATATAGTTGAAGGGGGTGTAATTATAAATAGATAGAAGAAATTATTTGGACCCCCCCCCCCTAACACTATGCCATGTGGAAAAGGTCGATAGACACTCAAAGTGTATAAGATCAAATGAAAAGGTATGATGAAAAAGTAAAGCATGATGCTTTCCAAGTTGAGAGGGTAATAAAGTTAAAAAACATTAATTTTTTCTTATCCCAAATGACTTATAGAGACAAGAGAGATGGAGTGATCAATAGAAGCATGGATTAAGTGGGAATGCCAGAGTTCAAAAGACGAGGTAGAGAATATGGAGGCAACAATGGATATTTGAGAAGTGTTGGGGGTATGAGGTGAATGAGCTCAAACATACGACTAACTTTAAGACCTATCCTAATTATTTGTCCCATTTAGGGACCCTACACCTAACAACTGGAAGAGGAGAAGGGAATAATGAGTCCAAGTTCACATAATTGCGCAACAACAATATGGTTAATAGTGAGTTTAGGGAAACAAAAATATTGTGTGAAAATATAAACATTTATTATTATAGTATAGTTGGCCTAAATTCACTTAAAATCAATTGAGTCTTGCACATATCGAGCCAAAATGATTGGTTATTATGTAGATCGTCTCAAGGCTATACACACACATGCACATTTTCTTTTAATTTCGAAAACATTTTATGCTTTAAGAACAAGTGATTTAAATGTTCAAATATGATTTGTTTTAAATCCGTTTTGGAAAGCCTTGGTATGTATGTCATGTGAGGATATGAAAATCATAGTGGCTACATCTGTTTGCATGGCATGTTTTTCATTCAATTTGCATGCCATGCAGGTGTTAGGCATGTTCTGTGTTTTTTTCTAACATCTACATTGTAGTATTTTGGCCCTGCACATGATATCAGGATTTGTTCATGATTAATTTCTGCATAAAAATGTGCATAGGAAGGGCTTTTTATCCATGCGCATAGACGCATCGAGTAAAAAATGTTTTATATAGATAACACGCTTTTCCTTCCCATTTAAAATATCCTTTTGCTTTGTTACTTCTCATATACTGAGAGAGTATTTTTAAAATATTAGATCATTCATCCCACTTTTAATTATGAAAATAACTTGATCTTCACTTTTTGCGAGAAAAACTTAAGGCCATAATTGATTAATTATTTGTGAGATCTTTAGAGCATTTTGAGTTGAAATTACTCAAAGCCTAGGTTAAATATACCATATTCCAAATTTGAATATCTAGACTCAAGATATAAAACAAGGCAAATCTTCTATTGAGAGTTTATCCATGGTATGATCCATGGATTGAGAATACGACCTTCATACTCACTTGATGGAGTTTTAGGTGGATCACTAATTGCAAACATGGAAAGTTTGAGCATTCATAGATAACTTCTTGTTAGGAGAACAACATATAGGTATCTTCTTGCATTGTTTGAAGTCTAAACATAAACGTTTTTGGATGAGTATCGAAAAAGGTTGGTCATGTCCTACAATTGATGTAGGAGGAGTAAAATCCAATAAACCAAAGACAAATTGGTTGGATGCTAAATTTTTGACTTGCAATTAAAACTCAATTGCTTTGAATGTTTTTTTTCTCCGTTACAACACAAGAGTATAAATGAATACTCAATTATGAAATGTAAAAAGAAGCTTGAGAAATATTAAAGATCACTCATGAAGGAACATCGGGTGTGAAGAGAGCGAAGTTACAAGATAATACGATTATGTTTGAGACCATACTAATGTGTGAAAAGGGGATTTTCAATAATTATTACACTAGATTAATAGAGGTTGTCATTGCCTCTTTTAAACTAGGGGAGAGAATCTCGAAGAACAAGTGGTGAATAAACTTTGATAAATTGGTTGGATCACTTCAAATTTATAATCAAGAGGAATGTTCAAGTGTGGATAAGCATAGAGAGATATGCCTTTTATTATCGAGTCTAGCAAGAAGGTGGAAACTATCAAAGGTATATATAGGCCTAAAGAGAATATTGAAGTGGATGTTGCTTTATTTGTAAAACATTTCAGTAATTTTACAAAAATAACAAGAAAATTTTCAAATATGAAAAGAAATTTGAGCCAAAGCAACATAAGTCCACTAGATATAACTCTCAAGGTAGCTATAAGAGAAATGTGACTAAGAGAGGAAAGGAAAAATAAGAGAATAAGTGCTTCATATGTGGTGATGTTATACATCACACGACTATGCGTCCAACATATTTAAAAAAATAAGAAAAGATGAAAAGAGTTTGAGAAGAAGAAGAAGAAGAAGAAGAAGAAGAAAATTTATAAGGCAAGTTTGAGTGAGTCAATTGGTGATTTCGATGATAGTTCTTCTAGTGATGCATGTGAGTGTGAGATTTAATTTATGATGAGACTGGAAGAAGAAGAAGAAAAATAAGAAGAATAAAAGGATTGTGGTGAGAATGTGTCTCTTGATGATGTTGCGAGAGAAAATAGGATCAAAGATTATAGTAATAGGTCTCTTAGTGATTCCTCGTCGTGTAGAGTGTAGGATTATACACATTATTCCCTAGATCATTCCATGAAAGTGATGATACGATTGAAGACATACATGATTACATTAGATGAGCTTTACTAAGAATCTCTCAAACTTAAAATGGCGAACATTGTAAAGACATTATTTTATGAGTTCGTTATCAATTAATTATGTCATTTACCATTACAACCATCGAAGAAGTTCAAGAGCAATCTACATCAAGACGGATCCGAATATATCAAGGTTCTTCATCAAAAAGTCTCCGCAAAGTTTACTTTGGTAAAGTTATGTTTTAAATACCTTAACTTTGCACTTAGAGCTTTTGGGATATTTGTAGAAAATATTTTCTAAGTGTTGGAGCGGACTTTTTCGTCAAAATTTGAGAATGAGTAATTTTTTCTAAGTCCTGTAGCATACCTCATTTTTTACGCCAGGTCGTTCAAGCGAGATGTCATCTCATTCGAGTGACATTTGATGTCGCGCGATGTCGTTCAAATGACACGTGTACGCAGTTCGAGCGAGATCCCTATTTTGTTCGAGCGACTGAGGCGGCGAATTTTTCTATAAATACTCATTAAATAGTTTCGTTTTCATTAAGAAGTCCCAGCATTTTGAAAGACAGAAAACTGCGAAAATGCAGAATACTTTTGACTTCTACTTTTAGGGTTTAATCCCTTTTTGCTTACAATTCACAAAAATCCTATATGCTTTGGTGAATTGTTTTGGTGTTCAAGAACACACTTTTCTTTTGTTTATTCTTTGTGGGGAGAACTCTACAACCGGAGAGCTACGTGCTATTGCGGAGGGAGTCCTTATGAAGTTCACTCTTGTGGAGAAGTCGTTTATTTTCTATTGCTGACCATTTGGAGTTCTTGCGGGAGATTCCAGCCGACGACATCGGAACTGACACCTGAGGGTATTTTGTATGTCACTTTTATTTTCATTGTAATCAGTGTAAACCGTTCTTTACAAATTATTGTGAAAATAAAAGGTTTTTCCCTTCGGGTATTTTTCCCGAAAATTTTGTCGCATGCTTTATTTATTTATGGTTTGACACACGCACACACGTAGTTGCATGTTTAGGGGCTGAGTGATTTGGTTTAAAAATAGACTCTAATTAAATAAGTATGTCAAATTAGAAATTTACGAATTTAATCAATCATCACACCGTCATACGTTTTACAAATTGGTATCAGAGCTTATTTAATCGATCACCACTTTTACAAATTGGTATCAAGGCTTATTGAAGCGATCACCACTTTTACAAATTGGTATCAGAGCGGGTTACTCTAAATTATCGAGTGATCCTGATTTTTAAAGTTTTTCCCTGATACAATTTGACTACTCACGTCGTCAAATTGGTATCAAAGCGGGTTACGTTAATTTATCGCGTGATTCTATTTTCCGCAAAATTTGTGTGATATAAATTTTTTGAAAAGTCCGTTTTGTGAAAAATCGTAATTTTTTCGATGGAGCACTTATGTAATCGGATGCCCCCTTTTGATGACACGAGTCAGAGTTTTGATGATATAAATCATTTGAATTTCACGTTTGCTAAAAGAATTGATTTTTTGGAAAAAGAAAATTCTCGTTTTAAATTCGCGATGGATCTTTTGCAAACGATTCAAAATCAAAGAGATTTTTATAGTGAGAAATTTGTTTCCTTGGACCATGATTTTGTTGCTTTAAAATTGTCTAAGAAGGAGAGTGATGATAGGATCCTATTTTTAGAAAAAGAATTAGAGGACCTTAAAAATTCGATGGTTTGTATTTGTGTCAAAGAGGACAAAAATATTTTAAATAATGAGTTTGTGGCACATGAAGAGACTCTTAGGGATAAGTTTGTTTTAATTGAGGGGGAGCGCGATAAACTGTTAAGTTTAATTAAAAAAATTGAAAAAGAAATCCCTGTCTTTGGAAGAGTCTAATTCTTTGCTTGAGTAAAAAATTGTGAGTTACTAATTGATTTGACAAACTCGAGTAGGTTTGATAGTGATGGTAATGGCTCATCTTGCTCTCATGCTTCTAGTGATAAATCCAAAACCATTATTTATTTTAGAGGGTCAACCATTCCTAAGGACATCAGACAAGGTCAACCCATGGGTGTCGTTCCACCCGTTTACACATGTACATATTGTGGTAGGAAAGGTCACCTTAAGCGTTTTTGTTTTGATCTTGAAAAAAGTCCTAGGAAGTTTATGTCTAGTGTTCCCTTGGTTTCTAAATCCCCCACACGACGTTTCACATCTATTTGGGTTAGGAAATCACTCTTAGAGGCACTAGATTTTAGACAAGTTGATTCTCGTTTGCTTGCACATGATTCTTCTCTTGCCATATCATATAGATGATTGTGTTTGCATGTTTGTCATACACTAGTTGTGGCTTCATGATATATATTTGCTAGTGTAATGACATGTACTTTTTGTATTAGATTTTTGTTTTTGAAATTTTTTGAAAAATACAAAAAGATTTTATTTTGAAAAATTCAAAAAGATTTTTGTATTTTGTTTGCAACATTTATGGATAAACACTTAGGATGACCAAGTCACAACATCATTCCATTTTTCATGTGACTATTTGATAGTGTTTTGAGACAATATGTCCATTCATCCATGTGCTTTATAGTGTTTGGAGTCATTAAGATGTAATTAAGTGTTACTTCCTACATGTTTGACTCATTATTTCCTTTATTGCACACATGCATAAATTTGTTTGATTATTGTGATTGTCTTATCACATGTTGGTTGAGTGTTTTCACTTCAATCTTGTCCTTCAAACGAACCAAGCGCGATAAAACTTGATAAGAAAGTTGTGCATGTAAGAGCCGTTTGTGAGTTTGTGTGCTTGATTTGAAAATGGGGAAGGGCTGCGAAAGGTTCATTTGGCCTTTGCGAATACTAAGCCACCATTAAATTGGACCTAAAAATTGAGGAATTTTAATTATTCGGGGTCCAAAGAGGTTTAAAAGAGCTCAAAAAATTTAAAGGCAATAAAAAGACATTCAGGCCAATTATGGGCCATTTAGATTTTTGCACCGATTCTCTAAAGTTTGAGAATTTAGTTTATACACCTCTAAAAGAAAATATATATGAGGGAGTTTGGATGGAGAATTAGAATGGGTTTGCACGTCCTTGAAAGTCTTGAAAAAGCATTAAATAGTTTTGGACGTTATTGGGGTGGAAATCACTTTGACTTTGATTTGTATAAGACGATGTCATGTAAATTCAATAATTTTTACACCTAAGGATACATTTTATGTTCATTCGTTAGGAGTACACGTATGCATCGTGCACATATGATTGATTGAGTTGATTTACCTATCGAATGTGTTCACACCCATACATTTCATATCCATGACTTGGGTTGTTTTAGTATAAATCCATGGTGTGATTTTTGGTATCTTATTTTTGTACAAAAAAAATTGAAAAATCAAAAATAGTTTGTGGAATTTTTTTTGAGATATACCTTTGCATGCGCGTAGTTTGATCCTTGTTTTCTATGCATCCTTTATCGTGACACTCCATGTTTTGATTTTTTCTTCTTATCTATATATTTGGGGACATCATAAAAAGGGGGAGAAAGAATTATGATTTTATGGGAGAGTTTTTGCATGATGGGGGAGATTTGATTTATTAATGATTTATTCTTATATCATTTACTCGACAAGTCACGAAGGTTTTTGCTTTATCTCATGTGTGTAAGTATAAAGATTAATGATCATTATGTTGCACACCCTGATGAGAAAAGCTTTGAGATCTGATGGATCTTGCAAATTTATTCATGGGAGGGTAGATTTGTATAGGAATTTTGGTATTTGATAATTCAGATGTTTTTATGTATCTTCCGGTATAAACATGGGGAGAGATTTGTAAGGACATTATTTTATAAGTTCGTTATCAATTAATTATGGCATATACCGTTACAGCCGTCGAAGAAGTTCAAGAGGAATCTACATCAAGACGCATCCGAATATATCAAGGTTCTTCATCAAAAAGACTCCGCAAAGTTTACTTTGGTAAGGTTATGTTTTGAACACCTTAACTTTGCACTTATAGCTTTTGGGATATTTTTACAAAATATTTTCTAAGTGTTGGAGCGGAATTTTTCGTCAAAATTTGAGAATGAGTAATTTTTTCTAAGTCCTGTAGCGTACCTCATTTTTTATGCCAGGGCGTTCAAGCGAGATGTCATCTCGTTCGAGCGATATTTGATGTCGCGCGATGTCGTTCAAATGACACGTGTACGTCGTTCGAGCGAGAACCCTATTTCGTTCAAGCGACTGAGGCAACACATTTTTCTATAAATACTCATTAAATGGTTTCGTTTTCATTAAGAAGTCCCAGCATTTTGAAAGATAAAAACTGCGAAACTGCAGAATCCTTTTGACTTCTTCTTTTAGGGTTTAATCCCTTTTTGTTTACAATTCAAAAAAATCCCATATGCTTTGGTGAATTATTTTGGTGTTGAAGAACACATTTTGCTTTTGTTTATTCTTTGTGGGAAGAACTCTACAACCGGAGAGCTGCGTGCTATTGTGGAGGGAGTCCTTATGAAGTTCACTCTTGTGGAGAAGCCGTTTCTTTTCCATTGCTGACCATCTGTAGTTCTTGCGGGAGATTCCAGTCGAAGACATCGAAACTGACACCTGATGGTATATCGTATGTCACTCTTATTTTCATTGTAATACGTGTAAACCGTTCTTTACAAATTATAGTGAAAATAAAAGGTTATTGCCCTTCGGGAATTTTTCCTGAAATTTGTGTCGCATGCTTTATTTATTTATGGTTTGACACACGCACACACGTAGTTGCATGTTTAGGGGCTGAATTGATTTGGTTTAAAAATAGACTTTAATTAAATAAATGTGCCAAATTAGAAATTTACGAATTTAATCAATTATCACATTGTCATACGTTTTAGAAATTGGTATCAGAGCTTATTTAAGCGATCACCACTTTTAAAAATTAATATCAGAGCTTATTTAAGCGATCACCACTTTTACAAACATTAATTTGAGCAAAATGAAAAACATAAAAGGGTTGAAAGGGTTCAATTGAAAATTCAAAAACTTAAAGAAAAGGTTTATTATTTATTTGATGAAATTGAGTTCTTGAAAAGGAAAATGAGGTTCTTGTGAAAGATAAAGATGAAGTTGAGCTTCAAAAAGAGGTTTTAATGGTTAATTTTGAAAAGCTTAATATTGAGCTTCAATGTGACAAAGATTTGAAAATAGACTTGATTGAAAGATTAGGTGTTCTTAAAGATATTTTATTAAACCATGGTCAAGTGAAAAATGACAAGATTGGTATTGGATTTTTTAAACTAATGGGAAATAAAGATGTTGATTCAAAATCAAAAGTAGAAATCTTTTCTTATAGAATGAACATGACTATGGAACCAACTCCACAAATGAAGAAAAAAGAGGTTGCGCCTATGTCATCATCTAGGTCTAGCACCTATAGTTGTTCTTTTTGTGGGAAAATAATCACATTTTCCAATTTTTCTTTAAAAGGGAGAAGCTTGCTAAGCTTGACGAGATAAGTGTTCATGAACCCTTGTCATAACCTAAGTTTGGGATAAATGTGTCCTATAGCACAAATTGCAATATGTATGGAAATTTTAATATAACTTATAAGTGGTTAAAATCTAGGAATGAGAGGTTCATTAGGGATATAAAGAGGGTCAGTAGAGATCTCTTAGTTAAGATCAAAGGAGAAATTAGTAAGTTAATGAGAAAGGTTGATCATGATGTTAATAATCAAAAGAAAAAGGTTAGGAGAGATGTTCCTATTCCTAGGGCTAGAGGTAAATTTACTAGGAACAAGATTCCTATGAGGAAAGATAGGTGGGTAACTAGATTTGTGAGAGGTATGCTAAGAAATTCTCCAATAATAAAAATAGATATTTAGAATGATCAAAAGAGTGAGTTTAAGAAGAAGGAAGTTATCTTCATAACTCCCAAAGATCCATAAAATGCAATAACCCCTCTACCTAGTGTAATACCCCGTATTTTTATGCTATATTAATTTGGGGATTTATTAAATTTAATGTGAATTAAATATTTAATAAAAATCCGGAAATTAATTATGTTATAATTATTAACCTGATGAGAGTTAGTAATTATGGGAAAATTTGTTGAATATTACTAATGAGAAAAGTAATATATAATAGTGGTCATATTAAATGTCACGAGTGAATAAAATGACAATTTTAGAAATTTGAGTCGGGACGCGCCCGTGTCGCGTCGGGACTAAATATTGATAAATAAAAGTAAATATTTTATAAGTTGTTCGTATGGTCGTTTTGAGTGCGCCAACGCGTCCGGAAAGGTCGATATAGTCAGAAAAGTATACCCGGGGGTTTGATTTGGGTCTCGGGGCGTTTTTAGGCCTAACTAGTATCCCGGGAGGGCATTTTAGTCATTTTGTATTTTTGGGTAATTAAACCGACGAAAATTAAAGGGGTTATATCAGATGTTTAGGTTATCTCCTAGGGTTAGATAACTCAAAACACTAGAACGGCCATTGGAGAGGAGAGAAGAGAGCTCTCAAGGCATTCCAAGGCTCAAAACTCACCCGTTTGCACCGCCGCCACCGCTAATGCGTAGATCGCGAAATGGGGAACGCAACCACACCAAATTCAACACCAAACCAGATTTCTGAAAATCCCAGGCAAGTGTTTATCTTGCTTATTTCATTGATGCATCTTTCATATTGGTTTAGGAATGATTAGGATGAATTGTATGGAAGAAAAATCCAATTTGAGATAGGAAATTGCATGTAGTGATGACTTAAATGATATTCTAGAAACCTTTTGTGATGTAGAGGATTAAACCACGAAATGTTGATGTTGTATAAGAAGGAAATTCTGGGAAAACATATTAGAACCATGATTAAGAGATTTCTAGGGTTCTTGAGTTTTAAATGAATTTTGGCTTGTTAATCCATGTTTAGTGACGGAAATTGACATATTTTACGTAGGAAATGCATAATATTATGTTAGGATGTTAGTAGTATAAATATTTGGACGTTTGGGAATGCAAAACTTGAATTTGGATGAAGATATGTGTTAGAACCCGTAACTGCAAAACTGCAGATATCGCAATACCTGTTTGATCGATCGATCGAGCCCAGATCTTCGATCGATCGAAGGTTCGATCGATCGAGCCCCTAACCTCGATCGATCGACCCCTCCTGGAAGACTTAAGTTCCCCTTTTAAAATTGTTGAATTGATTCGAAATGAATAAAACTCCTTAGACATCCTTGTTAAAATAATTTGGGAGATAATGATGACCAGTAAGATTCATTTATGAATAAGAGACCTTTAATGTAAGGCGAAATCTATATTTTTGGGATATTTTGCATAAGGGACAATGTAAGTATATATTAAAGGGGAGAGACACGTAAGAGAGAGTTACGTTGGAACATAAATGGATACCTACTGAAGTGTACATTTGGAAGAATAGAGTCCATGAGGGTTACGTAGTAAGTTGGAAAAACCCTTCGAATTAAAGTTAGAAACGAACCATTATACTTGATAAATAATAATGGGAAAATAAGGATAAATGTTGTGAATGTGGGTTATGGGATAAACCTAAATTGATATAATAAAAGTGGTATATTTATATGATTGTGTATGAATATATTATATACTTGTGAAAATCATGCCCACGCTACTTGCTATCCCTGAGGTTGCCGCGCTGGAACAGTCTTATCTCGAATGGGCCTTTATGGGGGATATTGACTCGTACCCTAGAAGATAGAAATCCTAGGTACAGGCTATCGAATCGGTAGTCACGGTCCTAAGAGACGTGAGGGTATGTACTGACCTCTTGGACTTGGAAACTATGCCTCGGCTCAATATTGTTTGTGTATGTATTTATACAGTTCGAGAGTGATTCCGAACTTGTATTCCCTTTAGTACGATTGATACGGGGATTGGATAGCAGAGTATGCCCGCACCATAATTTTTATGTGGGGTGCTGTTAGAATATATATATTATACGAGTATTTAATATATATATGAACTTCTGAAATTTGGGAAGCTGCCTACTGTGTTATGGTAAGTAAGACATGTATAATGACTCAAATTGGAAATACTTTTTTTGAAAAGTATAATATGATATTGAAAAACTTTATGAATCAATAAAGTTAAAATGAGCGTTTTGTACTAAATGAAATTATCCTTTTTAAACCATGATGTTGTTAAATCTTAAATCTTGAGAGTCACCTAAGATAAGTTAAATCCTTGGGGAAAGATAGTGTGATATATGATGAGATAAACCATTGGGAAGGTTAGTGCGATAGGAGTGCACATTAGAAGAGAGGTGAGAATTTCTCAAGAGAGTGTCGCACTAATATGTTGTTGCATTGGCATGTATCAATTTAAATACTTGCTAAACGAATTTTTAAATCATATACACTATCGGGCTCTGACCCGTTTCTATTCCTTTTTCTCTCTTGTATATATATGTATATATTGCAAGTTCCCAGCCACAGGGGCGTCTTGTTTAGGATCCCTTGGAAGGAACGTGATGCAGCTTAGGTGGGAGTTGCAGGCCACTTGCTTAGACGATTTCATTTACTTGATTCCACTTCTATCATTCTCCTTATTGGGCATGTGTCGCCCTTTCCTCTATTTATCTGTTTTATTGGGACATTTGTATTTCAGTTATTTCTACTACTGTTACTTTGGGATTTATTCAGCATGTATGTTTTACTTTAAGTTTTAAGTGCTGGGATTTAGTTGTTGAATGTTTAAATTAATTGGATTATACGTTCCAGGATTATTGTGGTGTGATTCTTTAAATATTGAATTGTTGTAGATAATTAAATCTTTATTTTCAAAATAAAATTTGGAAAGTAATGTTTAAAAATGGTTTTGACACTTAGCTTAATTAAATAGGGTGTTAAATTTGGAAAAGTTATTTTTACGACAGTGATGCTAAAAATGAACCAACTGTTCACCTTGATTTTAATTTAATAAAGGAGTGATTGCCCGATATTTAATTAGGCGAGGTGTCACAGGTGGTATCAGAGCACCAGGTTCTAGTGTCCATAGGATCTGTACGACTTATTTTCGCTTTCAGCTTAACGTTTTTGCTATAGAGCCCTATTTTTAGGATTGTTGTATTTCTGCTTTTACGTTACGTCTTCTGCTATTTGAGATTTGATAATGACTGGAGACTAATAAACTTCTTCACGTTTCAGATGCCTCCGAGACGTGCACCGAAGGATAGGCGTGCCCAGGCCGAGCAGCCAGCAACTCCGGCACAAGGCACTATGAATGTTAATGAAGTAGCCACCATTGTTGCTCAGGCGGTGAATACCGCGCTAGCGGTGGTTCAGCAGGCTCCACCCCAGATTCAGGCAGTGGCGCCAGTACCAACACAGCTTCCATCTGCATGGGAGAGGGTTATGGATGCTTTTCAGAAGGCGCATCCCCCTGAGTTCTCTGGTAGCTCAGATATCGTCACGGTCAGCCAATGGAAGAAAGACATCCAGCGGCATCTTCGTATGTATGAGTGCACCGACGTGCAAAGGAAGTTATTGGCTTCCTTTAAGCTGGTGGGGGCCGCTTTGCAGTGGTGGGAGTCCACTACCACCTTGGAGGAGAGGGACACGATCCCTATTCAGTCGTTCTGGGAGCGGTTTGACCGCAAGTACTTTCCACCCGCCGTGCAGACTGAGATGAGGCGGAAATTACTGAATTTGAAACAGGAGAACTCTACCGTTGCTGAGTATGAGGAGGAGTTCACGAGACTTCTAACCATAGTGCCAGATGAGGCACCTACTGAGAGTAAGAAAATTATGTTGTTTGTGGACGGGTTAGCTTGGAGGATCCGTCAGCATCTTATAGGGAATCTATCTCTGAGTACTTTCACTGATGTACTCAATTCTGCGTTACTACATTGCCAAGATCACCGCTTCCATCTGCAAGGAAGCAAGAGAGCAGGAGAGTCCAGCCAGCAAGGCAGGACCGGGGGTAGTAGTGCTAGTGGGGCACCATCTCATGGACAAACTCGTCAGCACGAGCAGAGTTCCCATCAGGGGGACCCTGCTAAGCGATTCCATTCAGGTGATTCTAGACAAGGATTTGGGGGTTATAGGCAGGGCCAGCAGGGCCAGCCTAATCAACAGGGCCAACAGCGTGCTAATCAGGGCCAACAGGGCCAGTGGCGGGGAGGTAACGGCCAGCAGGGTCAGAGGGGAGGTAACTTCAGAGGCCGGTGTTTTGTATGCGGCAAGCATGGTCATAAGCGCCAGGATTGCCCAGAGGGTAATAGGGCCCCACAGCAGCAGGGTGCCCGTAATGAGCCACAGAGATCACTTTTTCCAGCTGCCCTCCCAGCTCCAGCCCAGGTGCCAGCCCTACCAGCCATTCCAGCAGCTCCAGTGCAGCAGGGGCAGTTACAGTACGGATGTGTCTATAACGTCCACCAGGCAGCAGCTACACAGGCACCACCCGCGATTGAGGGTATGTTTCCTATCCATGGTACTATGGGTCAGGTTTTGTTTGATACTGGGGCGACGCATTATTTTATAGCTACGCATTTTGCGAAGGCCTTAGGGTTGTTAGCCACAGCAGAGAGCACAGTGACGTGTGTAGACTCACCACTGGGGAGTGGGTCGCTTATCTTCTTTATATGCCGGGGAGTGGGAGTAGAGATTGGTAGTTTGGTATTACCTGCAGACATGTTAGTCTTAGATATGCATGAGCACGATGTTATTATCGGTATGGATTGGCTCGCAGCTTATAGAGCCATGATTGATTGCTTCGGTGGGAGCATTGTTTTTGCCATTCCGGGGCAAGAGATGTTTGTAGTGGCGATGCCTCGCCCAGAGGGAGGCTCGATCGCTCATTTGTATTATATAGAGGAGGATACCTCTAAGGAGGTTGTGATTCTGTTAGACTCAATTCCAGTTGTTCGTGAGTATTCCGATGTGTTTCAGGAGATACTAGGCCTACCCCCCAGTCGAGAGATAGACTTTATCATAGATTTATTGCCAGATATGAGACCTATAGCACGCGCTCCATACTGTATGGCTCTGGTGGAGATGCGGGAGTTACGAGATCAGATAGAGCAGCTGTTAGGTCAGGGCTTCATTCGCAGGAGTACCTCACCTCGGGGCGCTCCAGTCTTATTTGTGAAGAAGAGAGATGGTTCACTGAGGTTATGTGTGGACTACCGGGAGTTGAACAAGGTCACGATACGGAATAAGTATCCGTTGCCTCGAATCGATGATCTGTTCGACCAGCTGAGGGGAGCAACTTTCTTTTCGAACATAGATCTGAGGTCGGGGTACCATCAGCTACGTATTAGAGAGCAGTATGTTTCAAAGACTGCCTTCTTGACGAGATATGGGTCTTACGAGTTCAGAGAGATGCCATTTGGTCTCACAAACGCTCCAGCCGTATTCATGGACTTAATGAACCGAGTATTCAGAGAGTTCTAGGATCAGTTTGTCATCGTCTTCATAGATGACATTTTGATATATTCACACTCAGTGGAGGAGCATGTCGAGCACTTGAGGCAGGTTCTTCAGACTTTACGAGAGCATCAGTTGTATGCTAAGTACGAGAAGTGTGGATTCTGGTTGCGAGAGGTACAGTTCTTGGGGCATGTTTTTTCTGAACAGGGGATAGCAGTCGACCCGAGTAAAGTGTCAGCGGTGAGGGAGTGGGGACAGCCCACGACACCGACGGAAATGCGTAGTTTCTTGGGGTTAGCCGATTACTACAGGAGATTCATTCGGGGATTCTCCAAAATAGCGGGTCCATTGACGAATCTGACTCGCAAGGGGGTACCATATGTTTGGGATGATGCTTGTCAATTGGCTTTCGACAAGCTGAAAGACAAACTTACTTTAGCACCAGTCCTTGCTTTACCGAAGCCGGGTGTGGAGTACCTGGTTTACACCGATGCCTCTTTACGGGGACTTGGGGGAGTACTTCAATAGGAAGAGAAGGCTATAGCTTTTGCCTCCCGCAAGCTTAAGCCGCATGAGAAGAATTACCCCACCCACGACCTGGAGTTAACAGCGGTCATTTTTGCACTGCGGATATGGAGATACTATTTATTGGGGGATAAGTTCCGTTTGTTCACAGACCACAAGTCACTGCAGTACCTGTTCACTCAGCGAGAGCTGAATATGCGTCAGCGCAGATGGTTAGAGTTTGTGAAGGACTATCAGTTCGACATACAATATCATCCGGGGAAGGCCAACGTAGTTGCTGATGCATTGAGCCGTAGACCGGTAAATGAGGTAGCGAACGTCTGGAAAGCGAGGTGGAAGGAGTTGGGTCACCAGGACGCAGTAGCCCGTTCCTTCATATCTGTTATGACAGTCACACCCGAGATTGTTACAAGGGTAATACAGGCCCAAACCACAGACCCGTTTTGCCAGGAGCATATTGTATGACTTTTAGCCGAGGGTGCTGAGTCCTATTCTGTTAGTTCTGACGGGGGTTTGAGGTTTTATGGGAGGTTAGTGGTTCCAGAAGGGGCAGAATTGCGTCATGCAGTGATGACCCAATCTCACGGGTCCCGATTTGCGGTACATCCTGGAGGAGATAAGATGTACCGGGATATGAGGAGGCAATACTGGTGGAGTTGGATGAAGAAGGACATTGCTGAGTTCGTGTCCAAGTGTTCTACCTGCCAGCTGGTGAAGGTGGACCATCAGAAACCGTCAGGATTGCTTCAGCCATTGGAAGTACCCGTGTGGAAGTGGGAGAGTATTTCCATGGATTTTATTACAGGGTTACCTACATCACAACGGGGCCACGACTCCATCTGGGTGATTGTAGACCGTTTGACCAAGGTGGCTCATTTTCTGCCGGTGCGGACAGATTATACCACGGGTCAGTATGCTCAGTTGTTCATTTCTGAGATTGTCAGATTACATGGGGTGCCCCTGAATATTGTATCAGATAGAGACAAGATTTTTGTGTCACGTTTCTGGGAAAGTTTTCAGGAGGCTATGGGTACTGAGTTGAGGTTGAGTTCAGCTTATCACCCACAGACAGATGGACAGACAAAGCATACTAATCAGATGTTAGAGGATATGCTACGCATGTGTGTTCTTGATTTTGGAGGAGGTTGGGAGCCACATCTTCCACTGGTAGAGTTTGCTTATAATAACTCTTATCAGTTTACGTTTGGTATGGCTCCATTTGAGGCTTTGTATGGCAGGCCTTGTCGTTCTCCAACTTGTTGGCTCGAGGTGGGGGATAACAAGTTGCTAGGACCAGAGGTAATTCAGGAAACCTCCGCGAGGATTGAGATGATTAGGAGTCGCATTCGAGTAGCCCAGGACAGGCAGAAGAGCTACACCGATGCGAAACAGTTCTTCCGGGAGTTTAATGTAGGGGACCAAGTGTTACTGCGTGTATCTCCTATGAAAGGAGTGATGAGGTTCGGGAAGAAATGGAAATTGGCCCCGAGGTACGTGGGACCATTTCCCATTATCGAGAGGATTGGGCCGGTAGCATACAGATTGGGACTACCAGAGCATTTACATCGCATTCACGATGTATTCCACATCTCGTCGTTGAGACGGTATCTTCGGGATGATATGGCCCATACTCACATCGCGATAGATGAGATAAACTTACATCCTGACAGCTCTTACGAGGAGAGACCGGTGGCTATCCTAGACTATAGTGAGAGGAGATTGAGGTCGAAGATAGTTCCACTTGTACGGGTCCAGTGGGAGCATCATAACGTGGAGGAATCCACTTGGGAGCGCGAGGCCGATATGTGCGAGAGATATCCAGATTTGTTCTTACCAGGTATGCCTTATTTTCCGAATTTCGGGACGAAATTCCGTTATTAGGGGGGAAGTATGTAATACCCCGTATTTTTATGCTATATTAATTTGGGGATTTATTAAATTTAATGTGAATTAAATATTTAATAAAAATCCGGAAATTAATTATGTTATAATTATTAACGTGATGAGAGTTAGTAATTATGGGAAAATTTGTTGAATATTACTAATGAGAAAAGTAATATATAATAGTGGTCATATTAAATGTCACGAGTGAATAAAATGACAATTTTAGAAATTTGAGTCGGGACGCGCTCGTGTCGCGTCGGGACTAAATATTGATAAATAAAAGTAAATATTTTATAAGTTGTTCGTATGGTCGTTTTGAGTGGGCCAACGCGTCCGGAAGGGTCGAGATAGTCAGAAAAGTATACCCGGGGGTTTGATTTGGGTCTCGGGGCGTTTTTAGGCCTAACTAGTACCCCGGGAGGGCATTTTAGTCATTTTGTATTTTTGAGTAATTAAACCCACGAAAATTAAAGGGGTTATATCAGATGTTTAGGTTATCTCCTAGGGTTAGATAACTCAAAACACTATAACGGCCATTGGAGAGGAGAGAAGAGAGCTCTCAAGGCATTCCAAGGCTCAAAACTCACCCGTTTGCACCGCCGCCACCGCTAATGCGTAGATCGCGAAATGGGGAACGCAACCACACCAAATTCAACACCAAACCAGATTTCTGAAAATCCCAGGCAAGTGTTTATCTTGCTTATTTCGTTGATGCATCTTTCATATTGGTTTAGGAATGATTAGGATGAATTGTATGGAAGAAAAACCCAATTTGAGATAGGAAATTGCATGTAGTGATGACTTAAATGATATTCTGGAAACCTTTTGTGATGTAGAGGATTAAACCATTAAATGTTGATGTTGTATAAGAAGGAAATTCTGGGAAAACAGATTAGAACCATGATTAAGAGATTTCTAGGGTTCTTGAGTTTTAAATGAATTTTGGCTTGTTAATCCATGTTTAGTGACGGAAATTGACATGTTTTACGTAGGAAATGCATAATATTATGTTAGGATGTTAGTAGTATAAATCTTTGGACGTTTGGGAATGCAAAACTTGAATTTGGATGAAGATATGTGTTAGAACCCGTAGCTGCAAAACTGCAGATATCGCAATACCTGTTTGATCGATCGATCGAGCCCAGAGATTCGATCGATCGAAGGTTCGATCGATCGAGCCTCTAACCTCGATCGATCGACCCCTCCTGGCAGACTTAAGTTCCCCTTTTAAAATTGTTGAATTGATTCGAAATGAATAAAACTCCTTAGACATCCTTGTTAAAATAATTTGGGAGATAATGATGACCAGTAAGATTCATTTATGAATAAGAGACCTTTAATGTAAGGCGAAATCTATATTTTTGGGATATTTTGCATAAGGGACAATGTAAGTATATATTAAAGGGGAGAGACACGTAAGAGAGAGTTACGTTGGAACATAAATGGATACCTACTGAAGTGTACATTTGGAAGAATAGAGTCCATGAGGGTTACGTAGTAAGTTGGAAAAACCCTTCGAATTAAAGTTAGAAACGAACCATTATACTTGATAAATAATAATGGGAAAATAAGGATAAATGTTGTGAATGTGGGTTATGGGATAAACCTAAATTGATATAATAAAAGTGGTATATTTATATGATTGTGTATGCATATATTATATACTTGTGAAAATCATGCCCGCGCTACTTGCTATCCCTGAGGTTACCGCGCTGGAACAGTCTTATCTCGAATGGGCCTTCATGGGGGATATTGACTCGTACCCTAGAAGATAGAAAACCTAGGTACAGGCTATCGAATCGGTAGTCACGGTCCTAAGAGACGTGAGGGTATGTACTGACCTCTTGGACTTGGAAACTATTCTTCGGCTCAATATTGTTTGTGTATGTATTTATACAGTTCGAGAGTGATTCCGAACTTATATTCCCTTTAGTACGATTGATACGGGGATTAGATAGCAGAGTATGCCCGCACCATAATTTTTATGTGGGGTGCTGTTAGAATATATATATTATACGAGTATTTAATATATAGACATGAACTTCTAAAATTTGGGAAACTGCCTACTGTGTTATGGTAAGTAAGACATGTATAATGACTCAAATTGGAAATACTTGTTTTGAAAAGTATAATATGATATTGAAAAACTTTATGAATCAATAAAGTTAAAATGAGCGTTTTGTACTAAATGAAATTATCCTTTTTAAACCATGATGTTGTTAAATCTTAAATCTTGAGAGTCACCTAAGATAAGTTAAATCCTTGGGGAAAGATAGTGTGATATATGATGAGATAAACCATTGGGAAGGTTAGTGCGATAGGAGTGCACATTAGAAGAGAGGTGAGAATTTCTCAAGAGAGTGTCGCACTAATATGTTGTTGCATTGGCCTGTATTAATTTAAATACTTGCTAAACGAATTTTTAAATCATATACACTATCGGGCTCTGACCCGTTTCTATTCCTTTTTCTCTCTTGTATATATATGTATATATTACAGGTCCCAACCACAGGGGCATCTTGTTTAGGATCCCTTAGAAGGAACGTGCTGCAGCTTAGGTGGGAGTTGCAGGCCACTTGCTTAGACGATTTCATTTACTTGATTCCACTTTTATCATTCTCCTTATTGGGCATGTGTCGCCCTTTCCTCTATTTATCTGTTTTATTGGGACATTTGTATTTCAGTTATTTCTACTACTGTTACTTTGGGATTTATTCAGCATGTATGTTTTACTTTAAGTTTTAAGTGTTGGGATTTAGTTGTTGAATGTTTAAATTAAATGGATTATACGTTCGAGGATTATTGTGGTGTGATTCTTTAAATGTTGAATTGTTGTAGATAATTAAATCTTTATTTTCAAAATAAAATTTGGAAAGTAATGTTTAAAAATGGTTTTGACACTTAGCTTAATTAAATAGGGTGTTAAATTTGGAAAAGTTATTTTTACGACAGTGATGCTAAGAATGAACCAACTGTTCACCTTGATTTTAATTTAATAAAGGAGTGATTGCCCGGTATTTAATTAGGCGGGGTGTCACACCTACTGAGTCAGATGAATGGAATACATATGGTTTGCTTGTGTAGGCCCTCATCCTAGGTATTTTATGATTCATATGGGATCATTCTATGAGTGAGTATTCTTATTGATATATTTGGATCGTTTTACGTACTTTTTGGTGATGATATTCATGCATTCCTCGTATGCTTTAGTCCTTACATAATATGTATGTATATGTTTCATCCTCTTTTAAAAACTAAAAATATTTTATATTTATTATTTTTGTGATGATTGATCAAGTTCTAGGTTAATGTTATTTATTGTATGAACGTATTTCAAAAAAGGATTGAAACACTGATTCAAAACGATGACATGCAAATGACAATGTTTTCAATGATATGTTTATAATTCATATGAAGAATCATGATAAGTTAAGTTTTATGACATCTTTGGTGTTAATTTCATATTACACATGCACATTACATGCATTTTGATCATACGAGACTTTTATATGACTTGCGTGATTGACTAATGTTTAAATCAATTATTAAACCCTAAGATCTAAGATTGGTCAATTCTTTAAAATGTTTCCATAGACCATTTGAGAGTTTTGTGTGAAAAATAACTTTACTTGATGGAGTTGATTGATGAGATGTTTATAAAAGGAAAAGGAATATCATTAGTAAGATTACATTGATTTAAATTTAAGCAACGCCGATAGATGTCAATAATAGTGTGTGAGTTTTTATAAAAAAAATCTATTTTATGATGAATAAATAAGTGCTAGAAAATTCAAGGCAAGTAAAACAAGATAAAGCTTTTCAAAGTTTTATATTATTTACTTTAGGGATTTATACATAATTTGAGGAAGATTACATGATTAGAATCTACCATTTTAAAGATCTCGAAAGGATATTTATATAATGATATTATTAAGAATGAAATGTAATTCGTATAAAACAATTATGTGAGTTCATTTTATTTTTTGATATACTATTTGTTAACATCATGCTATAATCGATATGCAAAATAGCGTAATTTATTTTAATATAATTCGAACTAATATGATTGATTGACTAATGTTTGTGCAGATTTATGTTTAATCCATGTCATTAATCTTAGTTCAAAGAAAATTTATGCAAATAGTCCATTTTATCATTGAAAGCCTAATTATTATCATTATACATGTTTTTATATTTAAATGTATATATGTGCTTGTTTGATTCTTTGACAATTCTAAAAAAATTAAAAATAATTTTAGTGCATGCATTTTTCATGTTGCATTGCATATTTTGAGAGAGTTTGGAATTTTGGATTCATACCAAGTCTTTTATGGAGATTTTCCCTGACTTGTGTATCATGTTCTAAAGTGTGCGCACGGTGGACTTTTGGTCCGTTCGCACGGATGTGCCAATTAGTAATTTTTGTACCCTTTTCCCCAAATTTGTTTGCATAGATGATTATTATGGTTTGTCTGTTTGCAAGGTTTTCAATTCATAAGTGTTCTTCAAGCCTAGTCACACGGCTGGAATTTTCCTCATGCGCACGGATATTGTCAGCACCCGTTCACGACCCTATTTCAACTTAAAAGGGTTTTGATCACTTTTGAATAACTCGCTCTTAATCTATCTCTAAAGTCACTCCCTAGAGAATTTTTACTCCTTGAACTCTTTTTCGCTACTATTTGGGTGATTAAACACATTTGATCATCAATTTGTGGATCCAGGATTTCTTTGCTCGTATTTACTATTTTGAGGGATTTCGAGATTCAATAACAGGTAACCATTTTAACTAATTTCTTTGATCTTAGATTGGTTCATTTTAGGATTCCTTAGGGTGTACAATAAGTATTGTATCAAAACTAATACCTTTAGATCCGTTCTTGTGATTTTGGTACTCAAGCTCTTGAGTTTTGCATTTTTTATCTTTGATTTCTATTGTTTAGCACTTGTTTGAGTATCAATTGTTATTGTTGTTGGTTTTTTATGGGTTTTGTCGATTATGTTTTGGTGTTTTTACTACTTTTTCTCGATTACCATGACGATATTAAAGAAGTTGGCGACCAAACGAGCCCTTAGTGGTCCAGGTAGCACGTTTAGGTCTCGTGATGAGCCTAGAGATATCTCTGACTCTACTGATTGTCATACACAACGACTTACAGAGGATTTTTTAAACCTAGTCATCGATTCGATTATTGATTGATCATACATGAGACTGAACTAGGATGGTACTCCATTACAGACAGATTTCTCGACCCGACTTGTACATACCGAGCGTGATGTGGATTTAGTACTCCATCACAGACAGATTTATCAACCCAACTTGTACATACTAAGCGTGATGTGGATTTGACACATCTAGAGCACATTCCTGAGGGCATTTATTGCATTTCACGTATTAAACATTTATCACCTTCATGCCTCATTTCCCCATATTCTTCGATGAAAGCATCCATAATTCGTAAATTCTACGTGAATCTATTGATTGCAGTTGCAGTTGATGACCCCATAATTCCTGAGGGCGTTCGAGGTGTTGAGATGATTATTACTGAGGATGTCCTTGCATCCTATCTTCGAATTGATCAAGTTGAGGATTCTCAATATATCCCCTTCTATGATAGTGGTACTGCTCTTGGTGCTCTAACATCATTCTTTGTTGGTCGAGAGCTGATGTGGGTAGGATCGGTTTTTAAGCAGATAGATCTGAGTGCTCGTTATTATTTTTTACACTTTGTAGTTACATACTATATCTTTCCATGACGTTGTACTCAAGATTTCCTATCGAGATTTCTAAGATGATGCATGCTCTCGCACTTTAGCTACCATAAAATTACCTTACCCGATCCTTGTGATTATTCGTCGAGGTGCATTTGATGCATCTTACGAGACCTTACCGTTCAGGCCTATGCTTACCGAATATGTCTATTCGCTTGGGGTTCCTAGGTTTATTGAAGACGATCTCTCACACATCATAAGTGAGATTACTAGCACATATATCTTGTTCTGTTGGTAAGATTTCTAGGAGACTCCCTACACCACCTGTCATCGACCCAAAGGCCGATATTCCTATACCAACACCAATACCGACACCAACCCCTGTTCTGATCCAATGGGTTCGAGATATCACCAATCGACCAGAGCATTAATGGAGGCTTAGTTTGCTTTGATTCGTGGTACACATGATAAGATTTTTAGTGTTATTGATCGACTTGAGTTATATTGATCATTATTACGATATGATTTGACGAGATCTTGAGATACTACTTCGATACTTTAATGCATTTGCATCTTTACATAGTGCCCCACACGAGACATATTCAGCATCGACATTGGAATAAAAAATTGCTCTTAGCGTTGTCGTTCTCACTGACCCATCTGATAAAGTTGAGATTTCTGATTCCAGCTCAGATTTTGATATCGAGGTGACCCCGTCAGACAATGACTTTAATGATTAGATAGGATTTTCTAGTTATCTTATATTATCTATTGAGTCATATGACACTACACCAAAAAGGCCAAATTGGCACCCTTCAGCCGGACAGGCTTGTCACGGTCAATGATCGTGACAAGGCCGTGATAAGTACTATTGTCACGGACCTGTCACGATCAATGACTGTGACAATCTTATAAAGTTGTCACGGTCAAGGACCGTGACATGTCCGTGACAACTTTCCCAGTAAAAACCTTTCCCTCTTCTTTTTTTCCCATCGTTTTTGTTCCCCTCTCTCTCTCTCTCTCTCTCTCTCTCTACTTTTAGGTATGATTCTCTCTCTCTCTTTCTCTTGCCTTTATATATATGTGTGTGTATATGTTCGTGTGTGTGTATATATGTGTGTGTATATGTTCATGTGTGTGTGTATATGTGTGTGTGTGTGTTCATGTGTGTGTGGTGGGGGGAGGGAGCAGGGGTGGGGGGTGGAGAGGGGGTGGGGAAGGTGGCTTATATGTGTGTGTGTGTGTGTGTATATATATGCGTATGTGTGTGTATATATATGTGTGTGTGCATGTGTGTGTGGTGGGGGGAGGGGGCAGGACTGGGGGGTGGGGGGAAGTGTGTGTGTGTGGTGGGGGAAGGGGGTGGGGCAGGAGTGGGGGGTGGGGAAGGGGGTTTGTTGTAGGGGGAATGGGGGTGGTGTGTGTGTGTGTATGGTGGGGCAGGGGGGAATGAGGGTGGTGTGTGCGTGTGTATGTGTGTGGTGGGGCGTTTAAATTCCCCTTATTTGGTTTTATCTTAATAAATTAATAATTATTGCGCATTTCATATGCAAGTACGATTTCCCCTCATTAAGAGATAATTGTTGAGACTCGAAGTAACTTTAATTGTATAGCTTTAATAAAATCAATTGTATACTTTAATTGTAAGTTTAATTGTATAGCTTTAATGATGATATACTTATAAGACGTGATGAAATGAATTAATTGAGTAAATGAATTATAAGGAGTACGGGATACACATTTGTTGGTTTGTTGTTGGTGTTGCCATTGGATTATAGTGGATCGATGTTGGATTGGTTAATTTTAGAAGTGGCATGACCACTGGATTATTGTCCATATGGGGGTGGGATTTTTTAACTTTTTCTAAAATTTCTTTGTATCACGAACAATATATATATAGTATGATAATTAAATGCAACATACTTGAAATTACATATAGTGCGCATAGATACTAGCCTTCTAGTTCTTATGCGTACGCATTCAATAGCCCTTAGACCCGTTCGAGAGTCATTACCCCATAATGAGATCTCTCGAATTGTCTCGTTTGGACAGTTTGTGACTGCATAATTTCTGTATAATAATATTCTTAGTGGCTTAAAGTTATTACTTTTGGAGGAAGTTCTTCAGTCGTATCCTAATGTTCTCTGGGTACATACTAGATTGACAAGTGTGAGTGTTATTTCAATTGATCAATTGAAATGACACTCACACTTGCCAATCTACGTCGTGTACTTGGAGAACTATGGGGATATGCTGCCGAATTTTTCTCAAATCGTAACAATGTGTATGAGTTGTTAAGTATATTACAGAAATATGCGGTCTTTAATGGGATAGGACCACTCACCCTTTATAGGATATGGGGGAAATAGGAATTTCTATTATAAATTAAATTTGAATTTGCAATTTAAAAATCGAATATAAATAAGACATAATAAAATGAAACATACTATAAATCTAAGTTTTATTTATACTAATCTAGGAATGTACGCTTCTTACCTTTAATAGGTGATTAGTTGTGGTAGCTGTGATGGGATATCCTAAATACAAAGAGTGGATGGGTGAGACAAATAGAATGAGGGATGTGTTTCCCAGAGGTACTAATGAATTTGTGAAATACGCAAAGAGATATCATAATGATGAAGAGTTTCATTGTCCGTGTGCTAGGTGTAATAATGGTAAGGTGTTTGAGTGGAAAACAGTTGAACTACATTTGTTAAGATGGGGTATGAAAGATATTTATCGATTTTGAAGTTGTCACGGTGAATTGAAAGTTTCTTTTGTCCCCAAACAACCTTCACAATAACCTTCAACAAGTAGGATATATATAGAAGGGGACGACGTAGATCATAATATGTTAGAGGATTTAGTTGATGATGCGTACGGAGTTTATGAAGTGGAGGGGAATGAGGTTACTAATGATCTACAAGGTTCAGGTGCTCGTGAAGATATCACGATAAACCTTGACGATGACTACCAAAGTTTAAAATTTAAGGCGACCCAACCATTATACTCTGGCTGTGAGAAAGATCAAACAACTTTACATGCCATGGTTGGTTTGCACAGTTTGAAGACGCAGTACGGTTTGTCTGGCAATAGCGTGACAGAAATTCTGAATTGGGTGAAGGGCTTACTACCTAAGGAGAATACGCTTCCAAAATTCCTATCTTGTTATGAAGAACAGTTTGAAAGGTCTGGGAATGAAGTATAAATCGATTAATGCTTATGTATATGACTGCATACTATACCGAAAGGAGTACGAAAATCTCGATCGTTATCCGGAATGCGATGATCCTAGATTTGTCCAATCTACTGGCAAGGAAGGCACAAGCTCAAAAGTGTCTCAAAAAGTGTTGAAATATTTTCTCGTTGGTCCTAGATTAAAGTGATTTTTCACAGTACCATGGATAGTGGAGGCAATGACTTGGCATGTTGAAATAGAAGTGTGGATGATTTGGCTGCTCCTAGCGAATATCAATCCATTTTTTATGATAACCCGAATTTCAAACAATTTTTCATTTTGTAATAAATATTCCAATTTGTACTTTATCAATCCATTTTTAATGCTTTTAATTGATTTGCACTTTATCATTTTCACTCTTGTGTAGTGTGCGTGTGTGTGGGCAGTATGGGTGGGAGTGGGGATATTTCGGATTTTGAGTAATTGTACATATTTGCAGTTAGATGTTGTTGTTTTGGAATTCAGAATTGAGGTGTTAAACAGTAATAATTCATTTGGATTTGTAATTGGACATATTTGCATGTCTTCTTCTAATTCATTTATATTTGTATTAATAACAACATTTTTTACAAAAAATGTCTCCTTCAGGTATTAAGGTGAGGATGCTGATTATGATGATGTCGTATGGGCTCGGTGGTAGCGGAGGCGACGAGGGATCCTAGGGCCCTAGGCTCCTCAAATATGGCAAATTGGGGATGGCCGTCGAGAACAAGACGGGCATATTAGCGAGATCCCTCGAGCTGGTAAAGACGATCATCGGACCGGTGTACACTAGTTGAAGGGAGGTGCCAAATGAGCTCAAGTTGGCTATTTAAGCGGCACTACAGGTATTGTATTTATATTTATATTTATATTTATATTTATATGAATATTTCAATTTCAATTTCAATTTTAATTACAACTACAATTTATATTTATATTTATTCGCAACTAACATTGTATTTGTTGGACAGGAACACTTCAGCCTTGGCCCAGAACTACGCGATTCCATCTTGGAGCAGTTGAGGGAGCAACACAAGACGTGGAAGAAAAATTTGCAGAGCCGATACTTTGGGAAGACCCGAGACTCCATTACCTGAATGCGTGACTCTGTCCCATCGAAGGAGCCGATCTCATAGGCACAATGGTAAAATTTCATTGAGAATGAGATCGGGGAGCGACAATTGGCATCTCGCCAATCGAGGAGGGAAAATCGGATGAAAAAGACGAACGTGCGCTACTCCGGTCGGACGTCTTACGTCGAGGTGGAGCATAGGATGATGGTAAAATTTTATTTTTCTATAATTACAGAAATATATTATTCTGCATTATTTTACTTTGCGGGGCCGATACTAATTTTGCATTATTTTATTTCAGGGGATGGGGAGTGTCCCTGTTGGTAGGCCACATAGGCTCGATACCTATGTGGCTATTCGAACGAAGAAGGGGAAGGATAAGGAGGTGTCCGTGATTGTCGCGTCCATAATTGTAAGTAATCCGACAGTTTACTTTTTGTTAATTACATTATAATTTTTTTATTTACATATTTATATAATCTTGTGTTTTTTGTCATTTCAGGCAAAGCTTAAGGAAGTGCATGAGTCGTAATCCGATGCCGACAAGGTGTAATACCCCGTATTTTTACGCATATTTATTTTATTATGAAATTATGAAAAATAGGGATTAATTAATTTAAAAGGAGAAAATTTAATTTGTAATTTATTCGATTTAATGGTAATAATTACTAGCGTGACGAGAGTTAGTAGTTATCGAAAATAATATTATGGCCGGGGTGAGATACACGGCAGTTATGTTATAATTATTTGGGACGCGCGTATGAGTTGCGTCACTAATATGTATTTGGGGGTTAATAAGGTAAATTATTTTTATATAACTTGAATGATTATTTTGAGTGCGCCAAAGTGTCTGGAAGGGTCGAAATAGTCAGAAAACACTACTTGGGTGTTTTATTTGGAGTCCGGGGCATTTTAGCCCAAAACGACACCCCAGAGGGGTATTTTGGTCTTTTGGGATTTTGGGATTTTTGGGTAATTAAATGGACGAAAATTAGGATTAATTAAAATCATTGAGGGTTAGTGGTCTGTAAGTTTCAACTTACGTGAGAAAGAGAGAAAAAGAGAGAGAGAACCAAGGAAGAAGAAAACTTCATTGGAGCTCTAAGCCAAGAACTCAAGCTTTCACAGCAAAAATTACACTAGCGCATAGATCGTGTCAAGAGGATAAACCACATACTAATTTCAGTCCAAGAATCAGAAGTTCATTACGAGGCAAGTGTTTATCTTTCTCCTTTTTTAGCATATATTATTCGTGTTAATTTAGGTTTGATGTTATAAACTTGGTGCAATGAAAACTCAAGTTTAATTAGACTAAATTGTGAAGAAACCTTATGAATTAGAGATGGTTATGCTTGTAGAGGTTTTACCTTTGTTGGACTATTAAAATCTGGGAATTTTATGTCTTAATCACGAATTATAATAAGAGTTTTAGACAATTAAAATTTTGGGTTCATATTTAAGAGACTTATTTGAAATTGAAGAGATTGTTGAATTCCAATTGAGTATATAAGGACTTGACCATTAATTCATATTATAAAGTATCTTAGGGTGGTTTGGAGTAGTGTAGGAACATTACATTAGGATTGGGGTGAGCTTGGAATGAGATCGAAGTATGAAATTGGAGAAAAACGAGTTTAGAGAAGAACTGGGTATGTCCAGAATTCTCGTTCGAACGAACCTTCTAACGAGATTTCTAATGAACTTTCTAATGAGTTGCTGAATTGGTTCGAAGTGGGAACTTCATTCAAACGAGAACCCTGAAACTTCTAATGATATTCCAGAATGGGTTTTTAAGGTCCATTCGAGTTAAAAACCATCCTAGGGTTATCCAAGCGAGTGTATTAACCTACGTGAGTAACGGGTGGCTTAAATTCCAAAGTGTTCGGGAACTAAGGGTGTAATGGTCCTCGGGGTATTGAATTTATGTGAAAACCTAGGAGAGAATGGAAGTCCTAGAAAGGCTATATATATATACGGATATCGCGGAGAGTAATGGCGTTAATACTACTTACGGATTATAGTATTTGGGTTATGTGAATACCTATTAATGTATATAAGTTGTGTACATGCTTTTTACTTGGAATATCATGTGTGTGACATACCTAGCTACTGGCTATCGAACGGGGGTTAACGCGTTGTGGACAACCATATCTTGTGTGCCTTCGGGGGGATTTCGAGTCGTACCACTAGAGCATGGAACCTAGGTACGGGCTATCTATGAGAATGATAGTGATGACGGTCGTATGGGTGCGTAGGTATGCACATAGTCCATCGACTTGGAACTATGTTCGCCTCCAATATGTGTATATGTTTTATTGGTTCCTGAGAGATTGAACCTATTGTCCTCTATGCGTGAGCGTTGCAATGGGACTAGATAGCCGAGTATGCCTAGCACCAGGGGTTTCTGAACCATGGGTGCAATATTGATATATTTGTATGTATACGTAGTGAGATTCTATATATGTATACTGAGTTCCTATTGTGTGTTTCATATTGGCTACTTTATTAAAGTATATACTTAATGGGTCACAGTTGAGAATTAAGAATGCTAGGAGAATGAGTTATAACATCCTCAAACATATTCCTAAATAATAGTAATATATTGGTTTCGGATTATTTAGATAATGTATCTAGCATAGTGGTTATCCTACATTTAGTCAGGTAGAGTATCGAGACTAGTATGGGTAGTTGGACTCGCTAGGTGTGCACATTAGATGAGAGGTGAGCATGTCAAGTGAGTACGCTAAGTTAACATGGATAATATATGTGCTAATTAAATCAATTTAAGCACTTGCTATATTTAAACTGTTTTTTACTCAGGATCTGACCTATTTTTCTGCAAATCTCTTTTCTTGTTCTATTATTTTAGGTGCTCAGCCACAGGGACACCAGACTTAGGAGATTCCATTCATTTGCCAAGCTGTTGCTGATGTGGAAGCTACAGGATATTGCTAGTAGACGTTTCTGAGTCTATTTCTCCTTATCCATCAGTCATTTCATTTCAGTTGGACATGTCGTCCCTCCTATTTTACATTCAGAGATTTAGAGTTGTTTTATTCTATCATTAGACTTTGATTTCATGTTATTGGATTATTGTATGGGATTTTGACTGGATGTGTTTATTTCAGTTCTTTATTTAAACTCAGTTAGTTCTTTCCTTATTGATATTGTGATGTATGGTGATGATTAAATTATTTCCCTTTATGGTTGATGGTTAATAACAAGATAAAATTTTGACACCAACCTTTTTAAATATTAGGTGATTAGTTTTTATTAAATTAAAATTTGAATTTTTGATAGTGATGCATTATCTGAACCAACTTGATATTCTAAAATAAATTAATTGAGGACTGATCACCCGGTAATTAATTCGGAGGGGTGTCACAAGTGGTATCAGAGCATCAAGTTCTAGTGTCTTTAGGATCTGTACAGCTTGCTATGTTTTCGGGTAGCGTCATTTGATATAGAGCCCTATATTTTAGGATTGTTGTACTCTTTATGAATTTTACGTTCGTCAGCTACTTTGAGATAATAACTGTAGACTTATGAAACTTTTCTCTCCTTTTAAATGCCTCCTCGACCTGCACAGAGAGTTACCTGGGATGCCCAACCCGAGCCTCAACCTGCACCATCTTAGGGTATGATGAATGCCACTGAAGTTGCCACCATTGTAGCTCAGGTGGTAAATGTGGCATTGGCAGTTGTGCAGCAGGCACCGGTGGTGGCTCCAATTCTATACCAGGCCTTCCCATCTGCTTAGGAACGTATTAGGGATGCCTTCCAGAAGGCACATCCTCCGGAGTTTACAGGGAGCTCCGATGTGGTGGTAGCGAGCCAATGGAAGAAGTATATACAGAGGCATTTGAGGATGCATGAGTGCGCGGAGGTGTAGAGTCAGATACTGGCCACATTCAAGTTAGTGGGAGCAGCACTGCAATGGTGGGAGTATATTACCACCGCTGAGGAGAGAGACACACTCACTATTCGAGACTTTTGGGTACAGTTCGACCGTAAGTATTTCCCCTCGACCGTCCAAACAGAGATGAGACGAAAATTGGTGAACTTGAAACAGGAGGGAAAGACCGTGGCAGAATATGAGGCAGAGTTTATCAACCTTCTGAACATTGTACCAGATGAGATCCCAACTGAGGAGAAGAAGACTCAGTATTTTATGGATGGGTTGACATGGAGGATCCGCCAGCATTTGATAAGCAATCTCTCTTTGGCCACCTTTTCAGACGTGGTTAATGCAGTACTACTCCACTGCCAGGACACCGTTTTCATCTGACTGAGGTTAAGCGAGTAGAAGAGTCAAGCCAGCAGGGCAGGACAGGAGGAAACAATGTCAGTGGGGCACAGGCAGTTCAGGGTCAGCATAGACACATTGACCAGGGTTTCCAGCAGGGGGATCCTAAGAGGTTCAGGTCAGGAGGTTTTAAACATGGGCAGGGAGGCTTTCAACATGGTCAGCAGGGTCAGCACAGCCATCAGGGCCAGCAGCAGGTTCAGCAGGGCCAGAATGGCCAAGGGAGGGGTGGTAACGACCATCAAGGCCGAGGATAACAAGGACAGAGGGGAGGACCCTTCCCAGGGAGATGTTTCACTTGTGGCAACACTGGCCACAAACATTAAGATTGTCCTCAAAAGGGTAGAGGCCAGTAGCAGCTGCAGCAGGGTGCTCGTTAGGAGCCCCAGAGACCGTTATTTCCCGCAACTCTCCCAGCACCTCCACAGATGCCAGCACTGCCACCCATTCCAGCCGCCCTAGTTCAGCAAGGGCAGCTTCAGTATAGATGAGTCTACAATCTTCACCAAGTCACAGTTCCGTAGGACCCACCCGCGATTGAGGGTATGTTTTCTATCCAGGGGGCTTTGGGGAGCATTTTATTTGACATGGGGGCCACACACTCTTTTATTGCCACGGGGTTTGCACGTACTACGAGATTGTTTGATACAACAGAGAGTACGATCACTTGTGTGGATTCTCCATTGAGTAGAGGTTCTGTTATTTATTTTATTTTATTTATCGGGGAGTGGGTATAGAGATTGGGAGGTTTATCTTACCTGTTGACATGCTCGTATTGAATATGTTCGAGTATGACGCGATTGTAGGTATGGATTGGCTTGTCAGGTATAGGGTCATGATTGATTATTTTAGTAGGAGTATAGTCTTTGCCATACCCGGTCAGGATATGTTCCTGGTGGTAATGCCTTGCCCTGAGGTAGGATCGTCCACACATTTATACTATATAGAGGAGGAGACCTCTAGGGAGGTGGTGGTACCACTTGACTCGATTTCGGTTGTTCGAGAGTTTGCCGATGTGTTTCGGGAGATTCTGGGGTTACCACTGAGTAGAGAGATAAAATTCGTCATTAATTTAGCGCCGAGCACTCAGCCAATAGCCCACACACCTTACTGTATGGCTCCAGTAGAGATGAGGGAGTTATGTGACCAGATTGAGCAGTGGTTGGGGCAAGGGTTTATCCGTAGGAGTACTTCGTCGTGGGGTACTCTCGTACTATTCGTTAAGAAGAGGGATGGATCGTTGAGGCTATGTGTTTATTACCGGGAGTTGAATAAAGTCACGATACGGAACAAATATCCGTTGCCTCGAATCGATGACTTATTCTACCAGTTGAGAGGAGCTGCCTTCTTCTCGAAGATTGACTTGAGATCGGGATATCATCAGTTGCGCATCAGGGAGTCGGGCGTATCGAAGACGGACTTCTTGACAAGATATGGTTCCTATGAGTTCAGGGTTCTGCCTTTCGGGTTAACCAACGCCCCAGCCGTGTTTATAGACTTGATGAATAGGGTGTTCAGAGAGTTCCTGGACTAGTTCGTCATCATCTTCATAAATGACATTCTGGTTTACTCGCAGACCGAGGAAGAACATGCCGAGCACTTGAGGCAAGTTTTGCAGGCACTGCGCCAGCATGAGTTGTACGCCAAATACGAGAAATGTGGGTTTTGGCTGAAGGAGGTCCAGTTTTTAGGGCATATCATCTCTGACAGAGGGATATCCGTGGATCTGGGGAAGGTGTCAGCGGTGAGGGAGTGGGGATAACCCATGACACCGATCGAGATACACAATTTCTTGGGCTTAGCCGGATACTACAAGAGGTTCATTTGAGGGTTATCAAAGATAGTGGGTCCGTTGACACACCTGACTCGAAAAGGGGTGCCGTTTATCTGGATCGACGCCTGTCAGTTAGCCTTTGATGAGTTGAAAGACAAGTTAACCTCAACACCCATGTTAGCATTACCCAGGCCGGGAGTGGAGTATCTAGTCTACACTGATGCATCCTTATTAGGACTTGGAGGTGTACTTCAGCAGGAGGATCAGGCTATAGCTTATGCTTCCCATAAGCTTAAGCCTCACAAGAGGAATTACCCCACCCACGATTTAGAATTGGCAGCGGTGGTGTTTTCACTTCGGATTTGGAGACATTACCTCCTGGGAGAGAAATTTTGCTTGTTCACAGATCACAAGTCATTACAGTATCTCTTCACATAAAAGGATCTGAATATACATCAGTGTCGGTGGCTTGAGTTTGTGAAGGATTATCATTTTGATATCTAATACCACCCAGGAAAGGCTAACGTGGTAGCATACGCGTTGAGCCATAGGCCGGTAGAGGAGGTGGCCGAAGTATGGAAAGAGAAATGGAAGGAGTTAGGGCACCAGGATGCGGTGGATCGATCGTTCATGTCTGTGATGATGGTTACGCCCCAGATTATTACGAGAATAGGCTCAGACAACTGATCCGTTCTGCCAAAGTTAGATAGTGCAACTTTTAGCATAGGGGGCCGAGTCTTATACTGTGGGTTCAGAAAGGGGTCTACGTTTTAATAGAAGGTTGGTTATTCCTGAGGGGGATGACTTACGACACGAGGTGATGACAGAGTCGCACGATTCACGATTTGTGGTACATCCCGGTGGGGATAAGATGTACCAGGATATGCGTAGAAAGTACTGGTGGAGCGGGATGAAGAAGGATATTGCCGAGTTTGTCTCGAAATGTGCCACTTATCATTTGGTAAAGGTGGACCATCAAAGACCGTCGGGACTTCTACAACCATTAGAGGTTCCTATGTGAAAATGGGAGAGCATTTCCATGGACTTCATCACGGGATTACCTACATCGCAGAGGGGTCACGATTCGATATGGGTGATAGTGGATCGACTGACCAAGGTAGCCCACTTTCTGCCAGCCAGGACAGATTACACCACGGGACAGTACGCCTAGATATTCATAGCAGAGATAGTGAGACTCCACGGAATGCCTCTCAATATCATGTCTGGCAGAGATAAGGTGTTTGTGTCTCGATTTTGAGAGAGTTTTCAGGAGTCGATGAGTACGGAGTTGCGAATGAGCACAACCTATCACCCGTAGACGGATGGTCAGACCGAGCGAACAAATTTGATGTTAGAGGACATGTTATGTATGTGCATCATTGATTTTGACGAAGGCTGGGAGCAGTACGTCCCGCTTGTGGAGTTTGCCTATAACAACTCCGACCAGTTTACTATCGGTATGGCTCCATTCGAGGCACTATACGGCAGACCTTGTCGTTCCCCGGAATGTTAGTTAGAGGTGGGGGACAACAAGCTACTTGGTCCGGAGGTGATTCAGGATACTTAGGCGAGATAGAGTTGATACGGATCCGTATTCGGGTTGCTCAGGATCGACAGAAGAGCTACGCTAACGCCAAACGGTATTTCTCAGAGTTCAACATTGGGGATCAGGTGTTACTTCGGGTGTCTCCTATGAAGGGAGTTATGCATTTTGGGAAGAAGGAAAAGTTGACACTAGTTATGTAGGGCCATTCCCCATTATCGAGAGGATTGGGCCAGTTGCTTATAAACTTGGGTTACCAGAGCACTTGCATAGGGTCCATGACGTGTTCCATATATCTTCGATAAGGAGATTTCTTCGGGACGATTTGGCCCATACTCACATTATATTGGAGGAGATCTACTTACAGCCTGATATCTCCTACGAGGAGGGGCCGATTGCTATCCTAGACCGTAGCGAAAGGAAGTCGAGGTCGAAGATAGTACCACTAGTTCGTGTTCAGTGGCAGCACCATAATGTTGAGGAATCAACCTGGAAGCGCGAGGATGACATGCGTGAACGTTATCCAGAGTTATTCTTGCCAAGTATATATTCATTTCTGAATTTCGGGACAAAATTATGTTATTAGGGGAGAAGTATGTAATACCCCGTATTTTTACGCATATTTATTTTATTATGAAATTATGGAAAATGGGGATTAATTAATTTAAAAGGAGAAAATTTAATTCGTAATTTATCCGATTTAATGGTAATAATTACTAGCATGATGAGAGTTAGTAGTTATCGAAAATAATATTATGGTCGGGGTAAGATACACGACAATATGTTATAATTATTTGGGACGCGTGTATGAGTCATGTCACTAGTATATATTTGGGGGTTAAAAAGGTAAACTATTTTTATATACCTCGAATTACTATTTTGAGTGCGCCAAAGTGTCCGGAAGGATCGAAATAGTCAGAAAACACTACTCGGGTGTTTTAATTGGAGTCCGGGGCATTTTATCCCAAAACGACATCCCGGAAGGGTATTTTAGTCTTTTGGGATTTTTGGGTAATTAAATGGACGAAAATTAGGTTTAAATAAAATAATTGAGGGTTAGTGGTCTGTGAGTTTCAACTTACGTGAGAAAGAGAGAAAAAGAGAGAGAGAACCAAGGAATAAGAAGACTCCATTGGAGCCCTAAGCCAAGAACTCAAGCTTTCACACCAAAAATTACACTAGCGCATAGATCGTGTCAAGAGGATCAACCACATACCAATTTCAGTCCAAGAATCAGAAGTTCATTCCGAGGCAAGTGTTTATCTTTCTCCTCTTTTAGCATATAATGTTCCTGTTAATTTAGCTTTGATGATATAAACTTGGTGCAATGAAAACTTAGGTTTAATTAGACTAAATTGTGAAGAAACCTTATGAATTAGAGATGGTTATGCTTGTAGAGGTTTTACCTTTGTTGGACTATTAAAATCTGGGAATTTTATGTCTTAATCACGAATTATAATAAGAGTTTTGGACAATTAAAATTTTGGGTTCATATTTAAGAGACTTATTTCAAATTGAAGAGATTGTTGAATTCCAATTGAGTATAAAAGGATTTGACCTTTAATTCGTATTATAAAGTATCTTAGGGTGATTTAGAGCAGTATAGGAACATTACATTAGGATTGGGTTGAGTTTGGAATGAGATTGAAGTATGAAAATTGGAGAAAAATGAGTTTGGAGAAGAACTGGGTATGTCCAGAATTCTCGTTCGAACGAACCTTCTAACGAGATTTCTAATGAACTTTCTAATGAGTTGCTGAATTGGTTCGAAGTGGGAACTTCGTTCAAACGAGAACCCTAAAACTTCTAATGATATTCCAGAATGGGTTTTTAAGGTCCATTCGAGTTAAAAACCATCCTAGGGTTATCCAAGCGAGTGTATTAACCTACGTGAGTAACGGGTGGCTTAAATTCCAAAGTGTTCGGGAACTAAGGGTGTAATGGTCCTCGGGGTATTGAATTTATGTGAAAACCTAGGAGAGAATGGAAGTCCTAGAAAGGCTATATATATATACGGATATCGCGGAGAGTAATGACGTTAATATTACTTACGGATTATAGTATTTGGGTTATGTGAATACCTATTAATGTATATAAGTTGTGTACATGCTTTTTTACTTGGAATATCATGTGTGTGACATACCTAGCTACTGGCTATCGAACGGGGCTTAACGCGTTATGGACGACCATATCTTGTGTGCCTTCGGGGGGATTTCGAGTCGTACCACTAGAGCATGGAACCTAGGTACGGGCTATCTATGAGAATGATAGTGATGACGGTCGTATGGGTGCGTAGGTATGCACATAGTCCATCGGCTTGGAACTATGTTCGCCTCCAATATGTGTATATGTTTTATTGGTTCCTGAGAGATTGAACCTATTGTCCTCTATGCGTGAGCGTTGCAATTGGACTAGATAGCCGAGTATGCCTAGCACCAGGGGTTTCTGAACCATGGGTGCAGTATTGATATATTTGTATGTATACATAGTGAGATTTTATATATGTATACTGAGTTCCTATTGTGTGTTTCATATTGGCTACTTTATTAAAGTATATACTTAATGGGTCACAGTTGAGAATTAAGAATGCTAGGAGAATGAGTTATAACATCCTTAAACCTACTCCTAAATAATAGTAATATATTGGTTTTGGGTTATTTAGATATTGTATCCGGCATAGTGGTTATCCTACATATAGTGAGGTAGAGTATCGAGACTAGTATGGGTAGTTGGACTCGCTAGGTGTGCACATTAGATGAGAGGTGAGCATCTCAAGTGAGTACGCTATGTTAGCATGGATAATATATGTACTAATTAAATCAATTTAAGCACTTGTTATATTTAAACTGTTTTCTACTCGGGCTCTGACCCGTTTTTTCGCAAATCTCTTTTCTTGTTCTATTATTTTTGGTGCTCAGCCACGGGGACACTAGACTTAGGAGATTCCATTCATTTGCCAAGCTGTAGCTGCTGTGGAAGCTACAGGATATTGCTAGTATACGTTTGTGAGTATATTTCTCCTTATCCATCAGTCATTTCATTTCAGTTAGACATGTCGTCCCTCCTATTTTACATTCAGGGATTTAGAGTTGTTTTATTCTATCATTAGACTTTGATTTCATGTTATTGGATTATTGTATGAGATTTTGACTGGATGTGTTTATTCCAGTTCTTTATTTAAACTCAGTTAGTTCTTTCCTTATTGCTATTGTGATGTATGGTGATGATTAAATTATTTTCATTTATGGTTGATGGTTAATAACAAGATAAATTTTTCACACCAACCTTTTTAAATATTAGGTGGTTAGTTTTTATTAAATTAAAATTTGAGTTTTCGACAGTGATGCATTATCTGAACCAACTTAATATTCTGAAATAAATTAATTGAGGACTGATCACCCGGTAATTAATTAGGCGGGGTGTCACACAAAACATCTTTATCCACGGACGCAGTTAGCCAAGTGCTTGGCACTGATCTTAAGGAGAGGACAAGGTGGGTGAGCTCGCGGATGGCCAAATCTAGGATCATCGGATTGGAGACGAGCAACACCGGGTTGGATCGAACGGTGGACTCGCATGATGCAAAGTTGTTCCGTTTGGAGGCGACGATCTAAGATATGTTCTCATTCATGAAGCGTTCGTTGGGCGTAAACCGTAAGGGGAAAGGTAATGAGAAGGATAAGGTGGTGGAGGATGAGGTGGAGGAGGACGAGGATGTGGACCTCGCTGCTTCATTGCCGACACGTTCGGACTTTGATGATCAAGTCCCCTATTTGGCTCCCTTCGACCGATCAATGACGACACTTGGTTGGCCGAGCGTGTTTATAAAGGACATATTTGATGGCCTGCAGATAGGGCGGGGGTTGAGGGACCCGAATACCATCTAGGGTATGCCAGTTCATGAACATGCACTTCAAGACATCGAGGCTAAGGTGATCGTCATGCATGTGATACCCGGGAAGGAGAACTCCCCATTCTGGTTGCGCGAACAATGCGGAACGATGCATATTCAAGGGTGTATCAATTCGTATATTGTGTGGCCTACTCACCTCCTCAGACCTACCCCAGACATGTAGTGACATTATTTGAATTAAATTGTTTTAAATTGTTACATTTGAATTATATTTGGATTATATCATGATGCATATTGTTTTGAATGTATTTTTGCATTATCTCTATTTTATTTGGATATATGATGTTTGAATAGGTACAACATTGTTATAACAGGTACAAATATACTGTTGGGCAATGGCACTGGCCATACTGCCCAGCAGATTTTTTTTCAATTCTGCTCAGAAATGTCATGGTCATTGACCGTGACAAGTTTATTTGTCACGAACTTGTCACGATTAATGACCGTGATAATTTTTAAAAAAGGTCACTGATTTGTCACAGTTATTGACCTTGACAAATCTTGTCACGGTCATTGACCATGACATGACCGTGACAAACCTAATGAACTTGTCACGGTCAATGACCGTGACAATAAACGTTGTCACCCCCAGACTTATCACGGTCATTGACCTTGACAAGTTGGACTTGTCACGGTCAATGACCGTGACAATCTGGTAGATTTGGTATAGTGTGATGATTGTATATAGTGATACGTTTTGTTGAGATTTATCAGTTTTGTGATTATATATGCATCTTGTCATTCTATTATGTTCTGATTCATTTTATATAGTCTTATTGATATTATATTTCTTTCACACTGCTTAGATATTTCATATTCTATTAGTGGGTATATGAGATTAACATGTTATATATCTTGTTTCACATGCTTATTATTCTTATCGTGATGTTATAGTCTTATCATGATATTTTAATATCATTCTTGATGATGATCCCATAATTTACCCTTTGTTTCTCTTTAGCATTGGTTTATCACATGCCTTCTGGCTTATATCTCGTTAGTTTTTTCCTTTTTTTCTGTGATTTTACTTGTTACAATGTTACATACTCGTTATCTATGTCTTTTATACTTCTCTTTGACTTTTTCGTGTAAAAAAAGTGGAAAAACTTCTAAGATAAAGGGTGTTATAACTTGGATACTTTTTCTTATATCTAAGAGAGAAAATATAGCTTAAAAGAGGATACACTTTTGATCAAAGGGGAGTGTTACATCATTTTATACAATTATGTGGTATTTATATTGATGTTGATATGATTTAGGCGAGTTTTTCACATTTATATACATTTATTTATGCATATTTCTTGCATTTTGATTCATATTGATATATTTTTGGATAGTCCCAAGTAGGGAGAGTTTCTCTTTATGCATGTCATACCTGCATGATCTTTTGGTGTCCTTCATGCTTTTGTAGGTGTCGTCATGAGATTGCAACTCATCCCAGTACAGACTCAACTTTGGTTATGTCGCCGGTCTTTTGGATTTCATGTGTATTGAGACAATTCTCCCATTATATGATTAATGTGGAGTGAGTCTTGTTTGCCATAATCATGTAATTTTAGTTTTGGGGGGGCTTTACCATGGAATATCCAAATGAGGAGATTAAAAATGTAAACATTTATTATTATAGTATAATTGGCTTAATTTAGTGTAAAAGCAATTGAGTCTTGTACAAATCGAGCAAAAAATGTTTGATTTCATTTAGACGATAGGTATAAAGAGTATTGTTCATTAAATCTACGAACATTGAACTTTGAAGATCAGTCATGGCTTCTCCACATCAAAGATTTCCATGTGCTGCTCATTTGAAAATATATCATTTTATCGACTGTTATATATATATCGTCTAAAGGCTATACGCACACATGCACGTTTTCTTTTAACTTTGAAATTTTTTTATGTTTGAAGAATAAGTAATTTTTAACATTGAAAAATGTTGTGTTGTAAAGCCATTTGGGAAAGCCATTGTTTGTATGGCCTATGAGAAAAAAACTTATTATCTACATTCGTTTTGACGACATGTTTTTCATACCATTTGCACGACATGCACGTTTTAAGAAAGTTTTGTGTCTTTTGTTTAACATTGTGCACATGGATGTATTTTTACCTATGTGCATGCCATGACGTTTTGGGCATGACTAATTTGCGGACAGAGGGTTTTTATTCGTGTGCACTATAAATAGCAGGCTTTTCCCTCCCAATTAAAATATTTTTTGCTCTATTACTTCTCCTATATCGAAAGAGTATTTTCGAAGCATTAGATCACTTCATTCCACTTTCAATTATCAAAAGTCACCTGATCTTCACGTTTTGAGAGAAAAACTTGAATTCATACTTGATTTATTATTTGTGGGGGTCTTTAAAGTGTTTTGAGTTGAAATTCAAGATAACCTAGATTCAATTTATCATATTCTTATATGAATTTGAAGATCTAGGTTTGAGATCTGAAATGAGGCGGATCAAGAGTTGAGAGTTTATCCGTGGTGCGATCCAAGGGTGGAGAATGCGACTTTCACATTCAGTTGATGGAGTTTCGAGTGGATCACTCATTGCAAACGGGGGTAGTTTTAGTGTCCATAGATAACTTCGTGTTAGGAGAACAAAAGAGATGTATCTTTTTGCATCGTGTATAAATTCTTTTCAAATTGAAGGAGAGACTAGGATGCACCAAGATTTTTTTACCCATGGGTGAAATTTTTCCTCATGGATATTATTTTGTGCTTTAAATATGTGATTGTTGCTTTATTGTTCACATTTTATATCACACACATACACACACAAATCTAATTGGATCCAACATGATCTCTTGAAATTGAACTTAGGAGCTTGCATCTAGTTAATGCTCATAAATTGACTTAGAGTAACTTTTAAAGTGTTAAAGGCTTAATTGATCATTAGTTAAATTGGATTTGTTAATTAATTGGATTAAACACTTGTTCAACTTTGGATTTAGAAAATTTAATCTCACCATGTTATATGTTCCCTAGGATTGCATGAATTTTTTACCAAGGGAGTTTGAATTTGGAAAGTTTCACTTAAAAATCTATTCACCCCATGTAGGTTTATTTTTAGTACATACGTTGACGTCTCTAAATGATGAACATACAAGAGTATAAGAGCGTACATCCTCATTGTGAAGTCAAATATTGGAAGTGAGGACGTGGTCTATATCTGAAACTAGCAATTGAGAAACATCTAGATTGTATAACTGGTGTATGTGATGCAAGGCTTTAAGAAGAGAATGTAATTGAATCAATGATTATATGGTTACAACAAACAAAATTAAAGCATAAAGAAGGTTTACCTACAAGCAGACGCATATATTAGCGAGGAGAGAAGTACTAGGAATAAAGAGAAAATTGTATGAGAAATGACTTAAAAATTCCCGATTATGCTTGAGCAGGGATTTATGTTCAGTAGAGAAGGTCCTCTAGTGGTAGCAACTATAGTAGGAAAATGTTTAAATTTTCCTTTATTTTTGTTAGAAAAATTCATGTACGGGACAGTGAGGTGGATTTTTCTTATAACAAAACTTGCAAACTTGGATTCAACAATCAAGGAGATCATTATTGGGCTTGTGATGGTTTGCATAATCTTGATTCGATGGTGATTGAGTGCAAATAGTAGATCGATCCATATAACCACTGAATTTAAAGGCTTCTTAAACAAATGTGAATCCAAAAAAAGGGTCACGATCCGTTTAGCTAAACCGGTAGTCTGAAAACTAGCTCTGAACAACACATGTGCAAGGCAAAATGTGCCAAAGGCACAACATAAAATTTCAAGTATGAGAATGGGCTTATTTGAGATTAAAGGAAAGTTTGGGGAGGGGCCTGAAATTGGTTATCGGACCAGCAGGGTCATTTGTGTATTTTGGAAAAACACAAAGGGAGGGCTATGTGTATCTTGGCTAGAAATCGACGGGCTTGAGTTATAATTTTAAAACATGAATGAGATTCTATAAGATGGACGACTGAGATGCTCTTACAACATCACCTTGTTTCCACGATATGAAGGCTCTGGTGAACGTAGAGAGGGATCGATGCAATATGTGTTGTATTAATCTGTTTTTTGTTGAGTCAAGATGTGATATGTATAGGAATAGGAGTGATAAAACTTGGCCTCCAATATACAATCTTTGTAGCTAATATAGGTATACATTTAACAAGGGGAAACACACTTCTATTATTTGATTGTGTTCGAAAATTTCAACAAGCTACATGTTGACGTTGAAATAACCATATGTTAATTTTGAAATAAGTTAGGATGCCCAAACCCCAAACTATCGTACCTTAGAGATCACAAGCAACACTGACGTTCATCCTATATCTTTCTCTATACATTCATATAGATCTATATGTATATGTGTATACTTCTATGACACAATTCTGGAGTTTATTTAAAAAGAACGCGGGAAAAGATAATTGCCCAGGCAATAAAACTGTATACAGACGACATAATATAGCTGAAAAATGATTAAGCTGCCTATATTGCTTCTATAGGAAGAAAAACAAGTTGATATTCAAGAAAATAATGGGAAACAAACAAGTTGATATTCAAGAAAACAATGGGAAAGTATGCTGCAAAAACCATAACCAATGCCCATTTAGCTTCTGAGGAAGTTCCAAGGTCCTGTTCCAGTCCCTATTCTGCAAAATGTACGATCAAAAAAGATTTAAACAATTATCATTTTTTTATTTTTTATTTCTTCATTGTTGCATACTTGACTTGGGTGAGCAAAGAAGGATTGAACAATTATCAGATTTTTTTTTAATTTCTTCATTGTTAGAAAATTGGGTGTGTACAACAATAGAAGAAAAATAATATTGCAAATATTTCTAAGGCTAGAGTTGTGGTGTGCAAACGGGTATGTATATCAGACTGTTTTGAAAATACAATTAGTTTTGACACTAAAATATATGTTCATCCAAGAATCAACTACTTTTTCATTGTGACATCTCGTAGGGAGTTTTCTTTTTAGCAACAAAATTGTTATTTTGTCTCTCGAAACAAATGTCATGAAAAATGAGTGCATATTGCGAAATTTCGCAATTTGTTTTTTAATCTTTTATATAGCAAAATTGTAAAAAAAAAATTATCTGAAATTAAAATCCACCTCGATCTCATTGGCGGATACTAAACTCAACTCAACAAAGCCTGTCAGTTACATGAATCTTATTTTTCCATTCCATTTTATTCAATACAATATCTTTGGTAAAACTTATCATGTCCTTTTTTACAATATCCCATCAAATCAATTTAGACCTTACCTTTACCCCTCGCATTACCATCAATACTAACTAAATCACTCTTCCTTACGGGAGCATCCATTAGTCTATGCTTGACGTGTTTAAACCATCTAAGTCGATTTTCTCTCAATTTATCTTCTATAGGAGCTACGTTTACTGTTTCACGAATTTGTTTATTTCTAATTTTATCCTTTCGAATTCTATCACAAATCCATCTATCATTCGCATCTCCGCCACGATCATTTTCTGTACATTTTGTTTTTTGAGTGCGCACCACTCTATCCCATATAACATGACGGCCTAATGACCGTCCTATAAAATTTTCCTTTTACATTCAAAGGTATATGCCTATCACACAATACACCGGCAGTACTTCTCCACTTAACCCAGCGTGCTTTATCTTATGAGTAACATCATCACTAATATCTTCATCTTTTTTTTATAATCGAGCTTAAATAATGAAAATGATCATTTCTAAGTATCTCTTGATCCTCTTATTTTATCACATCCTCATATGTCATCCTATTACTACTAAAATCGCACTCAACATATTCTGTTTTAATTCAGCTTATTTTAAATCCTCTTATTTCTAGAGCTTCTCTTCACAATTTCAATCTAGTATTAATTCGCGTCTTAGTCTCATCCACTAAAACAATATCATCTGCAACTAGCATACACCAAGGCACCTCATCTTGTATTTGTCCAATCAACTCATCTATAATAAGAGCAAAGAGATAAAGAATTAGTGCTGAACCTTGGTGCAGACCTACAGTAATTGGGACTTCACTACTTTCTCCGGTTGATGTTCTTACTATACTTATAGCCGCACCATACACATCATACATATCCTTGATCACATCAATAAATCTACGAGTCACTCTTTTTTTATGGAGAACCAACCATAATATATCTCTTGGTATCCTATCATACACAATCTCAAAATCTATAAAAATCATATGAAGGTCATTTTTCTCCCTGTACCGCTCCATTAATCTACTCAATAAATAAATTTCTTTCATTGTTGACCTCCTAGATATAAACCCAAATTGATTCTCAAATACTGTTATTTTTAATCTCAATCTATATTCAATCACCCTCCCAAAGTTTCATTATATGACTCATTAACTTAATACCACGATAATTTCAACAACTTTGTATGTCCCCTTTATTTTTATAAATAGGTATTAAAACATTCTTTCTCCATTCATCGGGCATCCTATTAGTCATTATAATTCAACTAAATTATTTTGTAAGCCAATATACTCCTTCCTCCCCTTAAGCACTTCCAAACCTTAATAAGAATACCATCTGGTCCTAAAGTCTTCCCTGTTTTCATTTGTTTTAGAGCAATCCTAACATTTGTTGTCCTAATTCTGCGAAAAATATATTTTCTTGAGTCTCCCTAAGTTCCTCTACATCTAATTTATTCTCATTATCTCCATTCAATAACCTCTCGAAGTTGTTTTTTCATCTTTTCATAATCTCATCTTCCTTGACTAGGACTCTTGAATCATCACTTTTAATATACTTAACGTTATTAACATCTTTTGTTTTTCTATCCTAAGTTTAGCATGCTTATAAATAATTTTTTTCCCTTCGTGTGTTCCTAATTTTGTATAAAAATCGTCATACCCCTTTAAATTAACATCTCTTACCATTTTCTTAACTTCCTTTTTAGCCTATTTATATTTCTCATTGGCAAGATATTGACCAATTTTTTCCAAAAATACAATTTTCATAAAAAATGAGCATATGCAGTAGGAGATATTGTGAAAAATCTCGAATACATTGTTTTCATTGTGAAAAATCTCAATGGAGAAATTTCTCACTATGAACTTTCATACGCCGTACTGTCAAATTAGAGATGTCATTAGAACTTTCCAAATATATAAAATGTGTCAAACAAACTTAAAGAGAGATTTAATTTTAAATTCTGCGCATAAAAGAGAAAATAGAAGATAGGGGGCAATGTCTCCATTTACTCCACCATGTTTTTTAACGTCGTCCAACTGGATTGATTGTCTCAAATGATTCACATGAGTTTTTTTTCACCAAAAAGTGCTTTTTATTTTTGCATCACTAAATGGTTTACAGGTATTTTAAGTATTTTAAAATTGATGTTACGTATTTCAGAAAAAACTATTGCCAACGAGAATGTGAAAAGAAATATTATTTAATCATAAGGACTAATCAGAAAGGAGAAAAATCGCTTGGGGGCTTTATCTCCCTTCTTTGCACGAATTCTCCCTACGAGTAAGTTAAATTCAGCGTTTGTACTAGAAAACATGAAAAATAAGTGCTTATATTATAGCCCAATTGATGGAATATTTTGTGATGAAAGAGAGTATACCTCCAAAAGCCAGCAAATGTTCTGAGACTCATATAGATGGTTAGAGCAACCCAGAGTCCTATAAATCCATGACTGGAGAGAATGAACAAAACTAAGATGCTGATTATAGCCACCAGAACCTGAGAACAATAGGAGCATTTTCTGATTCAATATTTATCAAATTTTGATAAGTGTGAATTACAAATAGGACATACTTCATATGATCTAAAAGGATGTAGATCTGCACTTGTAGTGCTTGAACTACTTCAAGGTTTTCTGGCAACCAAATATAGGATTGGGTTCAACCTTTCTAAATTCATTTTCTGGTAGACAGTTCTAGTCTTAGTTAGAGATCTTTTCTCATGTTTAGATGACTGACTAACTGAATAGTTCATGAGCAAATAATTAAATATTACATCACAGGCCATTCCACTAAGTACTCATTTTTTTTGTGGGGTTGGGAGGGGGATTCGAACCCTTAACCTCCTATATGAGAGCCGTAGCCATTAGGCTAGTAGTAATAGTTCTCTGAGTACTCATTTGGTTCAAGCTTTTGTGCTTTCTTGACATCCTTGTTTAGTAAAATTGTTTATTAAGTCCCATAATTTATGTCTCAAGTCTGAACACAGGATACCAATGATTTCTTAATCGCTCAAACTTTATATGAGAATTTACTAATCTAGGATTCCGGGAAAGAACCAAACCTCAAACAAGCCCTGAGAGTTAACGCAACCCCAAAGTTACTTTTGTTCCTAAGCACACTCAATATTCTGTATTTTTTAACTAGATAATTGTCTTAATATAAAACAATCATGTTTGTATTCATTCCTCTTGATATTTGGGAGACTAGAGGGTACCATAGAGTAGGCAGAATATGCGAAATCAGATGCTCCAAAGTTGACGCCATCGAAAACAAAGGCCAAGGCATTGATTGGCTGAGTAGCTGCGACAAACTGAGCACGGAAAAGAGAGGAAAAAAAATATAGGTATGCAGAATTATTGATAGAGCGCTACACAGAAGTACCATGTATATATATATATGTGTGTGTGTGTGTGTGTGTGTGTGTGGACACAAGAACATATACCGGGATGCCAACACTAATGAGATGGAGGACATTCTTGTCTTTTGTAAATAGTCTTGCTCCAAATTGCAATCCAACTCCAAGTATGATGGCGAGTACCAGCCCAAGAACTACCCCCAACTGCAGCATTATTGACTTGTACAAATTTTAGAGTAATGTAGAATCAGAGCGAACATTCTGTTGGCCATATGGACGTCCACGTAAAGACAATAATTGTATTTTTCTAATTTTAAATTTCAGTTTAGATCATCTATTAGATCAGTATTTAATCCTTATAGATTTATCATATCTAAAAAGTCGATCAGGAATAAGGACAAACATGTGTCCTTAGGGTTTGAGCCTCAAAAAGTAATTATGACACCTCCTGTGGGCTATCAATTATATGTCGGAACACTGTTCTTACTATTTCTAAGTCCTTAATGTGTGCCCGTTACCGTTAGGTGTATTAAATCAAAATGTATCATACATAATCTATACTCGAGCATAAAATTATAAACATATAATAATTGTGTTAATTTGGACAACAAGATGCTCGGTATTGAACGAGTAATTTAAGTACCTGCAACACCCGGGCTGCAGTGGCGGCCGCCCTATCACAGTCTCTTTTGGCAAATGCAGTTGCAAGCATAGCCTGAAATAGTAAAAATCAAAATTACAATTATACTTTGCAAAAATGGCAAGAAAGATCTCTAAACAATTAAATAACATGTTATCAAACACTGCAAAAATGGAAACTGAAGTTATGCTGTAGATCGGTATATGATTTTATTTTTTTCCTCATATTTTACTCGGAACTAAACTGAGCTTTAAGCCAACAGAATATATCAATTATCATCATACTTTTTGAATCAAATTCTAAAGAATACATGAGTTGTAACCTGGCCAGCAACAGCCAAGCCATCAGCTAGGAGAGACGTAGCCAGCCAAACTTGCAAGCAGACCTGAAATGCAGCCATTGGCGTTGGTCCCTGTTGGGCAGCCATTGATGCCGCCAGGGTTACACAGAATGTCACAGCTATTACCCTCATTAATAACAGAAAACCTGAAGTAACAAAAGATCAATAACAGATTAACAGAGTTCAACTAAAAAAAAACATAAAGATATTCCAAAAGTAATTAGAAAACAGATTGTGTTTGAATTTACTGGAACTGAAACAGGGTGATGTAGAAAAGAAGAGGAAATGGTAGCAAACAAAGGGGGTGATGTTCAACTTCACATCTCAAAAGAAATCAAAGAACAGTTGTCTTTATTCCATATTTAAGAGGGTAGCATCCAGAATGTCAATCTCCAAGTGGGTGCGTACTAGCAGGAGAGGGGAAGAGGGAGGGAGGGAGAGACAGTGATGCAACTAATGGTGTGGACACGTGCAATGGGGTTCAAAGTTGAAGAGTTCTTTTTTTTTGTAAATTCTTAATTTATTTTAATGTCTAGTGTTAGTAGAATAAGAAATTATTTCTTAAGAATATTCTCCAACTAAGAATTAAATTGAAGCTTAAATTTAATATTTAATTCATAATTCACTTAGGATAATCTATCCCCAATTGGGTACAGTCAAACAGTGATATTGTTTCAATTATTTTCACTTTTTAGGACCCAATTGGTTTGAGGTGACATTTTTCACTTGGGTAAGAGTGAAATGTTTTTCACATCCACATGTTGAAAAATATTCCCTTTCACTGCAAATCAATTGGAGCCTGAAGTTTAGTTGTCAGACAAAAACTTAATTACGAAGCGCCTAGGAAAATCACAATAGCTTTAAAAGACTATCCCTCATAAACTAAATAAGACTTGAATATTTCTTCATATTTTCATACAACACGCTCACCATTTTTAAGGAATCTACTGAATTGCAGATGTTCGAGACTAGGAGGTAACAGATCCACTTGTTCCATTAATTTCCAAAAAAGTATAGCAGAAATTAGGTACCTATAATACAAATTCAGGTTTGTAAAAAATTGTCAGAGATTGATTTCACAACATTACTCAATAGGAAGTCCATAAAATGGTAGAGTAACATCTGTGGCAGTGCAATGTTTATAAAGTAATTTATTCGACTTACTGAGATATAACATGGGCAATCGCTGCACCTCTGACACCCAGACGGAAGACAAACATAAAAATTGGATCCAAAATAATATTTGTTACATCACCTGCCACTAAATTAGATCGGAAAAAAGAAGAGGGTAATGTTGTCATCTTCTTCGATTTTTTTCCGTCAAATAATTGAAACCATGAATCATAATCAATTTATTCAAGCATGTTTAGATAATATGATGTGCATCCTAAGGACTCGTCAAAAATTTCAGAGTTTGACCCTCATTTGTTCAAGACTTTTTAGAATTCGATGTTAATTTATAGTAATAATAACGTCAAAACGATCCTTCTACAACATGCTTTTACCAAAAAAGTCCACCTCCAAAAGACTTCCCAAATTGATCCACAATATTGGATTGATTTGAAAAGTCTTACACATTCTCCTTCAAGTGCCTCTAGTGAGGACCACTTGTAGGAGAATAAGATTTTCTTAATTGATCCTATATTGTGGATTGATCTGGGAAATCTTTGGGTATTGTGGATCGATTTAGGATATTTTTTTAGAGGTGGAATTTTTGGGAAACAAATGTGGTAGAATGGGATCATGTTGACATTTTCTATTTATAGTAAACTGCTTTTGACCACCAAAAGCCTAATACGAATTTATAAATAGTCACAATAATTTTCAAAGAGAATCCAAAACAGTCATTTGCAAACTTTGTCACCAAAACTGTAACGGGCCAGGACAAATGGGGGTCAAAGGCTCAAAGTCCAAATCACCCTTAACTTTTCTGATTCTGTCTTCTGCATGTTTTTTTTATAACACCCTTAGATAAGTATAAATTCTCTCTCTCTCTCTCTCTCTCTGTATATATATATATATACACGCACATGTGTGACACATGAAGATAAGTTGTGTTACACTTCCGCACCATTTTACTCACAGGTGGCATAGAGAGGAGTTTTCGTGTCCTTAAGTCCACGGAAGACCCCTTGCATAGCCAACGAGAGGAGAACTGCAGGAGCACCAAGTGACCTCAATGTCAGGTACTGTTGCGCAGGTTTTAGCATAGGGGAATCCTGCATTTGTAAGAATTTTTCTGCCATTATCAACCATTACAAAGTAGTAATTTCAGTTGCAGCTTGTCGGAGACGAGTAATAGATTGATTTAAAAGACTAAACACGTGTATGGGAACAGTAGTTCGGAGCTTTAGAATCAGAATTGAAGCAAAACGAGTTTAAAATTTGCACTATTATGACTCCAGTTTGAATTCCAAAGCCTGGAAGTCACTTACTGATTTGACCCCCATGAAATTCAAAATAGGTTTTGCTCCAGAAGTTAGGAATGTGGCCTGGAGGAGTCCAAGGATGCAACCGATAACTAAAGCTGACGAGGCTGATGGGATATGCCTTTTTTCATGCTTAAACTTAGCTATATTAAAGCTGCTACCAAATGACTCTGACTGATATGTAATCTCACCAGGATCTGACATAAAACATGTAGCACAAAAAAATATGTTAATATCATGAAGTTTTACCTACACACCATTCAAAACCAACCATGAGTCGATAGGATTATGTGCAGAAACTTAAAATATAAACCTTTTTATGTATTTATTTAAACAAACATCAAAAAAATTATCCTCTATCGCTGTCATACATGACATGAGAGAAATATATTTTCAGAACTCATAATGACAAAGAAATAATGATAATAGGAAAAAATGAAATTTAACCCTGAAGTTTAGGTTCAATTTTAATTTGAGACCCAGTGTTTAAAAAATTTCAAATGTTAACTTGGTGCAGTCAGACCACCATCAGACTGCCGTTTGAAACATTGATGGAATTTGGAAATGCTGACTTAAGGATCGTATGTGACAAATTTGTTACTTTGTCCAATAAATAATTGCCACATGGCTTCAAAAATAATTTTTTCCTAATTTAAATAAATTTAAAAGGTTAATTGAGCAAACAAAACGTACTTACAAACTGTATCTACTAATCCAATTGATAAAAAAAAATATCCGCACCCCAACCCGAGCCAACCCCCACCCCCACCAATCGAAGGTATATACAGTGTATATCCGCATGTCTGTGTGTATATTCTATTATGTATTCGTTAAATAGGGAGGAAGTTTGGGGTTTGATCGAGTTAGGGGAATGGAGGTGGGGTTTGATGGATGTGTGGGTGGGGTTAACAGTAGCAGAAAAGGTGTTTTGAGAGGGGTTTGACAGAGGTGGAGGTTGATAGAGGTGGATTTTTATGGTTGTGCTTGTAGAGGTGGTAGCAGAGGGGCAGTGTTTGGAGGAGTGATGTTTATTGTGGAGTTGCGATGGGGTTAGGGTTGTAGCAGAGGTGTTGCGATGGGGTGGAGGTTGCAGTGGCGGTGTGGCGGTGGAACAAGGTGGGGGAAGATTCAAGTATATACATGTACGTATATATATTTCAATTAATAGAAAAAAATATCAAAGAAATAAATATTTTTAAAGATAATTAAAATGCATATGCAGTATTTTTTATGGTAAATAAAATAATGTTGTCTTAAGTAGGATGACACATGGGATGCCTATTTGGTTTTCCGTCAAATCCTTTAACCGAAGTGAGACAAATGGTTAAAATTGCACAAATTAAAAACTCGAGGGTTAACATTGCAACTTCTTAAGCATTGGGCCCAGAATTGAAATTTACCCCAAACTTCAAGGTTAAAATTTTCATTTTCCCTCAATAAAAAATATTAATATGCATCTATCACTTTCATGTAGGGCCTTGGACCATATCCAAGGCATTGAAGCATTTTGCACTGCCAAAAAAGGAAACCACCTCCAAGACTTAGGGTATTCTGCACCTTCCCGCGGCATTTGAAACGCCACGGCATAAACGTTAGCACGACAGTTCAAATACCACAGGAGCTGCACCTCATTTTCTTACTTTAAGTCTCCCTATTCAACCATACTTCATCATAGACAGAATGAGGAATTTTGTACACACAGAGTTCAAAGTGCGTCGTCCTCACGTGTTGAGCACCGTGCAATTAGCGAGTTTGGATTTCCAAACGGCGATGACATTATGGAGCTCCCCTTTACAAGGTCGGCAGAGATGCATTGGTCATCTAGGGCATTGACAAACGAGGTACGCACATCGTGTATTTTAATATTTTTTCTTACATTTGCTATTCGACTTAGGGATAAGTTGCATCATTAAGCATATTGAGGACAGTATTTTCGGGGACATCATTACTATGCCCTATACGCAGACTGATCCGAGCATCATTCTTGCACTGCTTGAGAGGTAGTGGGACATGACCTACACATTCCACTTCATGAGCGGGGAAATAGGGTTCACCCCTCTGGACTTTACCAACTTTACCATGTTGACTGAGTTGGAGGTTGGCCAAGAGAGAGATTGTGCCATTCGGCAGTGCCCATGAGTCATACAAGTACGCTCAATAGTATATCTTTAGGCGCATATCACATCTAGCGCAATCCAACCGCATATTTTTCCAAACTGAAGCTTATGGTGGAGGACTGCAAATCATATGGAGTATGTGCCTTCTTTTATGTTATATGCTTTGGGCCAATGGTTCTTCACAACTAGAAAACAATGGTATCAGGTTGGGCTGGCTTGCTCACTAACTGAGTTAGGGCAGATTGATCGTGGATCAAGATGACTTGGACAGCACCATCATGACCTATTTGTATATATCAGTTTTGACGTAGTGTGCCAAAAGGGGAGGTTACGTGGAGTTCCACATTGGTCGTCGCGGGTCAATGGATTCCCTTGGATCCTGAATGTAAATTACCTTATATCTCATCATTTAATGTTGCGGCCTTATATATTTTATCAAGTTAAATTTAATCATCCTTATGAATTGTGTCGCTGGTGTGGCAACCATAAGTGGGGAGCCAATATTTAGACAGGGACAAGGTGGTGCAGTTCCATATCATTATTGGGAAGAGGGTTAGTTTATCTTCGGGGGATGATATCCACGTTTGGTTCCCAAAGGATCAATGTTGGTGCAAGCACATTGGGTTTTCAGTGGTAGCATACCACCATCACTCACTGAATGACAAGGCATGCGAGCACGTGCAGCCGGAGAAGATCATCCATCACCGAGACCTTAACCGATGACCCAAAGCAATTTGTTACGTAGATTTGTATCTAGACTACGATACGTGGTGCATGCAGTATGGGCAAGATCATTGATACCGGATGTCTATAGAGTGGCCGATATCGATATCGTGTGTGCTCAGGCCATACACTCAAAACTACAGACCCCGCATTCCTGGAGGCTTACTTTGTCTCGGAAGCGTACCCTTCAAGAACACCCCACTTGCATGTTGCGGCCGAGGATGACTGGAGGGAATATGTTGTGAGTGTGCAAGGATTGGAGGATTACATCCCCATACTACCAGTTGCTGAGGAAGTTGCTCTTGTATTATGTGAAATCTTTAACGAACATTGCAGGTAACATTTTATATATTTGGTTGAACGCATTTACTTCAAATTTATTACTATTTTGAGATTTATTAATTTATGTCAATAATATAGGAGGAGGCCCATGGTTCAAAATATCGGTCTCGGTCTACGACTTGGACGCCCAATTTTCAACTCGGGCTTGGTATAAGTCACGGTGGCGGGAGATACGCAATGACATGCTATTTAGGGAACCCAAAATTTCAATAAAACTATAAAAATATGAAAAAAATAAGAACAATAATGTGGATTAATTAGATAAGTTCAAAACCATCATTTAATATGCACAACATTGTTTAATTGGTTTTACTAATGCGTGTCAGACTTGTTAGTAGCACTGTAATTGAATAAGAATTCATAATATTTATACAAATTATAGTATATCACATACAACAGATATTTTTCATATTGTATTAAAAATACTTACTATTAATAAAGTCAATAATGATAAATAATTCATATATTCCATGATACATTTTAAAAAATATTTTGAGTACATAAATAAACATTTTAAAGAGTGAAACATAATGATATATTTTTTAATACATGTCAAGTAGATAATTATACATTTAAAAAAATATTTTATGTAAAATAAGAAGTTTTTTGTTTTGTTTTCTCTAATTAAGTTATTTACAGTTGAAAACCATCATTTAATATGCATAACATTATTTAATTGCTTTTACTAATGCGTGTCGGACTTGTCACTAGCACTGTAATTGAATAAGAATTCATAATATTTATACAAATTATAGTATATCACACAACCGATATTTTTCATAATTGTATTAAAAATACTTGCTATTAATTAAGTCAATAATGATAAATAATTCATATATTCCATGACACATTTAAAAAAATATTTTCAGTACATAAATAAACATTTTAAAGAGTGAAACATAATGATTTATTTTTAATACATGTCAAGTAATTAATTATACATTTAAAAAATATTTTATGTAAAATAAGAAGTTTTTTGTTTTGTTTTGTTTTGTTTTGTTTTCTCTAAGTAAGTTATTTACAGTTGAAATTCTAAAAACACGTTATTAAATTATTATTATCATTCTATTATATATATGTGTGTATATATATATATATATATATATATATATATATATATATATATATGTGTGTGTGTGTGTGTGTAACATCACATTTAGTTATTGATACTAATTTGTTTAATTTAAATTAGTTTTGTCTTGAAAATTGATACTTTTTAGTCTTAAAATGTTAAGACCTTACTAATTACAAGAATAAAATTAATAAACCAAATTCACAAGTCACAACACTCTACACACCAAGACGCACATACAAAATTGGTAAAAAGAAAGAGAAAAATGGAACATTCCTTAATAACCCCCTAAAAGGGTTTATACTATTAACTCTTATAAAGTTTTGAACCCTACGCGACATCCAAAGCCAAGCGTTCACGGCCAAGATTTTGATTCAGGTAAGATCGATGACTATGGATTCCAGAAAGATTGTCCAAAAAAATCGTTGGATTCTTGCTATACGATCGAGATCTCTCCGATATGGGTCTATACAACTGAGATCTCACTGATATGGGCCTATATAACCAAGATCTCGCCGATATGGTCCAATATGAGCCAAAATCGCCTCCTACTTGACTTGTACCATGGTAACGGATCGTCAACTTGGTACGGACGATATTTTGAACCATGAGAAGGCCTATAGGCTATTGAGTCACTCTATCCGGGTCACCCACAGTATCAAAGAGACGTTGTATGAGTAGGTGCGGGATCAATACCACCATCTCCGATAGTCACACAACACCTTGCGGCTAACTGTAAAGGACTGTCGACTTTGTGTGTTGACTGCGACACAATTCAGATGGAGTGTGATGCCTTCCTGCAGACGTACGAACTAGATGATGACACCTGTGATGAACCGGAGCCATCGACCCGCCAAAGAAGGCATAAATCGGGCCCGAAAGTCGCACAACACCTCGCAGTTAACTATGGAGGACTTTTGGGCTTTTCTTATTGAATGTGATACGATTTGAATGGAGCATGATGCCCTCCTGTAGACGTATGAGCCAGATGATGACACCTGTGATGAGCCGAGACCATCGACCCATCAGAGAAGGCATAGATCGGGCCTGAGTAGCTAGGCAACGCACCTTACTTTATCATTTCTTTTTGTTTGCATATAATTGATGATGTGTGACGAACATATGGTGTTTATTCGTGTGGTTTCATTGATGTATTGTCTTTAATATTATATTTTTTAATACTACTAAGTTTTGTTGCACTTCGAAACTAATTAAATTGAATTGATACTTCAAATTTGCTACTTGTAATTGCCTTTGAGAATCGCAAGATAAAAAAAAATGTTGCTGCTGCAGCCTTCCAACACCTGCGTTATACCTTCCCACGGCAGTTGGTCTGCCGCGTTGACCTAGATGTTGCTACATCAAAACTTGCTTGATGCTTGGAGATGTTCTTAAGAACAATATGAAAGAGACTATATACTAGGGCTTTGATTTAGACCCTTACAAATATACCTAGGAAGAGAAGATGTTGACAAAATTGATAAATATCAATTACCTTAATTAAAAGGGTATCACCAATGCAACTATGAATTGAGGGGAAAAAAAGTTAGCAACCTACATAGACTTTATGTAGGAAGCATAGACATTGAGACAAAAAATGTCTAACCAATGCAACTACGGTTATGAATCTAAGATGGCAAGACTAAGAGCAGACATTATGAAGGTGACCGTCTTCATGCACAGAGTTGGTCAGCAAAAGAATAAAGCCACCACAAATTGAGAAAGAATATTTAATTTTCAATGCAACAATGAAAAAGATAAAAATAGCACGTTGATCCATTGTAGTCAGTTGCAGTGAAGATGATTTTTTAACTTGGTTCAATGCAACAATGAAGAAGTTTTCTTTTGTGTTTTAGTCAGTAATGATTCATATTTGCATTGGAGATGCTCTGACATACCACTCCCTGTAATTAACCTTTTGTTTTCACTGCTAGAAACTGAACCCATCTCCATGTTTCCGCTGTTTTGTGCTTCAGGACCCTTTTCTTCAGTTGCATCTTCCTCAGCAACAAAAGAGGTGGTGACGCTAACAAGTGGGAATATTGCAATCCTTGATACTTGGTTGAATACAGCAATGGAAACTCCTACAGCCGCAAGTTCCACTGGACCTATATACATTGACAAGGACAATTTAGTTTTCAGAAACAAACTATTCTTGTCAAAAAGTAAACCATCAGTAAATTAATGAATGACTTTACCAATAAACAGTGGAGATATGGATGAATTTAATAAGAAGCAGCAAAGTTATGGAGGAAGACGGTAAAGAACCAGACAAAGAACTTATTTCAAAAAGATGTACCTATATCAATTTGTGCACTTATGGATGAACCTACTTTTGATCACTGGTGCAATTTATAGAAGCTGGAAATAAAATGAGAGATTTTTTCTGCAAGTCTGCATTAATTGAATCACGAAGGTAGTTGGAAGTCTTTCAAACATAACAGTTTTGACAGCTAAAAATTCTCGTTCCAGTCCTGCTATGATTTTTATGTGGAACTAAACCTCTGGAATAGTAAACCCGAATGACACTCGATGGGTAACGGACCTAAAAAGTTCTGGTTAGTAATATGAAGGGAGGACATCTCAATGATGACCCCTTTCTATACACAATACTTTGAATGTTAGGAAGATTGATAACTTGGGAAATAAGAGGAATTTTAGTAGTTACTATAAACAAGGGTGACCTACAAAGAACATATCATAACAGATACAAGGAAGCATCTGAAGGGCATAAATATTAATGGGCATTCTGATACAGCTACACCTGCAGTATCTACATTCAATGTTACAAACTGACTGGGGGCATGAAAAAAAAACTTTTTCGAGTAACTGTTAAATCACCCTATCACCTAAAAGCTTAAGCTGTCAGGTATTGGCTGAACAATGCATATCATGCACCAGCACTCCCCCCCACCCCCACCCCCCATTAATGTTATATAAAGCGCTTGGCAGAAGACGGGCGGTGGGAGGCCACCTTGATTTACTATTAGCATAGGCTTAACAATTCAATGAAAAGTCTAAGTAGTCAAATCAATACAACAATAACATTACATACACCAAAATAGTAGCTGCACACACACACCCATACATATATGTATATATATATATATATATATATATATATATACACGACAAATCACTGATTGCCTGTTGCACAGGGCCTACGCAAGGCGGCTGAGCAGAGCAGTGCCTAGCGCCTAAAGCGGAAAATTTTTAAACTATAACTCCCCCTCATGTGCGACCCCGGCTCACACACACGCCTAGAGACAAACCAAGGTGCGATAAGTGCACAACAATAAAAAGTGCATATTGCACTAATGCAAGGGAAACATATGCATGCTAGGAGAAGTAAACCTATGGACCTTTCGAAACCAAAGCTCTAATAGAATACCATTTTCTACCATTTGGTATGCCTGTTACTTGAACCCAAGTCCTTGTGAAACCAAAATTTAAGCGCGTCTTTTTCCAAATTCACATCACCTTCCTCTTCATTTTAAATAGCGGACCATCCTTAATTAGTCTTGACCAATTCTGACTAAACATTGATTTCCCTTAACACCTTCAATCCAAGTCCTTTATTTTGAAGATTTTACCTCAATTATGTAATGTAGGTGTTTAATCTTAGCCAATTATATACTCCTCGTCAGGTCCAATGAATTGGATCCCTTGGTTAAATTTTAGAGGACCTTGTTCTAGAAACACTGTAGTTTAGGTTACTTTTTCTAGGATGACTGCTCACACTACTCTCGACTTAGCCTCCACTAAGTTCTTCTATTTAGAGAGAAAACTCCTGCACACACTCTAAGCAAGGTTGAAACTTTGGGAGCGCAGAAGAAGGAGCTTCATTGCTAAGTGAACTCTCTCACCACATGACATTCAATAGCTATTATGACACAAGAAGGTATTCCAAGGTTTCTTTCTTCTATCATTTATTATTAGGTATTCTTTTACTGTTTGATTGACTTTTTTTTCAACAAAACAGCCTTTTCACAGTATTCCAATAATTATTTTAAATCTCTTATTTAACCTTAATAGAACCGGCCTAGGGTTAATAAAAAAATCAAAGAGAGGAGAAAGATAAAAGAGTTTTGTTTTTCTATATTTTCCTAGTGTTATTAAAATTTAGCATTTTGAGATCATATCGTTTGCGTTAGAATCGGTGATGTCACTACCCCATATATGGTACTTTTAGAACTTAAACTATGAATAATTACATAAACTATTTAGACCTATTTTTGTCTTTATTAGACCAGCGTCAAGTGTTCAGGCAAAATAGACCAGCGACATCTGCACTATTTAGATCAAACTTATTTTGCAAATGGTACGAGAGAGAGAGAGAGAGAGAGAGAGAGAGAGAGAGAGAGAGAGAGAGAGAAAATTGAGTATTTTGGGATATCTCAATAGAGAGCCTAGGCCATATATTGTTGGTTTTGGCTCTCCTACGATGTTTGGGGCAGAAATGAAATTGAGGCAGAGGCCTCCTTTTTTACTGAATGTTTTTTTTCAGTTTTTGATTTATTTACAAATTTGCCATTTTGGCTCAAACCTATAAATACAAGTGTTATTTCTAGGTTTTGGGAGAAAGGACAAGTTTGAGAGCTATTTTGAGAGTTATCAAAGCTAAAGAGAGGTAGAGCTCCATTTGAGAGGTGAGTTCTTGTGAGGTTGTGAGTGACTTTCTAAGAGAGATAAATTGTGTGTGTGTATAACCTTTGGGTTCCTCCATTTATCTATAGAAAGAAGAAATCCTCATTGGTGGATGTAGCCCAAATTTGGGTGAACCACGGTATATCATTGTTGTTGCTTTGATTGTTTGTTGCTTGTATACTCTTATTGTCTCTTCACTGATGTTTGGTTGAATCGATTGGGAGTTTGCACACTAGTTCATTTACGGAACAAGGTCTTGGGTGTTTTCCGCACACCAAGTGTTTAATAAAATCCCCGAGTGAGTTTTATCGTCTTGGTCGCTAGAGATAGTCTTGCTTTAGCGCAACAAGTGGTATCAGAGCTTAGGTTGCATTGTTTGCCGTGTTTTTTGGTTCGAGGTTGAATCAATTTTGGCATAGCTTTTGTTTTTGTTCCAAATGACGGAAAATGTGGAGAGTACTCGAGAATCAACCTCTATGAGCGGAGGCTCTAAGAGATGGGATCCAAGTTATGGATCGAGTGGCTCAATGAAGACGGACATGAAGGCCTTTAATGAGAAGATCAATTTCGAGTTATGGCAAAGACGAATGCGAGGCGTTCTTGTCCAACAGAGGTTGCAATTAGCATTGTTGGGGGTAGAGGGACGACCGGTAGGCATGACCGATGCCGAGTGGATTCACATTGATCAAAGAGCGGCTTCGTGTATTGAGATGCTTTTCACGGATGATGTGTTGAATAACGTGATAGCGGAGACCACGGCTAAAGGCATGTGGGGATAAGCTTGAAGAGATTTATTTGGGAAAGTCGTTGTCAAATAAATTGTTCCTCAAGAAGAAACTCTTCAAGCTTGAGATGAAGGAGGGTGAGGATATGATGAAGCATATCAACGTTTTTAATGCCTTGATAAATGACTTGAATCGGATAGATGTTCAATTCATTGATGAGGATCGGGCATTGTTGTTGCTTGCATCATTACCCGATTCATACGAGCATTTTGTGACCACTCTCATGTTTGGGAAGTCTATGCTCCGGTGCAATGAGGTTGTGCAAGATATTCAATCTCATGTCACGATGAGAAAGAAGGAAGGTGGAGGTGACGGGTATTCCCATAATGAAGGCCTTACGGCGAGAGATGGAGGTGGGAAAAATGGCGGGAGGAACTCCAACCGGGGATTTAATGACGGTAGTAGGTCTAGATCGAGAGGTGTTGGTGGTAAAGGGCCGAAATGCTACAAGTGCCGGGAATGGGGTCATACGATCCGAGAATGTCCTTTGTGGAACGACAAGGTTAAGGGCAAGGTTGATTCCGAGAGGGCAACGGTAGCGAGTGCGAATTATGAAGATGAACTTGGAGAACTTCTCACAATCTCCAAGGTTAACTCTCTTTCCCAAGATGATTGGATATTAGATTCGGGATCGTCGGATCACGTTTGCTCTAAGAGGGAATATTTTGATACTTTCACGGAAAATGGAAAAGGTTCCATGTCTTTGGCCAACGGAGAGAAGGTTTCCATTGAGGGTGTCGAGACGGTGAAACTCAAGATGTTCGATGGGGTGGAACGCACTTTGGGTGGTGTGGCCTATGTCCCAAAGTTGCGAAAGAATTTGATATCCATTAGCCGTTTGGATTCCAAGGTTTGCCGGGTGTCGGTGGCGGGTGGAGTCTTGAAAGTCACACGCGGTTGTATGGTCCTAGCGAGGGGAGAGGAGAGAGAGGAGTTGTATCGTCTAAATCAGACTTCGAGAAAGATGGGGAAGCGATGTGCACAAGTGATCGAACGTTCGAGGCATGTCTCGTTTGTGAACAAAGCAGAGACATTAGGTGCTAGCTTTCCGAGAGTAGACGGTAGTGATGGGATAATACCTACTAGTGGAGGGGATGGATCGAAGTCCCCCTCCAGGGCCAACGGGTGATGTTGACTCGGTTTAGTTGCACACATGCATTGACCGATTGGAATCGAGGAGGTGTAGGACTGTGATGGATTCGAGGTGTGTGTAGCTAGTTTAAGGAAGGTCGATGGGTGATTGTTTGCGAGCATTGGCAAACGGGAGTCTTTCGTGACAAAGACTTGGTACATCTTTCGAGGGTGAGATTTGGAGGGTGTGAGAGGTGAGGAATTTTCCCTCTCATCCGTGGTTACTTTCTCAAGGAGGACGATGGTGTTGATGTGTTTGAATGTTTCGTGTAAAGAAGGTGTATGCTATATGTATTGTGTGGGGGTGTACTCACCAGGTTACATGAGGAGCGAGCTTCACCGTATAGTTACATGGGAAGCATTCAGATGCATGAGATGGGGAGTTCTTAGTTTAGAACTTGGTTCCTCGACAGGTGGAGTCGTTTGGAGTCTTGGAGTGAAGACTTGTGGTATCTCACTACATGGTTGAAGTTTGGGGTGGCTTAGTGTCGGGTGGAGTGTATTGGCTTGTTAGACGTCGGTATCATCTTTGAGCGGATTTAATGTTTGTGTTCCGAGTTTGGTTGGATCGTGAGGATCGCCTGGAGGAATAGCATTAGCTTGGTAGATGGTGGGGCGGTCTTCAAGCGGGTTCAATTTCAGCATTCTAGAGATTGGTTGGATCGTCAGGATCGCCAAGGTGGAGTTTGTTGGTTTTGGCTCTCCTACGATGTTTGGGGCAGAAATGAGATTGAGGCAGAGGCCTCTTTTTTTGCTGAATATTTTTTTCAGTTTTTGGTTTATTTACAAATTTGCCATTTTGGCTCAAACCTATAAATACAAGTGTTATTTCTAGGTTTTGGGAGAGAGGACAAGTTCGAGAGCTATTTTGAGAGTTATCAAAGCTAAAGAGAGGTAGAGCTCCATTTGAGAGGTGAGTTCTTGTGAGGTTGTGAGTGACTTTCTAAGAGAGATAAATTGTGTGTGTGCATAACTTTTGGGTTCCTCCATTTATCTATAGAAAAAAGAAATCCTCATTGGTGGATGTAGCCCAAATTTGGGTGAACCACGGTATATCATTGTTGTTGCTTTGATTGTTTGTTGCTTGTATACTCTTATTGTCTCTTCATTAATGTTTGGTTGAATCGATTGGGAGTTTACACACTAGTTCATTTACGGAACAAGGTCTTGGGTGTTTTCCGCACACCAAGTGTTTGATAAAATCCTCGAGTGAGTTTTATCGTCTTGGTCACTAGAGATAGTCTTGCTTTAGCGCAACATATATTTATATGAGTACAAGATGTTACATATGATATCAAAATATATTAAATAAATGTTACATACGTTACCAAAATAAGGCGGAAACGATGTTACATAGGATACCAAAATCCAAGGCTGAAATGTTACATAGGATACCAAAATATAAGGCTGAAATAAAGAAAATAAAACTCTAATCTAATCCCATAAAAACAGGTTTTCACACTCCCCCTCACGCTGGAGCATAGATGTCAATCAAGACCAGCTTGGAAATAGAAGTTTTGAGAAGAGAAGGCCCAACTGAAAAATCTGCAGTTTGATCTGAAGATGAAGAAGAAGAGACGAAACTTGGATAAATGATGCCAGATCAAACTTTTTCAGGAATAAAGTGAACATAAACCTCACATGTTTAGTTCTTTTGTGAAGCAAAAAATCATAAGCAAGCATAATTGCAAGTTTATTATCACAAAATAATTCAGACGGCTCTTTTTCTGCAGAACCCATCTCACACAAAAATGAACGAAGACACAAAAGCTCACAAATCCCTTAAGCCATAGCTTGATAATCAGCTTGTGCTCAAGAACGAGAAACAATTGCTTGCTTTTTACTTTTCCATCAAATAAGATGGGAATCATAAAAAGTGCAGAAACCAGAGGTCGAATGTCTATCCATTTTGAAACCAGCATAGTCTGCATTAGTGAAGCAGGAGAGACGTGACTGACTCCCAGAAGTGTAATGTAATACAAGTCCTGGACTTATACAAGCCCTGGACTTGAGGTACCTCAAAATATGATAGATCGCATCTATATGACCTGTGCGAGGAGAATGCATAAACTAACCATACTGACGGCAAAGGTCAAATCAGGTCTAGTATTGGTCAGGTAGACAAGACAACCAACAAGTCTGATAAATCGAAGGATCCGGGAACATATCACCGGTTTTTGCCAAGAGCTTCAGATTAGGGTCCATAGGAGTCGATGTAGGACGACAACCCATCATCCCAGTGTCCAGGAGAAGATCTAAAGTGTATTTTTGTTGGGATAAAGAGATCAAATATAATCTCATTACTGAAGCGACTGAACCAAGCTCAGCGAGACTGCTTAAGGCCATAAAGGGACTTACGTAGCTGACAGACTTTCCCTGAATATTCACCCTCGGCCCAAAATCCCGGAGGAGGATCCATATAAATAGTCTCAGTGAGATCTCCATTAAAAAAGGCATTCTTGACATCTAGCTGATGGAGAGGCCAAGAATAAGAGGTTGTAAGGGAGATGAGGAGCCGTACCGATGTCAGTTTTGCAACGGGAGCAAAGTTTGCACCAAAGTCTTTATGGAGAACCTGTGCGAGAATCCTTTTGCTACTGTTGTAATATAAGACTACTTTAGTCCCTTGAGCTTATAGGGTTATTTGAGTCTTTTAGCAAGTCTTGTAAAACCTATTTATAGCCTCTCTTGTAACATAAAAAATACGTATTTACAATACAAGTTATTTCCTTCTTGTAATTTCTAGTTCGTATCAGAGCTTAAGGTTTAAACCTAAGGCTTTTCTTATTCCTCCTTCTCCGGCCGTCTGGTCAAAAAGTTTTCTTTGTGTTTCTCCTCATTCTTGGAGCCCTTCTTAATGTCTGAAATTTAAATTTCAGCCCCCAAAATTTCTGCAAATCCCAATCTAGGTATGTGAATTTTTTTGTGGGGATTGTTGTTCTTATTGCGGTTGTAATCTTGCTGGGAATATTTGCGGTATATTGTTGTTTTCAAACCACAAAAGATCTCGTGGAAGGTGATTGTCAGAGTTCTGGAGTGTTTAGCTGAGGTTCAATAGAAGCCAAGCTTTGGATTCCATTAGTAGCAGCTAGGTTTGAAAACTCTCAAGTGTTTTTTTTTTTTTCTTTGAACAGCCTAAGGGCAGCCCAAAGGCCCCCAACCCACTACCGGAACAAACCGGAAAAACAGCAAGAGAAAAAGAAACCCAAATCAGCCCACAACCACAAATAAAGACAACACATCCAATAGAAAACAACAAAGAACAGATGTCTTCAAACAAAGCCAACAAAACAACACGTGCCCAGCTCTGCAACAACCACTCCATGCAAACCCAACAGCGAAACCACTAAATCACTCAAACCAGCCAGAAAACAACCCAGAAGGCATCTCCAACCACACAACTTAACACCACTGACAATCAGACAAAGAACCACCAGTATGCAGGAGCAAATCTTGATAAAGAACCACCAGCACCCAACAAACTACCCAGGAGAATCAACAACAGAACAAAAGAACAAAACATCAGCAACAACTAAGCCTCAACTGTCAACAAGGATTGCATGCAAGGACTAATCAAGAAATTACCAACCCAACAACTCCAGAACACTGAATCTCCAGACAAGATCAACAACCCATAGATACAAGATAAGTCAGTCTTCAATAATACACTCTCTCAACCCCAAGCTCATAAAATTTCCCAATTATCTTGGGTTCTCTTGATTTTTCCCCATTTGTACGTAGCATCATATATCATTCTGGCAATGTTTTCAATTATCTTTGTTTTGTCTTCAAACTTGCTTTTAAAAATTCTGAAATTCCATTCTTTCCATATACAGTAGACTGTAACTGAAATAGCCAACTTCATAATATTTGATTTGAAATTATCTCCCTTGCTGCACAAATGATGGATTTCCTCTTTTAAATTTTCCCCCTTCTTATTATTACATAGCTTTAAGATCTCCTCCCAAATATGCTTAGAAAACTGACAATCAAAAAATAAGTGATGAGCAGATTCTACACTTCCTTGGTACATAACACAATCTTCATTATCAATAATCCCCCAGAACTTCAATCTGTCTTTTGTTCTAAGACTATCTTTACAAATCAACCAAAGAAGAAAAGCGCATCTTGGAATTCTTTTTTTAAACCATACCACACTATACCACTCCACCTTATTACTTCTTTCTCTGATTTTATTATAAGTATCTTTACAGTTGTAATTGCCATCTTTAGACACCTTCCAATAGACCCAGTCTTCCTGATCAATTACCAATTTAGTTTGAGTATCAGCAAGAATACTAAGAGAATCAGAAACAGGATTAGGAAACACCCAATTAGAACCTTCAATGAAATCAGCAGCTTTAGCTTTAACATTACTTGCAGCATCATAAATGATTCTATTCCCAAACACTTCACACAGAGGCCCCTGCTCATGCCAATCATCTACCCAAAAAAAAGGTATTTAACCCATTACCAATTTTGTACTTTCTAAACTTTCTGGTTTCATCCTTCATCTTACAAATTTTCCTCCAAGTCCAAGAACAATCTTTATTAACCTTTAATATCACACTAAGTATCCATTTTACCCATAAAGATTCCTTTCTTCTAGCAATATCCCAAATATGTCTCATCATGCAAGCTTTATTCCAACAATTTAGGTCTTTTATACCCAATCCTCCCTCTTCCATAGGCAAACAAATATCTTTCCAAGCTACTTTGACACCATGTTTACTCAAATCATTACCACTCCAAATAAATCTTCTCAAAATAGAATCAATCTCCTTGATAACACCTTTAGGCAGAACAAATATATTAATCCAGTTGATTTGAATACTCCTGAGAACCGAAATGACTAATTGAATCCTTCCAGTATAAGAGAGACTCCTGTTAGTCCAGTTTTTAATTTTCAGCAGTAATTTCTCTACTAAATTTTTACAATCTGCCACTTTGAGTCTTGTAGATATTAAGGGAACCCCCAAATATTTCACAGGTAAGCTCCCAACTTTCATACCCATCAGATCCCCCAATCTCTTCTTCATATCTTCATCAACCCCAGCAAAAAATATTTCACACTTTGATTTACTAGGGACCCAATCCAGACAAACATTGAAATTCTTTCATTACCTCATCAATCACTTCAAAAGAATTATTATCAGCACCGGAAACAATGAACAAATCAAACATAATATGGGAGAGATTTAACTGTTCACATTTAGGATGAAGGGAGAAACTTCTACCGGTCACTACGTTATCAAGAAGCCAAGAGAAACCCTCCATAACTAATAAGAAAAGATAAGGGGATAGAGGATCCCCTTGTCTTAACCCATTTGTACCTTTAAACCACCCATTCACACCACCATTTACACTGATAGTGAAACTAACAGATTGAATACATTCCATAATCCATTTTACAACCATATCAGGAAATTCCATCACCTCAAGCATATCCCTCACAAAACCCCAGTTAACATTGTCATAAGCTTTCATAATATCAATCTTCATTGCACATCTAGGACTCCCTTTATTTTTATGATAACCTTTCACAATTTCTTGCATCAAAAGAATTTTTTTTAGAGATATTCCTTCCATGAATAAAGGCAAATTGTCTACAATTAACAAGGTCAGGGTTAATCTTCTTCAATCTTCTCACAATTACTTTTGAAATGATTTTATATGTAGTATTGCAGCAGGATATAGGTCTAAAGTCCTTCATAGTACTAGGACTAGCAACCTTAGGAATGAGACACACAAGGGTATTATTCCATTCTTTTAAAATACTCCCATATTTGAAGAAAGACAAAACAGCTTTAGACACATCTTCCCCCAAAACATCCCAATTCTTCTGAAAAAACCCCACATTATAACCATCTGGACCAGGGAGGGGCCTTCTTAGGATTCATATCAAACAAGGCATCCTTTATTTCTGCAATAGTAACTTGACTTTTCAAAATAACTTTCTGATCTTCCTTTAACCAGCTTTTTCTAATACTTTTAAGTCTCATCTTAGCTCTAGTATACTCCCCATACCTGGATCCCAGTAAATCTGAAAAGAAATTAGTAGCTTCTCTATGCACATTAAAATGCCCCTTCACCATATTCCCATCTCCATCTTTGATTGACAAAATCTTATTTCTGGCTATATGGCCCTTCACTTTTCTGTGGAAAAAACTTGTATTTTTATCCCCAACATCAAGCCACTCCACTGTATTCTAGCCCTTTGTCTATAAAAGTCTTCCTCCAACTCTCTTAATTCTAGGTATTCCATTCTGCATTTATTCCTGCTCCTGATTAAATCACCATTCCCCATATCATTAACCATGCTCATTTGAATGCTTTTAAATTCTTCTTTCTTCTCTTCCACTCTTAAGGAGATATTAGCATAAAGCTTCTTATTGAGTTTCTTAAAATCAGACTTTAAAAGTTTCAATTTTCTAGCAACACTATATCATGCTTCCCTCAATTTTTACCTCCCAACCTTTCAATAATATCTCTCTAAATTCCTTATTCTTCATCCAAAAATCAAAAAATTTAAATGGCCTATTTATTCTTTCTTTCTCAAATTGCAAAGAAAGAATCATAGGACTATGATCAGAAATCCCAGGAAGATCAGCATGCATGCCACTCTCCTCAAAAGAATTTAACCAACAATCATTAAACAAAATTCTATCTATTCTGCTCTGTATATTTTCACTCCCTTCTCTTCCATTTTGCCAAGTGAACCAACAACCTCTAGGAGACATTTCCTCAAGCATAATTTTGTTAATACAATTATTAAAATTCTCAACTTCTCCCCAATCTATACCAATTCCCCCAATTCTCTCATTATTGTTCCTCACAACATTAAAATCTCCTGCTACAATCCAAGGCTCATTATTATAAGTCCCAGCCTTTTCTTCTGGATAATCCCATAGACTAACCCTACTCAATCTCTCATTTGTACCATAAACTCCAGTAAAAATAAAGGATTTATCACAATCAACAAAATTAACCTGAACTGACAAAGCTTGATTCATACTACTAATCTCTTGAACATTAAAGATATTTGGGTCCCAAGCAATCCACACTCTTCCCACCCCATTATCAGGAGTATTATGCACCATATTCCACTGACTAAAACAACCATTATAAACATTATCAATATTTCTTCTCCTAACTTTCACTTCAACTAGACACACCATACTTATAGAATTATCCATAATAAATTTCTTCACCTCTCTCTGTTTGTGGGGAGCGTTGCATCCCCTAATATTCCAAATGGCTATATTTATCATCTATTAATACCCCCTCTTTTCCCCCCTCCCCCTTTTTTGTTTCTATGACTGGGGCTTTTCAACACTTTTTTACCTGTATTTTCTGTAACTGCTATGTTGTTTTCTTTTTCTTTGGTAATCAAACTTTCTCTTCTCAAACCACCTGTAATTTCACCACTATTTTCCATATTATTATCTGCAAGATTCTCAATATCCACCACTTCCCGGAGAACATGAAAATTGTTCCCTAAAGGCACTGTATCATTACTCCCTTTCCTCTTCAATTCTGTAACTATCTCTTCAATTTTATCCACTATTACCTCTTTTTCATGGATCTCACTCCCTGTAGCTGCTATTCCCATAATCTTAGACTGGCCATTCTCCTCCTTATTTTTTAGATCTTCCTTTTCATGTATAACTTTGACTGATCCTACATTTTCCAGTTGATCTTCCACATCTTCCTTCTTTGATCCCATACTAGTACTACCCTCTTCAAATTTTGTTAAACTTCCATCATTACTCTTCCCTTCATTACTATCTTTATTCTGAAACCCATATTTGTTGAGTCTTGTTTGACAGTTTGCAATTTCCCTCCTTATGACCAAACATATTACACCCCTTACATTTTGCTAGCAGCCATTCATAATCTACCCTTTGTCTGATTAGTTCTCCATTCAATCCATATATTGCAACATATTCTGGTAGCTCACTGTTGATATCAATTTCCACGCATACTCTTGCAAAAGTTAATCTCTCTCTTCTTGCTGTCATCCTATCAGTAAACAGAGGGGTTCCTATTAGACTTACAATTTTGCTCAGAACATCTTCCGCCTATAAATGAAGTTTTAATCCTGGAAGTCTTATCCAAACTGGAACTGTAGATAACCCTTCTTTCTCCAAACTAACATCCATACTCCAAGGTTTCACAATAAGAGGCCTATTATCAAAAGACCATGGACCCTGCTCAATAACATGAGTTTTTGCTTCAGCATTATCAAAAGTCACAATGAAAACCCCTGATTTTAACATATAGACATCCTTACTACCAAATTGATTCCATTTTCTCCTAACAAATCCCTTCATGGCACCAAAAGCAACTTTTGTACCCAGAACATAAGCAACAATTGCATTCTCCCATCTACTAATTTCTTCTTGCACTTCCTCTAACGCAATGTTTACACATTTATTACCTTCATTATCAACAACTGAAGGAATAAACCGAAGCTTATTTCCAGCAATCTTATCTCTATTTGGAGCAACTATCTCAGCCCAATTATTTCCCCTTCTTACATTTCCTTGAACAGCCCTATCATTCTGAATGTTTTCATTAGATCCATTTAGATTAACACCAATTTCCACAAAATTCCCATCATTAATACTATCTACATTCACATCTCTAACAATCGAAACCCCCTCCTTCAAATCAGACATCAATTTATCAGATTCTCTAATTTTTCTCAATTCTACAGCTTTAGGACCAATGATGTTATCAAGAATTTTTACCTCTTTGAAAGATAATTTGTCTGCTGCCTCCTTACTAATAGTACTCCCATGATTCTTCAATCCAGATCCATGATTAGCAACAATCGACAGTTGATACTTCTCCTGATTTGAATCTGTTTTACTCATCTCAAACGAATTTGATCTACGCATGATTTTCCACAGATCACCAGTGAAATCTCCCGCAAAATAATCAGAAGGTGGAACTCTGATACGATTAGATCTTCTCATACTAGGTTACCCTTGAAAGTAACGAAGAGGTCTAGAAATCGCCAAGTTGAGAGAACTTTCTAGAGAGAGAGAGTCACTGAAGGTGCTTGAGAGTGAGGTGTAAAACTCTTTTAAGTGTTATGAGACAAGTGAGGAGTTTTTCAGCCTCTTTTCGCAGCTGTGAATTGAAGGGGGTAGCCTCCTTGTCATAGGTTCCCCATCCCATCATCGCCAGACGTTGAAGATGGCCCGTGTCACCGACAAGTAGCGGCAGTGTGCCGATCTGAGCTTTAGTGTCTAGTTTGGGTGTTTCTGAAAGGGTGTTCCCGTGTAGTTTGCCATCGAGGGTCGTGAGTTATGAGGGCGTAGGGAGGAAAAAGGTGGATTGTGTTGAATTTCTCTAGCAAGAGTGGAGAAGAAGAGGGGAGAACGAGAAAATGTCGGACCTCTATTTTGCTGCCGTTCTCAAATGTTTGGTGCGAACCTGCTAGCCCTAGAAATGTTTTTTCCCCAATTTCTGACCGCACATGCTTTTGTTTAGGGCTGACAATTTTTGACACGACAATCCGTTTATGGTAATAATCCGAAATGACCCGAAATTGACACAATTATCTTGTATAGATTTAAGAGTACCCAAAACTTATACTCAAATAAAAATCAACGCGACCCGAAAATGACACGACTAACCCGAATTGCCACCCCTACTTTTGTTACACCTTGCCCCTTCTTCTTTTAGTATCAAGTCTTCCCCACTTATGAGCTAATTTATGAAATTACCCCTTCTGAAATTTCCAGCTACATCCCCACTTCAGAAATTTACATTTCAGCCCCTACTTTTTCTGGAATTTCCAAATTTGGCCCAAAAATTTTCATAAATTATTTTCTAGTCCCTAAACTTCTGAAATTTTCATCTGACCCTGAAACTTTCGTAATCCCCAAATCTGCCCCAAAATCTTTCATAAATTACTTTTTAGTCCCCCAACTTTCAGCTGCTAGTCTTTTTGAGATTGGGCTATTTGGGCCTAAATTTTGGACTCTTGTTCTTTATTATTTGGGTTGGTGTTGGACCATTCACATGCTAGTTTTTGAGGTTGATACTTTGAAGTTAATCAACAGTCCGATGAACAGTGGCGGATCCAGGAATTTAGATGAAGTGGGGCGAAAGTTTCGAGTGGTACCGGGGATTCGGGGGCGGGAGCCCCCGAGGCTTTTTTTTTGTTATTTTGAGTTTTATACAAAGTATAGCTTTATAATGCCCAAACAACTACTCTCAATCATTAATAACAATACCTAATTAATTTCAAGAAATAAATAACGCTTAATAAATATTCACAATACCCAAATTTTAGTAGTGGTAACAATTAAATTTTGCTTAATATGAAGTACAAAAATGAGTTAACTCACCTAGCACCATTAAGGCTCAATCCAAGCACACCTGATGAGACAAAAACATCTTAATGAAGATCTCATCTCCAAAATTAACCCTGAACTTTGGAGATGATCGATTGGACTAATCCTAATTTTTTTTTTCCAAATCTCAAGTGGGGCGGCCGCCCCACTTGGGCCTATAGTGGATCTGCCACTGCCGATGAAACCGGTGGGGATGGTCCAGCGATAATGGGGTTTGGAGCAATACCAATGTTCATATAAATGCCTCTAAACTGTCACACATTATAGTTTGAAATCACCACCTATTTGTAAAAAAAGAAAAAAAATTATTCAACGGGTGTGGAAATGGACTATTTTAATTATAGGGAGAAATTTAGAAAGAAAAAAAAAATGGTGTCTAACGAATTTTCTAATGGGATTCTGATACCTATTTATTTTTCTAATTTCCAAACTTCATATTTGAATTTACTGAATTGAATTTTTGAAATTGATATAGATGATCACTTATTATCACCAAGTCAGACAAGCCAATTAGATTTCAAATCAACAGTTCATCACCCATTTGAATCAGATGAGACAAAAGAAAATGCAGAGGAAGAAAGAGGATAGAAGGAAGTACCTATGTGTCCAATGAATGCTGTGTCAACAAGAGATGCAATAGGGTCAGCTGTTAAAGCCAGTGCTGCAGGCAAAGCAATCCTTGCTATCTCCACACCAAGCTCGTCCTTCGTAAAAACTAATCTGTTCAGATGATTGAAACAACTTTATTATTACCATCTAGGCATCTCCACAAAACCAAAAAGGAAGACATAAGTATGAAATTACTTACTCTCTCCATCTCAAAATTAAGAGATTTAATCTCCTTTTTAGTTGGACTTAATTTGAAAATGTTCTTGTTCTAGGATCACATATTAACAACTCATATATGAAAGGGGCAAGGAGGAAACAAACACAAGAGACGAAACAAAACATGAATTCTTATTTTTTTTTACATATGAAGTGTTAATGTATGCCCTCGGGGTATACATTAACAAAACTCAACTTCAAAATTTGTTTTGATATCAATGTACCACCTGTGACAATGATGGAATATAATTTGATTTTGATCATTAATTATATTAAATTAATATTTTCGTATATTCTAAATCTGACTCTTAATTTGACAGATGAATTGCAAACAAGGATCATGAGTCCAATATTATGAATTTTTTCCTCGAAACAGAGAAACGCTGGACTCTCTGAAACAATCCAATTGGCTTTATTTCCCCAAGTATGTTCAATGTATAAGTGACGTAACCCACGTGTCAAAAGGCTAAAATTATCTAAACACCACTTTAGAGAGATAAACACTCCTTCCTATTTCAAAATTCAAGTCTATCTCAAATGAGGCTTACATGGGGGTATTTAAAGGGAAGGAATAGCTTAGGTTCCAAGCTAATACCCTAATTACAAAAATGCCATTACTACTCCTTACCTTTAAATACTAAAGAAAACTCAACTCAACAAAGCCTTTTCCCAATTATTTGGGGTCGGCTACATGAATCCTATTTTTCCATTCCATTCTGTCCAGTGCAATATCTTCGGTTAAACCACATGATATCATGTCCTTTTTTATAATATCCCACCAAGTTAATTTAGGCCTACCTCTACCCCTTGGGTTACCATCAATACTAACTAAATCACTCTTCCTTACAGGAGCATCCATTGGTCTACGCTTGACGTGTCCAAACCATCTAAGTCGATTTTCTCTCAATTTATCTTCTATAGGAGCTACTTTTACCGTTTCACAAATTTGTTCATTTTTAATTTTATCCTTTCGAGTTTTACCACAAATCCATCTTAGCATTCGCATCTCCGCCACACTCATTTTCTGCACATTTTGTTTCTTGGTTGCCCAACACTCTGTCCCATATAACATGGCGGGTCTAATGGCCGTCCTATAAAATTTTCCTTTTAACTTCAAAGGTATACGCCTATCACACAGAACGCCGGTCGCACTTCTCCACTTAACCCAGCCTGCTCTAATTCTATGCATAACATCATCACTAATATCTCCATCTTTTTGTATAATCGATCCTAAATAACGAAAATGATCATTTCTAGGTATTTCTTGACCCTCCAATTTCACCACATCTCCATTTGTCCTCCTATTACTACTAAAATTACACTCCACATATTCTGTTTTAGTTCTGCTTATTTTAAATCCTCTGGTTTCTAAAGTTTCTCTCCATAATTCCAACCTAGCATTTATCCCCATCTTATTCTCATCGACTAAAACAATATCATCTTCAAATAGCATACACCATGGCACCTCATCTTGTATTTGTCCAGTCAACTCATCCATAACAAAAGCAAAGAGATAAGGACTTAGTGCTGAACCTTGGTGTAGCCCTACCGTAATTGAAAATTCACTACTTTCTCCAGCTGATGTTCTTACTGTAGTCATCGCACCATCATACATATCCTTGATCACGTCAATATATCTGCGAGTCACTCATCTTTTATGTAGAACCCACCATATTATATCTCTGGGTATCCAATCATACGCCTTCTCCAAATCTATAAAAATCATATGAAGATCTTTCTTTTTCTCTCTATACCTCTCCATTAATCTCCTCAATAAATAGATTGCTTTCATTGTTGACCTCCCAAGCATAAACCCAAATTGATTCTCAGATACTGTTGTCTTCAATCTCAATCTATATTCAATCACTCTCTCCCAAAGTTTCATTGTATGACTCATTAACTTAATACCACGATAATTTGAACAACTTTGTATGTCCCCTTTATTTTTATAAATAGGTACTAAAATACTTTTTCTCCATTCATCGGGCATCATATTAGTCATTAAAATTCTATTAAATAATTTTGTAAGCCATGATACTCCATCCTCCCCTAAGCACTTCCAAACCTCAATAGGGATTCCATCTGGTCCTAAAGCCTTCCCTGTTTTCATCTTTTTTAGAGCAATCCTGACCTCTGTTGTCCTAATTCTACGAAAAAATATATCTTCTCGAGTCTCCCTAAGTTCCTCTATATCTAATCTACTCCCATTATCTCCATTTAATAACCTCTCAAAGTAGTTTTTCCATCTTTCCATAATTTCATCATCTTTGACTAGGACTCTCGAATCATCACTTTTGATGCACTTAACGTTATTAAAATCTTTTGTTTGCCTATCCCTAAGTTTAGAAAGCTTATAAATACTTTTTTCCCCTTCTTGTGTTCCTAATTTTGTATAAAGATCATCATACGCTTTTAACTTAGCATCTCTTACCACTTTCTTAACTTCCTTTTTAGCCCATTTATATTTCTCAAAATTCTCTTCATTTCTATTTGTTTGCCATGTTTTAAAGCACTCCCTTTTAATTTTTACTATATTCTGTACTTCTTCATTCCACCACCAAGTTTCTTTAGACTGTGGCCCTTTGCCTTTTGATTCTCCAAGAATTTCTTTTGATATTCTCCTAATGCATGTGGCCATCTTATTCCACATTATGTTAGTTTCTTCTTCACAATTCCATGTTGCATCATTTAATACTTTATCTTTAAATAGTTCTAATTTCTCTCCTTTTAAATTCCACCACCTAGTTCGTGGGTTAATCTTCACTTTTCGCACTCGTGATTGATTTTTAATATTTATATCCAACACCATTATCCTATGTTGTGAGGTTAAGCTCTCTCCCGGGATAACCTTACAATCTTTACACGTGAATCGGTCTCCTTTCCTAGTAATGAAAAAATCTATTTGGCTCTTATGTGTTCCACTTTTATAAGTTATTAAGTGTTCAAGCCTCTTTTTAAAACATGTATTCACTAGTACAAAATCATAAGCCATCGCAAAATCTAAGATAGACTCTCCCCTGTCGTTCCTATCTCCAAAACCATGTCCTCCATGCACTATCTCATATCCTACACGATCTTCTCCTACATGGCCATTAAAATCTCCACCTATATAGATTTTCTCACCTAGGGGTATTTCTTGAATTTGTTCATCCATTTGTTCCCAAAATTGTACTTTAGTGTGCTCATCTAATCCTACTTGAGGTACATAAGCACTAACAATATTAATTATGTTTTAACCTAATACCAATTTTACAAGTATAAGTCTATCACCTTTCCTAATAACGGTTACGATATCGTCCTTAAAGTTTTTATCTACTATTATTCCAACTCCGTTCTTATTTCTATGTTTTCCTGTATAATATAATTTAAATCCTGTATTTTCTATTTCTCTAGCTTTCTCACCGACCCATTTAGTTTATTTTAAACAAGCTATGTTAACTTTTCTTCTTATCATGGTATCTACTAACTCCATCCCTTTTCCTGTCATAGTCCCTATGTTCCAAGTCGCTAACCTAAGTCTAGTATCCTGGACTAAGGAAAAACAAATGAAAATACAAATAATAAAAGGAAAAAAAAGACTAATAAAGCCCTAAAATGGGGCCCATTTCCACCACTCTCCCCCTCTTAAAACCAAGCTCGTTCTCGAGCGTTAAAAAAAATTGGGGGATTTGTGAGGAAATTCCAAAAATTGTGCCAAAAAAAATTATGGGGGCCCAGAAATAATTCTTGAAACTTGAGGAGTACACATCCCACAATTTTCTGCTTTATTTCTTCTTCTCTTTCTACACCCAAACCAGCCCTAGAAGCTTCCACCCGGATAAAAAAATCATCGTTTCGGAGCATCTATAAGGATTTGGACTTGGATTTGTGGGCCCAAACAGATTTTGGGCACAAGTAGAGTAAAACCCTAGGAGTGGGCTGCCCTGGGGTGAAAATTTTGGGTTTTGAAGGGTGCTGGGGCATATCGGGTCGGAGGAACTGAATCGGAGCATCTATAAGGATTTGGACTTGGATTTGTTGGCCCAAACAGATTTTGGGCACAAGTAGGGTAAAACCCTAGGAGTGGGCTGTCCTGGGGTGAAAATTTTGGGTTTTGAAGGGTGCTGGGGCAGATCGGGGTCGGAGGAACTGAATCGGAGGATGGGGTTGGGTTTTGGGTTGATCCGGGTCGAAAAAGGGGCGGGATGGGGACTGACCAATGTCGGCTGGAGTTTGGGGGCTTGAAGGCTGGATTCCAGCGGTGGTAGGAGGGAGGGGGTGGTCGCGAGGAGGGTGGAAGGGCAGGGGGTTGATCGCGGAGCTGGAGAGAGGTAGGGATAAGGTTGTGGCAGCAGAGTAAGGTAGTAGGGGCTTGGGGAGTGGGTAGGGGGTGGGGGGTGGGGGGCTGCCGCCCAAGGCAGGGCGGTGGTAGTGAATCTAGGGTCTGGGGGTCGGGGAGCAAATCGAAGGGAGGTGGGGTGTAGTAGGGGTGTTTTCGAAGTTGGATGGACCGGAGATAGGGGTTGAAGGGTTTGAATGGGGTTGGCTGGGGTTAGGGTTTTGGATTTTGGAGGAGATGTGTTGGGAGAGAAGGTCAAAATTCTGGTTTAATTCTTGCCTCAATTCTCGAATCTCGTCGTGTTGTTGTTTGGATTTTTTGGGAGCCATTGCGAGTTGCGTACAATTTTGATAAAAAAAAATACCGATACACCAATTACCAATGTGGAGCGACACCCGCTCTGATACCAATTTGACGTAAACCACCAGTCAAAAGGCTCCTAAAATTATCCAAACACCACTTTAGAGAGAGAAACACTCTTTCCTATTTCAAAATTCAAGTCTACCTCAAATGAGGCTTACATGGGAGTATTTAAAGGAGAGGAGTAGTTTAGGCTCCAAGCTAAGGCCCTAATTACAAAAATGTCGTTACTACTCCTTACCTTTAAATACTAAAGCAGAACATAAAATACAAATAATAAAATAAAATGACTAATAAAGCCCTAAAATAGGGTCCATTTCCATCAATAAGACATTGGATTGTTAACTGTTTCTGTGAACAACACATATGACTGGGGGCATTTTCAGTTTTTTCATAAGGAATCTTTTAGAAATAAATAGATCCTTATGGGTTATTTTCCCTTAACTCTTCAGTTTATGCATACAAGAAAAAAAGCAGAGGCTACATGAGGGTTTGAGTGCTTGTACTCCAATTTCAAGATCTTGATTAATGGAAGCTACAATTATCACCCATGGACGTATGCAAGTTGCCGAACCACAAGAACCTTATCTTTTGCTTGTTTGTATTGTTCCATTTTCTTTGCATTTAACTTGATTTCTTTCAATTGCCTCTTGATTTTATCTTTTGTTGGGTCTTGGTTCATGGTGCTCTTGGGAATACATGAATTACTTGCCTCGAGTGAGAAGAGCTTTTACTTGTTGGGTTTTTGCTTCTTGTTGATTCAAATATGTTTGATACAATTCCTAAGTGAGATTATGGTCTTAGCCTGTTTATCTCTTACCGAAAACTCAATTGGGGAAAATAAATGATACTTTTAAGGTTCCGAAGGTGCAATCGGTAAAGTTTGATGGATGAACCATAAATTTTGGCATGTAGCAATATCACGTGAGGGATGTGTTAATCCAAGAAAGTTTGCACAAGGCATTGCAAGCAAACCTGCAAATATGTAGCACTATCTAATTGAATCTCGCTCAAAATGAGGTATACCACGTTATGCACAAGGAATAGATGGAATCGCTATGACATATGCTAGAAGACAAATACACATGACAAAAATTATAGAGAATATCTCTATCTCAAAAAGATGTTTCGAATTCAAATATAGGTTAATGGGTTAACACATTGATGAGTTTAATAAAATTTTGTGGATTAATCTTAGACATATATATTGAAGATGAAGATTTCCAGATTTATACAAGCATTTGAGCATCATTCTGCTATATGAGAAGGATGAAGTGGAATTTAATGATGTTTTTCGACATTGTTAGGAGGTGAGAAAAAAAAAAGAAGTGTAATTCTAAGTCTAATGCATTGATTGCGAGCAGTAGGAACGAGAAACGAACTTAGGGGAAAGAGGAAATTCTAGGCCAAGCTTAGGATCGTAATTTGGCCAATGTTGAATGTTACAATTACAAGAAGAGATGAGCTGATGAGAAAAAAAAAAGTGGTGAAAGCCATAACTCTTACTTTAGAGGAAGTTGACTTTGAAATTATGTTGGTGGTTATTTCACGGAAAACTCATCGAGGATCTTAGACTCAGAGTGTTCATATCACATGTGCCTAAACAAAGATTCGTTCCTTATTTGCACACAGAGGGTCTTGATGGTAAAGATCATGTCTGGAGGATAAAGGTACTGGCACAATCAAGTTAAAAATGCATGATAGAGTAGTGTGTACTCTCATGGAAGATATATGTTATGTAATTGAAAAGAATTTGATTTTATATACTAGTAAGTAAAAGATTGAGGAATGCCGAAGGTAATTTTGGGTGCCTTCGTTCTAATGAATGGAAAGAAACAGGGAAACCTCTTTTTATTTCAAGGTTGTACAGTATCAGGTTGTGCTTTAGTTCCAAAAGAAACGCGTAGAGCAAATACGGATTCCACAAGACTTTGGCATATGCGTTTGGGACATACTGAGGAGAAGTCCATGATAGTGTTATGTAAGCATGGTTTGTTAGGCGTTGTGGACTATAAGTTGAACTTATGTGAGCATTATGTTCTTAGGTAATCAAAAAAGAGTAAAATTCGGCATGGTGATTCATTACACACAAGGCATGCCTGATTACATTCCCATGGAGGTTTGGGTCCTTTGATATTTGAATCTAGTCATTATTTTGTATCATACACTAATGACTTCTCGAGCAGGATTTAGGTTTGCACCACGAAACACAAGGATGGAGTCTTTGGGGGTGATTCTAAAGTGGAATAAGATGGTGGATGATCAAACTAGTCAAAAGATCAAAGTGCATTGGTCATACAACGACGACGAATACAACAACGACAAGTACAAGTATGATCTTACTTGAAGTATTACAAGATGTGGTATTATTCAACATTTCAAAGTCCGGGAGAAGTCGGAATGGAGTATAAACATTACTTGAAAAGGTTAAGTGTAATTTGTCCGATGTGGATTTGTAAAAAATGGTTTAGGGTATAGGCTTTGTTATATGCTAACTTCATTGTCAATAGGTTACAAACCACAACAATTGATTACTAGACTCCTATGGAGGCCTGGCCGGGGTCACATCCTAGCTATGACATTTTGTACAAATTTGTGTGTCCGACTTACTGTCATTTTCATGAAAGTAAGATTGATCCAAGAGATCGAAAGGCAATTTTTATGAGTTCAAGCAACGGGGTCAGGGATACGAGTTGTGATGTCTAACGAATATCAAGGTTAGAACGGATGTGACATTCAAATGCGGCATCAATGATCAAATGATCAAGTTGCCTAATAAAAATAAAATAAAATTTCTTGAGGAGCCGGAGAGAACAACAGTGGGGTAGTAGAAGAATTGGAGGTTTCAAAAGAGAGAATCAACAACCGCCATTTTTGGCGAGTGGAAAAGAATCACCAATTCGTAGATTAGCAAAAAATATGACTTCGAGTCTTCGAGGGTTGTGTAACTTATGCATTATTAGTTATTAGTGTTGAACTCTGTTCAGACTAACACTCATTGAGCATGGAAGACATGCATAAATGAGGAGTATAAGACAAAATATGATTCACGGTTGTGGTGTCTAAAGAACACAGAGATCGCGGTTAGTACAAATGTGACATCCGATGGGGCATTAATATTCAAATAATCACGGTGCATAAGAAAACGAAGATTCTCTTAAGGAGATGGAGAGAACAACTCCAGATGTTGAAGAATTGGCAAGTAAAAAGAAATCATGAATTCGTTGACCAACACATAATAGGACTTCGAGGATTGTGTAGCTTATGCATTATTGGTTTATAGTGTTGATATCTCTTCACAGTGACAGTCATTACGTCACTCATTACAAGCGTGAAAGACAGCCATAAATGAGGAGTATCAATCACTTTGTAAGAACCAAAGTTGGGAGCTTATTAAGTTGCTCAAGGGAAAGAAGTCTATTGGGTGTAAATGTGTATTTGCTAAGAAATATAGGGCTCCTATTTCTAATGTTTAACATACGGCCAAACAGGTTAGTAGCTAAGGATTATATACAAAGGGAAGGTGTAGTTTATAATAAAGTTATTTCTTCGCTAGTGAAACAAACTTCCATTAGGGTTATTGGCTATGGTTTCACAATTCGATTAAAAGCTTGAACAACTCACAGTTAAGAAAACGTTCTTGCATGGGATTTAGAGGAGGAGATTTATATATCTCAATAAGAGGGATTCAAAGCTAGTTGTAAGGAAGATCGTGTGTAAAAATGAAGGAAATTCGTGTACATGTTGAAATACAAATGGTTTGACACGTTTGTGTTGGGTAAAGAATTTATGCAAAGTGATTTCGATTATTGTGTTTATTACAAGCGGCTCAAGGATGACACTTTTATCTACTTGATCACATATGTTAATGACACGCTCATTACTTAATCGAGTATTGTGGAGATTGAAAGGTGAATCTTAACTTAGATGAGAGTTTGAACTGAAAGATTTGAGAAAGGCCAAGAAGATTCTAGACATGGAGATTAAATAGAAAGGAAAAGGTGAACGTTGTATTTCACTCAAAGAAGGTTGTAGCATGGTTCGGGATACAAGACTCAAAGTCTTAGTCCTGTGAGTGTTCCATTGGTTGCAAATTTCAGAGTTTTAGCGACAATGACTCCTAATACAGAGTATGAGGTGGAGTATATGATTCAAGTTACGTACGTGAGTGCGACGGGCAGCTTGATTTATGTCATGGTGACATGGATGTTGGGAGTAGATGTAGGGAAAATCCGGCGAAACAACATTGATATGCAATGAAATGGATGTTGCAGTCTATGGGATCATTGGTTGTGACTAGTGTACCAACGGGTTAACATCTCATATCTTCATCGGTATGTAGATTCAGACTATTCGGGTAATTTAGACAAGCAACGGTCCACTTTAGGATATGTTTACACATTGTCTTGTGGACAGTTTTCTGGAGGTTTATGTTGCAGGGACAGTTTCTTTGTTTTCTACGGAGGTAGCATACATAGCAGTGATATAGAGGCCGTGAAGGAGGTTTTGTGACCCGAAATCTTTGACGGCGATTTGGTTACTGTACGTGATTGTGTGAGATACATTGTAATAGCTATCCATTTGGCTAAGAATCAAGTTCATTATGGAATGACCAAACACAAAATTTTGATCTCATTTCATACGGGAGGTTATAAAAGGTGGATTTGGAGTTTTGAAGAAAATTGGCACCAAGGATAATCCAACAGATATGTTAACAAAGGGGGTAATGGCGATCAGGTTTGAGCATTGCTAAAGATTGATAAATGTGCTTCATTGTTGAGGCCCTTTAGCGTGATGCGGTGTGGTGATGATTTTCTTCAATGTCATGATGGAAGATCATTATTGGAGTGCAGTTGTTTCTACAAAGGTGGAAATTTTGGAAGATTTGGCTAAAAACAGAGAATCAATGGTTGTCTCCAAAATAGTTCACCGTATGTGGATTTCATTCCCCAATTTTGTTCACTGTCCAAAATAGTCAACTGCTAAGTCTGTTACAATGGATAATTTGTGCTGCGACATTGGATTGCTAATATGATTGGCCAGTAAACACATTATAGGGACACTTTTGAGTCTTTTTTCACATTATAGGGACACTTTTAAGTCTTTTTTCACAATGGAATCTAGGTATAAATAGATCCTTATAGGTTATTTTTCTAACTTTGCAAGTCTTCATTTTGTGCATACAAGAGATGGAAGAAGGCTACAAGAGCGTTTATATTGATTTTCAAGATCTTAATAAAAAAAGCAACCATCATTACTTATGGATGTCATGTACATCTTGTACTGTGATTGTGCTTGTTTATAATGTGTTTCCTTTCATACATTTTCATTTTCTTTGCAGTAATATTGATTTTCATTTGGTTACCTTTTGAGTTTGTCATTTGTTAGGGGCATGTATGAATCACTTGATTTGAGTAAGTATTGCACGGAATGTGCTTGCCATTTTTACTAATGTGAAGACAAATAATATGATTCTTAGCTCATTTAAAGGACCCCTCAATGCACGAGTCTCCAAGTATTGTGAAAGAATTTAGGATACTCACATAATACCACGTGATCATACTTAGCATCAACGAGAATGTGAATGTGACACTAGAACACGATTCACCTTAGTGGGACATGTTAGGAATATTTTATCCAATTAATAATTTCGGAATTATGAGATTCGGAATTAATTAATGGGTTAAATAAAAGAGTCCTACTTGATGTGGTCCAACTAAGAAATCAGATTTGGTTAGGAGACCTGTAGATAAGTCACCAAAGTCACCAGGATTTTAAAAGAATAAGTGGGTTAATCTCCTAATGCAAGTCTAACTGTAATGGATGGTAGAATTATAATTTACATAGGAGATTTGAGTTTCTCTCACCCTATATATAGTAGGTTATTTTTCATCAATTAATCTGCATAAACACACAATATATTGGGCTAGAGACAGAAAATTCTGAAATTCCATTTAAGTGCAATTTTTAATTGAAGAATAGAGATTGTTGGAGCAATTAATCAAGATGATTGAAAGAGACTTCTACAGCAAACTTGATTAATGCATTGGATCAAGGTAAGTCTTCTTTTTTTTTTATCATTTAGGCATATTTTGTGAAAAATTTGAAAATCCAAGATCCTTTTATTAAGAACAATTGTATGCTAAAGTTTAATCAAATTAATGTATTTGTGATTAATATTAGGGTATTCTTAAGAATAGCTTTGCATGTGGTATCAGAGCCAAAGTTTAATATCTCATGATTTTCCTTTATTAATGTTTGCCTATGATGAAACCTACATTAATTGCTTTTGAGTGCCTTGTACTTTCTGCGACATTTTAATTTTCTATCAGTACATCTACTCTTAAAGTATGCCTGAATCTTTATGTGACGTTTTTCTTCTGTCGTCAATACTCACTAGTTGGAATGAAAGGTCAAAACTTTCTCGGAATTTTACGAAACTCACATGGCCGACTGAAATGTCGAAATAAACAAAACCCATTGTATACAATGGGCACCGCCTTACTTTTGTATTTTGACGTCGTTTAGGCCCTTAAAATTACGTTTTTGCCGTTTTTTATAATAATGTTGACATTAATATCTCACTCCAGAAAATTAATTTTTGAATCCCGCAAATTGTTTTGAGATCTTGGAGTAATTCTCTACATTCCTGTGGTGCTAACTCAAATTTTTCATTTTTGGCAAAAATTACGATTTTCCCAAATATTATGTATTTTTCACCACGGCGGCTATTTTCTTTGTTCACGTTGATTCTATTATTCATATTTATGTTGAATTAGATGTCAAACATAGACTATAATTCGTATTATGGATATTAGATTTATGATTTCGTTTTTTTAAAATAATAATATTCATATTTAGTCGGATTAGATGTAAAACACAGGCTATAGTTCATATGTATGAATGTTAGATGTACGGTTCATTGTTAATGCTAGTATTCAGGTTGAGTTGAATTAAATGCCAATCACAGACTACAATTCGTATGTGTGGATACTAGATTGATGATTTCGTTCGAATACTAATATTCATGTTTAAGTTGGATTAGATACCAAACACAAGCTATAATTCATATGTGTGGATATTAGATGTATGGTAAAGTTTTAACTCTACTGGTTATATTTGGATTAGATTAGATGCCAAACACAGGCTGTAATCTGAAATTGTGAACATTAGACTCATCTATGATAATGTTAATTTATTGTTGTATTATGTTCATTCTTTTAATCATAATTAATGTTATTGGACATCAAATACAGATGCCACACGTATGGTAGCTATGATTAACTGAATATTAATGGGTAACAATATTTTTTATTAATAAATTATTGGACATCAAATATAGATGCCATGTTTTTTGAAATTAAATAGCATGTCACCAATATAAGTTTCCTAAAAATATCATTAACTTAGCGTTCTCTTCGATATAATAATATTGTGCATTAATATAACCATAAAGGGTTTTTGGATCAATTTTATAATTTGGTCCTCATACATAAGTTTTGACATTATGCATGATAAGGTGAAAATAAATTATTAATGTCTCATTCATTTATCATTATTCACCCAATGTCTCATGCAAGTCCCCTGTCTATTTGATTTTTAAATTATGCCAAATTAAAATATTTCGTGAATTTCAAATTAAGCAATAGACAATAATATAATTTATTCATGTATTACGGATATTTTGCACATGTATGCCTATCTTTAATATTTATATAATGTAAGGTTTGCTGTTCATTAAGGTGCTCCATTCCATAAGAGATAAATATTGGACTAATGCGTTCATATCATGCATATTTTGGTTGTCTACGGGTCCATGTATGATATTGAATGCTAGGATGTTGATACCTTATAATGTTTCATACATATTATTGTTTATTCAATTGTTGTGATTCGGGAACCTATTGGTCCAATTACAATAATTGAGCATAGATTAAGTGGTGATATATATTTTGGGAAGACAATAATGGTCATCAAACGCAGATGCCACAGTTTCTTTCATTATAATATCACCAATTAAGTTTATGAAAAACATAAACACGAATAATTTAGTTCATTTCTCATGCGATATTTAATGAACATAAGTGAAAAATTTATTGACTTGCATACGCAAGTCTTTACTTAATGAAATATTCATATTATGAAATTTTTTTGTAGTCAACACAGTGACCCAACTAGAATGGGAATGAATATCAAATGTAACGATGATGGTAGTAGTAACTCATGATGCTTATAATTGTAAAGATATTAATGGGGTATATTGGGTTTATTTCTTCAAGCAAGGTTATTCCTTACAGGGAATTGAGTTTGAGTGATTGAATGAACATCAAAGATCACGTACGTTATCAAAGTATATGAAAATAAGTTGTCCACAAATATCGTATCCATCTAATGAAATAACATTATACCCAATAAAGTAATCTACAAACATCATATAATTGATATTTTACGGTTAATACTGAAGAAAAATCACGGTTATGCACTCTATGTATCATTATGTTATCAAGTGTGTGTTGTTAAATCAAATTATTAATGAAGTGAACAATTTATCTCATTATTTTATCATATTATTGTATCTCATTTTGTTTCTCTAAAATTGCATTTCTCATATGTTTAATTCTTTCGAGACTAACTTCTTAGAATGAAGTAAAGAGTTAAGTTTCAATTATTGTATTAGATCTTTATATGTAACTTTTAATTATGAACCCACTATTGTTGATGAACAATGCGTGGAACACTCTATATAAAATTTGAAGAGATTAAACATATTAAGTGTTATTTAATGCAGATGATGTTGCACACTCAGACTAATAATGCTAAAGATTAAATGTATATATGAGTCATCATCTTCACACTAGCAGGTACCTATTATGTTACATATTTAAGTACGTTAAGGTAGATTGTGTGAAGCATAATGTATAGTTTGAAAATAATTTTATATATCTAACTTACATATTTTCAAATTAAACTTAAGGTGCTACGAAAAATGTTTAAATTCGATGCAAGGATTCTTTACAAAACCAACTAGAAATGCAAATAAGATTATTTTTCTTTTGTTCTTGGGGAATCAAATTAATATTTATTTTTCATAAACCCTCAATGTTTTCAATTTTCTTGAAAAACGTATGTCTAGACTTGATCGTGAGGGATATTTTCTAAAGAATCTTTCAGTGTATCTTTTTCAAAGGTTACGGTATTCCTTTTGGTGTTTTGTATAAAATAAAGTTTGGATATATTTCTTTTAAAGATTGTTTTGATCCTGCATCATAATCCTAGCCTTATTGATGAAACTCTTTAATCTTGTACCAAATTAAATCTAGACCCCCTTTAATAATTTTTGTGGACAAATTGTTTGTAATATCTCTTATAAATCTTGATAGTCGAGTTGTGCTCTTAAGGTATTGTGATGTCTAATATCAGGATAACCTATGCGGCCCAAGTGGGAGATTATTAGAAACTTCACTTAAAGTGGGTCTACATAAATCATATGATCGTCATTGACATATACTTATTGCATTAAAGAAAATCGAAAATATCAAATTCATTATGAATGGTGAAATTAGTGGGAGTAGAAATTCATGATATATGGTTAAAAAGGAAGGTAGAGTACTTATTCCATTACCGATAACTTTCTTGAATACTTGTTCTTTTTGTTGTCGGATTGTCTAAACAATAAAGAACAAATAAATGATCAACCACTAAATGATGGTATTATCACCGTAGGAGAAATGTAGATAAAATCATAAGGAATAGTATTAAGAAGATCCTAAAAGGAGTCTACTATCCTAAATGATTATATGGAGTATCTATATGAACATGAATTTGGCGTAGGGATAAATAATGACCTGATTTTGTTTTCACAAGTCATAAGAAGTGAAACTAATGGACTACAACTAAGTTTAGAATCTCGTTGAATTACATAATTGATGCACTAAAGTCGGGTATGAGTGGGTCATCAAAACCCAACGCGATGCTAACGGTAATTAAACAATATAAAGCTAAATTGTAGTAAAATATTTCACCATTAATGAGGAAAAGGTTATAAATGAACCTCTCAATTATATCTACGGACATGGAATTCTTATGATATTAGTAGCTCATGATGATTGAGATTTACATTAAGTGGTTGTAAAAAAAATACTTTTTGGAGTTTAATAAACCATGTGTATATGTTTAAGAGATAATTGCATAAACATAAATTTTCCACATGCCATATTTTAAGAAACAATTCCATTATGTCTTTAATTGTTGTATATTCGTATAGGCCTTTAGATCAGTGGGAGTAAGTTTATATATTTTCTTTGTATACAAGCACGGATTTAGAAAGTAGAGAAACAAAATAATTTTATATGGGTTTAAGAGTTATGTATGAAGTAATGAGATACTTAAAAGGCTATATGCTCACATTTAGGATATCTGTTCATTTAAATATGAACGGTTATTATGATTCGGATTTATTAGTTGTATGGATAGTATGAAGTTCACTTTTACTTAAGTATGTTTGTTTTGGTTTAACGACCAATATAATTATAATGGAGTTGCAACACAATCCATCCATTAACTATTGTGAAAGCTGAGTTTGTAGCATGCTTTGATGTTACAATTTATGTATTTTGGCATCGTAACTTCATTTTGGGACTTGGAGTTAACGACACTATACTAAAGTGTTTCCAAATTTTATATTTTGTCTTTATTGTATACATACATGTAAATGAATGAATGTGACAGAAATAGTCTTTTTATAAAGAGATTATGGGATTATTATTTACAATCCACATTTAGGCCTAATTGAATATGACATTAGTGGCGTAGTACATGGAAGGAATCATGCTCTTGAATTAGTATAGAACCACCACGACTCACATTTAGTGGAGTATTTAATTAAAGCGAATAATTGTTAATGACTATTCTAAAGATTATTATGCACCTGATGTTCCTTTAATCAAATCATTATGTGAATTGTTAATAGGACCAAGTGGAAGACTGTTAAGAATATATTATCCAATTAATAATTTCGGAATTATGAAATTCGGAATTAATTAATGAGTTAAATAAAAGAGTCCTACTTGACGTCGTCCAACTAAGAAATCAGATTTGGTTAGGAAACCTTTATATAAGTCACCAGGATTTTAAGAGATTAAGTGGATTAGCCTCCTAATATAAGTCTAATTGTGATGGATGATAAAATTATAATTTACATAGGAGATTCGGGTCCTCTCTCACCCTATATATGGTAGGTTATTCTCCATCAATTAATCTACATAAACACACAATATATTGGGCTAGAGAGAGAAAATTCTGACATTCCATTTAAGTGCAATTTTTAATTAAAGACGAGAGATTGCCGGAGAAATTAATCAATATGATTAAAAGAGACTTTTACAGCAAACTTGATTAATGCATTGGATCAAGGTAAGCCTTATTTTCTATCGTTTAGACATATTTGTGAAAAACATGAAGATCCAAGATCCTTCTATTAAGAACAATTGTATGCTAAAGTTTAATAAAATTAATGTATTTGTGATTGATGTTAGGGTGTTCTTAAGAATGATTTTACAGGACACATAACTCAACATGTGGCACCAGTCATGTCCTCAGTTTACATCTCCATTGGCCTGGGTGTACCACGTGGACACGCCACATGGTACTCCAAATGTACCACATTTCTTCTCCACTACAACAATTGTGTCTCACACTAGTGGCACACCCTTCGCAATAAAGTAACATTATCGTTGCGCCAAGTACACCATCACTAAAGTATAAACAAAAATAAAATGAGGGAGGAAGAAAATGAAATAGTACCTTGCATTTTTAATGAATATGGAGAGGGGAATTCTCTTCTTATTGGGAGATGGATACAAATAATCTATATCAGCCATTGTAGCAAGCCAAACCACCTCTATGCCTTTATGACAAAGAGTGAATCTACTTGATCAAACAAATGATGGCATCAAGAAAACAAAGAGTTTGAGAACTGAAGGTCCACACGCTGCAAAGTTCATGACCATTTTCAACATGATGCTCTTGTCATATAACAAACCAAAGTAACCAGAAAACAAACTAAGACTAAATTGCACATAAGCCCAGAATTATGTGCTAACCCCCCCCCCCCCCCCCCCCCCCCCCTATGTTTCCATAAAAAACATTGCTTAAGGCCCCTTAGAAAGGGGAATTTTTTTCGCATTACAAATAGTTCACAGGGGATTTCTTACAAAAACTGAAAAGTTGAGATTTTTTTCACTTTTATCACAAATTAATGCAAAACCACAGTTTGTATGAGAGATAGAAAAAATACCAATCCGAGATCCTTACCGAGGAGAATTTGGGTTTCAGGTATAAAGTTGAATACAATTGAAGGTTTTCGCGTCTCTTTCAACAAAGGCCAATAATTGCATGAGCTTTGAAACCTCAATGCCCATTAAAGCAAAAGGTTTTAAAGGTTATATAAGGTTTGAAAATAAGCAAAGAAACCCACGAAGGGCTCTAATTCAAAGTGCACAAGGTCATATCAACTTTATTTAACAGTGAAATAGAAATAACGAGACCGCCAACTAAACGTAACAACCACAAAGAAAAAAAAAAGGTAGCTTTCTTTATAACATTATGTTTCTCTTTTCTTCGTGGCCATCCAGAATTGTGACAAAAGGTGAACAAACCCACAACTGCAATGACACATGTTTTAACTTTACCATATTCTGTAGGCTAAATTACATTAAAACCCCTTATTATAACAGAGTTGACGAAAAGAATTGAGTCAAACTAACTTGAGTTTGATTAAACCGGTCAAAAGCAGAGGGGATGGGTTATCGTGTAAGATATTACAGGACAATGACATGAAAATTCGAAACAGTAGAGGAAGGCTTCATAATTTTTGACACGATAATTCATTTATGATAATAATTTAAAATAATTTGAATTTGATACGATTAATTTGTATAGATTTAAGAGTACTTAAAATTTATATTCAAATAAAAATCAACACGATTTAAAAATAACACGACTAACTTAAATTGGCATCCCTAAGTAGAAGACATGTATTGTAATTTACACTATTGTTTAATAATGAGTACAGTTTCTTTGAACATACATTTTTGCAAATGAAAATTTTTGTTACGCGGAATTTTGTTTTTCCAAGTTTAATTTCTAGTGAAGTTTACAAAAGTTGTTTCACAAAAAAATTCTAATAAAATTTATGTGACACTATTGTCAAGCTTTTTTGCTATTTTGTAATAAAATAATAATAAGATATATATAAATGTGAATATCTCACACTATTTTGTACAGGTTTCGATTATGTTGTCATGCCATCAATAGGTAAAAATATCCATCGGCATGCCAGAAATCGTCTTTCTTTAATTTTAAATTTCTCAAATACGTTGGTGGGAAGTCTAGTGTGTTACAAAGCTTGAGGCATGGCCAAATAGTTAGATTCGGCAATAGAGATGGGCAAATTTAAAACAAAATAACTCGACTTCGTGGACAAAATTATTAATGCAAAATGGTTTTGGGGTTGTCAAAATTATCTTCAAATTGAAAGATGGCTACAAGTTGGTTTAAGAGCATTTCCAATACTAATGGAGTGGAAGAATATGATATGTCACATATAATTAATAGGCTATAAGTAAAAAAAAAGTTCTCCAATACAATCCTCTATAATGAATGTAAAGGTGATGTGACACTAATTAATATTCTCAATGTGAACAAGACTCTCTAGATGTATTGAGGATCTCTTCCACATTGTGAAGAACAAAAGTAATTAATCAAAAATCTTCTCTCTCTAACTTGTCATTTTCACTATTTCTCCACATTTTACAAAATAAATTAATTATGTGCATGTGTCGCTCAAGTTTACTTTTAGACATTTCCATTAGAGATGATTTTTTATTTTATTGTCTACATATAATTTTTTATGCCACATAAGATACACATTTTCTATTTTTGTATAGTCACATAGGAACCAATTCATATTTGCATTATAGATGCTCTTAAAAAAAACTTTTGACAGTTCAACACTCGTATATACTCGTACAGCACAACAGTGCCAAGTCACTTGTTACTCATCATGGTGTTATGTTATTTTGCCTAGAGTTCCTGATTTTACGAATTCGGTCAATTAATAAATGTAAATTAACTAAATACTATTGTGAAGTGATAAAATACGAGAAATGTGTATATATGCTTATGTGTCTCATTTGGTTTGAGTTTTTTTATTTGTTTTCCCAAGATACAAATTAATAAGTTTACATATAAGTTCATAATTCATATCCATAATTTTAATCATAAGATCATATGTGAATTTATCAAAATTAGATTTCAAGATGATACAAAATCTGAAATTAAATAAGCACTTTAAAAGACAATGATTGTTTGTCTTTAACATACTTTAACGCTTCTCATACCTGTACAATTTAGACTCGTCAAAAATTCAAATTCGCGCGAATTAGAAATACTAAATCTTAGTTTTTTGTGAAATTTTCATATCTGTAAAGTATTATTCCACTATTTGTGGTTGGTAGAGTGTTTTTCCCTGAAAATAATTGTACACCAAAAAGAGTCAAAGTATTAAAACTGGGGTGAATTTGTGGGTTGCACATTCTGCTCCATATGAATTTGGCGCAACGTAGGGACGGAGCTAGGATTTCCAAGAGTGGGGGATAACTTAGTGATGATTAGGGGATTCGGGGGCAGGACCCCTCAAGCCGATTTTTATTTAGGTTAGTTTTTAGAATATTTCAAATAATTACTTAAATATTTATTTAATTTAATGGAAAGATAAACAAATATTGATTGATTAAGTATTTGAAACCCTGAAAAATGGAAGCACAAATAAACGGAGAGGGAAGTGGATGAGGTAACGACGCGGAGAAATGGAGAGGGAGGCTTAGGTTTGAGTCCTCCTGAATAGGAGAAATGAAAGAGTTTGCCTCCTTTTGTTAAAAGGCTTATACGATATAACTTGAAACTATTAGTTATTTATAGATATTCCTCCCAAAAAATTAAATTATTTATTTTTTATATATATTTTGAAAGAATAATATATATGTAATTTTTCTAAATTGTGGGGGCTCAAGCACCCACCAGGCACCATCTCCCTCCGCCCCTAGCATCCTCTAACATATAGTAAGGTGGCATATTCAAATGGAAAAGTAAATTATTGGGCGAGACTTGTGTCGTGCCATAATGGTCAGGCAAGACATGACGTATCACCCCACGCATTTCACCCACCAAATAACATTGTTTTTGTTGTAAATATACCATACACACTGAAAATTTGTCGTTGCATGTTTGTATTATTAATACAACATACCAACATCCAAATACGTCATCCGTGCGAGGATGCTCTTTTACTATTTGTAAGCCTAAGAGTGAAGTGAAAACTTTAGGGGCTTAATTTAATAAGAGTAATGCTGAACTCACTAAAAAAATTGATCAACTAAATGCTTTATAATATCACGACCCGTTTCTGCGAACAAATTGTAAAGTTACACTTTTTGTTATTGACGTGACAATAGAAATGAAAAGTACTATTTTTGCCATAAACTGACGTAACAATTAAAATTAGATGAACAAAAGACAAACGTTTAATATATGATTTACTTTTAATATTACAAATTGTCACATTAGTTTGAATAAAACTTATACAATTACAATCACAATTATTATTTATTATAATGGTAAAAATTTCCCTCCAAATCTAGTTGCATTAAAATTAAGGTGATTTAGTCTCTTATCCTCATTTGTCACGTCATATATCGTTTTGGGTGCTAAAGTTTGACGTATTACCACTTTTGATACTATTTTAATTTTTTGCAACACTTTTGTGAAAAACAAAGTGTCATAAATAGTCACAAAATTTATAAAAACATCACAAAAAGTCAAAATGGTACCTAAAATGATGATACGTTAAACTTAACACCCAAAGTGATATATTGCATAACAAGTGTATGCTAACTTAACATTAAAATTATCACATTAATTTAATTAAAAGTTGTTAGTTCAAGGTATAATGCATTAAATTAACGTACATACATTGTGTCACTAAAGTTGAATAGCTATCCAAAATTGTTAAATAAATATACTTTAAGTGCATTCACTCATTTTCACGACAATTATTTTTCTACATCGAGATAACATGAATATATATATTTGCCATTTTTGGATATTTGTATTATTGTGGAGGTTATTTAATAAATTAGAAATATGTGAGAGATCACCATAGAGTATAGATTCAGTTATGGGCGGAAATTTATATTTATATATCATGTTCAGGCTTGATAAGACATGACATAACAATCATTATTTTGATACAAGCACAATACGACATGAAATCATTTTTTTTAATAACATGAACATGGATAATTTAAAACACAACAAAAAACGTCATGTAACACTCTCAATTTTTCAATTATAAGGTGATCAATCTTATATGTCGAGAATAGGGAGCGTTAGACAATTTGTATCATTCTAAGCATCAGTGGTAGAAATAAAAATGAATACATACACAAAAATATAACGATGTTAATAATGAGATAAAAATAATAAGTCAAAAACCAATTAGATTACCGAATAAGATAAAACTCCGTGTGATAAAATCCCAAATAAATAATCCATTTAGCAAAATAAACAACTTTGAAATCCACCTAAGGCCCATAATAAAAATAATTTAATAACAAGTGCAATGCCTAAAAGGTTAGTAAATGAGATAACTGGAAACCTACATCCATGACTTAGATGACTGGAATAAAGTTGATGCTAGAAATCTATCCACTCATCCCTACTTCTCCGACTTCCGGATACTTGAAAATTATTATTTTTTAAACGTGGGTCAAACCCCACATTTGCAAGAAATATTTATATCAACTTTGAATAATATTAAGTGCGACATATTTGCATCTCATGTCGTCCCCACCAACACTCGTTCCCAAGGTAACTCACCTAATCTCTATCTATGAGAATCATAGCCATACGTTTCAATCTTATAACGTGAATAACTAACAACATAAGTACCGAAGTCCCATGACTACCATGTAAGCTATGTAATCCCTACCTAGCACTAACTATATGTTCATAACCGGTAATTATATATCGAACGTCAAATGTATATCCAACATCCTTATACTACACCATATCCTATAAGGTAGCTCACCTTTATACTATACAATATACAATAAGGTAGTTCATCTTTATATTACCCGTCTATAGGATTGCTCCATAAAAGGTCTCACTCCTGATGGATTGAACCATCACACAAAGGGGAAATCATTACCTCAACAGATAAATCATGTATCTACATACCATGTTACGTGAGATGATACATTTTATATCTCCTCACGCGAGATGGTTGACCCATATAAAATAATATTGAGATAGTAGACCTCTACACAACCTGCATCATCATCTAAGGGCATTGTACGTGGTCCTGCAAATAATCCCATTAAATCCCCATTGATAGATGTTTCACCTGTCTACGCACACACCCGATATGTACACATACACAATATGCAAAATGCATTACAAAAGATACACTTATCACAATGATTTTAACTCTAACCTTACCAATCGGGCTGAACATTCCTCGAGCTATTTTCGAATTCTCATAATTTTTTCTATGCATATTTAGGTATATAATATCCATCATTAAATAATATTAGTCCTATTTAAGATCCCTCAAGTTATATCAAATAAACCCCTCAAATAAATTCAAATGAACTTACAATGCACATCTACCTAAATCAAATTGATCTGGGCCTAACCGGGATCGATCAATGTTCCCTCAAAATAAAATTGCATCATCATCATACCTGATCGATATGTCTTTGATAGATCAATTTAAACCCTTCAGAATGATGTACTTTTGATTGATATGATATCGAAACTCCTCTAATGGGGATTTTCATCCATCTTAACCTCCATGGGAGGGTTTCCCATTCTCTATTCAGTCCCAATAACAAACTAAAATGGTTTCTAATGAATTCCAAGTAGTCCTAATATTAAAAGTTCATTTTAAGGAATGATTATAACATCTATCAAGGATTAATTATAAGTTATTTAGGTTCGTCAATTGAGTTGCTTTGTAGATCCAAATATAACCATTTAGATTTTAAATTTCATTTCATGACACAAATCTAAGCACGTGAAACATGCAATAATATGATTTATCCATTAGATATACAAATTCATCATCAACTAATGTATTGATCTTGGACTACATGAATTAAATATGAATTAATGCTTAATCATTAATCCTTAATCACATGATTATTTAACATAACTATGGTTCTTATTATAACAATAATATCAATAAATTGCATTTAATAAGCAAGACCGATAGGTATTTCTTGCATGATCTTGTGTTGATTCTCTTCGGTGAATATACTTTCTCCAAATCCTCTCCTTTGCAGTTAGGATTCTTTCTTTTGTTACTCTCTCTATTATGTTAATTAAATGAACTAATGACCCTATTGTATCCCTTAATTTCGTATTTCATTTTTAGCCAAACCTGGAACCCCTAAATGAGCCCAAAATACTACCCTTATGCTTCCAAACGTTAGTCCAAATGAATACATAACCCTATGCCCAATTTAAAATGCTTCAAACACTATTTCGGGCCTTTATATTGTCCAATATGGTCTAATAGTACATACTTGAAATACAATACTTATAAATACTAGTATATAACTTTTGTATATTATTCGATAAGGCTAGACGATATGCAACCATTGCCACTCGATCAATGATAGTGAATGGCCCTACGAATTAAGGTTCTAACTTACCTTTCCTACCAAATTGCATTACACTCTTCATGGGGGACACCTTGAGAAAAACTAAATCCCCAATTAAAACTCCAAGTTTCAATTCCTCATAACCATGTATCTTATGTGTCTACTTAGGGCGATACTCATCATGTTCCGAATAATGGCCACCTTCTTTGTGATGTCTTGAATAAACTCTGGCCCGAGCAAATTGTTCTCCCCCACCTCGATTCAAAAAATAGGAGAACAAAAAGGTCTCCCATACAAAGCCTCAAAGGGTGCCATGCAAATAGTCTATTGATAATTATTGGTACGCAAAAACTCCACCAGTAGTAAATAATGGTCCCACCTTCCTTTAAAGTCTAACACGTAAGTCACATCATGTCCTTTAAGACGTAATTTACCTCCTTTTTTTCCTATCATTCTATAGATGATATGAAGTTTTCAACCGTAACTCGGTACCCATAGACAACTGAAAACTTTGACAAAAATGCAATACATAAGTCGTGTCCTTGTCGAACACAATGTCGAGTAGTATGCCATGTAGCCAACTATCTTAATAATGAATAACTTGGCATACTTTTCAATTGTGAAGTCGAACCAAACTAGAAGAAAGTAAGTTACCTTGGTAAACCTATCCATGATAACCCAAATAGAATTATGTCCTTGATATGACGTTGGTAACCTTGAAATGAGGTTCATGGAAATGCTCTCCCACTTCCATACTTGAACCTCAAGAAAATGATGAACCTCGGTGGTCTCTAGTGGTATACCTTCACTATTTGACATGTAGTATAATTGAACACAAATAACTCCATGTACATTTTTGTGCATTCCCTCAAATACAAGCACTTTATGTCCTAATACATCTTATCTCATCTAATTTGCACTGTGAATTTAAACTCGCGAGCCTTCGTAAAAACGAATTGGTGTAACTCCCTATCCCTTAACATATCTAACATGTAATGGAAACATATTCCCCCATTTGAGTTGATCAAATACGATGGTAACCCCTTAGTTAACAACTCCCTGGCCTCCTCCTAGAAAGACTGGTCTACTATTTGGGCCTTTAGAACTCAGACGGTAATTTTTTATGCAATGACAAGGATCAATATAAATATGTCTGCTAAATCAAATCATTTGTTGCCCTAAGAGAGTCCTATGGTGGAAATTATATTAAAAAAATCTTCCCAAAGACCTTTAATCATCATGTTGTAGAATACAAAACAACGTTAACAAGATCCATGTAACTAGATATATGGTTTAGATTACCATACCTTTGCGGATCTTGTAGGTAGTGCAATATATGAGACAAATATGAAAAAGATGATGTTGTTTATGGTTCACCATGGTTAATCCTTCTATATATGAGAAAACACCTTGGATATTCCAGTATATGATCCACCCAAAGCAAGTAATGTGCACGGGCACTCTTGGAGACAAAAACTACTCAAAATAAAAGAAAAATATATTTTTATCTCTCCTCGGCCTCTCATAAAAATGTGAATAGTATTTTATCTCACCCTCTCTAACCCTTAGAAGTGTATAATAAATATTAAACCTATTCCCTGGACCTATATATAGGTTCATGAATGGGAATGTGACAATTAAAGTTTCCAGATAGTTATGGGCTTACTACTTGGAATATGGGCTATACTAGATGCTTAAAACAAATAATTAAATTGCCATCCAAACAAAAATATGGAAATCCCAGATTCACCTCCATAATTTATTTTATTTTATATTTAATTGTATTAGTTTCACTAAATAATCACAGTTGCACTCTAATGTAATTATCTCAAAATTATTCGAATAAAGATGTCTTGTTTGTAAAGTAAGATAGTACATAATATGATTTCCCGCATTAAGAATTTAATAATCGCTTAGTGAAAATCAATTTTTATCGAATCGATTTTCACCAGCATCTTATTTATTCTTTTATCATAAACCTAACATATTTGATACTTTATTGGATTATAAAATCCACAAGCATGTTTAGTAGCAGAATTAAAATGTATAAGTTTATTAAAGGGGTATCACAATCAAAAATATCTCCTGGATGTGAATTCTTCTAGTATATAATATCGAACATATTCATACAATCATTGCCCTAACTATAGAGATTATTAACCTAATAACTTGAATCTCACCCGTAACAAATCAAATAATTAATTACACAAATATTTCAATCCTCATGTCATTTGAGATTAAGAATTTATGCACACTTTGCAAAATGTGATATTGTGCAAATCTAATCTAGTTAGCACCTATATTTGAATCTCACCCTTTCTCTCGTTTAATACATTATTGATGTACCATTATAATATTCTTTGAACTATTAGACATATTCTTGATCCATCAGATAGGTACCCATAGTGAAGATAAACTATTAAGATTGTAAAAACTTATTTTTTGATAGGATGTCAACTTCATATCTAGGTTGTGATCTATTCAATCATACTAGAATCGAAGTTCTCATATTCTATGATCAAGACAAACCCAGCTCACCGTAATTCCTACTAAGTACAATTCACCAGCATACATAATATATTTGTGATATAAGGCATTCCTACAAATATTATGCATATTTCAAAATGTGCTAATACAATCCTTTATTAATAGATAATAAATACACTTAAAGATAGTTTTAAGAATAAAACCCTACTATTCTTCCACTAGATTCCATTTGTCGATGATAGTCTATCTATCGACTCTGTAGTAGCCTAGGCATATACTTGAAAATGTTGAGAAACTCTTAAACAATTGGAATTGTATCTAATGACATTGTGATACCCTCTTAAAGAAGTATCCTCTATATAATAAAGATGCGTATTCAACCTTCCCTTTGGTTGTGGCATCATAATCAAGTAAATCTTTTGCCCTAGATTAGAAAAAAATAATGGACTTCTCATAACAATCCACTGGCTTGATAATGGGATAGATAATCCATCCCCAAATAACATCAAATATAGACATATTAAAAATCGATAAATTGGGTACAAAATGTAGCTAACAAATATCTACCTATATGTCTTGTCACACAAAACTTATTGGAGTACCCCAACCAAGAGGTGAAGATATATAATAAAATTTTGGATGTTAAATCAACTATATATACTGACTATAAAAAATTCATGTTGACAAAAGAATGTGATGCATATATATCAAATAATACCCGTCACATGCACCCATGGATAAGAAACATACTATTAACTAAATGAACACACGCACATATTATAACTATGGCTGAACCTTTAATTGGGCTAGTGGTAGTGGCGCTAATAAAGATGCAAATGGTGGATGTGTTGGTAAATGTTTACGTTGTCATTATGGTGCATGTATCCCTATTGCCCCTTTTGTCCCGAGGTGCTCTGATTATCCCTTGTGCACTTTCTAGTCGTGTGATATTTCTTGTCACATATGTAACATGCACTATTTAACGTCTGTCATTGATGCCTACCCTGTTATTATCCCTACTGGTCCGTACCCTGCTGACCTTGGCCTCACTGTACCTGATGATTATAGTGGTCGTGGTTTTAATGGCCCTGACGATGGTGCTCATTGTGACTTTTGTGCCGCTAATGGGGATGTTACCCATGCCCCTTTAGTTGTTGAGCCTACTGTGTAAGATAAGGCTTATCTCTACTCCCTCCACTCTTTACTACTACATGGTTATATATATTATTTTTCGCTCTCTTTTCTCCCTTCACCTTTTGAAACTCTTGATGATCCTAGTAGTGCATCAGGATAACGTTCATCACCCGAGTATATGTGGTGTAAGTCGGGTTCCCCAACAACACTTGTTTGATCCATGTCAATTTTCTTATGAAACATTCCATCCTCTTTGCTTGATTACTCATATTCTCGTATGCATACAAAGAGAGGTTGGTGAACTTCTTCTCGTACTCAATAACAGTGCCATTCCCCCACTATAAACTTAAAAAATCTCTCTTTTTTATCTCCCTCATTACGAAGGGAATTACTTCTCTTCAAACCTTGTTCAAAACTCTACAATGGTTATAGTTTTCCCCTACTAGGAAGTGGTAGTATATTCCCATCACTGTAATGCATCGTCCACAAGCTTAAAGTTGGTAAGAATTTTCATATATGAATTGGTACACTCCACCATCCTCATATTCCCCTCGATATCCTTCATCCACTAATACACCACCATAATGTTGGTGGTCCCCAAAAACTTAGGCATGTTTCCGTCAACAAAGTCTAGAAACTCTTATATCTATGACTCAGATAACTAGAATAAAGTTTAACCTAGAAATATGTCCACTCAACCATGATACTCCAGCTGTTAGAGACCTAAAAAATAATTTTAATAAATATATGGGTTAGACCCCACATTTGCAAGGAAAATATATCCCAACTTAAAATAATATTAAATGCAACTTCTTACATCTCATCTTATCCCCGTTGGCACTCGCTCTCATGGTAACATACCTCATCTTTATATAAGGTAATCACAGCCATGCATGTTAATTATGCACCATACATGAATAACAACGTAAGTACCCAAGTCCCATGACTATCGTATAAGCTACGTAATATTTACCCAACACTATATTACATGTTCATAACCGCTGATTATATATATATATACGTAGTATTCTTATACAACACCATGTCCTATAAGGTAAGGTCATCATGGTACCTTTTGTAATACAACATAATATTCTTGTATAAGTAGGTCCATTATCGAACTATCTATATCATATAAGGACAACAGGAAGGTGCATCCTTCAGGAACATATTATGCCTTTGTAAGATCGCTTCATAGGAGGTCCCACTCCTAATGGCTCAAATAACACACAAAAGAGAAATAACTATGTCAGCACACCAATCATCTAACTACATACCACATTACACAAGAGGATCCATCCTTATATGTCTCACTCATGCAAGAGAGTTAACCCATAACACATACCATTATGATATTAGAGTTATACGCAACCGGCATCATCAACCATGGGAGTAGTACGCGGTCCTGTGAATAATATCATCAAATCTCCACCAATATATTCATCACGAGGTTACTCATACGCCCTGTTAAGTCCGCACACACAACATATATATATCACACAATAAAGGATAAAATTATCGCAATGGAAACATCCCTCGAACCATTCTCAAATTTTGATAATATTATGTACACATATATATTTATATAATACTCGTTAATTCATATTAACCATCTATAAGCACCCTTAAATTTTACCAAACCAATCCCTTCAAAATTCTATCACACACATCTTCATAAACTAGATCAATCCAACCTTAGCCCAATCAATTGGATATCGCTTTAAAATGACATCGCTTCATTACTATACCAACTCGATTCAGTTCTGAATAAGATTGATCTAGACCCTTCCAAATGATATATTTCTAAATGTTATCCTTTAATGGCATTTACATCCATCATAAAACCTCCATGGAGGTTTACCAACCTCCATTCAATCCTAATAATAACCCAAATGGGTTTTAATGAATTCCAAGTACTACTAACATTAAAAGTTCAATTTAAGGTATGATTATAACCTCCATAAATGATTAATTCTTAATTATATAGTTTCATTAATTAAGTTTCTTTAGAGATCCAAATTTAACCATTTAGATTTTAGATTTCGTTCCAAATCCATATCTAAGCATATGAGACATATAACAATTTATGTTATAAATTACAAATACAGATTCATCATTATCAAATAAAGTATCAATCTAAGCCTTCACAAATAACATATTAATGCAGCTTTAATCACATAATTATTTAACCTAGATAGGATTATTATATAAAAATAAATATTAATAAATTGCAATTGACCATTAAATTGCAGTTCAAAGACCTCAACTTTATTTTCCAAGTCTTCATCAATAACATAATTCATCTAGAAAATCCTCTAGGGTCTACCCTAAGAAAACATTAAAGGCACGAGTCACTATTATACCTCAACTTCTAATGATGAAGTTCATATAACATAGAAAGGGCCTTACCTTATCTTTGTAACTCTCATCCTAGATTCAAAATAAAGAATGGGGGACTTAGTAGTCATCAAGAAGAGATTCACACCTTCGATAAATATGGATAGAAGCCAAGTTGATTATCCTCATGGTAAAAGCGACCTCAATGAGACATCTCAAGTACCTCATTCCTCCGACCTCAAGGTCAAGATAGCCAATAATTAGCTATGGATAATTTTTTCTCCTATTCTAGGGGTTAGTAAGAAAGTACAACCATTATTCCACCAACCCCCACTCACATTGTGAAGTTTATACTATACCAATAAATGACATTTAAGTCTCTATAAAACCACCACACTCAACCCAAAATTCCTTCCACCATAAGCTACCTCTACAATATACCAATAGATCTCAAGTTGCGGGTGACATGTTACAAAATGTACCATCTCACCAGTCCAAGGCAATTGGCTATATAGTGGACACTTGGGAAAGGTAATAAGGATCGATTCTCAGTTATTTGGAAGCAGAGTAAAGAGTTAAACCATTATATGTTTTACTTATAGAGGGATTCAACCACCTCATTCCCTTATATTTTATAATAGGCATTACACTTGTCTGCCTTGGAGTAAATTGAGTATTGTGAGTATTATTTGGTTTAGAATTACTATTATAAGGCAATCAAATACTTCTTAAGAGATATTTGCCCTTTGTAAAGACCTCAAATAACCAAATCACCTTAGGTAAAGCCTAAGAACGGTTGCATTTATATAATTCACCATTACATTGAATATAAAGAGAGAAACACATTAACACTAACCATAGATACCTCATTAAAGGTACTGAATCACTATAAATCCTTGTGTCATTATTATTTTAACTTAAATATACCTCATACTTCCCTAGGAAGTACTATTTGGTGATGCTGATGTTTCAACAAAATTGTTCCCCATCAATTTAGCGCCATTTGTGGGAATGCTTATTTTCTAAAGTCATTTCTGCTAGCAAGATCTATGGATCTTTATACTTTAAACACCATAACGTCCAACACCAAGTTCGCCAAAATCATAAAAATATAGAGGCTCGTCAAAAAGAGATCCAAGAGAAACTATATATTGTCCTAAAGAGGAGGTACCACTCGTTCCTGCCTAACGCCATCCTCATCCACTAATGGAGGAAATCGGGATTAAGAACCCTTAGAACAGGGTGAAGAGATCCACGTTGAAGGGGATGATGAAGCTATCCCCAAATCTTATATGTCATATTCCCTCATCCAAGCAAAAGAAAGGTCATCCCTCATCTAGAGGCTCTCGAGTGGTTGACCCTAGGATCATGAGATAAAGAATATGCGTACCTATAATGTAATTTACTCAACCATTAATATGCTAACACAACCAACTCCATTGATTTAGATCTACAAAAAACCTATATCCTTTATCGAATGAGGTGTAACACTATACCATTCCTCTAAAGTGACTCCCATAATTAAACCTTTTGGATCCCATCGACCATCTAAAAACCTACATGCCCCTCATGTCGTTACAAGACACATTTAATGAGATGTTATGAAAACAATTTATTTCCACTCTAAGTAAGATAACCCCACATCGGTTTTCGAAATAAAAGTTTGGGAATATCAGATATTTCAATGAGTTGGCTAAATCCTTAATGGGTCACTCTATTAGGGATCAAGAGATGCGTAAGCCGCCGACCTCTTTCCTCAACTTCACAAAGAAATTTGGAGATGCCCTTAGAGATATGTAAAAATGTATTATCTTGAGGCCCTAAATGTGGATGACTTTAATAATACCATTTGTATGGTTGCTTATCGCGGGACTTAACTTAGAGTCTTTGCTAATATTTTAGCAAAATACCTCCACCTCCACGACTAAGATACTTTAGAGAGCTCAAAAATATGTAAATGCTTGGGGGTGGATTGGGTTTGGTCCCTAGTTTGATCCATGGCACTGTCAAAATAATGCTTAGCCAGCGGAAGCCACAAATCGCGAATGGGGATTAGTCGAGGTGCGCGTAAGCTAGCATGAACAGCTCATGGTATGCTACCAAAAAAATATATAAATGCTGAAGATGACTTCTTTGCTAGGTTATCATACTTATGATCTTCCTCCATAGTAGGGGAAGAGGAAAGAAATATCATCTTTCTTAGGTGAGACCTCATCTGAAAAGGCCATAGCCAAATGAAATAATAATAAAAATCTTGAAGCCACACACTTCACCCTTATCACTGCAACCATCAAAGAAGTCTTCTCCATCGAGGAGATGTAAAAAATATTATTGGAATTAAATTTAATGAGGTCACCAAAGGAGAAAAAGTTTAAGTCCAAATATTTCACATTGCAAAAATACCATGAACACAACACTAATGGTTATTTCTACCTAAAATAGGTCATTATGAGGGGATTCCTTAAGAAATGTTTGGATAAAACTAGTGGAGCCCCAAGTGGGGGTAAATAAAGCCAATTCTCATTGATGTTAATGAAATTTTAAGGGGTTTTTTAGAGGTGGAATCTCCTATTCGGCAAGAAAATCCCACCTAATGGAGGTCAACCAGGTTTGTCTCATGGTAAATCCTAAGGAAGAGGTCCCAATGGTGATTTATCCAGAAGTTGGCCTCACTAGGATTCGAGGTGCTCAACCTAAATGGCAAACCACACAACAACATAAATTAAAGTCCTCCCAAGTAGCTCCTGTACCTTAACTCAGGTTTAGAAAAAGAAAACATATAAATTGAAATTCTAAAATGTAAGAATGAAACATTGAGTGATAATAGAGAAATATTTATGTAGTCTCTTAATGTAATGAAATGAAAAGATTTCATTTTGTAAACTGAGTTAGAATTATTTATTTATGGAGTTACAAGGATTTTACTCCTTGCTTGTAAACTTTTGAGATCCAAATACCCTTGACTTAAATCATTGGAATATCAAGGATTTTATCCTTGGATCTAATAGACTTGAGTTCCAAGTACCTAGACTTACTAAATTAAAAGGGTTAACAAAGATTTAATAATTATATCTAGAAGGCAATGAGTCCAATAACACCGAGCTTGTCAATATGATAGGAATTATAAGGATGGAACCCTTTGTTCTGAAAAACATAAGGATTGATTACCTTAGTCCCTTGCATTTTTCAGAGTTCTAAGGATTTATCCTAAGATGAAAAGGTTTTAAGGTCCAATGATCCTTATTGTAATAAAAATCTCAAATTTAAGGCTTTTATGCTTAGCTCAAAAGGTTTTGATGTCTAATAACCTTTAACTTAATTTTTTCCATATTTTTAGGTTTTTAACCTTATCTCAAAACCTTCTAAAGTTCAATGAACCTTAACCTACGTGTTTTAGGTGTTTAAGTCTTTTATTCTTAGCTCGAAATGTTTGATGTTCAATGACCCTTGACCCAATTTTCTAAAGGGTTTTAAGCTTTTACCCTTACCTGAAAAGGCTTTGCAGTTCAATGACCCTTAACCTATTTTTTTTTAGAGTTTTAAGGATTTTATTATTAACTCAAAAGATTCTGATATCCAATGACCCATAAACTAAAAAAATTAAGACTTTTTAAGTTATTATCCTTAGCCCAAAAGGTTGTAAGGTTTCATAACCTTGGTTCTAGGAGTTTTTAAAGTATTCTAAGGCCCTTATCTTTAGTTTTAACTATTCGAAGCATTTTGTATTACCTTAAAAGAATAAATTAAAAGTATTTTGAGAAAAAAATGGGGGTTGAGGGTACAATGATATACCAAAACTTAGTAAAATTAAAAAAAATAAAATTTATTCTTGACAAATCAAAAGATTAAAAATCATACATCCTGACTAAGTTCAAGACAAAAAAGAAAATAACTATTTCATTGATACTTTTATAGCAATATTACATGAGTTCAAAAGCATAATGGAAGAATACATAAAAGCTTAGGAAGCCTTTCCATCATCATTTCAAGATTTGTTACAAGATTAAGGCAACTTATGTTGATGATTATTCTTCGCACCGATAGGTTTGACCAGACCAGACACTTCATCATCCGAATCATGTCATAAGGTAGAGAACATGTATTTATAATCAGCAAAGGTACTTGCATTGCTACCACATATGATGGTCTAATAGGCCTCACACTTGAAATAAATAGCCACCCAATCCTTAATAGTGCCTTCCATCTAGCCTTAAAGTGTTATCATCATAGTGTTGACTTCAGCAAGTTGGTTTTGGAGATATATAGTTATCTCTCTTTAATTCAACATCCACTAGATTAGACTTTAGGGACACTTAGCGAACAATAATTGTGGCCAAATTCTAGTCCTCTTTTTCAATCTCCAAGAAGTTGGTCTTCAGATACTCATATTCAGACTTCATCTTAACATTCTCCTGAGCCTCCTTTAGGTTCTCTAGTGTTCGTAGGAAAATTTCTTAAAGTCAAGAAGGAACCTCTTGGTAGTCATCATTCGAGACTCACACTTTTGAACATATGAAAAATAGATCTCAATGATCTTCTCAACATTAACGAGATGAGCCTTGAACTTCTCTATTTTAGTAATGAGCACCTCTAACTTAACCCTCTGATCGTCAAGAGCCTTCTCCCACTCTATTTGGTAGCTCTACCAACAACTAGTGAAAGATATAAACTTATGGTAAGCCTGCCCCCTCCACGACAAAGGCCATCAATTCTTCAAAAAGATACTAAACCTATAAAATAACAAAAGAAAGATATATTAGTAGTACGAAGTGTCAAAATCCAATAAAGATATAATATTAAGTATATACCTTCCCAATGAGGTGTATAAGTTTTGTAGTGTTGACGTCAACACCTACAACCTTTAAAGTTTCCACTATGGGAAGGAAACTTACCTTCATCATGGCCTTAAAAATGTCAGCACTATATACATATGCATTTAGACCCTCCTACGATTGAGGTATGTCATAAGATAAGAGGGGATCCAAGTATTTGTAAGTGTATATGCTCTTAAAGATCCCCCCTTCTTCAACAAAAATTACTTTACCCATCTCAAGATTATCATGGACCTCTTTAATGATCACCAACACTCTTTATTTATGGGGAAATGACTGAGGGTAATTTATATTTTCGTCTAATGGTTTAAGAGGGTGTCGAAGTTAAGAGAATCTTTATTAAAGGTACCCATATAGGGGTAAGAGCATTTAGCAATTGGTGTTTTCACAATTGTTTGTGAGAATAAGGGCTACAAGTGCCCTAATAGAAGGAACGCCTTAATCCAAGTAAAGGGTCCCATTAACCTCATTTAATACTTTAAGGGAGGTTGGATTTTCCTAAAGTATTTAGTAGTATGTATTTGGTTGCTACAAATGTCTAAAAGCATTGAGAGGATCCTCAAGTACCTTTCCTCATTTGGATAAGGTTTAAGAAGGATGAAAGACCTTCATTCATTTAGGAGTTTAGGTCTTTTTTCCAATTTCCTTATTAGGGAATACAATATCCTGCTCAAGAAGACGTTTGTCCATATTTTTTTAGACTCGCTCGTACATTACTAGTTCTTAAAAAAGAGATATAAAGTTAATTGAAGATGCCAAGAAGTTTTGGAAAAAAGGACAAAGATAGTGAAAACTTACCAAGAAAAACTTTAGAGCCCCAGTTAAGGCCACAAGGTGCTTTGCTATGCAACTCATGATGACATTGTAGTCAGGGAAATCTCACCTCATTAAACCCAGGAATTTTAGTGTCAACGGTAGCACATTTGTAGACCATAGACCTGCCAAGCTTGTGCTTGATCATGTCCAAAGTCCACAACCGAGCATATCCACCATTGACAATAATAAGTATTATAAGACAAGTTCTTTTTTCTTAGGTCAATCCCCAAACCACCTTTGAAGAACCTTTTGGGGGTTAATAAAATGTTGAATGGAACCTCAGTCAATGCCAAGGTATTTTTATCTCGAAGATCTTGTCCTTAGTAATAGGTATTTCACCCTAAAACAGGGGGATCATTCAAAAGGGAGGGGATTCCAAGCCCAGTAACACTCTTAGTTGCTGCTTACGAAGAATAATGCCTTATTCACCTACTTGGGGGCATTATGCTTGTATTTCGCAAACTCTTTCCTTTAAGCCTTTAGATCCTGGTACTTCAGACCCGAATTGTCCTTTTTTTATTAGTCTTAAAAGCGATAAAGGTGAAAGAATTAGGCGAGGGTCATGTCGAACTCCTCATTACAATTTCCCTAAAGGCCAATGTTACAACCATCATAGGTATCTATGAGTTGTCCAACAATTGATAATGTCCAACCCAATAGTGATGAATATCTTCCCCACTGCAAATAAAAGGGGAAACCGAGCTCCATACTCTAACTAATTGTAATACACGTATTTTTGGGAATTAAATAAATAATTATTTAGTTGTTAATTAATATTTACTAAGGTGAATTAATGAGTAATTTATTGGGTTTAATTGGTTTAGATTATTAATAGGAATTTAAAATGAGAATTTTAAATAATTTGTGAAAGACTCATAAATTAAATTAACACGTAGTAACTAATTTCAGGTTGGTATGTTTGGAATCGGCACTGGGTGAATCGAGAGGCCTGAGATAGTCTTTTTAATGTGAAAATTAACCCTAAGAGTACACCTTTGGACTAAGTTTTAAGAGCATTAGGTTATTTTTTTGGGCTTATTTGGAGGTCTAAAAGTGGGCCCGTAGTGTACATACGAGTTTAGGATTTTAAATATGTTAATAACCCTCATTAATTATAATAATAGATCATAATTAAAACCTAGAAACAAGAAGCTAACTTTAGGAGAAGAGGAAGAACACTCGAGAGCAATTAATCAAAAATCAAGATTTATTTAAGGCAAGAAATATTATCTTACCTATCGTGTTAATGTAATCGATTTATGACTTTCATCGTTATGTATGAATCAATTGGGTATAATCATGCTTTAAGATTAAAAATCTAATTGTGATAATAAATCTTATTGTTCATCATATTTTGTATTAGTATAATATTTATTAAAGATGATATTTTTATAATACTCTGTCAAATCACTATAATAAGTTTATGTTGAAACTTGTATTAATCCATGTTTATATAATTGTTCTTATGAATAAAACTTATATATAGGATCAATTGTATTAATATGTTAATATGTAATTTCTATGTGAATTTCTTAATCAAGATCGATGTGTAAAAATTGAATGAAGAAGATGAAGTTGGATTAATCTTATTAAAATTGCGCTAAATCTTGTAGAAAACTTGTTATTTGCATTAATCAGTTGTTTATATGTGTAGGCAAATGATTTGGTTGCGATTCGTAGGATGCATGATGAATTTTGTGGGTTTAAGGCTGCCATCAAAGGACCTTGAGGATGCACTCGACGGATTGATTTGGCCTAAACCTGAATCGATCTGGTCCTGTATTTGAGGTGATTTTGGGCTAGCTTTATGATTTTGCGATTATGGATTCTTTTGGGATGCCGAATTTGGGTATATTTATATATGTAATGATAAACTAAGAAGAAACAAAGGTGGTCTTAATTAGGGTGAAGTGCATTAAACTTATAGTGGGTCACTACGCAGGATACCCAGCGATAATAAAGGAACAATCAACGCCACACCTACCTCTAGTGGGTGGAGCCTCTACGTAGTACCTATATGCCTACACATCGTCAAGACCACCTGTGCCGATATGTGGTCACTGGACCGAACGCGCGAACCCCCGAGTCGATAGGAAAGTCCATTGGTATGTCCACATGCAAATATAATATAATACATATTATTTTTCCTATAATATGTAAGGAAATTATTCCTAAATTACCATTAAATTCCAATCCAAACCCCATTCCATCATTCATCCATTAATAATTTATCATCTAATAAATTACTTAACCATCTAGTCATAGGTAATTATCATTAATTTGAATATCGGTATAATTTTGTTCCAAAATTTAATTAACTTAACCATAACATTTTTAAGTCCCAAATTAATTTCAAACATGCATAATGATACCCATTAGTTAAACCTCAGAACCAGATTTGTATTTATCAAGAAGTTTATATACATTTCAGTTCATTATTCATCATCAACAATTTCCACAACAGTTATACATTCATTCCCAAATTCCTACTTAGTCGAACCGATCCGGTTCAGATACATCGGTTCGGTTTGTCGTTTACAGGAGGTTTTTACTTTACCGGATTGGTTCGTTCATTTCTATCGGTTTGGTCCATATTTACAGAAAAATTGACCCACACCGGATCGGTTCTTTTTCTTCTCTATGGGTTCAGTTTAGTTTAAAGGAAATCTAACCTCAATTATTCAGATTTCTAGAATCCTAAATTCTCGAAATAATCTCTACATTTGAATCATTCCTCTACATGCATTCATCATCAAATTCGATTTATCATTCCTCTACATGTGAGTATTCAATTATACGATCAAATCTAATATACCTTATTTTCCAAAATCTAAGGGAATAAAATTCTGCATTGAGAAATAAATTATAGACATAAATTATGCAAGAAATTCTTGCCTAAAATTTGTAGTGGACAAACCCTTGAAAGCTACTGATCTCCTTAATTGTTCTTCATCTTTTCTCTTCTTGAGTATTTCTTACTTCTCTCTCACGTGGTTGCTATTTAGGTTTGATTAATGTGATAATGGGAAAGTGGTTTACCCCCACTAAACCACTCATTAAGTGTTAAATCCCGATTGGGTTATGGACCTAACTTTTGGACCCCCAAATGAGCCTGAATCCATTATCTAATTAGCCCAAAACTTTCCCAACACATATATTATTGACCCAAGACTATTTTTAAAGGTTTAAACCACTTAAACGAGTTCACATAAGTCCCAAAACGTGCTCTGAATTATTTATACCAAAATAATTACTTTTTATTTGTGTCGCACATAGATTTTTATAATTTCCTTTTATTATACGCAAATGACATATTCATGCACAAAAATGAATAATACACACAAGCACACTAATTAACAAGTTTCCACTTAACATATTCGAATAAAATATTTATTTAGAATAAATTTCCAAAGCTAATTATTTATTAAAAAAAAATCACTAATTATTTAAGAGAAAAGAATGACGGGTATTACAGTATTAGTTCGAGTTTATTTTTGTATTGGGGTGGAGTACCATACACGTTGATGTGTGTGTGTGTGTATATATATGCATAAGATTGTGTATACATATGTGTGAATATTTACAAGACTATGGGTTTAGTTATAAATATATACAACCCACCCTGGTTAGTCTAGCGATAAGGGGCGAACGGAAAAAAACCATAGGTATCGAGTTCGTAACCCCCCAAAGGATACCAGATTTTAAGTGAGGCTTGTGCTAGGGTGGCTCTGGTACAACGTCCTCCTATTTAGCTCGCATGGGAAAGTCCAAATGGCTCATTCGTGTGGAGTTTCAGGGTTATAAAAAAAAGTATATATATATAAGGACTCCTTATGGTGCAGACCCCGGTGCATGCCATTTTTTTAAAATAGTAAAAAAATGATTTTTTAATGAAACTGTATGGATATGATCTCCACGGTGAGAAGATCATCTCCAAATTTTTTTTATCAAAAAAGTTTAATAAAAAACCCGTTGAAATGAGGTGATATGTAAAAAAATGGTATAAATATGCATTTTCGATCGTTAAAATTTTGACGATCATCTCACCTAGTTTTTGATTGAATTTTTTAATGAAACTTCATGTATATGATCTCTACAGTCAGAAGATCATATCCATGAAGTTTTATAAAAAAAATCAATCAATCAAGTGGCTGGCGCCGATCCAAAATTTCAACGGTCGAAAATGCATATTTATACCACTTTTTGACATATCACCTTATCTCAATGTTTTTTTTTGAATTTTTCGATGAAAAAATTTGAAGATGATCTTCTCACCATGGAGATCATATCCATAAAGTTTCATCAAAAAATTTATTTTTTTACTATTTAAAAAAATAGTATGTATCGGGATCTGCACTATAATGAGTCCTTACAGGAGACTTTCTGTATATATATATATATATATATATATATATATATATATATATATATATATATATATATATATATATATAGAGAGAGAGAGAGAGAGAGAGAGAGAGAGAGAGACAGACAGACAGACAGAGACAGAGACAAACCGGCTCTCATACGGACCTAGTTTACGGACCGCTACCGTCCAAGAATTATCTAGGGACTGTTTTGTCTTTTTAGGACCACCTTTTGGGACCGCAATGTCTTTTAACTTCTTCCAAGTTTTAGGGAATATACATTTTTACCCCAATGCTTTCTAAAGTCTTTTAAGCTTATTTTAACGCTTAATTAATCTGGAAGACTAAGTGTAGAAGTTTCAGGGCTACTGCTACTTCTCAAGCTTCTCCCGTCACTATCGTACTGGAGTTCTGAATAGCGAGGATTATCTATATAAATGGTTTCTTCAGAGAGTCTAGAAATTGCAAGAGGTCTTGATGGAAAATATTCTAATCTTAAATACCTTATACGGTATCGTGGGTTTATCTGTCTAGTTTCTTTATATATTTGATTAATAATATCAATTATATCATTATCTATAAATTCGTTTAAATTATTATCACCATAAGATGACAAAAATCTATGGTATGTTCTAGGGGCAGCTGTCTCTACGTTTTTAAGAAGAGGGCGGATTCCTCCGGATCTAATTAAAATAGCCTTAGTTTTAGCTAACCTTTTCCATCTAATAAATTTTAATACGTCTATACTGTCTTCAAGTATCCTAGTGTATTCTTGATATTTTTCAGGTCTTGATTGTTCTTCCGCAAAATCTTCAGTTCTTAATTTTTGTCTAAAGAGATCACGGATCCCTGTTCTAATTATTTCTATTATAGGTACTTCTCTTCCTAACTACTCAATAATCTGGTCTATATATTTAAAAGTACCACCTGCGTATATTAAAGCAGATTCTTTAAGTTCTTTATCTTTAGTGTCTGTAAGAGTCCAATCTTAAATTTCTCTAGTTAAGTATAAACTTGTTTGATTAACAAATTCTAAAAAGTCTGCAGTGATTTGTAGGCTCATACGAGATTCTTTCAAAAATAATAATATGTAAAATAGTTAAGGGTTTGGTTCGAGTTATACCTTCCTTCTGGTCTGCAATATCTTTATCTTCCTTCCTTATTCTCTTTAACCTTGCTATTATTCTTCTCCGGTCTCGGCCTCCTACAACTCTCTCTTTATGTGTTGCACCTCAATTCACTATTTTGGTATTGAACCCGTTTCCTACCTCTACGCCTTCACGCCTAACGCCCACCTGTCTAACAGCTCATGGCTAATTGGCACCTGACGGCGGTTCACCAGTATAACACCTTGTGTGCTTCACCAGAGGTTCCACACAATAGTCCTCTATGAGCAGAAAGTTGGAGACAATTTGGATAATAATAACAACTTAACAAAAAAGATTTATGGAAAAGAAAATACTTTTATTGCATAGCATAAGTAGTTAAAACTCTCCCCTAACTATGAGAGGTTTACTCACTCATATACATATTACTCACTACAAGCATACTCTTTATCTATTACTGGAAGTCTAACAATTGATCACTCTCTAACTCCTGATATCTAAAACTCAAATGGACGCTCCCTTTTATAGCACAAGGGCACTACAAATGACTGTTAACCGACTATCAAAAGCGATCCGGTTGAAAGCATATAATTATTAAATACATTAAAAGTCTGCAGCCTTGGAATCTTTTGAGTCTTCACTTTTCTGCTTTTTTAAAAGCTATCTTGGCGTTTTGTAATTATCTTACACCTAACGTCTTCCACTTTCTTCCTTTAACTTTATAAAAGAAGGATGTCTGGGCCCGTATGGGTAAGGTCTGAGCTGTTTTATTCTACAAGGGAATCATCAGTCTAAATAATGGAGTCTTCTTGTCTTCTTGCAATAATGCATAGGTCTAGTGCCGGGCATCTTCTGTCTTTAATAATTCTTCTGCTAATGAGGGGCTCATATTTGTCCCATTCGTGTCTTCTTCTTTCTTGTCTTGGTTTGGTAGGGCATTGTTGAAAAATTCATTAATGAGGCCCACAGTTCTAAGGCTAGCTGGCAAAGTTATCTCTATCATTTCTTTGGATTCTTTCTTGAGCCTTCTATTGAATGGCTCATTCGCTTGGATTATCAGGTCTTCTTTGTGGTAGGCAGTGTACCACCTATCTTCTCGTGTCAATAACTCCATGATTTCAATTGTCTCCATAGCTTGAGCAATCTGGAGCTTGGACTTATCAACAATTAATTCTTTAGTCTCGTCTTCTGATAAAACCTCAACATCTTCGAATATATAATTAGAAAATCTAATAAGTCTAAATCCTTCAACTCTCATTCCTTTACAGGAACTTGGAACAATCTGATAGATTCTAGCAAATAGAGGAAGGAAGTCTTCTACCTTCTTAACATACTCATGGACTATTTTTCCAAGAGCAACAGAGTCTTCAATATCTTTTATCTGAATGAGTCCAATGAACCCGTGGTCTGCAAGAGTTATATGAGCCATGTCTGATTTTCCAAAAAGATATATTTTTGGAACGTCTTTGAAGAAACCCTTAATCATTAAGGCATCTCCATTTATTTCTGATAATAACATATTAAAATAATCAATAATGTTATTAGTTTCTTTTTTAAAGTCTTCTGTTAATGGGAGATTATTATGACCAAATGGTATAACAATATTAGTCTTAAAAGTATTTTTCTGATAACAAAAATCAGTAGGTCTAGTTTTGAAGGATTCTCCAAGAGTCTGAGTCTAAGGTCTAGGTATAGTGGTACCACTGAGCTGGGTAACTGTAAGTCTTTGAGTCCTCACAAATCTAGCAATGACTACCAAATTTTATTTGAACTCAATCCATAGTCTATTCTTGACGTTCCACCATATAGCGTCTATGAGAGTATTTTCATCTTCCAAAAATTCTCATCTAAATTTGATCAAGTCTGGATATCTTTGATCAGGTCTATATTGGGGAAAATACATTTTTCCAATGAGTCTATTTTGAGAAATAATCTCTTGTCTAGATTTTTCAGGAGAAACTAAGATATCATCAAAGTTCTCTAGGATTAGTCTTTCTTGAGAGTGTTGAATATGAGTCGGTTTTTTCGTTACACCAGCATGTGGTCTTACGCGTCTAAGATAATCTTCAATGTCTTCTCTGTTCAGTCTATTAGTTCCAGAGGAACTCATGCTGTCTAGGTCTTCTGTTTGCAACATAAAATGTGAAATTATATTAGTGTTAGCAAACATTGGTTCTCTTGATATGATGTCTGGAATGGTATTTTTACTTCCCTTAATATATATAACAGAGAAGTCATAACCATTAAGCAATTTTTGCCATCTAATAAGTCTATTAGTCCTTGATTTGGACAAGTCTAAGTCTCTAAATTTTACTGCATAAAACGAGTCAGTATAAACAGTAAAATGTTTAGGTCTAAGAAAAAGCATATATTTTTCTATTGCCCTTACTATAGCTAAAACTTCTTTTTCATGGGCAGTGTATCTTATTTCTGGGTCTGTAAAGGTTCCATATCTATATCTACAAAGTTTTTTCTTTTTTGTCTGATGATCAATGGCAAAGTATATTGCTCCCCATTATTTATCAGAGGCATCTGTTTCTACTATAAACTGGTCTTCTGCATTTGGCAGTTCAAGTAAAGGAATATTCTTGACTGCATCTTTAATCTGTCTTATGACTTCAAAATCATCTTTAGTCCAATAAAAAGGATTAGTTTTGTATGTTCCTTTTAATTTGGCAGTTATGCTTTGTCTTTTTGAGGCAAGGTCTTTAATAAAATCTGCAGCACAATTAAGCAATCCTAAAAATGATTGTAATTGTTTTCTATCCTTAAGTTGGTCTGGAACTCAAAAATCTTTTTGGTTATGTGTTCTGCCAAGGATAATTTTTCTTTATTAATATGCATTCCCACAAAGTCTATCTCAGTCTGAAATAATTGCATTTTCCTTTCGAAAAATAACAATACCATGTTTGTCTAATTCTAAAATAATCTTTTTAAGATGGTCTATATGCTCTATCTCAGTTTTACTGGCTACAAGAATATCATCTATGTAAACAAAACAAAATTCTGAATAAGGTCTAAATATATTATCCATTCTTCTTTGTAATACTTGAGGAGCATTCAAGTATCCAAATGGCATTACTAGCTATTCGTATTTTTCTTGGGGCACACTAAAGGTTGTCTAAGTAATACTGTTTAGATGCATCTTAATTTGCCATAAGCCTGATTTGCAATCAAACTTATTGAATATAATTCTATCTTCAATTAAATTAATCAAATTATTCTTGTCTGGTATCTTATAAAAATCAAATTCACAATTCTTATTTAATTTTCTATAATCTATAACCATGCGTCTTTTTCCTCTTTTACGTTCAGACTCATTTTGAAAATAGAAGGCAAGGCTATTATGTCTACTTTTACTTTCTATAATATTGCCTAACTTAAGCATTTCATATATGTCTTTCTTGAATTCTTCTCTGTCTTGTTATGAATATCCTTTCTTATAGGTTCCACCATTAATAGTAGCGTCTGGGTTAATAGGGATGATTTCACAATAACGTTGGTCTTCATCCCACTTAGCGATGGGATTTTTTCCTAGAGTAGGCTCTTCTAATTACCTAATCTTTTATTTTTCTACTTCTATATCCATTTTCTTCTGTTTGGGTATAGATTGAACCTGTAATAAGGTATGCTGGGCTTGATCTAAAATGTCTTGTTGTATAAGTGCTATTTGCTTATAACACTTTTGGTCTGGACACTTACACTCTTTTTGTAAGGGTTTAGTAATGTCTAGGTCTTCTTGTTGGGTTATAGGTCTAGGTCCACCATGCTCAGCTGAAGAACTCTGATGTTTTATGGGTCTATAATTGAGTTTGACCTGCATAAGGTCAAAGGAAGTCTTGTGATCTATTAGAGGAGCTTTAATAGTAAATTCTTTTGTATTACTAATTAATATCTTATCGTTATACTGAGTATAAGGATGATATTTACTAATAAAGTCTTGTACTAAAATAATGTTTCCTGTGAAACTAGGACGAGGATCAATTATCCAAAACCGATGATTAACGATTTTGTTGGTCTGATTTCCTAATTAAAAATAAATAGGAATAGTCTGGAAATATAAGGTAAATGGATCTCCATTAGACACTTTATCATAGATTTCTTGAGTACTTTCTAAAAAATAGTCTTTAGGGAAGGCATTATCCTTGCAAATACTCTGAGAGCATCTTGTATCGATAATGAAGCACCTTATACCTTTGACTTACTTAAGTCTATATTGTATAAGTGTTCATCTAGTTTGGAAATAGTGACAAAATTAGTTGTCTAACCTAGAATCCAAAGAACCTCAGACTTATTCACTCTCTAATCCTCTTCAATGATCCAAAAAAGGTATAAATTGAATCACACTACACACATTAGAAGTGCATACATGTGTATATATTGCTCATATTGACTGTGTGTTAAATTCCCCTTAAAATGTTGTTTTAATAATTTTTTGGAAATTTTTAAACATTTTTAAAATAATGTTTTCTTTAATAAAAGTTTGTTTATAAACTTTGTGGGATTAAAATGATATTATGCAAAATTATTTTTTCATGAGAATGTTTAATTGGGTAGAATATCAATGCGCCATAGACATTAGGGTGTTGCCTGTAATTAGTTTGGACGCGCGTTTGCCAGCCAATAACTTGCCAACACTTGTCAAGCTCCTGTTATCTCTTTTGTGTTTGTTTTGTGAGAGAGCAGCCTGGTGAATTGTGGATCGTTAGATCAAACATTATCAACGGCCTGCATGTGTTTAAAGACTATCTGTGTGTTATCACTGTGGACCAATCATCTTCGTTTTAACCACCGCTATCTTAGCACCCTTGGATCAAAGTCAATATAGTAAGACTGAATCTCAACCATTGATTGCTATCTTCGATCCAGAACCTTCCTTAGCTCCTATTTAAACCCTCTCATTCTCAGCCTTTTAAGACTTTTGGCAGTCGTCTAAATTGAGAGGAAAAAAAAGAGAGAAGTGAGAGAGACGAGAGAAAAGAAAGAAGAGAGAGAAAGGGAAACTGAGTTAGAGAAACCCTAACCCTAAACAACTTCAAACCATATTCAAACCTTCGTAATTTCAAAACCCCAAACACAACCTTGAGTGTTTGAGAGAGAGTGGTGTTACTGGTTTGATAGTTTGTAGCTGCAACCTCTTGATCTGTGATCTTGTTACCAACTTAGACATTTTGGTGAGATCTGTATTTCTTTATTCATAGAAATCTTAGATCTACACTATTGCATGTTATATATCACTAGATCTGCATAATTGTTTCTCGTTTTGTGAAAATCTTTGTTGATTTAGACTTGTAAATGTTTTATGTTTCTTATTCTTGTGAAACTAAACCTTGACCTAGTTGGATTCTCACTTGGAGGTTTTCAATCTCGAAAATCTTTTCAAAACTGAGATTGATTAAGATCTTGACTGATTTTGAAGCAAGATATCCGTGGAATCTGGGAGAGATTAAAAGGTCAAAAGGTTTCAAGTTTTGTAAGAAAGAAAGAAAAGAAAATCATAGCATATAGTCTTTATATTTAATTTTCTAGGACTGTCTGTACAAACTAAGTGTGTGTGAGTTCATGCATGTGGATAGAAATCACATCACAAACACTTGACACACTACCACACTGAAAGTGTTGAGAATAAGATCAAAGATTATTGAGTCGACTCAAAGAAAGCTAAAGCAAAGTGGAAGTTATCAAACTGGAAGAACATCATCCACAATCAGATCTACAAAGAAGTTAGAAGGACACCAAGTGGGGTATATTCCTAAACTTAGAATCGGCTGAGTTGTGTGTATGTATGTTGTATTGTTGGTAACTGCTATTTGTTTTCAGTGGATTTTTTACTTTCGTGACTTAGAAGTCACCGTGGATGTTTCCTCTATTGGGAGAGGTTTTACCACGTTAAAAATAGTGTGTTCTGATTATCTTCATCTCCTCATCTCATTCTATTGTGTGCTGATATTTTGAAACTTTCTTAGTTTTAAAACTAATTACAAAGTCTTGGTTATTCTCGAACATAAGTTTTTGTAAACACAACTTGTTGTTTATCTATTTTATTTTCAAAAGAAAAGGGTTTCTTCAACAAACATTTCGGAGTTGCTTATACAGTTTAATCTTGTATTAAACGGCATTAGTAACGTCTTTTTCAATTGGTATCAGAGCCCTGTAAACTTTTATTTCAAAAAAGGATCTTGTGTTTCTGAAATCGTTTTCTGAAAATCTTAACTATGGACGAGAAGAATGAAAGGTTTGGTAATCTTTCCAGACCTCCACTCTTTGATGGAAACAACTTTGCTTACTGGAAAGTAAGAATGGTTGCCTTCATCCAAGGGACTTTAGGAGATGATGTCTGGGACATTATTGAAAATGGATATACTTATCCTACTAAACCAGCCACTGAAGGAAGTGATGAGAGGATAAAGAAAATCTTAAGTGAGTTTACCCAAGATGAGAAAACACTTTCTCGTAATAACAATAAAGGCAAGAATGCCATCTTTATGTCAATTAATGAGTATGAGTTCAAGAGAATCTCATCTTGTGCCACTTCCAAGGAAGATTGGGACACATTAATCACTGCCCATGAAGGAGACTCAAGAGTTAAAGCTGCTAAAACTCAAATGCTTACCCAGCAGTACAACTCTTTGATTATGTATGACTCTGAGTCTTTTGATGACTTTTATATGAACCTAACTGATATAGTTACTAAGTTGCATGCTAATGGTATAACATACGATAGGAATGAGATTGTTTCTAAAATCCTAAGATCATTACCACAAAAGTTTGACAACAAGAGGTATGCTATTGTGGAGATGAGTGATCAAAACCTCACCCCTGAGTTACTCAGTAGCAAACTTAGGACTGTGGAAATGGAATTAGACTTTAAGAAACAATTAAATCAGTCTCAAAGAAAACAGCCCAACTCTAACTTGAGTTTTTCTTCTAAGATATCTAAACATGAGACTAATTTGACCAACTGTGACTCTGATGAGGAGTGTGATATAGACAAACTAGATAATCAGATTGCCTTAATGTCTAAACAATTTAAGAAAATTGTTAAATTTAAAAACAAAGAGGCATCTAAACAAGGCAAGCCTAATTATCTAACTGTGTCTAATCCCAAACCTCATGAGAGAGGTCATGACAAACATACTAAGGACAACAACTTCAGACCTAACAGAGACCTTAAAAAGATTGAATGTTTTAGATGTGGGAAACTAGGTCACATTGCTCACGATTGCAGAGTTAATCTGAATAAAACCAACACACACAATAGAGCCAATGTCTGTAAAACTTGGGATGATTCAAGTGACTCTGATGAAGAGGAACTTGAGTCATCAAATGTATTTGACCCTTGCATGTCTTTTTTTGCTAAGATCATTTACAATGATGATATGCCTGTGTGTGATAATGATACCTCTACTCCTGCTTTTGTGAATACTGCTTTGACTGGCCTAGATGCCTTGTTATCTGAAAATGTTGCTAGCTGTAGTTCCGTGTGTGTGAGTCAAAGAGATATCGATAACGACGATGTAAATGGGTGCGTGAGTACTAAAACTGAATCGTTAGGGGTCACTGCACACACTTCACTTAGCGACTCAGACACAAATGACCTCCCAGATATTCATACTTTGTATGATAAAACCCTTAAAAAAGGCACTAGACTGGAAAAGACTGTTAGAGACCTGACTAAGAAATTAGATGATCTAAGTCTTATTGTGAAGCTGAATGCCGAAGAGTACACTAACCAGTGTCTGACACATCAATCTGAAATTGAAACTTTTGATCAAAAATTGAAAGAGTTGACCAAAACTAATGAAATCCTGGAAATGAAATACAAAGGAACATTATTAGAACTGGAGGAAGCAAAAATAAAGACAGCAATTGTTTTCAAAATTTTTTCTAAGTTTGAAAACAATTCAAATTGTTTCACTGACTTTGTTGTTGACTCTAAGACCAATTCTGATGATAGAACCGGTATTGGATTCTGCCCTAAGAATAAATCACAAACTAAAAATCTTGAATCTATTAAGTTTGTGTCTGGGGGCAAAAGACCAATCGAAACATGTCCAGATTTTCATTTTATTAAAAAGGAATATGATCAAAAGCAACAATAGAAAGACATTGGAGAGTCTAGTAACTCTAAGGCTGACAGTACACTTGAGACTAAATACGTCTGTCCTTTGATCAGAAAGGCTGGATCTACCTTTAAAACCATACCTCCTAGGAATAAGAATTCTGATAGAATCCTGTTAAACCCATCTTTCGAAGTTTTCCTAAGGAACTACATCCCTCAAGCAATCAATATTGCTCCTACTGTGACATTTATGGTCATTCCTTTAAAGGTTATTATGCTAGGCATCTAAACACCCCTGTGTACAACACTCCTGTTTACAAGAACTTTAACTATTCTAGGCAAAATCGTAACCATTATGTCCTTCCAAGACAACCTGACAAGAACTCTAACTACAGGAATAGAAAGACCAAAACTAAGAGTTCATTTAAGAGAAAGGCTCCCAGGAACTTTCCTAAACCAAAAGCTCAACTTTTCCACAAAAATCAGTTTGTTGCGCCAAATGTTTTTCGACTAAAAGCTGTTTCTCGAAAATTTTATCAAATAAGAGCAAACTTGCGCAAAATTAAAAACTAGAGCTATTTGGGTTAGAAAAGATGATCTTTTACCCCAAATGAAGTGTAACATTGTCATCACTGCCTTAAAAGCTGAACACACTTCATCTGGTTGGTATTTAGATTCAGGATGCTCCAAATATATGACAGGAGATGAAACCAAACTCTTAAACAAAACCAGATTTACTGGAGGTAAAGTAGTTTTTGGCGATGGAGTTTCATCCCAGATCATAGGTAAAGGAACCCTAAAAGAAGAGGGAACGCCTGTTCTGGAAAATGTACTTTTAGTTAAAGGCCTTAAAGCCAACCTCCTAAGTATATCACAATTTTGTGACTCAGACCATACAGTTACCTTTTCAAAGAACAATTATAAAATTCTAAATGATAAAGGTGAATGCATCATTACCGGATTTAGAACACCTGACAACTGTTATACTGTCAAGACTAGTTCTGAAACCTGTAACATTGTCAGAATGGATGTCAAGTCTGCCTTTCTTAATGGAATTCTGTCCGAAGAGACGTATGTAGAACAACCCAAAGGGTTCATTGACCCAAAATACCCAGACCATGTCTTTCGTCTAAAAAAGGCTTTGTATGGCTTAAAACAAGCTCCTAGAGCTTGGTATGAACGCCTTTCCAACTTTTTGTTGGATAATGGTTTTACGAGAGGAGGAAATGACCAGACCCTCTTTGTCAAACATTTTGACAAAAACATTATTACAGCCCAAGTCTATGTTGACGACATAATCTTTGGGTCTACTTCAACATCTAAAGTTAAATCCTTTTCTGCTATTATGCATAAGGAGTTTCACGTGTCCCTTATAGGGGAGCTACAACTTTTCCTAGGATTTCAAGTAAAACAGAATTCTGATGGATTATTTGTCTCTCAAACTAAGTATGCCTTAGACCTTGTTAAGAAATTTGGTTTAGATAATGCTAAAGTTGCCAAAACGCCAATGAGTACTACTGTTAAATTATGTAAAGATGAAAATTGAAAGTCAGTTGATTCCACACTTTATCGTAGTATGATTGGTAGTCTACTCTACCTAACTACCTCACGACCAGATATAATGTATGCTGTATGTCTGTGTGCACGTTACCAGAATAACCCTAAAGAGAGCCATTTATCTTATGTAAAACGTATAATAAAGTACATAAAAGGCACTCTTAATCTTGGACTTAGGTACACTAATGATACCTGCAGCACCATCATAGGGTATACTGATGCTGATTGGGCCGGTTGAACCGATGACAGTAAGAGTACATCAGGTGCCTGTTATTATATCGGGAATAATTTAGTAGGTTGGAGTAGCAAAAAACAGAATTGCACATCTTTATCTACGGCTGAGTCCGAATATATAGCAGCAGGAAGTTGCTGTGCTCAATTGTTATGGATAAAACAAATGTTAAGCGACTATGGGATTAAATAAGATCAGTTACAATTGTATTGTGACAATCAAAGCGCCATTAACATATCTAAAAACCCGGTTCAACACTCACGAACTAAGCATATTAAAATAAGACATCACTTTATACGCGAACTTGTTGAGACTAAGGAGTTAGAAATCCATTACCTACCTACTGATTTGCAACTTGCAGACATGTTCACTAAACCTCTAGACTATAACAGATTTACGTATTTGCGTAATTCTATAGGTATGGTATGTGCTGATTAATCTCTTAAGACCGTAATTTTTTACCATTTGTCCATTTGAGACAAAATGGGGGAGAAATTTGAGTCTCACGGGTTCAATGTTTTGTTCACATTACATCTAAACTGCTTGATCTTAGTGCATATTTGCAGGAACCTCTTCTACTGTTTTTCTACCATTTCTCTCTAGTGTACAAATTTGTAAATAGTTGAGTTATGTAATTTTTGACTTTCTAGGAAATGGGTAGATAGTATCTTTTGCATAGGACTAGGTTTTATTTTTTTTGGTTCCCTAAGAGTTTAAGCTAACTCCAGGAGATTTTGTCTCATATTTCCAAAGGGGGAGATTGAAGCACCTTATACCTTTGACTTACTTAAGTCTATATTGTATAAGTGTTCATCTAGTTTGGAAATAGTGACAAAATTAGTTGTCTAACCTAGAATCCAAAGAACCTCAGACTTATTCACTCTCTAATCCTCTTCAATGATCTAAAAAAGGTATAAATTGAATCACACTACACACATTAGAAGTGCATACATGTGTATATATTGCTCATATTGACTGTGTGTTAAATTCCCCTTAAAATGTTGTTTTAATAATTTTTTGGGAATTTTTAAACATTTTTAAAATAATGTTTTCTTTAATAAAAGTTTGTTTATAAACTTTGTGGGGTTAAAATGATATTATGCAAAATTATTTTTTCATGAGAATGTTTGATTGGGTAGAATATCAATGCGCCATAGACATTAGGGTGTTGCCTGTAATTAGTTTGGACGCGCGTTTGCCAGCCAATAACTTGCCAACACTTGTCAAGCTCCTGTTATCTCTTTTGTGTTTGTTTTGTGAGAGAGCAGCCTGGTGAATTGTGGATTGTTAGATCAAACATTATCAACGGCCTGCATGTGTTTAAAGACTATCTGTGTGTTATCACTGTGGACCAATCATCTTCGTTTTAACCACCGCTATCTTAGCACCCTTGGATCAAAGTCAATATAGGAAGACTGAATCTCAACCATTGATTGCTATCTTCGATCCAGAACCTTCCTTGGCTCCTATTTAAACCCTCTCATTCTCAGCCTTTTAAGACTTTTGGCAGTCGTCTAAATTGAGAGAAAAAAAAAGAGAGAAGAGAGAAGTGAGAGAGAAGAGAGAAAAGAAAGAAGAGAGAGAAAGGGAAACTGAGTTAGAGAAACCCTAACCCTAAACAACTTCAAACCATATTCAAACCTTCGTAATTTCAAAACCCCAAACACAACCTTGAGTGTTTGAGAGAGAGTGGTGTTACTGGTTTGATAGTTTGTAGCTGTAACCTCTTGATCTGTGATCTTGTTACCAACTTAGACATTTTGGTGAGATATGTATTTCTTTATTCATAGAAATCTTAGATCTACACTATTGCATGTTATATATCACTAGATCTGCATATTTGTTTCTCGTTTTGTGAAAATCTTTGTTGATTTAGATCTGTAAATGTTTTATGTTTCTTATTCTTGTGAAACTAAACCTTGACCTAGTTGGATTCTCACTTGGAGGTTTTCAATCTCGAAAATCTTTTCAAAACTGAGATTGATTAAGATCTTGACTGATTTTGAAGCAAGATATCCGTGGAATCTGGGATAGATTAAAAGGTCAAAAGGTTTCAAGTTTTGTAAGAAAGAAAGAAAAGAAAATCATAGCATATAGTCTTTATATTTAATTTTCTAGGACTGTCTGTACAAACTAAGTGTGTGTGAGTTCATGCATGTGGATAGAAATCACATCACAAACACTTGACACACTACCACACTGAAAGTGTTGAGAATAAGATCAAAGATTATTGAGTCGACGCAAAGAAAGCTAAAGAAAAGTGGAAGTTATCAAACTGGAAGAACATCATCCACAATCAGATCTACAAAGAAGTTAGAAGGACACCAAGTGGGGTATATTCCTAAACTTAGAATAGGCTGAGTTGTGTGTATGTATGTTGTATTGTTTGTAACTGCTATTTGTTTTTAGTGGATTTTTTACTTTTGTGACTTAGAAGTCACCGTGGATGTTTCCTCTATTGGGAGAAGTTTTACCACGTTAAAAATAGTGTGTTCTGATTATCTTCATCTCCTCATCTCATTCTATAGTGTGCTGATATTTTGAAACTTTCTTAGTTTTAAAACTGATTACAAAGTCTTGGTTATTCTCGAACACAAGTTTTTGTAAACACAACTTGTTGTTTATCTATTTTATTTTCAAAAGAAAAGGGTTTCTTCAACAAACATTTCGGAGTTGCTTATACAGTTTAATCTTGTATTAAACGACATTAGTAATGTCTTTTTCAGATAAAGGCTGAAAGTCTTTTAGCATAGTCTTTGTGTTGAACAAATATTTCTACAAAACAAGCATGTGGTTTAGTAGAAATTCCTAAATTATTCTTTTCTAAAATAGATATTCCTTTCTGGGGTTTATCTATAAAATCTAAGGGTATTTGGTCTTCTGAACTGCTATCAGAATGGTATTCTTCTAAATCATAGGAAATTCTCATTCCTTTGAAGTCTTCATTTTCTTGTAATCTTTTGGCTATATTTCTATCAATGTCTTGATAATATGTTTTAATATCTAAGTCTATTTGAGCGTCATGCTGGCTAGTATAAATTGCTCTAAATTTATTCTCCAATAGTCTTCATGGTAGTGTAATTGACAAATAACACAAACCATAAATAGTTCTGTTTGTATAGTCTCCAAGCATTCTACACATCTAAAGTCTTTCTTGCTACATTTCATTTCAAATGTGCAATAATGTCTTTCATCAAAGTAACATCTAGGTATATACGTTAGTAACTCGGGATTACTAACTGTCCATCTTTTCATTAAAAAGGGGCTCAATATACATTTATACCAAGTTTCTTCAAAGTCTATATATTAATCATCTAAATCGTCTTGATTAACTTGCATCATATATAAATCTAAAGTATCTTGAGAGTCTTCATACTCATCAGTATCACTATAGTCTTCTGAGTCACTATCTGTATATGCACTATAAATACTAGAGTTGTCATCATCTTCTATGTATGATATTTCTATATCATATAGGATATCCAACTCTTCTTGATCTGTATAGTCTAACATTGTATTAATAATCTTAATACTTTCTTTATCTTTCTTATTAGGACAGTTTTTAGCAAAGTGTCCTTCCTTGCCGCAAGTCCAACATTCTTTGATGGCAGTCTTAGATTATGCTATATCTTTGTCTTTCCTATAATTAGGAACCTTCTTATATTTACTAGTATTCTTCTTAAAATATCTTCTTTGGTTAAATCTATTTTTCTTAGTCTTAGGATTCTTTTCTCTAAAGGTGGTAAATTGTCTAAATTTATATCTTTTTGGAAATCCTAAAGGTCTAGTCTTAAATTTTCTATGCTTCCATTCTAATTTCTTTTTGAATTTTTTAAAGTCACTTCCACATCCCCATTGGATTGGAGCGATGTCTCTTTCATCTTTCATTGGAGGGATCTGTTTGAAAGTTTCTTCTATTAACTTTCCTTTAGTTATATCACGTCTCTTAGATATGATATAGTCTTTGGCGAAATTGATTGTTTCACCAAGGGAGTTATTCTTAACTCCAGCTACTCCTGGACAATTCCTATATTCATTAATTAGGACTTGTCCTATGGCTGGTATCTTTTTAAAGTATTCATCTTTTAAGGTCTCTCCAAATTCTTTAATTTGGTAATATATTTATTAATAATTATTGCTATATTCATTTATCTTATCTAATTTGCAAATGCTAAGGAGGGCTAACTTAGTTTTTGCTAGGCCGTGTTCATTGATTTGAGCTAGATGTCTAGCTCCAATGAATTCTAATGTGAAAAATTGAATATATTCTTCAATCGATCTTTCTTCTAAGTTTTCTTTCATCTTCTCAACCTTAGCTAAGGAGTCTTCATCAGTAGCCTTTCTTAAATTATCTAAATAGTCTTTTGCAATACCTCTAATGGATTACTCAGCGTATTATTTACATGAACTTGCATCCCATTGTTCATTAGATGCAAAACACATGTTCATCTGATTACGCCATCATCTAAGGCCTTCTTCCTATCTTGTACATTATCTAGGTTAAGGTATATACCTACTGGATTTATGGCTTGGCTTACCATAGTCTTAACATGAGTGAAACTCTTGTCACTAGTTGGAAAGTCTTTTATATAATCAGATTTAGTCTTAACTATGGTGCTTGAGTATATAGGAATGTTTATTCCTATTGGTTTACTAAAAAGTCTAGGAGCATCTTCTAGCCTACTATTACTTCATATTTCTTGTTTACTAGGTTCTACTTGTGTAGCTGTCATTAATCTTTGTTCTCCTTCTTCTATTAGTCTTAGGTTTCTAAGAAGTTCCTTAGTATTCTTAAATTCTTTTAATTTTCATATGCGGTCTCGGGCTATCATATTAAATCTTTCCCTTTCTTGGAATCTAACAGAATGACTTTTCTTAAGGTTATCTTTAAATGTCTTCATATCCAATTCTGAGGGTTCATGTCCAAAGTTTTGGATTTTAGCTTTTTCTTTAACTAAGTCTTTTTGTTCAAATGATCTTCTAGGTCTAATTACAGGGGCTTGTCTTAGTAAACTAGCACTAGTCTTACTACTGCATTCTCCTTTTGAAGAATCATTGATTATGGCTTCTCCCATATTCCTAAATCTAATTTCTTCGGTCTGAATATTCTTATTAACAATCTTAGGAGGACCAAACTGGATGGTAACATTTCCAGTGACGTCATCTTGAATAATAAACAAAGGTTTATTTTGTATAGTCTTAGTTTCTTTAAATTCTGGCAATTTCCAGAGGGTCTTAGCTATTTCTTTCATAGGTCCAGTATTCCTAATACTGTAAGTATGATTATAGTCTGAAACATTGGTTCTAACTAAAATTTCTTCATTGAGTCCACCAGTAGGAATTTCGGATTGCATTCCTTCATAAGGAAATTGAGAGAACTTCACATAACTTTGGAATTCTATATTTATATTAGCGTCTGGGATAATATAGTCTTCATAGCCACTAGCATATAAGATTAACTTAAAATGTTTGGCTGTGTCTACGGTTACTGTAAATGCTGGAATGACATTAAAGTATCCTATGTTATCTGACATTTCTAATTGGGCTATCCCAATAAGTGTCTTCTCAAAATCTTTCCATCTTTTATCTACTAAACACCATAATATGTTGATATTGTTCTGAGGTCTATGTAATCCTTGAATTCTTTCCTGAAAGAGTTCAAAGGTTAGGAATAGGAACTTCCTATCAGTTCCTCTAGATCTAAGCCATTCTGAGTAAAAAACTTGGAGCTCAGTATATTATTTGTCTAACACATGATTCCTACAATGGTAAGTCATGTTATAATTAGGAGTATTTGGATTGGCACCTTCTTTAAACAAGTTTATGTATCTAACGGCTGGAAGTTGTCCATTATGAATGGAATCTTCAACAATCTTCCAGTCAACTTCCTCTCATTATTTCCATTGGAGAGGATTAGTGAAATTTCTTTCTTTCCACAATGTCCTAACATTGGAGGATGAATCCTTAAGTCTTTGGAGCATATGATTACTCTATCCAATATTTGGGATAGAGCTAACTATCTTATTAGTCTTATCTAATCCGTCATTTATGACTCGTCTAACTATGGTATTCCTTTCTCTAGTTTCTATAAGAGGGGGTTCTCTAAAATTTACAGGTGGATACCTATTTTTGTTCAAGTCTTTTTTCAATTCTTTCTAAGAAGTCTTAATAATCTTTTTGTCTTTTTATCTGACTAAGGATTTCTTCTTTAAAAATCTTATTCTCTTTTCTAATCTTATCAGAAATTTCTTCACCATGTCTAGCTAGAGAATTAACTAGGGATTTTGCAACATTTGTAATATAGTCTTTTACTTCATTATTTTTTTCTTGTTTTTGCACAGATCTAGCTTCTATAGATTCTACAGTCCTTTGTATTTTATCTAAACGAGTTAGAATAAAATGAGAGTCTATTTCTGCTTGGGAAGGTTTATTATATACGGCCTTAATTTCGTTTATAATTTCTTCATATTTTTCTTCTACTTCGGTCATGTTTAGTCTAAGCTCATTAATAATACTATTCATCTTAGATAGGTTATGGCTTTCCCTATTATTAAGGTAATTTGCTAAATTTTGTTGGAATTTAGCAAAGTCTGTGTAGAAGGTGGTTAATCCTTCTGTCTTAGCTTTTAAATCTAAATGCAAGTCTTTGACAAAGCTACTGTTATAGTCTTGAGTAGCTGCTATGGATATAGAAATTAAATTTAGTCTTTTTAATATGAGTCTAGTTGCTTTAGCCGCGTTGGCAATCTCATTATCATTTATCTTATAATAAAATATATCATCATTTATCTTTTCTAAAATTCTTTGATAAAAGTCTGATAAGGTTTGAATGGAGAGGTCTCTTGGTACCTCATTCCCGTATGATCTAACTATCTCCATTAGGAAGATAACTATCTAATCTAGGGATAAGCTTAGCTTGTTCCTTAGTAAGTTTGATTAACTCACTGTCTTGATTTTTAATTAAAGTTTTAATTTCTAAAATGTCTTTGTTAAGGACTTCTATATGATTAGTCTTAATATTTATTTCTTGTAAAACATGAACTAAGTCTATTGGGATTTGATTATCTATTTCTAGTAATCTTTTAGAGATATTTTTTATTTCTATTTCTAGGGTTTGAGTGTCTTTTATTAATTGTCTTAATATAAGGAGTATACACTTATTTTGGTCTATTATACTATTAATATCATGAGCAGTAACTTGTCTACTGTCTCCGTATTTGGCTGGGATGTGTTTGGAGTGTGAACAACCGTCTATGTGAGAGGTTAAACAACCTACTGAATCTAAATCAGTTATGGGTATAGGTTGGTAGTCTGGGTTGGTTCCAAAAATATCTTGGTAAATGCGAGGGATAAATCCCAAGGGCATTAAAGTCTTTTTACTAAAAGTCTATAAGGAGCGTCTTATGGCTCTGATACCACAATTTGAGGTTTGGTCGGAATTCGGTGAGTTTCTAAAGCCTTTAAGGTCTTGATACCAATTTGGGTCTAAACTATATATCTTTTAAATATATAGTCTTAAACTAAGGTTTTAGTATAAGACAAGAGGGGGACCATCTAAAGTAAATAACAAAAGTCTTTGGGACCATGAGGGGACCACTTTCGGGATAAAGACAAAGTCCGCACGAAAAGTCCGCACGGTGAGTCTGCACCAGAGATTATCTATCTATCTATCTATCTATCTATCTACTATATATATGTGTGTATGTGTGTGTGTGTGGATGTTTATTAAACTATGAGTGTGGATGTTTATTAAACTATGAGTGAGTGTCACACACACACACACACACACACAAACATATATATATATATATATATATATATATATATATATATATATATATATATATATATATATATATAGGAGTACGTGTCTATCTGTGTGTGGATATTTATTATACAATGAGTTTAGTCACGCGCAGGTATATATATGTGAATATTTACTTTGATTGTGAGGAAAATGTAAATATGATAATGTTAAATACATATATGTTGGGAATGAGGGTAGTTTAACATTTGGATGTGTGCGCTTTCATGGTTATGGATAGGTTGGTTTATTCTATTTCTATACGTGTATTGGTGTACTTTGTATATGAATATTAATTATGAGACTAATTCAGAAATACATTGGTATATGTAAATTGTAATTCAAAAGGTGTACATAACATGGTGAAAAATGTTAAAATATAGCGGGGATGGGTTAATCATAATTAGTATATAATTATTTACAATACATGATTATTGTATAATCGTAATGATGGATTTATTTAGACTATTGATACTCTTTATATGGTTTAAATATGGGGATTGAGTTAGGTTACCACTCGACTGTTGGACAATTGCGTTTGATTTATTTGTAAGGATGACAGATGGTATGATTTGGGTAAATACTCTTTGTTTTGGTCTATTTTTAAGGTTGATAGATGGTATGAGTTCGATAAATACTCTCTTTGTTGGTTTATCTGTAAGGATCATAGATGATATGAGTTGGGTAAATACTCATTTTTTTGTCTATATTATAAGGATGATAGACGATATGAGTTGGATAAACACTAGTTGTTTGGTTGGTCTAAGGTTGGTTAATTATTTTGGGCCGATGTAATATATGTGTATATGATTGCATATTGTTGTTTTCCTAGGGAGTCTTTTACCATTGTCTTATATGAAAGATTTGGCCTAACAAAAGTGTATTAAGAGGTTTCTTATTTGGATTTTATTTGTGAAACGTCCCACGCATGGAGTCTAGTTCGGTCAAAAGTTAAAGACATTTAGGTTTGAGATCCTTAGGACCTACTTGGTCATTGATCATTGGTTTATGATGTGATTGTTACTGTGAAGTGTTAAGTCTTGGTCTAATGGATCTTAACAACCAACTAATCTAAGAAGAAGTGTATTATAGGGGTTCCTTATTTGGATTTCATTTATAACACGTTCCACGCACGGATCTTATTAAGGTTAGGAGTGAGATATAATGGGTCATTAGGACAATTGGTTTATACATCATATTCAACTTATATGGAGAGGTAGACTTGGTATGGTAGGTTATCATAGGGTCTAATTAGTCAGAATTGTATTAGGATAGAGGAGAGGTGAGGGATATTTTGAATGAGTGCCATCGGGTGACGAGATAAGGCATAAATGGGCCACATTTGATATTGTTAAGTAACATAGATATTTTTTTACAACTTTCACTCCCTAACCCAAATCTATAAAACCCTTTTTCTCACATGTAATATTATTATATAGGAGTGGAAGGACTAAGTTATCAGAGTTGTAGTGATCGGAGATCCAGTTCATCATCCTCAGTGGAGGAATTGTTATTTCATTTTAGTTGGCTCTCCAGGGGTTATTTTTTTTAGAGAATAAAGAATTTATTTATTCTCAAGTGAGAATATTTCTCATTAGAGCTTACTACCAACTAAAAGAAAATAAGGTTCTTTATAACTAGAACCCTTACAAACATAACCAAGAAAAATCAAGATTTCAAATTCCTAATGTAAGGAATTTGAGTCTTCCATCCTAAGAAATACCATAAATACTCTAGGAAGAGCATCTAGATGAAAAGAAAACAAAGATTGAGTATGAAAGCTACCTAATTTTTCCAAATGATCTGCTGCCAGATTTGCCTCTCTAATGATATGGTGAATCTTACAAATGTATAGAGAATACAAAGCCTTGATTTTCTCCACATCCAATATAATTCTCTAGGGACAAGAAATTTTACCCTTTAGCACTTCAATTAAGACTTTTGAATCATATTCAATGATCAATTCATAATCTTCGAAATCTTGATAAAGAGAAAGAGCTTGATGATGGGCATCTGACTCTGCTTTTAGACTAGATTTGATCCTATAGAAAGAATGAAACACCCATACTACTTCACCCAAATGATTACTCAAAATATTTCCACCTACACTATGACTAGGGTTTCCAAGAGAAATTCCATCAACATTAAGTTTAATAATACCTTTAGGTGGAAGTTTCCAATGGACCAACATGGGATTAGGCTTAAGCTTTTGAACAGGAGCCTTTAAAATATTAAGATCATCTTGAATATGCTTTATAATGGTATCTAATATCATAGGACTATTTTTAGACTTTGACTTATTCCTTTGAATCCATAAATGCCAACATATGAGACCTGAAATGATCTTAAACTCAGACTGATTGATCATTTCATAAGACAACTACCAAAAGATCAATCTCTGTCTAATTGATCTAGTAGAAGAGTGAAACTCTATCTTGTTGTTGAAATAAGACCAAAATTTCCTACCTATCTCACTTGAAGAGAAGAAATGATCAAGACTTTCTTCTTCATTCTCCTTATAACAAACACATTTTGAGGGACCTCTGAAACCAATTCTTCTTGTATAATCATCTGTAGGCGGGAATCCTCTTAAGATTTTCCAACTAAGAATTGAAATTTTAGGACGAATGAGGGGATCCCATATATATTTAGAATTGTTGATTTTATATTCAACCTTTCAGCATAAATGCCAAGCTGATGAGAAAGAGAACTTCCCTAAATCATTAGGAATCTATATGCTTTCATCTTGATTAATATCCCGACAGGTTCTTGAACTATTTGATTCGCTACATGCATAGGTAACACATGAAGGAGCTTTTTTTTTATTCCCCTGCTTTTTACTAGACCGGAATGCAATGACTTTGTTAACACTTTGGATTCCTTATCTATCACGGATAGGACATGCTTCCATCCAAAAGTCCCTAATAAGATCAATTTGACACTTCCCAATCTCCATTTAATGTTGTTTTTAGCAATACCTCTCAACTTGCACATTTTGACCCAAATATTTGAATAATTCTTAGGGCTCACCTCCATTGGATGCTTGTTCCTGCGATATTTAGCTTGGACAAAACTTAACCAGAGAAAGTTTGAAGTTCTAATCTTCCACTGGAGTTTAATTAACATGGAATTGCAGATATCTTCTAGCTTCCTGACTGCAATACCTCCTTCAATAATAGGTTTACAAACTAGATCCCACTTGCACTAGTGTTTTTTTCCCATTTCCTCAGTTGAACCCCACAGGAAACTTGCAAACATGGCTTCAATTTTTGACATCATTGACTTGGTTGGACTGATTGCAATAATGGTATGAATGGGAATAGTTGTTAGGACACTCTTAATGAGCTTAATTTTGGCTACTAAATTCAAGAAATTTATTTTCCATCCACTAAGCACTGTTTTAATCTTCATGATCAAGTGGTCAAATATTGAGATCTTCTTTCCACCTGTAAAAATAGGATAACCAAAATATAAAATAGGATTTTTTTTTTATAGGAAATGATAGTGATGACTTAGATTGCAGAGGCTTTGGTAGGGGTGATGTGTTGGGAGAGGAAAATTTGGCTTTTAGATCTATTTAACTTTGAGCCAGTAACCCTTTCATACTCATTGATTATACCCATGATAGTCTTTAAGTATTTCATGGCACCTAAAGAAAAGATGATTAAGTCATCAACATAAGCTAGATGATTAATTTTAAAAGCTCCCAAAGGCATTTTATAACCATAAACTTTAGGCATAACTTTGATCAAATTTCGAGAGAATGCTTTAACCATAATGATGAATAGACTATTTCACGCGGATCACCTTGTCTTAGCCCCTAGAAGATGTGAAAAAAACCACTTGGACTACCATTAACAATCACTAAGAACCAACAATAAAAAATCAATCTCCACACCAGATCAATTTACTGTTCAGAGAATCTAAATTTTTTAAGCACATGGATGAGAAACGACTAAGAGACTCTCTCATAGGTTTTAGCTAGATCCAACTTCAACACAATATTACCCATAAAATTCTTTGGGTCTATTATTGAAACAAACTCTTAAGCAAGCATGGCATTCTCAAATATATCTATACCTTTTATGAAACTAGTTTGGTTGGGAGAAATAATACTAGGTAGACAACTACTAAGCCTATTAGCTAGAATTTTGGATAGGATTTTGTTGAGGATATTTACTAAGCTTATAGGTTTGAATTCTAAAAAGCTTTTTGGAGAGGCCACTTTGGGAATAAGATATATCAAAGTAGCTGAAACACTTTGAGGAATTTGAGCTTCCAAAAAAACTTTGAACTACTGCTACAACTTTATTTTTAATTATTTCCCATAAATGGACATAGAAGACTCCATGAAATCCATCTGGCTCTGCACAACTCTTACTGCTCAACTGATGAACCACCTTTTTAATTTCCTCTTTTTCAGGGATGGTATAAAGCTTGGAATCGATATATTGAGTTACTAATTTAGGAATAGTTTTTAAAAAATAATCTTCTTCTGAAATAATAGTTCCATCTTCTAAAGAGAATTGCTCTTCGAATAAATCCACCATAGCTTCTTAAATTTACTTATCCTCAGTCCTGTGCTAACCATGTAAATATTTGATATCTTTAATGCCAATATTACTCCTTTTAACCTTGAATGAGTTAAAGAAAAAATATGTACTCCTATCCCCCTCTTTAAGCTAGTGTTCATGGGATTTTTGTCTCCAGAAAGAGTCTTCAATCTCCAAATTTTGAATACTAATTGCTTGAGATAAAGATAAATTTTGTCAATTTTCTTCGATGGATCTCTATCAAATTCTAACTCCTTAGCTAATAGTACATCTTCTAAATTTCTTGTTTCTTGGAATATGTCCCCATAAGTCTTTCTAGTCTAAAAAGAGTGGTTTTTCCTGAGGACTTTGAGCTTCAAGGCAGTGGAAACATACAAATTATGGTGAGAGATTGAATTCCATGACTTGGATACCATAACTCTAATGATGGGATGAGAACACTAGAAATAAAGGAACGTGAAAGATCTAGGCTTTGAATTACGATGATTAGATAAAGAAATTAGGATGGGGCAGTGGTCTGACTAAAGTTTGTTTAGATGTTTAATTCCAATGGAGCCTAATTCCAAAGTTTGAAGATTGGCCAATACTTTGTCTAACCTGCACCAAATCCTATCTTCACCTTTTCTTTTATTGAAACATCTATATTTGGAACCTTAGGAACCAAAATTAACTAGCTCATTACTCTTCATTTCTTCTAAGAAATCAATAGCAACAACCATGTTAACATCATTACCTCCATCTTTTTCTTCAGTAGTTATTTGTATTCCAAAGTTTATTTTTGAAACTGAGGTATTTCTAATTATTTACATTTCAGTTTGAGACTATTGTATTGTGGAGATATATTATAGTGGATTAATTTTATTAGGTATTTTAATTTTTACTTCGACTCAATTATTCATATTATTGATCATTATTATTATACCATGGATGGGTTTTACTACATTTTATTCATGTTGATGTTGAAAATTATATGAATTCGGCATGTCAGCCTGATCAATTGCATGTGGGAAATATGGGGTGTTACAGTTGGTATCAGAACATTTGAGGTTTAGTGTCCTTAGTATATGTCTTGCATTGTTAAAGTATTATGCATTGCATTATTTGTTATTAGATCCCTATTGCTAGGATGATTTGTATTCTCTATTAGTAATCGATATCATATATGAATCTTCTTATTTTCTTTCAGATGACAAACACTTGAGGGAGGAAAGGACAGGCAAATTCCACTAGGACTACCAGTCAGGATACTGAGCCGGATCACCATCCACCATAGTAGGCACCATTTGACATGGATGCCGTCATTGCCCAGACAGTAAAAAAGGGGTGACCATTATTTTACAACACATTCAACATCCCCTTTTGTATGATGCTGTGCCTACTCGATCACAATGGTATTCTCAGGAGAAGGCACATGGGTTTTTGATATGGGTGACTCATCGGAGTTATCTAGACCACTTATATTTTGGTAGCAAACCAGTGGAGGAAATATATTCAAAATCACTTGAGGATGCTAAAGTGCACTTTCCAATATTAAGCTGGTGGGGAGGCATTACAATGGTGGTGGTATATCACCACTATTGAGGAGAGGACCAGTATGGACATCGATGAGTTCTAAAAAAGGTTCTTGGACACATATTGTCCATAAATAGTTAAATGTGCAAAGAAAAGTGACTTTATGACCTTGGTTTAGGGGAGACACACTGTGGTAGAGTACGAGCACGAGTTTTCTAATATCTTTTTGTTAGCATATGATGAGGTGAACACTAAGGAGAAATAGATGCATTATTTTATCAGGGTATTAACCTAGAGGATCAAGCATATACTATTGGGGAATTTGACATACACCACGTATTTTCAGGTGGTGAATGATGCACTTTTGCACTATCAGGGGAACTTAGACTTTCAGAAGTCCAAGAAGGGGAATAAAATAGACTAGGGGAACAACTATACTTAAGAGAAAAAGGGTGGGGTCAATGGAGGAAATCACTTCCATCACTAAGAGGGCAAACATTCCCAGTGTGTGGATTGGCAGGGAGACTACCATTCATGGAATAAACATAAAAGGGAAGCAGTGGCTAGCATAAAGGGTTCCACAATGGAGTCTTTAAGGTACGATGATATAGTTATGGATATGAAGGTCATTCAGGAGGTGTATGAAGGCCAAACTAGGAGAGTTCAATGAGTAGGGTAATATGATATTACCATTTCAGATTATTCTATCAACACCACAATTGCCAGCACCAGTTCATGTTCCACTAGCTCTGTCAGCACTACAGGAGCCATAAAGACAATAACTACCACGCTAAGAGGATAGTTACCGTGGTACGTTGTGAGAATGGGAATCCTATCGAATGGAGTAGGGTATGTCCTTATTTCTTTATCTATTTATGTGCATTTTTGTTTCCCTTATCTTTGTGTGTGTAAGGGAATAGAAGGTAGGATATGTATATTCACTGGATATTATGTGTTGATACTAGGATGGTTAACATGCGTAATTTATCATAACATGGGTTATTTGTTGATTTGTTTGTCATTTTGGTCGTCGTAGCATGAGGCTGTTAAGTTGGGATTATTATAGCGTGAGTTAGTTTTTTAGAAGAATGGCATGACGAATTTACTAGATGTTTTGGCATGTTGGTCTGCTGAATTATGAGTGAGATGCTAGGTTGAATGGAAAAATTTGGCCTGCCATAAAAAGAGTGAGTTGTTGAGTAGAGGGGCATGGTTGATTTGTCACAGCGTGGGTGACCTGCTGAATGGAATTGTCATGTGCGATTGTTACATCATAGTTGATTTGCTAAAATATAGGTTAGTGCTGAGAAATGATTGCCTTTGTTTAGGCGTGTTTGCTTGGGATATTTTGTAGTCTATTGGGTCCAAAACTAAAATGGTAGGTTATAAGTATATACAAGAGTTTCCTTGTTTAGATTATTCATCTGATGTATGATTTTATATGGAGTGTTGATATCTGGCTCCAATAACTTACCATTTCTCTCTATTTGTCTTTGTGATAAGTTAAGACTTGGGCAAATTCGGAGGATGAACTTCCATTATCAGGGGAAGAATATAATACCTTATATTTTTGGAAATTAAATAAATTATTATTTAGTTATTAATATTTACTCTGGTAAATTAATAAGTAATTTATTGGGTTCAAGTGGTTCATATTATTAAACGAAATTTAACTTGATAATTTTAAATAATTTGTGAATGACTCATAAATTAAACTAACACGATTGTAATTAATCTTATATTTTGGGTTGGTATGTTTAGAATGGGCTCTGGGGGAATATAGAGGCCCAAGATAGTATTGTGGTCATTCGTGATTTTTTATAAAGTTTGCCTCGAAAGAGAAATTTGCGCGTGCAGGGATCAAGGAAGAAACTTATATTTTCGTCACTCATGTGATCTTCGCAGGCTCCCACGGACATAAACTAGTCATCATAGAAAGGGGTGAAAAATAGGAAATGGAGTCGCCAACCTATTTTTCTCAAAGCAGGAAAAATATATACCCATCCTCGAAGAAATGACATCAAAGATAAACTGATGCATTCTAAACTAAATTGATCACAGGTTCAAGGATTAAGTTACGAAATGTAAAGTTGTTAGGCTCCCATTCCTCCCTTTTGGTCTCTTATGGGCTATAATAATATTCTTATTTTTCTCCAAAACGTAATTTGTCTGCGGAGTGAAATAAACGAGAAAAATAGATCGTCATACTACGTCATGAAAAATACAGAGATGAGTCATTGTGAGGAATATAAATAAAAGGAAAGAAGATAATCTAAAAGGTAGATGAAATGTAAGCAGTGCACCGACTCATAATCTATCGTGAGGAACGAAATACGCATGTCTAACAGGGCTGCTAAAAATATAATAAAGAGAAAGGCTATTCTACGTGTAATATACCGAATCATAATCAACTATGACGAAATAGATATGAATGTCTAACGGGATTGCGAAAATAAAAAAATATGAAAATATAATGCAATGTGAGCAACACACCGAATCATGATTCACCATGAAGAAGCGAGTATGCATGTCTGATGGTGGTATCTGAGAACATATAAACTAGTATATATATATATATGGACATATGATACTAATAAAAGTCAGAATGAATAAATTAAAAAAAAAATAAGAAAAGGGGACTCAAATCTCGAGGAAACTCAAGATGCCTATGTAGTAAAAAATGACATCAAAGTCCACGTAGTTCGATAACACGTGAGGGTGGGATTTAACCCATGAACCTAAAATTACAATTTACTTTAGTTTATTGGAAAATGTTTATAATATAGTGTGGAAAAAAAGGGAGGAAAATTCTAACTTGGGGTTTAAAGATTAAACTCTTATTTTGGCCCTTTTAGATTCTGGAACTATATTTTTGTGTACATAAGTAATAAAAAGGGGATTATATAAGTTGAGAAAGTAAAAATAAAGCAAAAGAAATGATAAGAGTAAACAAAGTGTGAAAAATAGCACTAATTAAATGAGCAACAAAAGGATAGAAGTAGACTTTCTATGAAACTTTAAAACTGATTTAGGATGGTTTTTATGGTGATGTAGTGGTGGTCAAATGGGTGGAAAATGCAGGGTGAAAGTGATGTAAGGAAAGGTGGAGAGAACGTTTGGAAAAAGATTTTTTTTGGAAAATGGAGCACTGATTTTGAGGGAGGGGCTCTTCAGATCTAAAAAAAGGGGTCCCTTGGGAATGAGGTCATGACCTCCTTAAATAGGAAATTTTTAGGGTTAAGGGGTTTGCCGATCGTCATAGGTCTAGTCTAACTATAGACATAACCCCTGCCTTGCTAGATAAGTAAAGTACCCCTCTAATGATTGGTAGAGGGTTAGGGCTACCTATAGGCAGTCCAAAAGGGATTTTTTCCCCAGAAATGAGCATAAAATGCAAATCGTAAGTCCGAATCGAACACAATTAGGACCATTAGAAAGGGTATTCAGAGTCCTATGAAAGTGAATTAAGTTACTCCCAGGTCCAAGAGTTGATCAATGTCAAATAGATATTGAAAGCTCCAAAAGGCCTTTGGGATGGGGAAGCACTAGCTTCTCATAGAGGTTCAGATATGCGGCAGGAAATTCTTCTTCACAATGCCCACGCGATTTTAGTCGAACGGTCGGTTTGGTATGGTAGAATATCTTTCCTTCCATCTTTTGATAAGAATGCTAACTGATTCCCTATGATTTCGCTTAAGTAGATCAAGGCCTCGACGAGTGACTTTTAGCTCCTCATTATATTTGTATTGGGTTATGAATTCTCGGGCAACATCCTCCCAATTATAAATTATGGATTCTTCTAATGACAAGAACCATTAGAGAGAGCTTTCTTTAAGAGTTTGCTGTAATATATACACCGTTATTTCTCTGGACTTGCCAAGTAACATCATAACATGGTGATAGCTACGAAGGTGTACAATGGGAGGTCCTCCACCTCTGATTTTTTTATGTATGATATCTTGAACTTTTTTAGTAGTCGAGCTTTTGGGTAGGGGGACATGTTGGTGTAATCCACGTAATTTTCTAAAATTTTGACTTGGTAAAACTTCTTGGATAAAAATATGAGGTTTTTCTTAACCTTGTTCAATTCTTCCTCTTTAGGATCAACGGGAATAGGCACTGTCAAATTAACTCCTAGTTGGGCGAGGTTTGATAATCTGTAACTAAGTTGGTGCTGGCCCGTTAATAGGTGGGACACACGGGATATGTTAGTACTCTTCTGGAACCCACATCTATTCTGGTGCTTATAGACCCACGGTAAGGGGGAAGATGATGTTAGGCTTGGGAACCCCAGGTGTTCGAACCCTATTTCACTGCATCTCTTGGATATCTACCTGGAGATTATAAATCTTGGTACTGAGTTGTGTAAGGACTGTTATCAGGTCTGGCTTAACATTGGCCTTCTAATCAAGATTTTCCATGAAGATTATTCAGAGGGCTCAAATTTCATGGTGCTTGTTGATGTAAAAAATTAGATTTGACCTAATTATTTTAATCACAGATAAAAATGAGTAAAGAAATAAGACAATAGACTTTTAAAGTGGTTCAGCCTTAAGAGAATGGCCTATATCCACTGTTTTTATATTACTGATTGTTTTGCCTGGAATTCTCGATAAACGATTTTACCAAGAGTTTCAGCATGTCCCTCTAATGGGGAGATTACAATGTATTTATAGCCATGAGGCTGTACATGTGAATGAATAATGCATAGCTATCCAGTAGGCGTATGATAATAACTGTACATTTAATGCGCAGTTATCCTTGATGCATTCGTCACAAGTATTTGAGTTGCTCGGACCGACTTAGTAGCTCGGACCGCCTAAGTAGCTCGACACTCTTGAGCTGCTCGGGGCCCCTGGGCTCCTCGTGGCTTTTTAGTTACTCGGTGATCTTGAGTTATTAGGAGTATAGTAGTTCCTTGGGGGGTTAAGTAGCTCGGTATAAACTTTTACAGTTGCCACCTAGGATGACACGCGTCTTCAAATAATAGGTCCATATCAGGAGAATAAATTTGGTATCAACAGAAGCCCCCAATGTTTCATAGTTCGAGGTTGAGGAGGAGTGTGGAACATTCTTCTCTAAATATGGCGGGATTAAATAGTCATCCTGAATTTTAGGACTGTTTTTCCTTGTATTTATTTCTTCTTTGAATTCATAGAATCAGACTTCACGAATATTTTGAATTTTTCTAACTACTTCAGTTTTCGTGCTCTTTTTCTCCTTTTAGGCGTCGGTAACGCAAAAGTCTTTCTTTGTAATCATTATTTTTACCCATTCCCAAGGTAAGGTATTGAAGTGCTGCAGAAAATCCTATCGTCTTTTACTTTTACAAATCTGTATCTTTGAACTATTCATTTCTTCTCTATCTTGTGCGTTCGTTTTCTTCCATCGTTCGTTGTCAACTGATTCACTTATTTCTTGTAAGATTTTCTTCCTTTTCCTTTATTTACTTTGTTCATCATGGTTTACCTTGTTGAATCTCTTGACAAATTTCGCTCAGAATTTTTAATTCCTTCATGGGTCATTTTGGAGGAACTTTCTGAACCTTCTGACAATTTCTCTTTGGCTTAGGGATACTGGTTCCCAAGTCTCTTTGTGGCCGAATGTGGATTTTCTTTTCCTCCAAATCCTTTATGTTTGGAGTTCTGTCAATATTTTGATGTTGTTCCTGCAAAAATAACACCTAATACCTGAAGAATAGTTAATGGAGTCCATAGGTTAAATCAAATTCATAGAACCCGTTTAGGAATTCCAGAAATTATGGTTTGTTATAGATGGGTTGTCAGCGATAGTACTTTTTATTTAAAAACTAGGTTTTTGAATAGGGCTTTAGTTGTCAATCTTTCAGATGCCAATAGGGATTACTTTGAACATGGGGTTGTTATGAAAAATTGACAACATGCTCCATTAAATGGAGATGATGTATATCAGGGGCCCAGGTATCCCCCTTATGGTAATGGAATAGTTTTTTTTTTTAATTTTTTTTGAAATCTCGTTTTCTTGATGTTTGATAAAATGTATCACTGACATTTAATTTTTATTATTTGCAGTTGACAGCAAAAGAAAGTCTCTAAAGGAGACAAAGGTTAATTTAATGCATTTGAAACTTATCTGGAGTTTGCATCAGTCTGTGTCCGAGGGACACATTAGTTCGGCCTCTAATTTGTTGCAGTACAAGAGTTACACTTCATCCTTTACTGCTCGTCCAGTGGCAGTTGACATCGACCAAGTACCATCTTCTAAAACTGGTGTGGAAGGTTCCTCCTCCGAGTCAAATATTCCTATTAGTAACATAATGAAGAGAAAAAGAGCTCCTGCCTTCTTTGACAAATCAGACTCTGCCAATGTGGAGGCAATGAAAAGCAAACAGAATGTCCCAGAAGAAGGGACGAAAATTATTGATGCGCCTCCTCTTGCTGCTACCGAAAAATTTGTTGAGAAGCCCCCTGTGGCTCCGAGAAAGGTTGTTGCTATCCATCCTCAAAGTGAGGTTATCGTCATATCTCCAACAAAGATATCGTCTTTAGTTGAAAATGTTCCTGCTCCCCCGAGGAGATTGAAGAAAAGTTCATCTAAGAGACCTGTTGGGACTGTCCTTTAACCTTTAAATGTTGAAAGTGGTATTCCCACTTTTGTTCCTCCGACCTCTAGCATGGGATCTGTGAAGTCTTCGATTATCCCCGAAATCCAAGGTATCGAAGACACTCTTCCTCATGACAGGGTCACTGCCTTTGCAGCTCAACATATTGCCTCAGTAAGTATTACTAGTCTAAGTTTTCACTTTTAATTGAAACGTCCCTGTATTGACTAAAAATTGTTTCTTTCTTCAGATGGTAACATTTTTCAACAGTATTCTGAAGAAGGACGAGGCTATTAAAGCTTCAAGCTCCTCGGGAGTTGTAGAGGAAGCTTTTATTGGTCTAACTCAGTCCTTAAAGTACTCTCGTTAGAAGTATGAAGAAGATAGATGTGACACCCCGACTAATTAAATACCGGGTAGCTATTCATACAAATTGCCAAGTTGGTTCAGTTCATAGCATCATTGTCGAAAACGTTTTATTAATTACTAGCCACCTAATATTTAAAAAGTGAGTTGTCAATTTTAATTAAATCCGATTAACATGCAATACTTAAATTATGAAATGCTAACATAACCACCACAACATAATGACAATAGAATATCCATAAAATAGTAATGAGTCTAGAGGGATACTCTTCACAACAATCCAAATACAGGAATAAACAAATACTAAGTCTGCATCACTAAATTAATTACAACCCAAAAATATGATATAACTTGATAATTAAAGTGTCTAAAAGAAATGGGGCGACATGCCCAACAGATGAGGAAAATCTAGTAACATAGAGTCAAGATCGAAAGTGGAGGCTTCTACTGTCAAAGTCCTATAACTTCCACGGCAGCTACAGTCCGTCACCTGAATGGAACTCCTATGCATGGTGTCCTTGTGGCTGGGCACCTAAAAGGTTTTTACAAAAATATATTTGAAAGAAAACGGGTCAGAGCCCGATTGTGGAAAACAGTTTAAAATATAGCAAGTGTTTTAATGACATTAAAACAATGAATGCAAAATACATGTTAGGACGTGCTCTCACATGAAATACTCACCTCTCGACTATCTGTGCACTCCTAACGTACCCGTACCCATTCTAGTTATTCCCATATCTAACTAGTCCAAAATAAAATCTAACATTACTATACGATTCACGATTTAATTCCGGCATCTTCATTTAAACAGAGAGCTTTTCATTTATTCTCGGTTTCCCGTATTAGAACACTTCTTACTAGAAATCTTTCATCTCATCTTTACATAACGTTGCAATTATTTATTTTCACATATTTATACATGGCAGTTCATTTCAATTAATAGTATATTATTTTCATCATAAATATACAATACTAGCACCCCGAGACTAAGCTGCGGTGCACACATACTCTGCTATCCAATCCCGGTACATCACGTACATAAGGACCACGTATTCTGAATCTTTCAGGAATCGTTTTCAATAAACAACAATCACAAACAATGGAGGCGAACATAGTTCACATCACATGGGTCACGCACATACCTACGCTCCCATGATCAGCAGGCTTATTAACTTCTCAATAAGTCCTTCTCTGACCTATGTCCTTGAGGTACCAATCTAAATCCCCCCGTAGGCACACAAAGATTAGATGGCCCTGATCGAACGCCGACCTCCCATGATAGCAAGTATGGTAGGCATGTTATACACAATTGACTACATATACTAAGCATTCGCACAACTTAGATATTTCAATATATTAGTAGAGGTATATTTCTCATTCTTGTATTACCATATAAATGCCATACGCTTATAAGTTCCCAATTCATATACATTAAAGTTGTCAACTCTTCTCACGTCGTAATTAAGTGCTCGTTTCCAAATCCACAATTGTCCCCCGGTTTACTCCGAGATTCTAAGTTTTACTCCTCAACGTACCCTAATCTCACAACTATACCCACTAATTAATAAGGGAAGGTTATCTCTCCATTTAATTAAGTCTACGGAACATTTAAAATAAAAACAGGCCAAAAAGGCCATTCTGTCAACTCGTTAGAAGTCTCGTTCGAACGAGGTCATTAAAACGAGTGTCGTTCGAATGAAAGGCTTTGAACAAACTACCAACTCTTTAGAAGGGATACTATCATCTTGTTAGAATCTCGTTCGAACGAGGTCGTTCGAACGACCTGGGCAGGTCTTCTAACGAGATGGCAGTTTGAGCCCAGAAATTCTCTACTTCATTTTTCTCAATTTTTCTCTTCTCTAAACTCATCCTAAGATCATACCAATAGTATTTTAACGTTATTAAACTACTCCAAGTCCTCCTAGGTCACTCTTTAACATATATATGGGTTAAATGCTTCCTAAATTAACATATAATCATCAAAATTTCCCAAATCTTTTCCCAAACCCTATAAATATGGACCCAGAATTTAATGTCTACAAGTACTCCTTATAAATCCATTTTCACATCATCAAAAGATACATTTCATATATGAAATTCATTCGATAACATTCTACATGCAATCCCTATATCATATTATGAATTCTACCTCAAATTTCATGGGTTTTTTCATCAAACTTTCAATATAAGACATGTCTTCAATTCTAAGCATGGAAGAAACATTCACTTGAAAATAACGTAATTAAACCACTTGCCTTCGATGTTTTGATTTGATTTTGAAGAATTGAATGTTGATTCTCCTCCTTCTCTCTACAAATTTCTTCCAAAGATGGTGATGGTGGCTAGGGTTTACTTTTTGGAACTTCTTCCAACTCCCCCTATAACTCCCGTAGCCCTCTAACTTCCCAAATGCTGATAATGGCTTAGTGGGTTCTTTTCTAATATGAAAATAACCTCTAAAATTCGTGGGTTTTAATTCCCCTATTTTTAAAATTACCAAACTACCCTTTTGGGTTGTCGGTGTGGCCTAAAAATGCCCCGGGACCTAAACTAAACCCCCGGCTAGTGTTTTCTGACTATTTCGACCCTTCCGGACACGTCGGTGCACTCAAAATGACCATTCGACTGATAAAAATAAAATTCACTTTTTAATTCAATTAATTACGTTCCTGACGCGACTGACACGCGCGTCCGAATTAAATTTTCTAAATTGCCGTATATCTACCTCGTGACAATTTAGATATCATCAATACTCATGTATTACCATACATACTCGGAAATAATAAATTTTTAACATCATAATCAAATACCAACTCACATCTCGTTAGTATTTATACCCGGATTAATTTCCAATTAATTCTCATTTAATTCAATTAATCCCTTAAATAAATATCAATAAAATTATGGGGTATTACATACTTCCCCCCTAATAACAGAATTTCGTCCCAAAATTCGGAACTAAACAGTACCTGGTAAAAATTGCTCTGGATAGCGCTCGCGCATCTCATTCCCGTGCTCCCATGTGGACTCCTCGGCATGATGATGCCGCCACTGAACACGTAATAATGGTACTATCTTTGACCTCAGTTTCCGCTCGCTTTGGTCCAAAATAGCAATCGGCCCCTCCTCGTAGGAGCTATCTGGCTGAAGATCGATGTCCTCCAAAGCAATGTGGGTATGGGCCAAATCATCCCTAAGGTGTCTCCTTAGCGAGGAAATATGGAACACATCATGAATCCTATGCAAGTGCTCCGGTAACCCAAGTCTATACGCAAGTGGCCCAATTCGCTCGATGATAGGAAATGGCCCCACATATCTCAGTGCCAGTTTTCCCTTCTTCCCAAAACGCATAATCCCCTTCATAGGAGATACTCTGAGTAACACCTGGTCCCCCACCTTGAATTCTCTGAAGAACCTCTTAGCATCAGCATAGCTCTTCTGCCGGTCCTGAGCTACCCGAATGCGACTCCGTATCAACTCAATCCTTATCGAAGTGTCCTGAATCACTTCCGGTCCAAGGAGTTTGTTATCCCCCACCTCTAACCAACATACTGGGGAACGATAAGGTCTACCGTACGACGCCTCAAATGGAGCCATGCCAATAGTGAACTGGTAGGAGTTATTATAAGCAAACTCCACCAGTGGAAGGTACTGCTCCCATCCACCTCCAAAGTCTAGGATGTACGTACATAATATCTCTTCCAACATCTGATTTGTCCGCTCGGTTTGCCCATCCGTCTGAGGGTGATAAGCCGTACTCAGCCGCAACTCCGTACCCATGGCCTCCTGGAAACTCTCCCAAAATCGTGAAATAAATATCTTGTCTCGGTCAGACACGATATTTAGAGGTACCCCGTGAAGTCTCACTATTTCCGCAATGAAAAGCTGGGCATACTATCCCGTAGTGTAGTCGGTACTCACGGGCAGAAAATGAGCAACTTTGGTCAACCTATCCACAATTACCTAAATGGAGTCGTGACCCCTCTGCGACGTAGGTAACCCCGTGATAAAGTCCATGGAGATGCTCTCTCATATCCATGTCGGAACCTCTAACGGATGTAGAAGTCCTGCCGGTTTCTGATGGTTCACCTTTACTAGCTGATAAGTGGAACATTTAGAAACAAACATGGCGATATCTTTCTTCATCCCACTCCACTAATACTGTCGTCTCATGTCTTGGTACATCTTATCCCCACCAGGGTGTACAGCGAACCGTGAGCCGTGCGACTCTGCCATAACCTCGTGTTGTAAGTCTTCCCCTTCTGGGACAACCAGTCTCCCATTGAAGCGTAATCCCCCGTCTGAACTAACGGTATAGGACTCAGCTCCCTCTGCTAGTAATCGGACTATCTGCTCCTGGCAGAACGAGTCAATTTCCTGGGCCTTTATCGCTCTCGTAACAATCTGCGGTGTAACAGTCATCACAGACATGAACGATCGGGCCACTTCATCCTGTTGCCCCAAATCCTTCCACTTAGCTTTCCACACCTTGGCCACCTCATCTACTGGCCTACAGCTCAACGCGTCTGCTACCACGTTAGCCTTCCCCGGGTGATTTTGGATATCAAACTGATAATCCTTCACAAACTCAAGCCACCGTCGTTGACGCATATTTAGTTCCTTCTGTGTGAAGAGGTATTGTAAAGACTTGTGGTCCATGAACAATCGAAATTTCTCCCTCAGGAGATAGTGTCTCCAAATCCGAAGAGCGAATACGACTGCCGCCAACTCCAAGTCGTGGGTGGGGTAATTCCTCTCGTGAGGCTTAAGCTTACGGGAAGCATAAGCTATGGCATGACTCTCCTCCTTCAGCACACCTCTGAGTCCTTGTAAGGATGCATCGGTGTAAACTAAATACTCAACTCCCGGTCTGGGCAATGCTAACACAGGTGCTGAGGTCAACTTGTCCTTCAACTCATCGAATGCCAACTGACAGACATCGCTCCAGATGAATGGCACACCCTTGCGAGTCAGATGTGTCAAAGGACCCGCTATCTTTGAGAAACCTAGAATAAACCTCCTGTAGTATCCTGCTATGCCCAAGAAACTACGAATCTCAGTCAGTGTCATGGGCTGTCCCCACTCCCTCACCGCGGATCCTTTCCTCGGATCAACAGATATCCCCCGATCTGAAATAATATGCCCCAAAAACTGAACCTCCTTTAGCCAAAACCCACACTTCTCATACTTTGCATAAAGCTCGTTCTGACGTAGCGTTTGCAAAACCTGTCTCAAATGCTCGGCGTGCTCCTCTTCTGTCTGGGTGTAAACCAGAATGTAATCAATAAAGACGATGACGAATTGGTCTAGAAACTCTCTGAACACCCTATTCATCAAGTCCATAAACACGACTGGAGCATTGGTCAAGCCAAAAGGCATAACCCGAAACTCGTAGGAACCATATCTAGTTAAGAAAGCAGTCTTCGAGACGTCCTGTTCCCTGATACGCAACTGATGGTATCCCGATCATAAATCAACCTTTGAGAAGAAGAAAGCTCCTCTCAACTGGTCAAATAAGTCATCGATTCTGGGCAACGGATACTTATTCCGTATCGTGACTTTATTTAACTCCCGGTAATCTATGTACAACCTCAACGATCCATCCCTCTTCTTTACGAACAACACAGGGGCACCCCACGACGAAGTACTCCTCCGGATAAACCCCTGACCCAACAACTGTTCTATCTGATCCCGTAGCTCTCTCATCTCTGCTGGATCCATACGGTAAGGTGCGCGGGAAATTGGCCGAGTACTCGGCGTCAAATTGATCATGAAATCTATCTCTCTACTAGGCGGTAATCCAAGTATATCCTGAAATACGTCAGCAAATTCCCTAACAACTGGAATCGAATCGAGTGGTAGCACCACTTCCTTAGAGGTCTCTTCCTCTATATAGTACAAACGAGTGGACGATCCTCCCTCAGGGCGAGGCATCGCCACTAAAAACATCTCCTGCCCAGGAATGGCAAAGATAATACTCCTACTAAAATAATCAATCATGGCTCGGTACGCAACTAGCCAATCCATACCAACAATAACATCATACTCAGTCATCTCTAACACTAACATATCCGCGGGTAAAGTAAACCTCCCGATCTCTATACCCACACCTCTACAAATAAGGGAAATCACAGAACCCATACTCAACGGTGAATCTACACAAGTAACCTGGCTCTCTACGGTGTCTAACAACCCAATAGTGCGTGTAAATATCAGGACAATGAAATAATATGTGGCCCATCAAATAAAATACGCCTCATAGTCCCCTGAATAGAGAACATACCCTCAATAGCAGGTGGATCCTGTAGGACTGCGGCATGCTGGAGCTGGTACACTCTCCCATACTGAAGCTGTCCCTGCTGGACTGGGACTACTGGAATGGGTGGTAATGCTGCCATCTGTGGTGGTGCTGGGAGGGCGAAGGGAAATATAGGCCTTTGTGGCTCGTATCGAGCACCCTACTGCTGCTGCTGTGGGGCCCTGCCCCTATCAGGACAATCCTGGAGTTTGTGGCCAGTCTTCACACAAATTAAGCACTTCCTCGGGAAGTTTCCCCCTCGCTGTCCCTACTGCCCATGGCCCTACTATCCATTACCATTCCTACCCTGACCATGTTGGCCCTGCTGAAACTACTGCTGCTGACCATTCTGACCCAGCTGGTCCTGATGGACGTTCTGACCCTGATGGCCATGTATGAAACCTCCCTGACCATTTCTGAAACCCTCGGATCTGAATCTTTTATGATCTCCCTGTTGGGAACCCTGATCACCCTACCTGTGCTGTCCCTGAGCAGATTGTGCCCCGCTGTCACCATTTCCCTCGGTCCTGCCCTGATGGCTAGACTCTCCTGATCTCTTACTCTCAGACATGTGGAAGTGATGATCCTGGCAGTGAAATAGTACAGCGTTAACCACATCAGAATAAGTGGCCAATGAGAGATTCCCCAACAAGTGCTGACGGATCCTCCAAGTCAATCCATCCGTGAACTTCTGAATTTTCTTCTCCTCAGGTGGAATTTCATCCGAAATAATGTTCAAGAGATTGGTGAACTCGGCCTCATACTCGGCTACGGTCTTTCCCTCCTGCTTTAGATTCATCAACTTCCTCCTCATCTCAGTGTGAACAGCTGATGGAAAATATTTGCGGTCGAACCGCACCCAGAACTCCTGAATAGTGAGGGCGTCCCTCTCCTTCGCGGTGGTAATGGACTCCCACCACTGCAATGCTGATCCTACTAGCTTAAAAGTAGCCAGTATCTGCTTCTGAACATCTGTGCACTCGTACATCCTTAAGTGCCTCTGAATGTCCTTCCTCCACTGACTGGATACAATAATATCGGAGCTACATGCAAACTCTGGAGGGTGTGCTTTCAGAAAAGCATCACGGACGCGTTCCCAAGCAGACGAGAATGCATGAGCCTGAACTGGCGCTCCAGTCGGCACCTGAGGTGGTTCTTGCTGTATAATTGCAAGGGCGGCATTCACCGCTTGGGCTACAATGGCTGCAACCTCTGCGGCATTCATGGTGCCCTAAACTGGTGCAGGCTGTGGCTCGGGCTATGCATCCCTAGGAACTCGCTGTGAACGTCATAGAGGCATCTGAAATGAGAGTAAGGTCTTATAAGTTCGCAGTTATTATCTCAAAATAGCAGAAGAGCGAAACATACACAAAAGAATACAACATTCCTAAAATATAGGGCTCTACATCAAAGGAAGCTCAGCGAAAACATAATAAGCCGTACAGATCCTAAGGACACTAGAACCTGATGCTCTGATACCACCTGTGACACCCCGACTAATTAAATACCGGGTAGCTACTCCTTTATTAAATTCATACAAAATGCCAAGTTGGTTCAGCTCATAGCATCACTGTCGAAAACGTTTTATTAATTACTAGCCACCTAATATTTAAAAAGTGAGCTGTCAATTTTAATTAAATCCGATTAACATGAAATACTTAAATTATGAAATGCTAACATAACCACCACAACATAATGACAATAGAATAGCCATAAAATAGTAATGACTCTGGAGGGATACTCCTCACAACAATCCAAATACAGGAATAAACAAATACTAAGTCTGCATCACTAAATTAATTACAACCCAAAAATCTTATATAACTGGATAATTAAAGTGTCTAAAAGAAATGGGGCGACATGCCCAACAGATGAGGAAAATCTAGTAATATAGAGTCAAGATCGAAAGTGGAGGCGTCTACTGTCAAAGTCCTGTAACTTCCACGACAGCTATAGTCCGTCACCTGAATGGAACTCCTATGCATGGTGTCCTTATGGCTGGGTACCTAAAAGGTTTTTACAAAAATATATTTGAAAGCAAACGGGTCAGATCCCGATTGTGGAAAATAGTTTAAAATATAGCAAGTGTTTTAATGACATTAAAACAATGAATGCAAAATACATGTTAGGACGTGCTCTCACATGAAATACTTACCTCTCGACTATCTGTGCACTCCTAACGTACCCGTACCCATTCTAGTTATTCCCATATCTAACAAGTCCAAAATAAAATCTAACATTACTATACGATTCACGATTTAATTCCGGCATCTTCATTTAAACAGAGAGCTTTTCATTTATTCTCGGTTTCCCGTATTAGAACACTTCTTACTAGAAATCTTTCATCTCATCTTCACATAACGTTGCAATTATTTATTTTCACATATTTATACATGGCAGTTCATTTCAATTAACAGTATATTATTCTCATCATAAATATACAATACTAGCACCCCGAGGCTAAGCTGCGGTGCACACATACTCTGCTATCCAATTCCGGTACATCACGTACATAAGGACCACGTATTCCGAACCTCTCAGGAATCGTTTTCAATAAATAACAATCACAAACAATGGAGGCGAACATAGTTCACATCACATGGGTCACACACATACCTACGCTCCCATGATCAGCAGACTTATTAACTTCTCAATAAGTCCTTCTCTGATCTATGTCCTTGAGGTACCAATCTAAATCCCCCCGTAGGCACACAAAGATTAGATGGCCCTGATCGAACGCCGAACTCCCATGATAGAAAGTACGGTAGGTATGTTATACACAATTGACTACATATACTAAGCATTTGCACAACTTAGATATCTCAATATATTAGTAGAGGTATATTTCTCGTTCTTGTATTACCATATAAATGCCATACGCTTATAAGTTCCCAATTCATATACATTAAAGTTGTCAACTCTTCTCACGTCGTAATTAAGTGCTCATTTCCAAATCCACAATTGTCCCCCGGTTTACTCCGAGATTCTAAGTTTTACTCCTCAACGTACCCTAATCTCACAACTATACCCACTAATTAATAAGGGAAGGTTATCTCTCCATTTAATTAAGTCTACGGAACATTTAAAATAAAAATAGGCCAAAAAGTCCATTCTGCCAACTCGTTAGAAGGGATACTGTCATCTCGTTAGAAGCTCGTTCGAACCAGGTCGTTCGAACGACCTGGGCAGGTCTTCTAACAAGATGGTAGTTTGAGCCCAGAAATTCTCTACTTCATTTTTCTCAATTTTTCTCTTCTCTAAACTCATCCTAAGATCATACCAATAGTATTTTAACGTTATTAAACTACTCTAAGTCCTCCTAGGTCACTCTTTAACATATATATGGGGTCAATGCTTCCTAAATTAACATATAATCATCAAAATTTTCCAAATCTTTTCCCAAACCCTATAAATATGGACGCAGAATTTAATGTCTACAAGTACTCCTTATAAATCCGTTTTACATCATCAAAAGATACATTTCATATATGAAATTCATCCGATAACATTCTACATGCAATCCCTATATCATATTATGAATTCTACCTCAAATTTCATGGATTTTTTCATCAAACTTTCAATATAAGACATATCTTCAATTCTAAGCATGGAAGAAACATTCACTTGAAAATAATGTAATTAAACCACTTGTCTTCGATGTTTTGATTTGATGTTGAAGAATTGAATGTTGATTCTCCTCCTTCTCTCTACAAATTTCTTCCAAAGATGGTGATGGTGGCTAGGGTTTCCTTTTTGGAACTTCTTCCAACTCCCCCCTATAACTCCCGTAGCCCTATAACTTCTCAAATGATGATAATGGCTTAGTGGGTTCTTTTCTAATATAAAAATAACCTCTAAAATTCGTGGGTTTTAATTCCCCTATTTTTAAAATTACCAAACTACCCTTTTGGGTTGCCGGTGTGGCTTAAAAATGCCCCGGGACCCAAACTAAACCCCCGACTAGTGTTTTCTAACTATTTCGACCCTTCCGGACACGTTGGTGCACTCAAAATGACCATTCGATTGATAAAAATAAAATTCACTTTTTAATTCAATTAATTACGTTCCTGATGCGACTAACACGCGCGTCCCAATTAAATTTTCCAAATTACCGTATATCTACCTCGTGACAATTTAGATATCATCAATACTCATGTATTACCATACATACTCAGAAATAATAAATTTTTAACATCATAATCAAATACCAACTCACATCTCGTTAGTATTTATACCCGGATTAATTTCCAATTAATTCTCATTTAATTCAAATAATCCCTTAAATAAATATAAATAAAATTATGGGGTATTACAATAGAGTGGCTTGGGATAAGCAACTCAAGTCCATTGAGCAAGAGAGAGACCGAGCTATGGAGGCCTCCAAAAGTTTGGAGAATAAGATGAAAGCGTTTGAGAAGAATAATCAAGAGCTTGAGGAGAAGCTCAAGAATGCTGAAGAGCTTGAGAATAAGCTCAAAACTGTTGAAGAGGAAGGTGGCAGACTTCATGAAATTGATCGCCAGAAGGAGCAGGTGGAAGGGAAGTTGAAAGCTGTCGAGGAGCTCCTTAGGGAAAGGACCTCCTTGGAGAAAGAAAAGAGGAAAAAGGCTGTCAAAAAGTCCTTTAGCGCCTGTTAGGACAAAGGTTGGAACAAAAGCCTAGCTGCCATGTCTTCTCAGATGGAGTTTGCTAGCCTTAAATACTTCACGGATGGATGGGTTGCAGCTCTGCAGGAGCTAAATATAGCTGAGAATTCAGAACTGTTTCAGTGACATGTTCATGGTCCTCCTCCCTCTCCTGGAGAAGAAGAAGAGGACGAAGCTGCCTCAGAGGAATCTTCTATGATAGTTGGGGACCAGGCCCTTGCTGTTGAACCATGCTCCGAGCAGCCCCAACCAGCTAACACTTCTGCCGAGCAGCTTTTATTGCCCTCCGAACAACTTTCATTGCCCTCCGAGCAACAAACCTCTTCGTCCAAGCCTTCCGAGGAAATCTTAGGACACAAGGAGAAGGTGTAGAGTTGTTCGGATCTTTCTTTTGTTTTTTTATTGAATATAATTTTGGACTATGTATTTCTTTTTGTGGTGAAATAAAATTCAAACTTTTGGTTATTTGTCTTGACTCATTCTTCTACTTGCTCTGTCGGCATTCTTATTAATTCTTTCTATCTCTTTTCTTTACTAGTTTATGGCCAGGATGGAGCTATTATCAGCTCATGACACCGAACTGATGAAGAAATGTAATGATTACTTCACAGCTGGTCATGCAGACTTAAATGAGGCTCAAATTATTGACATCCTTGGTCCAGATACTTTTGAGCGAGCAGTCGAAGCTTATCAATATCTAAAGTGCTTGCTCGACCGTGCAGTCGCCAACAATGTGGCATATTACGAGATGATTGAAGATCTTCAGGGTATTATCGAGGAACTCCAAAAATAATATAAGGAGTCTTCTACCCTTTTGCATCAGGGGTATGAGAAAAAATATCAGCAACTAAATGCTGACAAAGGATATGATAAATTCATCGCTGCCTACGAGAAGAAAGAGAGAATTCTAAAGCTCGAGGTTGAGGAGCATAGGCAAATCGCTAAACTATTGGAGGAAAATAATGTTTTGCAAGAGGAGATATCCCGACTAAAATCTGCAGCATCTTCCTCGGGAGCTTTGGTCCCTGTTAATGACGAAGGTTTCTCTTTTTTGGAAGTAGAGAATGCCAACTTACGAGATGAATTGGAAACTTTGAAAAGAGTTGGACCTTCTACCTCTACTCGCGGACGAGTAAGATCTTCTTCTTGGGGACGAGCACGGGCTGGTCGGATCTCTATTGAAGATACGAGAACTCAAGCAGCTTTGGAAAATCAGGCAGTTCAGTTGATGGCAAAGAACCAGGATTTAGCAGAGATGTCTAAGAAGAATCTGAACCTCAGTGAGCAACTTTCCACACAAAGCTCTGCTTTGAAAAATCAGGACATCCTGGTGAAGAATCTCCACGAGCAACTGGAGAGGTTAACTTACCAGTTCCATAAACATCCCAGAGAGTTTTGGATGGCTGGTTACAATGAAACACTCTGCCATCTTGATGCCCGTTTAGAAAAATCGAACACCGAAGGGTACAAACAGGGATGGTTGAATGCTCTTTGTGTTATAAAATTGGAGAGAGGTAATTTTTTATGGGATTACTACACTCCTGGAGTTCTTGATCTACTTGTGCCTCCTTTTAAGCTTGACTTTAGTTGGATTACATCTCGGGCCATTCCTCGTGTTCTAATATCCAAGTATCTTGATGACTACAGTCTCCATTCAAACTTTGGAATATCTCGGCCAGAACATCTGCTTGATCGTCCTTCTATAATGAGCGTCAGAATGTTGCAAGATCTGAACTTCATAAATTCCCCTTACAGTCTTGATGATCCTCCAGCTGGGGTAGACCTTATGTCAAAGGCAGAGGGAAAGAAGCCTATAGAATAGGGTTTATTTATGTAATGAACTTCATTCATGTAAACTGCAATTTATCATATGTAATTTGTTCTGGTTTTAATGAAGAAATCTTTAGTTTTCTTTGCAATTGTTATTGGTTTGGAAATATTTTATGAAATATCTCTTTTATTTAATGATGAATATGTACGTATATCTGTAAAAAGACAAAAATTTCCTGTGTTATAGAAAATTACCGACCAACCGGAGTTGTTGGTAATTTGCTTCCCGACCAACTTAGAGTTGGTGGTAATTGATTTGCCAACCAACCGGAGTTGTTGGTAATTTACTTCCCGACCAACTTAGAGTTGATGGTAATTGATTTGCCAACCAACCGGAGTTGTTGCTAATTTTCTTCCCGACCAACTTAGAGTTGGGGGTAATTGATTTGCCGACCAACCGGAGTTGGTGGTAGTTGATTTGCCGACCAACCGAAGTTGGTGGTAATTATTTCCTGACCAACTTAGAGTTGGTGGTAATTGTTTCCCGACCAACTTAGAGTTGGTGGTAATTGATTTGTACAGTGTGTAGAACTGATATTTCAAAAAAAATTTAACGAACAAAGAAAATGGGAAAACCTCACTTTATTCATCTGGAAAAAAATATATTACATAGAAATTTCAACTACTAATAATACTTTAGAAGATGCTTTGCATTCCACGCATTCTTGAATTCTTCTCCTTCCAAGGTTTTAATCCTGTATGTCCCTGGACGAACAACTTATGTCACTCTGTAGGGTCCGTGCCAGTTGGCTTATAGTTTATTATGCTTTTGGATGACTTTCTTCAACACGTAATCCCCTTCCTTCAAATCACATTTCTTGACTCTTTTATTGTAGAACGAAGTTGTTCGATGTTGATACGCGACATTTCTTATAACTGCTTCTTCTCTGACTTCTTCTAGCATATCTAGATCTAATCTTCTCATCAAATCACTAATAGGAGAATTGAAATTAAGTACCCTATGTGTAGGTAGACCTAATTCAACAGGTATGGCAACTTCACTCCCAAATGCCAGAATGTATGGGGACTCTCCAGTTGCTGTTCGTGGTGTGGTGCGATATGCCCAAAGCACAAACTGTAGCTCGTTAATCCAATTTGCCTTTGCATCATCCGGTCATTTTTTCAAACCATTTAGCAACGTTCTGTTTGTCACCTCAGTTTATCCATTGCTTTGGGGATGACCTGGTGCAGAATGGACTTTCAATACATTCGATTGTTGATAATATGCAGCGAATTCTTCGTTGTCAAACTGGGTTCCATGGTCAGTAATGAACGTATGTGGGAGGCCATATCTGCAAATTATATTTTTCCAAATAAATTGATAGACTTTGCTGTTTGTCATATCAATGAGGGGTTCAACTTCCACCCATTTAGTAAAATAATCCACTGCGACCACTAAGTATTTGAATTTTCCTTTAGTTGTTGGCAGTGGCCCGACCAAGTCTATTCCCCATATAGCGAATGGCCAAGGGGATGTTATGGGTGTTAACAATGCCCGAGGAGTTCTTCGGATGGACGAGAAGCGTTGGCATTTGTCACATTTTTTAGCATAAGCTGCGCAGTCAGCCCTCATCGTCGGCCAATAATATCCCTGCGTGATTATCCTTCGTAAGAGCGTTCGACCACCCACATGGGCTCCACAAGACCCCTCATAAAGTTCTTCGATCAAGTCTTTCACTTCAGAGGGATGAACACATCTTTGTAGCGCTGCTATAACTCCTCGTCTATATAAAATACCATTAGTTAGTACATAACGAGCAACTTTGAACTTTAATTTCTTAGATGCGAGTTTGTCAATTGGTAAGGTTCCCTCTTCAATATAGGCCCTGATGGGATCCATCCATGATGGTCCCAAATCATAAGAATGAAGTTCATGACCATATCTTTGTCTATGCTTCGACCAGCTAGAATCTCTATTGGGATTATTCTTCGTAGCTCGGTGCATGTGGCTGATGCTAATTGGGCTAGTGCGTCTGCTCTTGCATTCTCTAGTCTTGGTACTCTGACCAGCTGAATAATAATAAAACTCGATACTAATTCCATTGCTTTCGCATGGTACTTGATCATCAACTCTCCCTTTGCCGCATATACTCCAAGAATCTGATTTACGATCAACTGTGAATCGCTGAATACAATAACCTGCTCTGCCTTCATCGTTCTGGCTAGACATAAACCTGCAATCATTGCTTCATATTCGGCCTTATTATTAGAAGCTTTAAATTGAAAGCGCAGAGCATATTCCATATCGACGTCATCTGGAATTTTCAAAACAATCCTTGCTCCACTACCTGCATTGCACAAAGAGCCATCTACATACAAATTCCATATGGGTAACTGATCATCAAATTTTTGATCGGATAAAATTCCTCGGTGGAATATTTGTTGCTTCTTTATATCCCCCTCTAGCACTTCTTGTCTCTCGTCGACCATCTTCTCTTGCTCGTCAACCAACTCAAGTTGGTCGGGGTTTAAATTTGATGATCATGTAACATCCACAGGCTGGTCGGTATTTAACTTCTGTTCTTTAGAGGTGTCAGGATAGGTGAACTCTGTGATAAAATCTGCCACTGCCTGCCCTTTAAGCGATGATTTAGGGTCTTAAACTATGTCATATTCACCAAGTTCTACTTCCCAATACATCAATCTCCCTGACTTTTTTGGTTTATGAAGACCTTGCCTTAACGGCATATTAGTATACACGACTATGATATGAGCTTGGAAATATAGCCTCATTCTTCTACTCGCTTCGATCAATGCTAGTACCCACTTTTCTAGTCTTGGATATCTGATCTCTGCTCCTTGGAAGGCCTTGCTAGTGTAATAGATTGGTTTTTATATTCCATCCTCCATTCTTATAAACGCCGAGTTCACTGCGTTTTCCGAAACTGCTAGATACAAGTATAGTCTTTCTCCCATCACTGGTCTGGACAACAATAGAGGTGTACCCAGGTATTTCTTCAACTCTTTAAAGGCCTTCTCGCATTCATGCTGCAACTCGCCCTGTGAGACTTTGCACTTCCTTCTTCGTCATTGGAGATCATAGCCCTAATAGAGCCTTGATCTTTTCAGGGTTCGCTTCAATACCTCGTTGGTTGACAATATACCCTAGAAACATGCCTTCCCGTACTCCGAATGTGTATTTGGTAGGGTTCAATATCATTTGATATTTTTCTAGTTGATCAAAGGTCTGGCCTAGGTCAATTAGATGATCAACAGCCTTTTTGCTCTTCGTCAGCATATCGTCAACATAAACCTCCATATTGTGACTGATTTTCTCTGCAAACACCTTGTTCATCAACCGCTGATACGTTGCACTTGCATTTTTAAGTCCAAAAGGCATAACATTATAGCAATAAGTTCCTTTGGGGTGATAAAAGAGGTACTCTCCCTATCTTCAGACTTTATTTTAATCTGGTTGTAACCGGAATAAGCATCCATGAAACTCAATAATTTGTGTCCCGAGGTAGCATCCACCATTTGATCGATTCGGGGCAGAGGGAAATGATCTTTTGGACAAGCTTTATTAAGATTAGTAAAGTCCACACACATCCTCCACTTGTTGTTTTTCTTCTTTACCATCACCACATTAGCTAGACAATCAGGATATTTGACATCCTCTATAAAATAGGCTTTTTGAAGCTTCTCGACCTCTTATTGTATAGCTTCGTTCTTTTCAGGGCTGAACACTCTTCTTCTTTGCTTCACTGGCTTGATTTCCTTGTTCACATTAAGTTCGTGACATAGGAAATCTGGATCTATCCCTGGCATGTATTCGTGGCTCCATGCAAAAGTTTGTTTCCTGCTTCTTAGGAAAGCTATCAATTCCTATTTTAATGGGGCATCCAATGACGCACCGATTTGAGTTGTTCATTTCGGGTGTTTATCGTCCAGAATGATATTTTCAGTAGCCTCCATGACTTGACCCTTGACGAGCTGAGACTCATCTCTTGGGTCTAAAGTCTCAATCTCCGCATCTTCTATTTCATCTACCTGATAGGTAGTAGTCTTCTTCCTGGATTCTTCATGCTCTTCCTTCTCGGTAGATGAATAGTAGCATTCCCGATCTATTTTTTGGTTACCCTTCACCACTCCTACTCCAAAGTTGGTTAGGAATTTTAAACATTGATGTACAGTAGATGGTACTGCTTCGAACTTCTTCAAACCTACTCTTCCCATGATGATATTATAAGCTAACTGGACATTTTTATCCATCACGAAAAAGCGCACCCTTTTTGTTCAACAAGCAGGCCATGTACCGATGAACATATCCAACTTGATCGTCCCAAGTGGAAAAACTTTCTCGCCAGTAAAACCGAGGAGGGGCCTATGATATGGCTCCAACTGGGATAGTTTTAGGTTCAAACTATCAAAATATGGGTAGAGCATAATATCTGTCGAGCTGCCATTATCTACCAATACTCGTGAAATCACTACTTCCTTCATCCTCATTTTGATCACTAATGGGTCATCGTGAGGATATAACACGCCTATGAGGTCGTTCTTAGAAAAACCGATGACCAGTTTATCTTTGTTCACCTTCCTCGGGCGATCATCTTCACCTAGATTTATTCGTTGAATGTACGAACAAGCTTGAGCCTAATTGAGGTATGCTTTACTCTATGCAGTAAGGTCTCCACCTCCTGCATCTCCACCTATAATGACATTGTAATCAAATGATCCAAAATAAATTGAAAATACCTCAAGTTCTGGTTGTCTCGGTCTTTTGGGGAGATCGGGGTCATCTTCTGGATCATCTTCATGATCCCTTTTCGTATAATCTTTTTCTCGGAGAGGAGATTTAGACCTTTGCCTTCCTCGTTCATTGGTTTGACCACCGTTTTGACGATCAACATACTTGGATAATTTTCCTCGTTTAATGAGTGCTTCAATTTCATTCTGAAGAGCTATACAACGCTTGGTCGTGTGACCATGATCTTTATGGAATTTACAATATTTGGACTTGTCTCTCTTATCGGGATCTGCCTTCGTTTTTGCTGGCCAAGCTAGTTCCTCGCTGTTTTTGATCTCTTCCAGAATGTGATTTATATCCACCTTCAAGGGAGTATAATTTCCGTATTTCTTCATCTGTTCCAATGCTTGCTTACCCTTTGATTGCCTGTTATCACCATTGTTCTTTTGTTCCTTCTTTTCAGTTTTACCATCTTCCACCTTGATCTCCTTAGTGTCTGCGTTCTTCTTCGCAGCCATGGCTTCCTCGGCATTTATGATTTTTGCTACTTTTGCCATCAGTTCCGCCATGGTCCTGGGTGGATCTTTGGCTAAAGTATAGTACAATTTATTGGGCAATAATCCACTCATCAAAGCAGTAATTACAGTTTTTTCCTCGTAATCAATCACTTCCAGTTTCTCGTTATTAAAATGAGTAATATAATCCGTAGTGCTCTCACCTGCCTTCTTTCTAACACTTAGTAAGTGTGCTACTCGTTTGACTGGCTTAGATCCAAAATAAAAATTTCTAATAAAGAGCTCTGCTAGATGAAAGAAAGTCACAATTTTCTCTCGAGGAAGCTTATTGTACCACATCTGAGCAGATCCAGTAAAGGTTTCTGAAAATGCCCGGCATCGCATCTCGTCTGGAACAACATAGATATTAACAGCTGCTTGGTATTGTTCTATATGGAGAACAAGATCAGTTTTGCCATCGTATTTAGGTGTTACTACTGGGGCTTTGAATTTCGACGGTGTGGGAAAGTCCACAATCTCTTGTATGAATGGTTTTCCTCAGACAAAGGTCCTTTGTAGAGGATTCTTGGTTTTATCCATCTCCCCTAATCTATCCTCCAACCTTTGAATTGAGCCTTTCCATGCATCATTTCCCTCTTCGATCCTATTGGTTCGAGAAACTGATCGTGTTGAATTAGCCTCTTGGGATCTTTCATGACGTGCAGCTGGTCGTGATTGGGCAGAACCTTCCTTCATATCAAATGGTCGTTGTGAATTCCTCGACACAATCCTAGGGGGACTTCTATTCCTCCTAGGACCCAGGCGATCAAAAAGAGAGACCCTACTCAACCTTTCAAGAGCACTTGTCCTCTCTGGAGATGGAGTGATGTTTTGTTGAGTGTCTGTAGCTCATACCAAGGAAGTCCATCCAGGCTGATAAGAAGGATTATTAGATCTCTCAGTACGATATGAGTCACTAGTTCGCGAAGAGAACAAACGAATATTTCTTTGAACACTTCGTTGTCCTGATTGGGATGGTACTCCGCCTTGAACGGTTTGTATGAGTTGACGCATGGTTTCTTGCATGGCCGTTTGCCCTTGGGCTAAATTGGACATAATACCAGCCAAATCTGAAAAACTTGGGGAGCAAAAGGATTTAGGGTAATCCCAGTGTTTCGATTACTGGATTCCGGATTATCAGCCATTGATAATGAGTTATTTTGGTAAAAAAATGCTAATTACACTTGTTTCCCACAGACGACGCCAATCTGTTGATGTAAAAAATTAGATTTGACCTAATTATTGTAATCACAGATAAAAATGAGTAAAGAAATAAGACAATAGACTTTTAAAGTGGTTCAGCCTTAAGAGAATGGCCTACATCAACTATTTTTGTATTACTGATTATTTCGCCTGGAATTCTCGATAAACGATTTTACCAAGAGATTTAGCATATCCCTCTAATGGGGAGATTATTATGTATTTATAGCCATGAGGCTGTACATGTGAATGAATAATGCATAGCTGTCCAGTAGGCGTATGATAATAACTGTACATTTAATGCGCAGTTATCCTTGATGCGTTCGTCAATAGTATTTGAGTTGCTCGGACCGACTTAGTAGCTCGGACCGCCTAAGTAGCTCGACACTCTTGTGCTGCTCGGGGCCCTTGGGCTCCTCGTGGATTTTTAGTTACTCGGTGATCTTGAGTTATTAGGAGTATAGTAGTTCCTCGGGGGGTTAAGTAGCTCGGTATAAACTTTTACAGTTGCCACCTAGGATGACACGCGCCTTCAAATAATAGGTCCATATCAGCAGAATAAATTTAGTATCAACAGTGGTAGCAGAGGAAGTGGTAGAGCTCCAAGGTGGATTGATGGCAGATCTGAGCCAATAGGGTGCCAGGTCAAAACTAAGGTCTGTGATCGCACCTGAGAGGGAACATAATTTTTATGTTAATTATGTGGAAAAAAAATATTTTTGTTTTTTTTAAAAAAGGAGAAAATATTTTTGGTATTTTTACAAAAAAAGGGAGAAAGGAAAATTTCCAGTCTAGTTATTCTTATTAGATTTCAGTTGTATTATGTTCTGCCTAAGGCACAACTAAAATTTTGGATAAAACTTGAGCTCAGGAAAAGTTGAGATACACAATGCACAACATAGTTTGACATGTTCCAGACTCATGAATAAGGTCATGTTTTAAAAAAATAGGCAAAATAGCGTAAAAATCGTGCAGCAAGACGATCCGAAATTTTGGCAAAGTTTCACGCCAAAACCAACAAACTAGGTATGAGTGTCCTAGGATAGATGCCTATATAAGGTTGATGCATTGGGAGGTTAGTGGAAAATTTTCCCCTTTAGCATGGTTTCCTATAAGGATAATCATTCATCAGCACTTGTAGACAAGCTATTTAATATATCTGAGTGCACGTGAATTGTCTCACGATATACCTCGTGAAGACAGTACGTGTGAGAGAGAATTTGATGCACTCGACGTATGTGAATGAGTTCCCTGCTATATTCCTCTCGTTATGAGTTCGGTCAAGTGGTACGATGCAAAGGAAACTGTTCGACATACATTGAAGGTACTGAGCCAATGGAAGGTGGGAATCATATCGCTTAGGTTAACCATGCCCTCTAGGATTGGCACCCATTATGAAGTGATCCCCTAGTACGAGATAAAATTTTGGTCCAAATATGTTGCTCACGTGATATAGTGTGCAAAAATGTCTGAGTCTTAATTAACATTTTATGGAGAATTTTATGTATTCTAAGCAGGATAAATACTACTACTGAGCATGAGATGGAGCATGGAATATACATGAGCGGCGTGTGACAAGGGAGATAAACATGGAGTGTAAAGCTAGAAAGTTTGTACATGAGGCATGAAGTGAATACAAAGCATGATTATATATGCAAAGTGTAAGACATGTGAATAAACATAAGTGGGAGAAAGGTATGTGCAAAGTGAGCGTGATATAAGAATATGTGTGAGTAAGGAAAATATGCATATATGTACGAGTGAGAGTAATGTGGAGTTGTGTGCTAGTGAGATTAAGCATGGATATCTACAAGTGGTATGTGATGCATGTGAGAAAGTATATAGCCATATACAAGTGAGATAATGTGGAAGTGTGTGATAGTGAGACTAAACATGGATATATACAAGTGATATTGAGAATGTGAAAATGAGAGTAAGTGGAGTGAACATGGTATGCATGAAGCATGTGATAGAAAAATGTGGTATATACATCTGATAAAAAAATGATGGAAAGAAGAATATACATGCATATCATGATATGAGCAAGGCATATATATAAAATTTAAGTATGAGAGTATGAAGTATATATGAGTGTAGGTATATACACAAATGTAGAGAAATAGAGAAAAAGGAGAAAAAAATAGAGCCCATGTGAAATAGAGTCTACCCGTCTAAAAATAAGTTCCCAACCGAGTCGCCACTCTGTCCATCTCGAATTTTTCTACACGGGTTTACCCAGAAAGAGAAATTTGCGCATGCGAAGATAAAGAAAGAAAGTCCCCTTTTCACCACTCGTGCGAACTTCATGGGCTCCCACGGATATTAATTGGCTGTTGTCAAAAGAGGCAAAAATATAGAAAATCGAGTCCCAGCTTATTTTTCTCAAAATAGGAAAAAATGTACCCGTCCACGAAGAAACGACATCAAAGACAAACTAATGCATTCTAAACCAAATAGATCACGATTTTGAGGACTAAATTACGGAATGGGAAGGTGTTAGGCATCCATTCCGCCCTTTCAATCTCTCAAGAACTGTGGTAATATTCTCCCTTTTCTCCAAAAATGTAATTATGTGTTATGTGCACATAATGAAATAAATGCAAAAAAAATCGTCATATTCACGTCATGGAAAATTCGGAGATGTCAAACGGGGCCGCTAATTAAAGAGAAAGTCTACGCCATGTGTGATACATCACATCATAATCCACTATGAGGAAATGGATATGCATGTTTGACGGGATCGCAAAAATAACAAATATGAAAAGTATAATGCAATGTAAGCAACACACTGGATCATGATTCACCATGAGGAAATGAATATGCATGTCTGACGGGGTTACTAGGAGCACATTAACTAATATATATATATATGATACTAATAAAAGTGAGAATGAATAAATTAAAAGAAAATAAGAAAAGAGGACTCGAATACCGAGGATCACTCGAGACACTTACGTAGATAAAAATGACATGAAACTCCTTGTAGGTTGATAACATGTAAGGGCGAGATTTAACCCATGAATCCAAAGACATAATTTTCTTTAGTTTGTAAAAAAATGTGTACAAGTGTTGAAAGTGTGGAAAAAAAGGGGAGGAAAATTCTAATTTCGAGTTTAAAGATTAAACCCTCTTTTTGGATTTTTTAAGATTTATGAAACTATACTTTTATGTATATAAATAATAAAAAGGGGATTGCTCAGGGTGAGAAAGTAAAAATAAAGAAAAACATTTTCTAAGAGTAAATAAAGTGTGATAAATGACATTAATTAAATGAGCTACAAAGGGATAGAAGTAGACCTTTTATGAAACTTCACTACTGATTTTTAAGGTGAAGTGGACTGATTTTTATGGTGATGGAATGGTGGTGAAATGGGTGGTAAAGGTGGGGTGAAAGTGATGTAAGTAAAGGTGTAGAGAACTCTAGGAAAATGATGTTTTTTGGAAAACGACACACTGATTTTGAGGCAAAGGCTCTCCAGATCTTGAAATAAGGGGTCTCTTAGGAATGAGGTCATGGCATCCTTAAATAGGAAATTTTTAAGGTTAGGGGGTCTGCAGATCAACATAGGCTTAGACCGACCCATTGGTATACCCTATGGCTTTTTGTCTAAGTAAAGTACCCCTCTGCCGATATGCAGAGAGTCAGGGGTGCCTATAGGCTGTCTAAAAGGGCCTTTTTTGGAAAAATGAGCATGAAATAAAAACCGTAAGTACGAATCACGCACAGTTGGGACCCTTGGAAAGGTTATTAAGATACTTATGAAAGTACATCGAGATACTCCTTGATTCGAGAGTTGACCAAGGTCAAAAAGACCTTGGAATAACACAATGGCCTCAAGGACGGGGTTTTGGAGTAAATAGAAAAGTATGCGTGAGTCGTAAGGATGATTTGTGCACGTTATGGAACATTAGAACGGGTATTCCGAACCTTATGAAGGTTTTTGAGCTACTCTCAATTTCGAGAGTTGTACAATGTCAAATGGATCTCTAAATCATCTGGTGTTCTTTGGGTTATGGTTTGGAGTAGGACTAGGGGTTCGAGGGTGAAAGGGATGGTGTTAGGGACCTAATGAGATATTTGAATGGTACTAGGATGAAGTGTATATAGAGTCCCCGGTAGGTGAGCTTAGGATAAGCAAAAGTGAAAATGACCTAATTCAGAGGGTCAAGGCTAATTATGTGGATCTAAAAAGTGAAAGTGACCAAATTTAGAGGGTCAAATCCAATTTTGCGTACCTAAAGAGTGACCTAATTCAGAGGGTCAAAGCCAATTATGTGGATATAAAGAGTGAAAGTGTCCTAATTTCGAGGTTCAAGGCTAATTCTGCAGACCTAATGAGAAGGTTTGATAAATGCGGCTGGTGATCAATGGTCGCGATAGGCGGTGCGATTTTTATTTCGTTTATGCTAAGGAGTGCGAATTCCAATGTTGGCATTTGATTAGAGATTTTCTGAATTTTTTTGAGGAATTTTACATTTCTTGAAAAATGGATGAACTTTTAATGAAAAGACTGTTTTTGATGGTATTGGAGGTTTTTGACCTTTCGGAGATTTAGGGAATTTTTTGTAAATTTTCAAAGCAAATTTTTGGAGTTTTGTAACAAAATTAAGGGGGTCTGTAGGCATAGGCAGGGGTATGCCTATTGGCACATGCCTCGAACTCTTGGACTTCTCGAGGATGGTGAAAGGTCACTATCGATGGGTATGACTAAGAAGCTATCGATCGACTTACCCCCGGTCCCTTATAAAAAGGGGGCAATTTTCTTATTTTTTTAATCTTCAAAAAGTGATATTTCTTTTATCTCTCTCTCTCTAGAAATTAGTTTTATAAATTTTTGCTTAGAAAGAACTTATGGACAACAGCCCTTTTATGCCCATCAATGACTGGGCCGACTTAGAGTGGGGTGATTCTGAGGCACTGGTGCATGGGAGTGAGAACACATATGATAACTTTGAGATTGTGCTTGATGATAGGGTCTTATTGAGGGAGGTTGGGAATTATCGCTCTTAGAGAGTGAAAAATTCAAATGATTACGTGAGTGTTCGTACTTATTTTTATGCTTATTACTTACTTGATATCTTTTATTTTTAGGGATTTTTCAAGAATATTTTCTAATGAGCAGATGGACCTTTCTTCCTTGGGAATTCTCTCACAGGGTTCGACGAGGATTATTAAGGTGTGGGAGAAACTCCCTAGGGCGGTGAAGTTAATGGTAGAGGCTGTCGGTTTTAGTTCTTTGGCGAGGGCCTTAGATTAGGTACCACGCTCTTCAGCGGTGTTGTGCACTTTTGGTGAAAGGTGGTGGGACACTATTCATACATTCTATTTGGGCATGAGAAAGATGATAGTCACCCAGATGGATGTGCATCAATTGACATGGTTGGAATGTGAGGGTCAGCATATCACATTAGACCGGATCCTATGCATTTTTAAGGTTACGATTCTGGATGCCCTTGGGGATATCGAGCGAATTATTTTTGGTGATTCATTCAGAATATCGGTGTTGAAGGACACCTAGATAGGTAGACATACTGATATGACCAATGGGAAGCAAGTGTGGGGACGAGCAGTGACATCGTTCATTTATGGTTTCTTCCTTTTCTGTAGGTTATCTTTGATATTCACTTTTATGACTAGGGGAGATTTATTATGGCGACCTTTTGTGCTTCTCTGGATGACTTCAATTGGTGTATTTAATAGACTTTTATGGGACCCAAGTACCTTTTGGAGGTAACTTTTAGATACCGCTCTATATTTTTTTCTTTTTTTGTTCTTGGACTTTTGAGAAGAATTTTATGTTGCCTGCTACAGACGTGGTTTTATGAGGAGATTGGCCATAATGTTGGGTTAATGTCTCTGAAGGTGAGTGAGGAGGTAGAGTTGCCGAGAATGTACCTGTGGAGGAGGTCGAATAGGAAGTAGGGAGTGTTCCTAGCTTTAAAAGATGTGAGGGTAGTGTTCAATGCTTTAACGAGTGATCAGGTTAGACCCTGGTTTTGTATTTTTTGTATTTAATGTGTTTTTTAATTCTTCTTAGATTTTTGATGACTAACTTATGTTTGGGGACATGTGACGTTCTATCCTTGGCATCTGGCCTCGGGGGCTACAGGGATTATGGACGTTCATCCCAGATGTGGAGGCTAATGGTGCATAAGTTCGGGTACGCCTGGTATCTAAGAGAGAGGGTGATGATGCAGGTGATGGGGGATGAGGTAAATATTTGACCATTATCACCTCTGAGTATATGAGGAGGGTGAAGGAGATATCAGATGAGGCAATGGCGGTAGCGATGGCGGGCAAGACCTACATGCTCTATATGGATGTGATAGCGATGTACCATTATTTAGACTTTATAATCGGTTGGTTGATGCCACCATCTATCTATTATATGAAGGGTATTTCTCCACCACTATAGGGATTGAGGAGGGGTAAGAGCGTGCTGATATCTTCAGCGCATAGCTCGGTGTGTGTGTGTGTGTGTGTGTGTGTGGATCAGTGATGGCGACGAAGGATACTCTCGTTCAACACCTTTACATTCCTTTCTACCCCAATCAATTGGGTGGTGGAAATGTCATCTCGGTGCCTCATTGTCCTCAGGCGATGATAGACGAATTCACTCCCCTCTCCGAGGAGGTTCTTGAGAGGGAGGTATGGTTTTACCTTTCAATTTTGCACTTTAATTCTAATCTCTTTCTCTATTATTGACTTGCTTTCCTTTGCTTGATTGTTCTTTTTTAGACTATTTGCGTGTCGTCATCTTGGCTACGGGATATCCGAGATTGGAAGGCTTTGGTGTCCGACCACATGAGGAAGGTGGCCAAATCTTGTATGGTGTCTCTAATAACTTCTGAGGATAAATCTAGTTCTAGGATTTGAGGGTCCACTACTCACCGTCGTGGGAAGCATTTTTGTTGAGGTGCTTGAGGCGATGATATTAGTTAGCAAGATTTTGGGAAAACGTCCAAACAATTTTGGAGATTTTTTATGCTTTTCTTTTTTTATTTTTGAAAATTGTAGACGCAACAACAAATATATACATGATGCATTTTTCATTTTCTTAATTTATCTTGGATTAAATGGCCTAGTCTATATGAACTTTAATTTTCCACTATGGGGTTTATTTATTGAAGAAGCAAGAAAGAATACGAGAAATGATTTATTTTTTTAGAAATTCTTTTCTAGGAAGGGGTACTCGAGAAAACCTTTGTAAACAGTTTGCTTTGACAAAAAGAGGTTTGTTTGAAAAATGGACAAAGAAAAAAGTAGAAGATTCGCAAAATAGGGTTGTGATGATTGACATACCCATTGGCTTGCCTATTAACGTACCAGTTAGGTCCAAATTGATCTTTCAACCATGATTGTCCTTATTCTATAGTTCTACAAACTCAAAAGTAGTAGTTGTTGCAGCAACATGCTGATTCTTTCGTCTTTATTTTAAGTATAAAAGGGCCTTTGGGGTGGAGTTTTAAATCACACCTCGACTTCTTTCTTTCCCTTTATCCCACTAAATTTCGTGCTCCTTGTATATGGAGGTTCCCGTGATAAAGGTTTTTGCTGCCTTCCTTGAGGGGTTGGAAGCCATGTGTTTGTATAATGTGAATTATGAGGCATTCAACCTACGTACGGATGCATTATGACGTAATCGTTCCATTGACTAGAATCTCTTAGAAATATCTTTACATTTCTGGTATCCCGAATACCATATGTTCCGCTTCGTCTTAAACAAAGTGTGTCCCACCTTTGAAGAATTTATTGCTATGTTAGGTTTCAACCCCAATGTTGTTGTGGCTATGCCTAACCCGTACCAATTTTCTCGGGTGTCTCTAGCTAAATTAATACATGTCTCTCCTTCATCTTCCTGATTGCCAGTACATAGGGGAAGTATCATCCTTCTGACAGTGTTGAATTTGGTGTGTGAGATAGACTGTATTGAAAATGGTTTTCCTTACACCATAGCCTGAGGATTGACTGTCAGGCTACTATTGGTAATTGGTGATAAAACGGAGGACCATTAGGTGGCTATGATTGTACTGTGGATGTCTTATCATTGCAATCTGACAGCTACCATATTAGTGGAGACATTGAATAGCCTTGATGATTGGAAGGAAGGTCGGGGTAACGTTTTATGAGGCAACCCCATGATACTGTTCATGTGGTTATCAGAGAGACTTCTCCTAACTGTGGGGAAGTGTTTAGGGTTATCAAAGAGACTTGTTCAGTGCCATGGTGGGGAAAACTTTAGCTTGCTCTACAACTGGGCGATTATCGTTATGTTCAACTGGTAGGCCTTCGCTAAACTTACTTTTACATTCCTTGGTGACTTTAGCGTTAAGTGAGACGGGAGATAATTATTCCTCCCCGTATAACCAACTTCTTTCCTATAGAGGATTTGATTGACTCTCCGAGGATGATTTTGGGGATTTTGTGGTAGCGCCAGAGATCAACTACCCGTTCATCCTAATCTGTTAGGGAACTTAGGTTCGTACCTAGGGACTATTTGAGGTAGTCATGTGGAAAGTGGTCATGAAGATTTGTTCTGAGGAAATAGGGAAGAGGTGGCTTATTTTCTTCGATGCTCTAGAGGAGGGCGTTATGTTTTCATCGAGGCTAATAAAGGCATACTGTCGCACATAGCGCATAAGGAAGTGCAGTTTGGGTTGGGATTAATGGGATCCTCTAGGGAGTGGTAATGATGGTTTTGATGATGAGGCAGACCCATTTTGTAGTTGAGGTAGGTTTTATGGGAGTTTGGGGCAAGTTTAGTAATAAGTGTATTTGTGTGTGGGTAGATTAGGAAGGTATTTTTAGATTTTCTTATCACTTATGCTTCATGTAATTGCTGTGTTTTGTAATAAAAGAATGAAGTGATAATTTTTAACAAATTTTCTTGTGCCTTTTGATGAATCTCCGTTTCATTTGAAGTATTGATACTGATCTCTAGGGCATATATAATCCTTTTGCTCATTTAAATAATAAGAGATAGACTAGTGTTCTCGATGGGAGAAGAGAATAGCATTAAATAAAAATAAAAGGACCGTGCCTAAGTGACTTTATGTGCTGCCTACATACCTCCGGGGTTTGAAGTTTTTGTAATCTATCTTCTTTGGAAGGCGATTTTGAGGGGATCAAGTCCTTACATAATTCTAAAACTAGAGGAAATGATTATTTTTATATAAAATGGAGATGAGAATAGTCGCAGCGTGATGAGAGTTGGACTAAGGGCAAAATTTCTTAAGATGGTTTAAACTAATTGGATGCATTATCTCCCCTCTATCAAGGTCTGCGAGCATAGCATCTCCATGGCCCACTCTAGTTAGGTTTGAATTTTCCTCTCAGATCCTACATGGGTTCTATAATTTATTTGAGAGTGAGATCTCCTTATTTCACACCACGGTCTTTGAATTTCTTATTAAATGACTGCGCAATGCGTTGGTGGTACCCTTGTATATAATATAGATCCTTTAACCTTCTTTCATCTAAGAGTTCGAGTTTGTCGTAGAGATTTTTTTACCAGACGAATTTGTCGACCTCACTTCCGAGCATAACCCATAGAGAGGATATTTCGAGTTCAACAGGTAGGAATGACTCCATGCCGTATACCAGGGAGTAGGGGTAGCTCTATGGGTGTTATGATAGAGGTGAAGAAGCCCCAGAGTTCATATACGATCCTATTTGCCCAATCCTTACAACTTTTGGTCATTTTAATAATTATGGATTTGAGGCTTATATTAGTAGCTTCGATGGACCTATTGGTTTACGATTGGTAGGGAGAGGACTTGTACCTTTCAATACCATATTCCTTAACTACTTTCGTGACTTCAGCTTCAAAATGGAGCCCATAATGTGATACCAAATCATGGTAGCTCTTTAACGATAGATGATGTTCTTTCTGATGAACCTGACCACTTTCTTTGCATTCAACACCGCTTATAATTCGACTTCAACCCATTTGGTGAAATAATCAATGGAGACTAGGATGAATTCCTTCATGCTTGATGCTTTGGGAGTGACTTTCCTAATGATATCAATTCCTCAAGTTAAAATGATCTAGGGAGAACTCATGTTGTACAACTCTCGCGGAGTCAAGTGTTAAAGATTGGTAAACTATTGTCATTTGAGGCACCTTCTGACATAAGCAAAGTAGTTTTGAACCATGGTGTTCCAGTAATATCCCTGATATATGATCTTCTTAGTAAGCATATGACCATTTATATGGGGTCCACATTTCCCTTTGCGGATTTTTTGCATTACGCCCTCAAACCCAACCCCTGTTATACATTGAAAATAGGTTTTGTTAAAATTTCTCTTGAAAAGTGGTTTTCACTGATGATGTACTGAGTAGCATGCCTGCGAAGAGTCGCACGATCTTTGTTAGTGGTTTCCTGGGGATATTTACTCTCGAAGACCATTTTTATAAGTCCATGAGAGTAGCCAACTAAATCCTGATAAATTAAACACTTAGCTCGAACCAAATCATGACTCCACCTCACCAAGAGTATTTTAGTAGAATAATAACACTTATGGATATAGTCAAATCAGGTACCAAAAATCTCGGATGAGATATTCAAGTACCTCATGGAAAATCTGCACGCTACTTTGAGTTCCTTGAACAACTTAAACTCTGTAACAACATTCTATAAATTCTACACCCTGACTTGGAACAAAGGGATTGAAAACTGGAACCTTTAAGAGAAACTTAATAATAACCAGTAACCTCACTGTGGACATATGAAAGTTGCCGAACCACGTAAATCGTTGTTGTGCATGAGATTTCATTAACTTTTTGCCATTTGTGATTATTTTCGTAAAATCTTTCATTGTGATATTTTCTTCAGTCACATTTACCATGCTAGAGGATGCACTAAATATCATAATACCATAGTCCAACCATGTATGGGTCTTCTTTTGTCTTGAATTTGATCTGGTAGCAGTGAGTATATGCAGACTACTTTTTGAGAAGAAGGGGAGCCAGTGTTATTCATTCGAGCATGTCGACCATGGAGACCAAAGTTTCCAATGCATCGACATAGCTTTTTCTTAAGTGAGGAAGGTAATGGATGGTGATACCCTCAAATTGGGAGGCACTCTGTTCAAGATGAGCATTAAAAGGTAGGAGTATCTCGTCTTTGACTTATCACTTTTGGAGGACTTATCCTATGATGAGACTTGAGTCTCTATAGACATCGATGTATCTGATTCCTTTCTTGAGGGCAATCGTGATACCTACAGTTCATGCTTCATATTCTGTTATGTTGTTGGTGCAAGGGAAGTCCAATTTGATGGCGATGCGAGTGTAAGAATCATCAAAAGTGATTAGGAATATCCAAATAAAATATCCCTACTTGTTAGTAGCTCTGTCGAAAAACATTTGTAATCTGAGATGTTCATGAGAAGCATAAATAATATCTTTATTCGAGAAACCAAAAATTTATAGCTCGGCTCCTCCTATGGGATTGTCACTAAGGTAGTTCTAGATGGCTATTCATTTTATAGCCTTTTGAGTAACATTTTTGATGTCGAATTCAGCTAGTAACATCAACCAACGAGCTATGCGAATGGACAAGGCAAACTTTTCTAACACGTGTGGCATGGAATCCATTCGGGACACCAACTTGATGGGGAATGCAAGCATGTAATACCGAAGCTTCTGAGTGCCCCAAACTAAGGTGACACACGCCTTCTCCAATGCAGTGTAGTTCACTTCGTACCCTACTAGCTTAGTATGTGGCTGTTTCTTTGCATGACACTTTAGTGTATTAGGCTAGCATAGCCCCTGCTACAGTGTTCGTGATAGTGACGTATAGAAGGAGGGGAAGACCCTTCTACGGAGGCATGGGAACTTGAGGTCGAGTAAGGTATTTTTTGATATTGTTCAAGTCTTCTTGACATACCTCATTTCACACTTTTGTTGAATCCTTTTAAAGAAGTTTAAAGATAGGCTTGTAGATGGAGTTTAGCTGTTTGATGAACTAACTGATGTATTGGAGTTTTCTGAGGAAACTACAAACTTATTTCTCCGTCCGAGGTGGCAAAATTTAAATAATTGCTTTAAGTTTGATAGGGTACGCTTCGATCCCTTTCTCACTAACCATAAAGCTAAGGAGTTTGCCTTTCATGACGGCAAAGATACATTTTTACGGGTTGAGATGCATCTGATATTTTCGTTATTAATTAATGAAATTCCCTAAGGTAGGGATCTGACCTTCTCGAGTTTTAGACTTGATGATCATATTGTCAACATATAATTCGTCCTCTTTATGGATAAGATCGTATTGAATGGTTGTAGCAGCCCATTGGTAAGTAGCTCCAACATTTTTAAGATTGAAAGGAATGACGGTGTAGTAAAAGGTTCTTCATGTGGTAATAAAGGTCTCTTAGTGGCCGATATGCATCTTGATATAGTTGTGCCAGGTTATACCATCAGCAAATAACTTAAGGGTATGATTGGAAGTGTTATCAATAATTTTGTCGATGTTGGGTAAATTGTAATCATACTTTTGGCATACTTTGTATATATTTTGATAATCGACGCACATACAGACTTTTCTTCTTGATTTTGGCATAGGGAATATGTTTACGAGCCATGTAGGATATTTGACCGTAAGGATGAATCCTACTTTCAACTGTTTGACCACTTTGTCTTTGACTTTAAGGGACCGCTCAGTTCATAGCTTTCTCAATTTTTGGTTGACATGCTTTCTTTTTAAAAAGGGAGGAATTTCATAATGCATGATCTTCGGGTCAATGCCAGGCATGTAGTTGTAGGACCATACAAAGATGTCCAGGAATTCTTTCAAAAGTTCTTCGAATTGCAACCACTCATGCTCATCAAGAGTGGACCTTATCCTAATCTCGCGAGGATTACCACTATCGAGATTAATAATAATAGTCTCATTATCATTAGTTTGAATGTGGTTATGTTGTTTATTTTTTTCCTTATTGAGATCAGTTAAGAATTGTTCATTAATTAAATCATCTTCATAAATTATTTTATTAGAATCAATGCAATTAATATAAGATACACTAAGATACTCAAAATCTTCATTCATTTCATTAGATACATTTTTTAGAAATACATCAGTGAGAACCTTATCAAAGGAGGTCTCATTTATAATTATACCATTAATAGAAAGAGAGGGGATAGACTTAGGTTCATTTTATAGGGTTTGAACAACGGGGTTCAAGCTGGTCAGAGCTTGGGTAACAGGAACATCGTGCCAGTTGAGGATTGACTTTTTAGTAGGGATGATATTGGCAGGGGGATCATATGGCTTAGCCTTAGTATGGATCATATATATATATTTAGCCCTAGTGTATGGAGACCAAACGACTCATCATTGTCAATGCCGTCATAATTTTCAATGCTTTTCGCGAATTTGATGACCATGGGTTTCACTTCACTTCAGTTCAGGTGTATCCAAAGAAGATTTTCAATCCGGGCTTAATTTTCATCCTAATTGGGTCGAACAACGGTTCGAAAAAACCACAAAAGGGTAAGTCTTCCCCTTCTTTGATAAATCAACCATTTAAAGATTTTCCTAAGATTATCGTTTCTCTTTTCAAGATCTTCTTCTGATACGACTGGAAGAGTATTATGAGTTCATATAATGATTGTTGGTAACCCATACCATATGGGGGGAAAGATTATTTATAACTATCGATTCAAGAATCCCCTGTTAAAGGCGACCTATCCCCATTTTGTTGTTTCAATCCTTGGTCTTGTTAGGTCCATTAAAATCTATTGGCCCAAAGATTTTAGGGGAAGCTGTAGGAGCCCATTTTTATAAGTCCATGAGAGTATCCGAACAAGTCCTGATAAATTAAACACTTGGACCGACCAAAATCATGACTCAACCTCAACCCGAGTATTTTAGTAGAATAATAACATTTATGGATATGGTCAAATCAGGTACCAAAATTCTCGGATGAGATATTCAAGTAACTCATGGAAAATTCCCACGATACTTTGAGTTTCTTGAACAACTTAAACTCTGTAACAACATATCTATAAGTTGTCAACCCTGATCCGCAACAAAGGGATATCAAACTGGAACCTTTGAGAGACACTTAATAAGAACAAGTAACCTCTCTGTGGATGTAGGCAATTTGCCGAATAACGTAAATCGTTGTTGTGCATGTGATTTCATTTACTTTCTGCCATTTGTGATTATTTTCGTATAATCTTTCATTGTAATATTTTTTGCACTTAAAATTGGCACCGTTTGTGGGAAACGAATTTTATTTCTATGAAAGCATTCATTACCAAAAAGCTCGCAATGTCTCACCACAATAGTAACATCCCCCAAGCCAGCGACGTTCAAGAAGACCCAGAGGTCTGAAATTTGCAAACATATAAACCCTAGGTTTTGCCAGGATAGGCAACCCTCTGAAGAAAGCTACGGGCCAACTAAGCCTACTCAGATCTGTAGGTTTATCAATGCTTATGAAGATAAGCTTCATGAACAGGAGGAGGTTGCACGCCTCGAGGTGAAAGAAAACGCTCGCCTGCAGAGGCAACTCGAAAGAACTGAGAGAGACCTCCAAAAGGCCACTAGGAAACGTCGTGCTAGGAAATCTAGACCTAAGGAGATCAACAATCTCTACCGAGGAAAGAGATCTAAGCATGACCAGAAAATGGTTGAATATGACAGGTTAGAGCGAGCGCGATCCGAGCGTGGCCAGCAGGAGAGGCATCACATAAGCAATGATTGACAAAACGAAGATTTTAGGATACTAGTACATAGGGAGATGGATCAACACACAACTCATTGAGGATCTAGATCCACCAGAGAACTAGCCAGGGAAGCTCTCAATACCTAGATGAGGTCCCTTTTTTTAAGGGAAACTGAGTAGAAGGAGCCCAAAAAAAAATTCGTTGTCCCCAGGTTCAAGGTCTATGATAGAAAAATAGACCCCATAGACCATGACAGGCAATATCGATAAGCAATGACCTTATGGAGGCACAATGATTCACTTATGTGTATATTCTTCCCTTCTAGCCTACACGACGTAGCACAAAAGTGATTTGAGAGGCTTCCTCATAGGTAGATCAGGAATTTTGTAGCACTGGCCGAGGCTTTCACGATGCGATTCATAACTCATAGCTCCTAGCTAAAGCGGATGGATGCAGTGCTCACTTTTAAGAAGAAGCCACAAGAGAACCGACGAGACTATGCTAAAAGATATTGGGAAGTTTTTAATGAGATTGAGGATTGCTCGGAGCAGGTTTCCATAGCATCCTTTAAAATGAGTTTTCCAACCACCTCTTTGCTGCACTAATCCCTCACTAAGAAGGCCATCATTATCGATGATCTTATGGCTCGTACTAAGCACATCGTGTTCACTGAAGAAGACTTGGTTGGGGTAATAACCCCACATCATGACGCATTGATGATCACACTCAGAATTGCTAACTGGGATGTTAACAAGCTACTTGTGGACTAGGGAAGTTAATTCGAAGTGATGTACATGGAATTATTCCATAAACTGAAGCTAAATATTATCGACCTCAAAGAAGCCACCATTCTACTGGTCGACTTTGTAGAAAGGATTAAGATGCCCTTAGGGAAGATAATCTTGTCGGTTAGGGCATGAAACATCTCAAAGCTAATTGAGATTTTAGTGGTGGACATCGAGTCCCCATACCATGTTATTTTTGGCAGAGGATGGCTCCACACCATGAAGGTTGTGTCATCCACCTTTCATAGAAAACTAAAGTACGTTACAGATTGAGGAGTGGTCGAGATCCGTGGTGACCAGGCTACGATCAGAACGGGATTTATTGCAGCTATTCGCCCATGAAAGAAAAGAAGAAGGAATCATAGAATGCCGAGGAAAAAGACCATGATGTGGATTTTCTCTCCAACTAGCAACTATGGTATGGCCAATCAGGGGTGGAAGAGACCAGGGTCCAACTCGTTGATAGGGTCGAAGAAAGCCCGAAAGAAGTTATAGCCGATAACAACTTAACAGAGAGGAAATTACTGATCGGAGGTGCTCTCACCAATTGAGAGATAAAGGGAGTTAGTTGCACTTCTCAATAGCAACATAGATGTTTTCACTTGGGAGCCTTACGAGTTACCAGGGATTGACCCAGCGTGGCTTGTCACCACCTGCACAATGATCCCACCTTCAAGCCTTTTAGTTCCCTGTATGATTATCCAACCCAGTGGTGGTACCCGAAAGCAATGGTAGCAGGATGGTTTGCATCGATTTCACTGGACTCAACAGGGCATGCCCCAAGGATAACTTCCCTCTCCTAAAAATAGATCAGTTTTTGACGCCACAATGATGCATAACAAGATAAGCTTCCAAGATGCCTACTCAAGTTATCACCAGATCCCCCTATACGGGCCAGACCAGGATAAGACCTTCTTTATAACCTCAATCGGGTTGTACTATTATAAGGTCATGACGTTTGGCCTCAAGAACTCAGGGTAAACTTAACAAATGTTGGTAACTAAGATGTTCAATAATCAGATGTGAGTAACGATGGAAGTATACATCGATGATATGCTTGTTAAATGCAAGGACAAGGCCGATCACCTCTCAGATTTAGCAATAACCTTCGATATCCTCAGGAAGTATCGGATGACGCTTAATGCAAGTAAGAGTTCATTTGGTGTCTAGTAAGGAATATTCTTAGGTTATCTAGTAAGTAAGAAAGAGGGGAATCGAGGCCAACCCAGAACAAATCGATGCTATCACTAGAGTCTAGCCCCTTCAGACATTAAAAGATGTTCAGAAGCTTACTGAAATGCTCACGATGCTTAATCACTTCATCTTTAAGCCTTTGGAACGATCTTGACCATTCTTCTAGCTTCTAAAAAAGGGTAATGGCCTCATATGGGACGATGACTGTTTGGGAGCTCTGGAAGCAATTAAGTCGTACCTTAAAAATCTACCATTATTGGTTATTCTAAATGATGGAGACCATCTGTATCTTTACCTGTCAGTATCAAACCTTGTTGTGAGCTCTACCTTAGTATGTGAAAAGGAAGGGGGACATCACACGATTTACTATGCCATTAAGACATTCTTAGACGCTGAACAATGGTACTTTCCTCTGGAAAAACTCGCTTATGCACTGGTAGTTTCTTCAAAGAAGTTGAATCAATACTTGGAGGCCCACTCCATAACTATAATCACCTTTTATCCACTCAAGTCTGTTCTACAAAAGACTGACTTTTCTGAACGAAGTGGTTGGTAAAACTCCGGAGATTCGATATCCACTTCCAACCTAGAATGGAAATCAAGGGACAAATCCTAACAAACTTCATTGCTGACTTTATAAGAAATCAACAAGTAGACAACTAAATAGTGAGAAGTTAATGGCACAAGAAGCACAGTCCAAAGATTGGACCTTATATGCTGATGGAATCTAAAATTTCAAGGGGGTAGGAATAGGGATTGTTTTCATCACTTCCAAAACACTATAATTGAGCAAGTAATTAAATTGGGATTTGGGGCCTCCAACAACGAAGCTGAGTACGAAGCACTGATCGTCGGCTTGCAAAAAGCCAAACTTTTGGGGGCAAAGTAACTCCACGTATTCGATGATTCCAAACTAGTCTCCAAGCAGGTAAGTGGGGACTTCAATGCCAAAGATGATCAAATGGTAGCGTACCTTAATGTATTAAGAGGACTTATGGAAGACTTTAAACAGGTGGAAATTTAGTAGTTCCCTCGAGGATAGAATAGTCACGCCGACGCTTTAGCAGCACTAAGCTCGGCAGTTGACTCTAACCGAAGGAGAACAATTTAGATAGAGTTTCTCGCGCAGCCCAATATCGACCAGGTAGTCATAGCCTAGCAAGTAGTCCTCACAGAAAAGGCCTCAAGTCAGATGGATCCCATTGTCAATCTACGGAGTGACATACTTCCAGATGACACGAGATCACCCCATCAAATTAGGGTCAAGGCTGCTCGTTTCTACCTCAACCCTGAAGGGAGAAATCATTTATATACCCTTACGTCTAGTTTGTTCACCCACAAGATGCCGAACAAGTTTTTAGTGAACTCCATGAGGGCATCTGTGGAAGTCATGTAGGTGGAAGATCATTAACCTTTCACATGATCAAGGAAGGATATTCGTGGCCGCCCATGCAAAAAGACGTTGGTACCTACGTATGCAAATGCAAAAAGTGCCCAAAGCACTCACCTATGATTCACCAGCCTGCCAGTGACCTAAAATCACTCACTAGCCTATGACCTTTCGCTTAGTAAGGACTAGACATCGTGGGACCACTACCTACTGCGCTTGGAAATCGTAAGTATTCGCTAATTGCCAAATATTACTTCACCAAATGGGTAGAGGCAGAACCATTAAGAAACATTTGAGATTCTGACATGACAAGGTTCATATGGAGGAACATCATAAATCCCTTTGGGATACCAACGGATATCATCACTGATAACGGTACACAATTTAAAAGTGATTTCTTTCAAGCCTTTTGTGATGAGCACATCATCAAGCATCATTTCAGCTTTGTGGCAAATCCCTAAAGCAAGGGGCAAACAGAGGCTTCCAATAAATCCATGATAGATGGAATGGAAAAATGATTAGAAATAGCCAAAGGTGCCTGGGTGGATGAAATCCCTCATGTTCTATGGTCTTATCGTACCACACCCAGGAAACCAACTGGGGAAATACCCTTTGCATGCACCAACAGAATGGAGGTTGTCATCCCTTTAGAAGCAGGTCTCCCCACTATGAGAACCACTCTGGTCGACCAAGGCCTCAATGATGTATCACTACATACTGAGCTTGACCTATCAGATGAGCGATAAGAGATGACTTTAATAAATATGACCTCCTACCAATAACAACTAACTAAGTAGGACTATGAGAGGGTCAATCCGAGGAAGTTTTTAATAAGGGACTATGTCCTGAGAAAAGTCCTCGGCAGTTCTGTAAAACCATCAGACTGGAAATTGGAACCAAACTGGGAAGGACCCTTCAGAGTAATCAGAGATGATCTTTAAGGAGCATATCACTTAGAATCGCTGGAGGTCAGGGAGATACCAAGATCATGGAACACAACCAATCTTAAGAAGTTCTACTTTTATATCTTCTCCTTTATTTTTTTAGTTAGTTTATGCAAATTTTTATTTTTCAAACATAATGTTTCTAAGATCGTATCCAATGAATAAAGGACGAATTGACCCTTTTTCTTTCGTATCTTTACATTGTCTTATTAACTCATATCGATACCATTTCATTAATACGCACCCTTCCCAAGTGTGCCTCCATTAATCATGACTAAACTTTTGAGATTACTACAAGATGCTCAACTTGTCTTTAAAATCAGGAAACTTAATGTGACACCCCGCCTAATTAATCCCGGGTGATCAGTCCTAAATCATGTTAGAAAAGGTTTCTCAGTTGGTCCATTCTTAGCATTACTGTCGTCTTTTTAATTACTAACCACCTAAGTGAGAAAAGTAGACTGGTGCCAATTTTTATATTTTTAAAATTAATTAAAACTCATGCAGAACATAAAATAATACACAATCACAATTAACTAAAATAACCATCCACAATAAAAATACTTAACCGAATAAACCATCGGTCCAAATAACCAATACAAGTAAAGATAAGAAGAAAAATCTTAACAAGTCTAATACATGAACTGTGAGCGACATGCTCAGATAACTGCTAGAAAATTCCTACACGAACGGAAGAAGGAGGCGTCTATCAAAACCCCGCAACATCCACATGTGCTGCAGCAAAGGATACCTGGAATAGAGTCAAGCTTGGCGCCCTTGTGGTTGGACACCTAAAAGGTTTTAAAATTTTTTATAGCAAGGGTTAGTACCCAAAAGCATTTGAAAACATTTAACAAATGATTAACTTGCAGTAATAAATAAATATGCATGCTCTTCATATTTTAGTTAGTGCCGCACTCTCTTGAGGACTTCCTCACCCCTCCTCTAAGGTGCACTACGAACGCTTCCATTTAATTTACTAGGTCTCGTGCTCTTGACCCAATACTTATTTTAACCCTTGAAATTTTCCTACACTAAATGAGTATGCCTTAATTCATGATTTTTAAGTTATTATAAACATCAAACTTAATTAAATCATTACCCGTTTTAATTTCATATAACATTCACACCCGTTATGCACATAATACATTTTTCACTATGTATTAATTATCCCATATATAATTATCTACCTAATTATATATCTAATCATTTTACAGTATTCACAAACATGCTAAGATAACATTTAATACAAACTTTTGACCGAGTAAAAATACTCACAAAAATATAAATTTTCCCAAGTGCTATCCCACCAGGTGTATTCACATAACCTAGTTATTCGAGTTAGATTCGCTCACTAACTTAGTTTAACATACGAATTTGGAGGCGGTCATATTCCTTTCCTGAAAGTGAGATGCCCCTCACCCATATAACGGATGCTATGACCTGGGATTGTACTCGCCCTACTCCTCAAGCTAGGGGATTCATCCACTACGCGCAACCTCCCCCTATAGCACTAGAGTATATACTAATAATATCCAATCACTGATATTAATGCACACACACTATATATATATACTGTCACACCCCGTACATATATATAAATATAAAATGTCCCGGCTACACCATGTACACAATCCGTAACATAAGCCTAGTTAATTTATTAAGAGTTTATGGTCCAACTCTAATCATTAATGAATTCACACATTAATTAATTAAGTCACCTTTGGTGTCGCCCCCACCATAAAATTGGACTTACTCTCGTAGTCCTAATCAACCTCACCCGAGTCTAAATCCCCGATTCTCAAATTATTTAGCCTTTACCTAAATAAGTTTTATCTCTCGATATTCCTCAACCATCATCCCCGTACTTGTTTTCCAACTATGTTTAATCCTTTCGAACTCTTCCAAAAAATTTAACCTTAGTGTATCACCTAATTTCTCCAAAACCCGACGAATTTAAATTATGATGTCACACTAAGTCGTCTCCAAATTCTAATTAATTTTACTCACCATTAATTAGATTTAAAACCCATGTATAAATTTCTCACCAAATTAATCCATGGAAAAAGATTAAATTAAATTTTCTTTATATAAAATAAAACTGGGCGAACTGTCAAAATCTGCCGACCTTCGATCGATCGACCCAGATCTTCGATCGATCGATCGAGTAGGTCTTCGTCTTCTTCGCGAAGACAGATTCTGCCATGGACAAGTTTCTTAAAACCCTAACTCCTTCTACCAGCAATCTCAAGCTTTCTTAACTATAATACAAGTTAGGAACCTTATTAGGGACCTCCAAAATGCCCTTCAACGTTATTAATTCATCCATTAACTACAATTTCTGAATTTGGGGAAATATTCATCTTTAATTCCTTACCCATTTACATCCCAAATCCCTTCACCAAATTCGTTTCTAATTATCCAGATATCATCCTACCACATTTGTATCAATTTATAATATCAGATTTCTACAAGAATCCTCATTCAAATTCGTAAATCAGATTATTATTTTCAAAACCTCATGTTTATGCCATGAACACCCAAAACGAATTTTGATCAAACACATCACATGAATATGAATTGAAAAACAGATTCAATACTATTGCAAGTTATCCACTTCCCTTAGGTTTCGTAGTGTCTGATTCGGAGATGAATTTCCAAGGTTGAAGACGATCCTTGTTGGCTCTCTAGTGATCCCAAAACTGCCTTTAATTGCTATTAGGGTTCCTTAATACACTTAGCCTTTTCTAAAACTCTATCAGCCGTTTTATTATTCCTCCCAATTCCTTAATTTACCTAATCCCGTTTTTTGCCTAATGGGCCAAGCCCAAGTGACCCAAATGCCCCCGTGTGGGCCCGGCTATGTCTAAAAATGCCCTGTGACCCGTTTACTACCCCCGGGTACACTTTTCCGACTATCTTGGCCCATCCGGACTCAACAGTACTCTCAGAATTGGCATCCGACTTAATTTATAAAAATATTTATCCCCTCACCCCTTTAGTCTATACCGACTCCCGGTTGAGATAAGTGCATACCCTGTCATTAATACTCGAAATGACTTAAGTAAATAATTACTATCCACTTAGTAAATAACTTCCCGTAAATATTAACCATTTACTCCTCGATTAATATTTAAATAAAATTTCCCTAATTAATTCAATTAAATTACGACTCCAAGTAATTTTCAATTCCCAAATTAATTAAATATTTAATGCATGAAAAATGCGGGGTGTTACATACTCCCCCCCTTACAAAGGAATTTTGTCCCCGAAATTAGGTCATACCTGTGATGAAAAGCTCTGGATATTGCTCCCGCATATCCTCCTCCCGCTCCCAGGTAGACTCGTCACTGTTGTGATGACCCCATTGTACTCTAACTGGTGGAACAACCTTGGATCGTAATTTTCGCTCGCTACGGTCTAGGATAGCCACCAGCCTCTCCTCATATGAGATGTCTGGCTGTAAATCGATTTCTTCGAGTGGAATGTGCCAGAAGGCCCTCTCACTCCTGCGATATTTCTTCAGCGATGCTACATGGAACACGTCGTGTATCCGCTGAAGATGCTCCGGTAATCCCAGCCTGTAGGCTACAGGCCCCACCCTCTCAATAATAGGGAAAGGTCCCACGTACCTAGGTGCTAGCTTACCCTTCTTGCCGAACCTCATCACCCCTTTCATGGGGGATACCCTGACCAATACTTGATCCCCAACCTCTAACTCCACGTGTCTCCGTGAAGCATTAGCGTAACTTTTCTACCTATACTGAGCTATCCGAATCCTCCCTCGGATCAACTCTATCTTGGAAGATGTCTCCTGAATAATCTCCGGCCCCAACAGTTTGTTGTCCTCCACCTCTAACCAACAAGCGGGTGAACGACAGGGTCTCCCGTATAATGCCTCGAATGGTGCCATGCCGATCGTGAATTGGTAAGAGTTATTATACACAAACTCTACCGGAGGAAGATATTTCTCCCAACCTCCCCCAAAGTCTAGTATACACATTCTGAGCATATCTTCCAACATCTGATTGATTCTCTCGGTCTGCCCGTCAGTCTGTGAGTGATAGGATGTACTCAAACGTAACTCCGTGCCCATGGCCTCCTGAAAATTCTGCCAAAAATGGGCCACAAAGATCTTATCCCTATCCGACACAATACTAATCGGTACCCCGTGCAGTTTAACAATCTCCGCTATGAATAGCTGTGCATAACGCATCGTCTCAAAGTCTGTGCGAACCGGTAGGAAGTGGGCCACTTTGGTCAACCGATCCACAATAACCCATATGGAATCGTGACCCTTCTGTGATGTCGGTAACCCTGTAATGAAGTCCATAGAGATGCTCTCCCACTTCCACACAGGAATCTCAAGTGGCTGTAGCATCCCTGATGGTCTTTGATGGTCAACTTTCACAAGCTGACACGTGGCACATTTCGAAACAAACTCTGCTATGTCCCGTTTCATCCCTGCCCACCAATACCGCCTCCTTATATCTTGATACATCTTATCCCCACCGGGATGTACCACGAATCTTGGCCCATGAGACTCCGTCATAACAGCGTGCCTCAATTCCGCATCCTCTGGCACAATCAACCTCCCATTATGGCGTAAGCCTCCCTACGAGTTGATCGAGTAGCCCTCTGCTCCCTCAGCTAGCAACTGGCTCACCCTATCCCGGCAGGTCTGATCCTCTGCCTGAGCCCTCACAACTCGTATAATGATCTCGGGTGTGATGGATAATGCTGACATGTAAGCCCTGGCTACATCATCCTCGTATCGAAGTTCTCTCCACTTCGCTTTCCAGACTTCTGATATTTCCCCAGTCGGTCTCCGACTCAATGCATATGCCACCACATTAGCCTTACCAGGATGATACTGAATATCAAACTGATAGTCTTTCACGAATTCTAGCCATCGCCTCTGTCTCATATTCAAATCCTTCTGAGTGAAGAGATACTGAAGTGATTTGTGATCCGTGAATAGCGTGAACTGCTCCCCCAGGAGATAATGTCTCCATATCCGCAAAGCAAAAATGACTGCTGCTAACTCCAGGTCGTGAGTGGGGTAATTCCTCTCGTGGGGCTTTAGCTTCCTGGACGCATAAGCTATAGCCCTTTCCTCCTGCTGAAGCACACCCCCAAGTCCCTGTAAGGATGCGTCAGTGTAAACCCGATACTCTAATCCTTCTTTCGGCAATGCAAGGATGGGTGCAGATGTCAATTTGTCCTTTAACTCGTCGAAGGCTAATTAACAGTGATCATTCCAAGTGAAAGGTACCCCTTTTCGGGTAAGATTCGTCAAAGGGCCCACAATCTTTGAGAATCCTTTGATGAACCGTCTGTAATAACCGGTTAACCCCAGAAAACTGTGCACTTCTGTCGGTGTCGTGGGCTATCCCCACTCCCTCACCGCCGATACTTTACTTGGATCCACCGCAATACCCCGGTCTGACACCATGTGGCCAAGGAACTGGACCTCCCGTAGCTAAAATCCACACTTACCGAATTTGGCATAGAGTTGGTGATCCCGTAATGTCTGTAACACTATATGTAGGTGCTCTGCGTGCTCCTCCTTGGTACGCGAGTAGATCAGGATGTCATCAATGAACACGATAACAAACTGATCGAGAAACTCCATGAATACTCTGTTCATGAGGTCCTTGAACACTGCTGGTGCATTGGTGAGTCCGAATGGCATCACCCTGAACTCGTAAGATCCATACCGCGACAGGAAAGCGGTCTTTGGAACATCTTCCTCTCGGATACGTAGTTGATGATATCCTGACCTTAAGTCGACCATAGAGAAATAAGACGCCCCTCTCAACTGGTCAAATAGGTCGTCAATCCTAGGCAACGGATACTTATTCCGTACCGTGGCCTTATTCATCTCTCTATAGTCCACGCATAACCGTAGTGAGCCATCTCGCTTTTTCACAAATAACACCGGTGCACCCCACGAAGATGTACTCCTTCGTATGAAACCCTGACCCAGAAGCTGCTGAATCTGCTCCCTCAGTTCACGCATCTCTGAAGGGGCCATACGGTATGGGGCCCGAGCAATTAGCCTCGTCCCCGGTGCTAAATCGATCATAAATTCGATTTCCCTGCTAGGTGGCAACCTTGGTATCTCCTGAAACACATTCTCAAAGTCTCTCACCACTGGGATTGAATCCAACGGAATAGCCACCTCCTGTGAGGTTTCCTCCTCAATGTAATACAAGTGTGTGCGTGACCCTCCCTCGAGTAGTGGCATTGCTATTAAGAACATCTCCTGCCCTGGAATGGAGAACACGTTAGTCCTTTCGTATCAATCCACCGTCTCCCGATAACCTGGCAACCAATCCATACCCAAGATGACATCGTACCCCTCCATATCTAACACTAGTAGGTCCGCTGCTAAACTAAGTCTCCCGATCAAAATGTCCACACCCCGACAAATCGAGTGAATCGTAGCCCCGCTGCCAACTGGCGACTCTACACACATTCGAAGACCTCCCGCGGTCTCTAGTAGTCCTGCCCGTTTAGCAAAATTTAATTTAATGAATGAATGTGATGCTCCCGTATCAAAGATAATACTACCCTCATAACCATGAATGAGAAACATACCCTCAACTGCTGGCGGTGCTTGCTGCGCCGGGGGATTAGGAACATCCCGGACGTTATACACACGTCTGTAGTGCATCTACCCCTGCTGAGGTGGGGCGGGTGGGGCTGGTGCTGCTGGTGGTAATTGCCCCCGTTGCCCCTGTTGGGCCTCCTGCTGTTGACCTCTGCCCCTATGTGGGCATTCCCTCTTGAAATGTCCTGGCTGGCCACACACAAAACAGTGTCTCTGACCATCCCCTAATTAATTCAATTAAATTACGACTCGCAAGTAATTTTCAATTCCCGAATTAATTAAATATTTAATGCATGAAAAATGCGGGGTGTTACACTTAACAGGTCGAGCAAGGTTCATAGAAGTTACAGCGAGTTAACAAATTCGTTTAAATTATTACGTCCCTCAGGTCCTTGTTCAGAACACAAGGAACCTCGTGGGTTGCCCCGACAACCACAAAAATCCCTACATGGGATCCTTAGGCAACAAAAGCTAACTTATATTGGTCGCCAATATTGTTGGTCGCAAAAACCTGCTCGGGTGGATGACACATTAACCAAGTGAATTCTTGCCATCATCTTACTCAGGCCTAAGGAAGTGTGAAGACAGGACCTAAGTGGTAAAGTAGATGGAACGACATAACTAAGGCTTATTGGACTGGGGAAATGGATAAACACAAACAATATGTAACTATCAATATCTCTCAATATCTTTTAGTCAGATGTGATGCTCAAAACGATAAAGTTAGAGGCAAGGAGATGCTTGGTTGAAGTAATTATGTAATAAACCAAATATTTAGTCAGCATGAGCTCAAAACATAAACATCGAGAAGCATAAAGCAATAATTTTTAATTGGAATGAAAAGTTAATTTTACAATCAAAACTGGAATATGCAAAGAATTTACAATGACCTGGGATGGTGAGCAAGGTAATCTGCTACACGTGCTCTTCGACAATCATCAGGGTGAGGCACAAGATCTTCTCCTACATCTTCTTAGTGATGTTCCAGAAGCTGAGCAGGAATAACTTATATTGGGATCCACCGATCATCTCAGAAAAAGGATTATAGTGATAGGCTGGGCAATCGATCTGATACTTGTACCACAAGGGGGAGTCTTTAGGCATCTTTAGATCTCTAAGGGCACTGAGCCACCCTCGGACAAAGTCAAGGTCCTTTGCTTCCTTCATCCTCATTGGATTATTAGTCCAGCCTTGGTTATAACCATCTGCCAGTCCTATCTAAAACCCCTTTCGAACAAATGCCTAAATTTCATCATATCCCTCTGAAGCCCAACATCAATTACATATGCCTGTCGAACACCCCTTTTAGCTTAGCAACCTCCCTTTGTAGAGCTTACGTCTCAACTCTAGCGACCCCCTGGATGATGATGAAGATCCTTGCAGCACTAAGGAGGACCCCGATGTGACACCCCGCCTAATAAAATACCGGGTGATCAGTCCTATACCAAATTAAAACTGGAATCCCAGTTGGATCATCCTTAGCATCACTGTCGAAAACTTTTTAAAAATTACTAACCACCTAGTATTCCAAAAACTGGTGCCAATTTTAACTTTTTTTTAATTAAACAAAACAATACATGTGGAATAAAAATATAAACCATTCACACATCTGAATGAAAATAAACTGAATCATATATACACAACTTGCCGAATAAATCACCGGCCACCAAATAAATAATCCAATACAATTATTCAACACCTGAATGAATTACACCTGAAAACTGTACCGAGAAGTCTGGGCGACAAGCCCTAAATAAAACTGAGACTAATACAAGATTCCTACTCTAGGAATGAATGAATGATGCGTCTAATCCAAACTCCTGCTAGCATCCACATATGCCGCAGCTCCGTGTCCCTGGAATAGAATATCAATCCTGGCGTCCCTGTGGCTGGACACCTAAAAGGTTTTGAAAATAGTTTTATAGCAAGGGTTAGAACCCAAAACATTTTGAAAATATTTAGCAAGTGAATCAACTGCAGTAATTTAAAATGCATGAATGCGCTTCATATTTAAGTTAGTGTCGCACTCCCTTGTGGACATTCTCACCACTATTGTGCACACCTAACGGTTATCTTAACCCCACCTAGTTGTACTACCCCGTCCAACTAGTTCTGGTATAACCTTCCCTTTCCATACTACTCTAACCCAAGTAGAATGATTCTTGAATTATAAGTTATTTCACAATTTAACTAAATTAATTCCTCTTAAATAATAGCATATAACCATGTCACAAGTTATATAAAGTACATACATCACACACTGTATTATTTCCACCAATGATTAACTTAATTAATTTCTCATTAATTAACAGCATATAACTGTGAGCCGAGTTATATAAGATAAATACATCACACACTGTATTATCACCTACATATAATATTTACTACCATATTATACGTACCTTTACTAACATCCACACATATATCATACGCGTATCCATCCTTCCGAGTATACCCTCACCGGATGATTCACTCTAAAATGCCATCTCACTAGGTGTGCTCACAAAACCTAGTTTTCCAAGTTGGACTCGCTCACCAACCTGGTCTACTACATAACGAATTGGAGGTAGTCATATTCCTTCCTGAAAGTGAGATAATCTCCTCACCCATGTACCGGACGCTATGACCTGGGGATATACTCGCCCTACTCCTCAAGCTAAGGGATTCACCCACATCGCGCAACCTCCCTTGATAGCATTAGAGTATATAATTTGAATAAATATCTAGTCACTGATATTTAATGTCACACACAATATATACACGTATATATATACTATCACTACACCGTATATATATAATATAAACTCCGGCTTTACCGTGTACTCAAAATCCCGTATACTGCCTGAAATTTCCTGAGTCTGTGGCTCGACTCAAGGTAATTAATTTTCTCACTTAATAATTTACAGTCTCCCCGAGTCTATCACCCAACTCTAATTAAATTAACTAACACACATATTAATTTAATATCTCCCCGAGTCTATCGTCCAACTCTAATTAAATTAACTAACACACATATTAATTTAATACTTACCCGACTCTACAATCCGACTTTTATTTAATTAATTTACACATTAATTACTCAACACATATCCGAGTCTACAATCCGACTCTAATTAAATTAATTATCTCATTTATTCATTTAATAACTTGGTGTCACCCAACCATTATCCCCGGACTCTCTCACTTGGCCCTTACCTCCACATTTTCCGAGTCAATCTTCCGACTCCAAACTAATTACTTTCTCTCTATAATTAATTTAATACCTTGATATCACTTAACCAACATACCCGGACTCACTCACTTGGTCCAATTTACATCTAATAATATAATACCCACATTTTTGCCTACAATGTGTCACACCTTTATTTCTAGAATTTTCCCAATTATATTTGCCTATAATTATCAACATACCCGGACTCGATTCACTTGGTCCGAAATTAAATATTTCCCGAGTCTATATCCCGACTCTAAATTACTTAGTTTATCTCCAAACTTAATTCACTACCTAGGGTCACTTGACCAATATACCCGGATTCACTCACTTGACCCGTACCTCACTATTTTGGAATAAAGTCTCTCAAATTTATCCATTAAATGTCCCACAAAAATTCATCCTAGTCCCAATTACTTTCTCCCATAATTGCTAGGAATATTTGTTTCACAATTATTTACCACTAATAATTGTATGGAAATTATTTTATAATTAATTTCCCCTTACACCTCACCCAAGGCCGAACTGCCCAGAATTTCCCATCGTCGATCGATCGATGCCCCCGATCGATCGATCCCTTCGTGCCAGCGCTCCTGCCTCGCTGAATTCCACCATTAACGAAATTTCAAGGTTTCTTTCCTCAAAACCAACCTCAAATCAGTCTATTAATCATCTCATAACATTTCTCATGAACTAAAAATATCATCTAAACCTTTTTACATCATTAACACTATGAATCTTGACCCACCCAAGAACACAAATTTCTAGGGTATAATCCCAATTTCAAATTCAAATTCCATCCTTTTATATTCTGATTTTTCTCATTCAAACCAGATAATCATACTCAAAATTATATATCACAACTAATTCTTACCTTAAATTTCATTCAATGGTTCCATTATCAAAACCCCCTTTTTGTACCCATTTATCCCCAAAACGAATTTTGGTTTACACATCACTATGATATGAATTGATTATCACACTTTAAGAATCAAAATAGTTAACCACTTGCCTCAAAGTGTTTGTAGTGTCTGATCCGTTGTTGCTGTCCCTCAATTTGGCTCCAAAAACCTCCAATTTGCTCTTGATTTGCTTTCCCCCCAAATCCCCTCTCAAACCCTAGGTTTAGAGTTATGTTGGCTGCCATTTCTAAATCTCCCAACTAGGTTAAAAACCCTTAATCCCGTTTTTCACCTAATGGGCTTAATTAAAGTGGCCCAACTCTCCCCGTGTGGGCCCGGCTATGCCCAAAATTACCCCGAGGCCCAATTACTACCCCCGGGTACTCTTTTCTGACTATCTCGACCCATCCGAATTCAACCGCGCACTCAGAATTGGCGTCCGAATTAATTTATAAAAATCCTTATCTCACACCCAATTTAGTCTATACCGACTCTCGGCTGGGATAAGTGTATACCTTGTCATTAATACTCGAAATGACGTAATTAAATTATTACTATTCACTTAGTAAATAAATTTCCCTAAACATTAACCGTTCACTCCCCGATTAATATTTAAATATATATATTTCCATAATTAATTCAATTAGAATTACCATACACAAGTAATTTAAAATTCCCGAATTAATTAAATATTAAATGTACAAAAATACGGGGTGTTACACCCGATAGGGTGAAATTACTTCAAACGAGCAATCTCGATCTTCAAATCATCATTCTCCTTCTGGATCAGCTCACTCACCTGGTTAACTTCTCTGGAATCCAGGAGTTTGGCCTTCAGGTCATTTACCTCCTCTTGGACTGAAGCCCCAACTTCTTTCATATCTTTGAGATTATCTTTCAGCTTCGCAACCAACTCAGATTGGTCCTTATACTGATGATTTCTCGCTCTCAAATATTTAAATATATTTACAAAGGCCTTGTAAACCTTCGGATCAACATTTGGGCCAAGAATTTTACCCAGTGGAGAGTTTACAGGTATGTATTCATCCATATCAATGGGTTACAAATAATAAAACAAGCAATAGATTCAATGAACATTAGTACCAACACAAGATCAACAATGAAATTTTTTTTATCATTCAAATGTTAATGGGGGAAAATGTCAAGTATAAAGTTTGAAAATAATAAAATACAACAAATAGAGAACAGAGAAGCAGAAACCATAAACCAGTCGCAAGGGTCTACGTATGCTCAGAAGATGTTGGCCCCTTCCCCTTGTCAGTAGCTAAGGCAGTTTGATCGCCAGCAGCCATGATCGCACCAGGATCGCCTACAACTTTATCAGTAAAAAGGTCTTCATTATTAGGACCAACTGGTTTTTATCCTAGCTTGAATTGAAGGCTGGTCAATCAAAGGCTCCCCAATGTTCATTGGGTTTGGACCTGGATCTTGTTGAGAAAAGAGAGGGGAGTTAGCTGGAACTTCATCTATGACTAAAGCTTGGTCCCATCCCCTCTTAAAGCCCAAGCACCGAACATAGGTAATCCGGCACTCAACATCATTGTACGCCGCCTCCTAGCCTTCGTTATATGCACTATCCCGGGAAGTAGTGGCCTCTCCCTCCAACTTGTCCACCTTTGTAGACAACTCCTTGTTAGCCTCTGCCACCTTCAACTTATCAGCGACCACTTGGGCATAAGCCTCCCAGAGGTCGACGAGCTCTTTTGCGAACTGCTCCTTAAGGGCGTCCAAAGCCCTTTTCTTCTTGTAACACCCCACCTAATTAAATATCGGGTGATCAGTCCTTTATTAAATTAAAATCAAGGTGAATGGTATGGTTCATTCTTAGCATCACTGTCGAAAATAATTTTCCATTTTAATCACCCTAATTAATTAAGCTAAGTGCCAAAACATTTAAATATTATTTCATTTATTAAACCCCAGCGTAAAAATCTTTTTAAGTATAAATCAGTTTAAGAATAGCATAAATATTAAGGATAACAATCATCCAAAAGAAACATGCCAACTAGATTATCCAAACCAAGTCAATAACCATAAGTAAAATCATCACGACACGAAATAACTCTCAATGACTCTAATACTAAAAACATAATTAAATACAAAATCTCTAATAAGTCTAAACTGAAATCAGAAATCAGGCAACACATAACCTAGCTATGCAGTACTAAATCAAGATCTGAATCAAGGAAGAGGTCGTCTAGAGCAAGGGCCTACAACTCCCACATAAGATGCAGCACATCAAATCCAAAGAATCTACGCCTGACGCCCCTGTGGCTGGGCACCAGTAATATATACATTTATATATACAAGAGAGAGAAAGATGACAGGAAACGGGTCAGAGCCCGTGTGTAAAAAATTTTTAAAAATAGTTTAGCAAGTATTTAAAATGCTTAGCGGCTAATATAACAACCATGCTAGTACGCGACACTCTCTTGAGAATTCTTGCCTCTCATCTAGTGTGCACGCCTACCGTACTACTAAATGCCTCATAAGTCTATCTAGCATATCTCCCATAAATTTTATTTCGAGAAGTCACAAGACTATGATTTTAGTTTAGAGATTAATCTCTTAATGATTTATTACGTTACTTATGTATTTCTCAATACGGTTATAAAGTGCCCAAACAATACTATAATTTTGGAGCATTTATTTAATATTTATCTACTTATACGCACCGGACAAGAATTCCACATATACGTATATATATTAATCACTCATATAATATATATACTATCGGCACCCCATATAAAATCTATAGTGCTGGTATACTCTGCTATCAAGTCCCCATATCTCTCGTACTAAGGGAAATACTAGTTCGGAATCACTCTCGAACTGTATTAACACAATACACACAAAATGAAGGCGAAGCATAGTTCCAAGTCACTAAGAGGTCAGCACATACCCCTCACGTCTCTTAGGACCATCTGATTATCATTCTCAGATAGCCTGTACCAAGGAATCCTATGTTCTAGGGTACAAGTCAATATCCCCCATAAAGGTCCCATCGAGATAAGATTGTCCCGGCGCGATAACCTCCGTGATAGCAGGTAGCGTGGGTATGATTATACACAAATATAATATAGATATATACATGCACTCGGTCATATATATAAATATTCTTATTTTCCAATTAGGTTCCCCCATAACCCATAATAATATTTTAACTGTACGTAACACAATTTTTCCCAATTCTTACGCACAAAGAACTCATTTCTATTTATTCTCAATTAAAATCATTTCATAATTACTTCTCGTCCCTCGAAGTATTATCTTCTCCTAAAGGTAAATTCAGTAGGTACACCCTCTCTAACATACTGGTCTAAGTCATTCACGAATCTCTCAATTCCTTAATTAACGTATGCACAATTTCCAATATGTGTCGAAACCCCCCATTAAGCCATGGTTACATCCCATATAAAATTTCATTCAACGGAATCTACTTAGACCCTACTGGTCCTCTTCATGACCCATTATACGCTTTAAATGATATTCTAGGGTTCCTACGCATTTTATCCAAATTAAACAAAAAAGGAAAAACCTGCAGTTTTCAGAAGGGGTCGATCGATCGATGAAAGCATCAATCGATCGATCAGTCGATCGCTCGACATTCTTGGGTCGATCGATCAATCGATCAGGTATAACCCAGATTCTGCCATTATTAACTACTATTTTTCTTATTAAAACTAAATCAAAACTTCATAAACGACTTCCAAACTCCCAACCAATTAAACCAATGATTATATATACCTATCTACATGATTTTCTACGTAAAACATGTACGAATTTCATCAAGGTCATAGGATTAAAGGCCCAATTCATAATATTTATCAAGAACCCTAGTTTCATTAAAATTTCAAACCTTCTAATTCTTCTTCCAGATTTCTCTCTTCTAAACCATTACAATTTTGTGGGTAATCCTCTACATGACAAGGCTTCCAGATTACATGTATTCCTCCTAAACCATGTGATTCAAATCTCCTAATGCATGAAATTCTTCAATAAAACATATATTTATCAATCATATTTTAACATGGGTGAAATATCAACTAGAAAAATAGCAAGATAGATTCTTGACTTAAGATAATAGGTCTGATTACACAAGTTTTATAGGTATAGTCTTGATCCCCTCGCTCCGATCTACGTTTTGGTGGCGGTGGTGGTGCAATTGGGTTGGTTCTAGGCCTTGGATTCTTGGAAAGCTTTTCCTTCCTTCCTCTCACTGCTATTCTCAACTTTTGGGAATGTTACGACTCTTTTAATATCTAATATAAATTTCCCAATTTTCATCATTTAACTAAGGCCTAATTTGGAAATGACTAAATCGCCCTCCCGTAGTGCCGGCTAGGCCTAAAAACGTCCCGAGACCCAAACTAGACCTTCGGGTACACTTTTCTGACTATCTCACCCCTTTCGAAAATATTGGCGCACTTGAAATGACCATACGGGCGACTTATAATTTATTCACTTTTTAATATAATAATATAGTCCCGACACGATACAGGTGCGCCCCGACTAAATTTCCATAATTGTCATATTATTCACTCGTGACAATTTTAATAAATTAAATTCTACATATTACTTTACTCATTAAGTAATATTCAACAAATTTTCAATAATTACTAACTCTCATCACGCTAGTAAATATTTAAATAAATTTCTGGATTAATATTAAATTAATTTATCTCAATTACATTTAATAAATCCCCAATTTAAAAGCTATAAAAATACGGGGTATTACATACTTCCCCCTAATAACGGAATTTCATCCCAAAATTCGGAAAATAAGGCATACCTGGTAAAAATAGATCTCGATATTTTTCGTGCATATCTGCCTTGCGCTCCCAAGGACTCCTCCACATTATGATGCTCCCAGTGAACCCGTACAAGTGGAATTACTTTCGACCTCAATCTCCTCTTACTATGGTCTAGGATGGCCATTGGTCTCTCCTAATAAGAACTGTCAGGTTGTAAGTCAATCTCCTCTATCGCGATGTGGGTGTGGGCCATATCATCCCGAAGATATTATCTCAATGACGATATGTGGAATACATCGTGGATGCGGTGTAAGTGCTCTGGCAACCCCAATCTGTATGCCACCGGCCCAATCCTCTCGATAATGGGAAACGGTCCTACATACCTCGAAGCCAACTTCCCCTTCTTCTCGAATCTCATTACTCCATTCATAGGAGACACACGCAGTAATACTTGGTCCCCCATGCTAAACTCTCGGAAGGACCTCTTTGCATCGGCGTAGCTTTTCTGTCGGTCCAAGGCTACCCGAATACGGTTCCTGAAGATTTCAATCCTAGGTAAAGTCTCCTGAATCACCTCTGGCCTGAGCAACTTATTGTCCCCCACCTCTAGCTAACAAGCTGGAGAACGACAAGGTCTGCCATACAAAGCCTCAAATGGTGCTGTGCGGATCGTGAACTGATAGGAGTTATTATTCCAGAACTCCACTAGTGGAAGATACGGCTACAAACCTCCTCCAAAATCAAGGACACAAATGCGTAGCATATCCTCTAACATCTAATTGGTACGCTCTGTCTGTCCTTCTGTCTGAGGGTGATAAGCTGAACTCAATATCAACTCTGTACCCATAACCTCCTGAAAGCTCTCCCAGAAACGAGATACAAAAATCTTGTCTCTATCAGATATAATATCCAGGGGCACCCCATGTAGCTTAACTATCTCGATAATAAATAACTGCGCATATTAGCCCGTGGTGTAATCTGTCTGTACTGACATAAAATGAGCTACCTTGGTCAACCGATCCTCTATAACCCATATGGAATCGTGACCCCACTGTGATGTAGGTGTGACACCCCGACTAATTAAATACCGGGTAGCTACTCCTTTATTAAATTTATACAAAATACCAAGTTGGTTCAGTTCATAGCATCACTGTCGAAAAACGTTTTAACAATTACTAGCCACCTAATATTTAAAAAGTGAGTTGTCAATTTTTAATTAAATTTGATTAACACGCAATAAGAAGATTATGAACTGCAAACATAACCACCACAACATAATGATAATAGAATAACCTTAAAATAGTAATGAGTCTGGAGGAATACTCCTCACAACAATCCAAATACAGGAATAAACCAATACTAAGTCTGCATCACTATATTAATTAGAATCCAAAGTCTGATATGACTGGATAAATAAAGTGTCTAAAAGAAATGGGGCGACATGCCCAACAGATGAGACAAATCTGATAACATAGAATCAATATCGAAAGTGGAGGCGTCTACTGTCAAGGTCCTGTAACTTCCACAGCAGCTACAGTACGTCACCTGAATGGAACTCCTATGCTTGGTGTCCTTGTGGCTGGGCACCTAAAAGGTTTTTACAAGAAAATATATTTGGAAGCAAACGGGTCAGAGCCCGATTGTGAAAACAGTTTAAAATATAGCAACTGTTTTAATGACATAAAACAATTAATGCAAAATACATGTTAGGACGTGCTCTCACATGAAATACTCACCTATCGACTATCTGTGCACTCCTAACGTATCCGTAATCGAATCTAGTTATGCCAGTATCTAACTGGTCCAATATAAAATCTAATGTTACTATACGATTCACGATTTAATTCCCAACATCTTATTTTAAACAGAGTGTTTTACCCTTCTACACAGTTTCCCATTTTAGTACTACTAATAACTAGAGATCTTCCATTTTATCTTTTACAAAACGTTGATATTATAGATACTCACATTTATACATGACAGTTCATTTCAATTAACAATATATTATTCTCATCATAAACATACACTACTAGCACCCCGAGACTAAGCTACGGTGCACACATACTCTGCTATCCAATCCCAGTACATCATGTACATAAGGACCACGCATTTCGAATCTCTCAGGAATCGTTCTCAAATAACAACAATCACACAAAATGGATGCGAACATAGTTCACATCACATGGGTCACGCACATACCTACGCTCCCATGATCAGCATACTTATTAACTTCTCAATAAGTCCTTCTCTGACCTATGTCCTCGAGGTACCAATCTAAATCCCCCCGTAGGCACACAAGGATTAGATGGCCCTAATCGAACGCAGACCTCCCATGATAGCAAGTATGGTAGGTATGTTTTACACATAAAACCACATATACTAAGCATTCGCACATCTTAGATATCTCAAATTATTAATATAGGTATTCTTCTCGCTCTTATACTGTCATTTAATGTTATACGTTTACAAGTCCCCGATTTATGTATATTAACGTTGTCAACTCTTCTCACGTCGTAATTAGGTACTCGTTTCCTAATCCACAAATGTCATTCAGTTTATTTCAAGATTCTAGTTTTACTCCTCACGTACTTCAATCTCTCAATTATACTCACTGGTCAGTAAGGGGAGGATTATCATTCCATTAAATAAGTCTACGGGAACATTTGAAATAAAATTAGGCCTAAAAGGCCATTCTGTAAACTCGTTAGAAGTCTCGTTCGAACGAATGGCTTCGAACGAACTACCAACTCGTTAGAAGGGATACTGTCATCTCGTTAGAAGTCTCATTCAAATGAGGTCGTTCGAACGACCTGGGCAGGTCTTCTAATGAGATGGCAGAACACGCCCAGAAACCTGCAAATTCATTTTTCTTCAAATTTCTCTTCTCTAAATCCCTACTAAGATCATCCCAATTAAATTTTAACGTTTTTAAACTTCTCTAAGTCCTCCTAGGTCGCTCTTTAACATATATTTGGGATCAATGCTTCCTAAATTAACATGTAATCATCATAATTTCCAAACCTTATCCCAAACCCTATAAATATAAACTCAGAATTTTAATGTCTACAAGTACTCCTTATAAATCCATTTTTAAATCATCAAAAGATATATTTTGGATCTGAAATTCATCCATAACCATTCTACATGCAATCCCTATCCAAGATTATGAATTCTATCTCCAATTTCATGGGTTTTCATCAACTTTCAATATAAGACATATATTCAATTCTAAGCATGGAGGAAACATTCGCTTGAAATTATGAAATTAAACCACTTGCCTTAGATGTTATGATTTGATGTTGAAGGATGAAGGTTGATTCTCCTCTTTCTCTCTACAAATTTCTCCCAAAGATGGTGATGGTGGCTAGAGGTTTCTTTTGGAACCTCTTAGGACTCTCCCTTTAACTCCCGTTGCCCACTACTTGATAAATGCTGATAATGGACTTAATGGGTTCATTACTAATATAAAATTAACTCCTAAAATTCGTGGGATTTAATTCCCATATTTTTAAAATTACTAAACTACCCTTTTGGGTTGTCGGTATGGCCTAAAAATGCCCTGGGACCCAAACTAAACCCCCGGCTAGTGTTTTCTGACAATTTTGACCCTTCCGGACATGTTGGCGCACTCAAAATGACTATTCGATTGATAAAAATATAATTCACTTTTTAATTCAAATAATTTCATTCCTGACGCGACTGACACGCGCGTCCCAACTAAATTTCCAAATTATCGTATTTCTGCCTCGCGACAATCTTAACATTTTCAATACTCATGAAATTTTCAATTTTAACATCATAATCAAATACCAACTCACATCTCGCTAGTATTTGTACGCGGATTAATTTCCAATTAATTTTCATTTAATTTAATTAATCCCTTAAATAAAAATTAATAAAATTACGGGGTATTACATACTCCCCCCTAATAACAGAATTTCGTCCCGAAATTCGGAACTAAAGAGTACCTGGTAAAAATAACTCTGGTTAACGCTCGCGCATCTCCTCCTCGCTCTCCCATGTGGATTCCTCGGCATTATGATGCCGCCACTGAACACGTACTAGCGGTACTATCTTCGACCTCAGTTTCCGCTCGCTTCGGTCCAAAATAGCAATCGACCCCTCCTCGTAGGAACTATCGGGATGAAGATCGATGTCCTCTAAAGAAATGTGAGTATGGGACAAATCATCCCTAAGATATTTCCTTAGGGAAGAAATATGGAACACATCATGAATCCTATGCAAGTGCTCCGGTAACCCAAGTCTGTATGCGACTGGCCCAATCCTCTCGATGATAGGAAATGGCCCCACGTATCTTGATGCTAGTTTCCCCTTCTTCCTAAATCGCATGATCCCCTTCATCGGAGATACTCTGAGTAACACCTGGTCTCCCACCTTAAATTCTCTGAAGAACCTCTTGGCATCAGCATAGCTCTTCTGCCGGATCTGAGCTACCTGAATACGACTTCGTATCATCTCTATCCTTGCTGAAGTATCCTGAATCACTTCTGGTCCAAGGAGTTTGTTATCCCCCACCTCTAACCAACATGTTGGGGAACGACAAGGTCTACCGTATAACGCTTCAAATGGAGCCATGTCAATGGTGAATTGATAGGAGTTATTATAAGAAAACTCCACCAGTGGAAGGTACTGCTCCCAACCACCTCCAAAGTCTAGGATGCACATACGCAACATGTCCTCCAACATCTGATTTATTCACTCTATTTGTCCATCAGTCTGCGGGTGATATGCCGTACTCAGCCGCAACTCTGTACCCATGGCCTCCTGGAAACTCTCCCAAAATCGTGAAACAAATATCTTGTCTCGGTCAGACAGGATATTTAGAGGCACCCCGTGAAGTCTCACTATCTCCGCAATGAAAATCTGGGCATACTGTCCAGTGGTGTAGTCTGTCCTTACGGGTAGGAAATGAGCAAATTTGGTCAAACGGTCCACAATTACCCATATGGAGTCGTGACCCCTCTGTGACGTAGGTAACCCCGTGATAAAATCCATGGATATGCTCTCCCGTATCCACATCGGAACCTCTAACGGCTGTAGAAGTCCTGCCAGTTTCTGATGGTCCACCTTTACTAGCTGACAAGTGGCACATTTAGAAACAAACACGACAATATCTCTCTTCATCCCGCTCCACCAGTACTGTCGTCTCATGTCTTGGTACATTTTATCCCCACTAGGGTGTACCGCGAACCGTGAGCCATGCGACTCTGCCATTACCTCGTGTCGCAAGTCTTCCCCTTCCGGAACGACCAGTCTCCCATTGAAGCGTAATCCACCTCTGAGCTAACGGTATAGGACTCGGCTCCCTGTGCTAGTAATCGAACTATCTGCTCCTGATAGAATGAGTCATTTGCCTGGGCCTTTATCACTCTCGTAACAATCTGCGGTGTAACAGTCATCACAGACATGAACGATCGGGACACTGCATCCTGGTGTCCCAGCTCCTTCCACTTAGCTTTCCACACATCGGCCACCTCATCTATTGGCCTACGGCTCAATGCGTCTGCTACCACGTTAGCTTTCCCTGGGTGATACTGGATATCGAACTGATAATCATTCACAAACTCAAGCCACCGACGTTGACGCATATTCAGCTCTTCTGCGTGAAGAGGCATTATAGAGACTTGTGGTCTGTGAACAACCGAAATTTCTCCCCCAGGAGATGGTGTCTCCAAATCCGAAGAGCGAATACGACTGTCGCTAACTCCAAGTCATGGGTGGGGTAATTCCTCTCGTGAGGCTTAAGCTTACGGGAAGCATAAGCTATGGCCTGACTCTCCTGTTGCAGCACACCTCCAAGTCCTTGTAAGGACGCATCGGTGTAAACTAAATACTCAACTCCCGGTCTGGATAATGCTAACACAGGCGCTGAGGTCAACTTGTCCGTTAATTCATCGAATGCCAACTGACAGGAATCGCTCCAGATGAAGGGCACACCTTTGCGAGTCAGATGTGTCAAACAACCCGCTATCTTTGAGAAACCCCGAATAAACCTCCTGTAGTATCCTGCTAAGCCCAAGAAACTACGGATCTTAGTCGGTGTCGTTGGCTATCCCCACTCCCTCATCGCGGATACCTTCCCCGGATCAACAGATATCCCCCGGTCTCAAATGATATACCCCAGAAACTGAACCTCCTTCAGTTAAAACCCACACTTCTAATACTTTGCATGAAGCTCGTTCTGATGCAACGTCTGCAAAACCTGTCTCAAATGCTCGGCATGCTCCTCTTCTGTCCGGGAGTAAACCAGAATGTCATTAATAAAGACGACGACAAACTGGTCTAGGAACTCTCTGAACACCCTATTCATCAAGTCCATAAACACGTCTCGAGCGTTGGTCAAGCCAAAAGGCATAACTCGAAACTCATAGGAACCATATCTCGTCAAGAAAGCAGTCTTCGAGACGTCCTGTTCCCTGATACGCAACTGATGGTATCCCGATCGTAAGTTAATCTTTGAGATGAAGGAAGCTCCTCTCATCTGGTCGAATAAGTCATCGATTCGGGGCAACGGATACTTATTCCGTATCGTAACCTTATTCAACTCCCGGTAATCTACACACAACCTCAACGATCCATACCTCTTCTTTACGAACAACACAGGGGCACCCCACGATGAAGTACTCCTCCGGATAAACCTCTGACCCAAAAACTGCTCTATCTGATCCCTTAGCTCTCTCATCTCCGCTGGAGCCATACCGTACGGTTCGCGGGCAATGGGCCGTGTGCCCGACGTCAAATCAATAATAAAATCTATCTCTCTACTAGGAGGTAATCCAATTATATCCTGGAATACATCGGTAAACTCTCTAACGACTGAAATCGAATCAAGTGGTATCACCACTTCCTTAGAGGTCTCCTCCTCTATATAGTACAAATGAGTTTACGATCCTCCCTCAGGGCGAGGCATCGTCACTAAAAACATCTCCTGCCCGAGAATGGAAAATATGATACTCTTACTAAAATAATCAATCATGGCTCGGTACGCAACTATCCAATCCATACCAACAATCGCATCGTACTCAGTCATCTCTAATACTAACATATCAGCAAGTAAAGTAAATCTCCCGATCTCTATACCCACACCTCTACAGATAAGGGAAATCACAGAACCCCTAATCAACAGTGAATTTACACAAGTAATCGTGCTCTCTGCAGTGTCTAACAACCCCAAAGTGCGTGCAAATCTCATGGCAATGAAATAATGTGTGACCCCCGTATCAAATAAAATACGCCCCATAGTCTCCTGAATAGAGAACATACCCTCGATAGCAGGTGGATCCTGTGGGACTGCGGCATGCTGGAGCTGATACACTCTCCCATACTGAAGCTGTCCCTGCTGGACTGGGATCGCTGGGATGGGTGGTAATGCTGCCATCTGTGGTGGTGCTGGGAGGGCGGCGGGAAACATATGCCTCTGTGGCTCGTGTCGAGCACCCTGCTGCTGCTGCTGTGGGGCCCTGCCCCTATCAGGACAATCCTAGCGTTTGTGACCAATCTTGCCACAAATGAAGCACTTCCCCGGGAAGTTTCCCCCTCGCTGTCCCTGTTGTCCTCGTCCCTGATGGCCGTTACCATTCCTACCTTGACCATGCTGGCCCTGCTAAAACTGCTGCTGCTGACCAATCTGGCCCTGATGGCTATTCTGACCCTAATGGCCATGTCTGAAACCTCCCTGACCATTCCTAAAACCCCCAGATCTGAATCTCTTAAGATCTCCCTATTGGGAGACCTGATCACCCTGCATGTGCTGACCCTGAGTAGATTGTTCCCCCTAGCACCATTTCCCCCGATCCTGCCCTGATGGCTGGACTCTCCTGATCTCTTACTCTCAGACATGTGAAAGCGGTGATCCTAGCAGTGAAGCAGTGCTGCATTAACCACGTCAGAGTAAGTGGCCAACGAAAGATTTCCCAACAAGTGCTGTCGGATCCTCCAAGTCAATCCGTCCATAAACTTCTGAATCTTATTCTCCTCAGTCGGAATCTCATCGGGAACAATGATCAATGGATTAGTGAATTTGGCCTCATACTCGGCCACGGTCTTCCCCTCCTGCCTGAGGTTCATTAACTTCCTCCTCATTTCAGTGTGAACAGCTGATGGAAAATATTTGCGGTCGAACCGCACCCAGAACTCCTGTATGGAAAGGGCATCTCTCTCCTTCGGGGTGGTAATTGACTCCCACCACTGCAACGCTGATCCTACTAGCTTAAAAGTAGCCAATATATGCTTCTGAACATCCGTGCACTCGTACATCCTTAAGTGCCTTTGAATGTCCTTCCTCTACTGACTGGACACAATAACGTCCGAGCTACCTGCGAACTCCGGAGGGTGTGCTTTCTAAAAAGCATCACGAACGGGTTCCCAAACAAACGGGAATGCATGAGCCCGAACTGGTGCGGCTACCTGTGCCTGAGGTGGTGCTTGCTGTACAACTGCGAGGGCAACATTTACCGCTTGGGCCACTATAGCATGAACCTCTGCGACATTCATGGTGCCCTGAACTGGTGCAGGCTGTGGCTCGGGCTGAGCATCCCTAGGAACTCGCTGTGCACGTCGTGGAGGCATCTGAAATGAGAGTAAAGTCTTATAAGTTCTTAGTTATTATCTCAAAATAGTTGAAGAGCGAAACGTACATAAAAGAATACAACAGTCCTAAAATATAGGGCTCTACATAAAAGAAAGCTCAGCAGAAACATAATAAGCCGTACAGATCCTAAGGACACTAGAACCTGATGCTCTGATACCACCTGTGACACCCCGATTAATTAAATATCGGGTAGCTACTCCTTTATTAAATTCATACAAAATGCCAAGTTGGTTCAGCTTATAGCATCACTGTCGAAAAACGTTTTAACAATTACTAGCCACCTAATATTTAAAAAGTGAGTTGTCAATTTTTAATTAAATTTGATTAACACGCAATAAGAAGATTATGAACTGCAAACATAACCACCACAACATAATGATAATAGAATAACCATAAAATAGTAATGAGTCTGGAGGAATACTCCTCACAACAATCAAAATACAGGAATAAACCAATACTAAGTCTGCATCACTATATTAATTAGAATCCAAAGTCTGATATGACTGGATAAATAAAGTGTCTAAAAGAAATGGGGCGACATGCCCAACAGATGAGAAAAATCTAATAACATAGAATCAATATCGAAAGTGGAGGCGTCTACTGTCAAGGTCCTGTAACTTCCACAGCAGCTACAATACGTCACCTGAATGGAACTCCTATGCTTGGTATCCTTGTGGCTGGGCACCTAAAAGGTTTTTACAAGAAAATATATTTGGAAGCAAACAGGTCAGAGCCCGATGGTGAAAATATAGCAAGTTTTTTAATGACATAAAACAATGAATACAAAATACATGTTAGGACGTGCTCTCACATGAAATACTCACGTATCGACTATCTGTGCACTCCTAACGTATCCGTAATCGAATCTAGTTATGCCCGTATCTAACTGGTCCAATATAAAATCTAACGTTACTATACGATTCCCGATTTAATTCCCGACATCTTATTTTAAACAAAGTGTTTTACTCTTCTACACAGTTTTCCATTTTAGTACTACTAATCACTAGAGATCTTCCATTTTATCTTTTACAAAACGTTGATATTATAGATACTCACATTTATACATGACAATTCATTTCAATTAATAATATATTATTCTCATCATAAACATACAACACTAGCACCCCGAGACTAAGCTGCGGTGCACACATACTCTGAATCCAATCCCGGTACATCACGTACATAAGGACCACGCATTTCGAATCTCTCAGGAATCGTTCTCAAATAACAACAATCACACAAAATGGAGGCGAACATAGTTCACATCACATGGGTCACGCACATACCTACGCTCCCATGATCAGCATACTTATTAACTTCTCAATAAGTCCTTCTCTGACCTATGTCCTCGAGGTACCAATCTAAATCCCCCCGTAGGCACACAAGGATTAGATGGCCCTAATCGAATGCAGACCTCCCATGATAGCAAGTATGGTAGGTATGTTTTACACATAAAACCACATATACTAAGCATTAGCACATCTTAGATATCTCGAATTATTAATATAGGTATGCTTCTCGTTCTTATACTGTCATTTAATGTTATACGTTTACAAGTCCCCGATTTATGTATATTAACGTTGTCAACTCTTCTCACGTCGTAATTAGGTACTCGTTTCCTAATCCACAAATGTCATTCAGTTTACTTCAAGATTCTAGTTTTACTCCTCACGTACTTCAATCTCTCAATTATACTCACTGGTCAGTAAGGGGAGGATTATCATTCCATTAAATAAGTCTACGGGAACATTTGAAATGAAATTAAGCCTAAAAGGCCATTCTGTCAACTCGTTAAAAGTCTCGTTCGAACGAATGGCTTTGAACGAACTACCAACTCGTTAGAAGGGATACTGTCATCTCGTTAGAAGTCTCATTCAAACGAGGTCGTTCGAACGACCTGGGCAGGTCTTCTAACGAGATGGCAGAACACGCCCAGAAACGTGCAAATTAGATTTTCTTCAAATTAGCCAATCCATCCCAAACCCTATAAATATAAACTCAGAATTTTAATGTCTATAAGTACTCCTTATAAATCCATTTTTAAATCATCAAAAGATATATTTTGGATTTGAAATTTATCCATAACCATTCTACATGCAATCCCTATCCAAGATTATGAATTCTATCTCCAATTTCATGGGTTTTCATCAACTTTCAATATAAGACATATATTCAATTTTAAGCATGGAGGAAACATTCGCTTTAAATTATGTAATTAAACCACTTGCCTTAGATGTTCTGATTTCATGTTAAAGGATGAAGGTTGTTTCTCCTCTTTCTCTCTAGAAATTTCTCCCAAAGATACTGATGGTGGCTAGGGGTTTCTTTTGGAACCTCTTAGGACTCTCCCTTTAACTCCCGTAGCCACTACTTGATAAATGCTGATAATGGACTTAATGGGTTCATTACTAATATAAAATTAACTCCTAAAATTCGTGGGTTTTAATTCCCATATTTTTAAAATTACTAAACTACGCTTTTGGGTTGCCGGTATGGCCTAAAAATGCCCCAAGACCCAAACTAAACCCCCGGCTTGTGTTTTTTGACTATTTCGACCCTTCCGGACATGTTGACGCACTCAAAATGACCATTCGATTGATAAAAATATAATTCACTTTTTAATTCAAATAATTTCATTCCTGACGCGACTGACACGCGCATCCCAACTAAATTTCCAAATTGTCGTATTTCTGCCTCGCGACAATCTTAACATTTTCAATACTCATGAAATTTTTAATTTTAACATCATAATCAAATACCAACTCACATATCGCCAGTATTTATACCCGAATTAATTTCCAATTAATTTTCATTTCCCTTAAATAAAAATCAATAAAATTACGGGGTATTACAGTAGGGAACCCAGTAATGAAGTCCATGGAAATACTCTCCCATTTTCACGTAGGTATCTCCAATGGCTGAAGTAACCCTGGCGGTCTCTGGTGGTCCACCTTTACCATCTGACAGGTAGAACATTTGGCACGAACTTTGCAATGTCCTTCTTCATCCCATTCCACCAGTACTGCCGCCTCATTTCCTTGTACATCTTATCCCTTCTGAGACGTACCGCAAATCTGGATTCGTGCGACCGTGTCATAACTGCATGACGTAAGTCTTCTCCCTCCAGGACCACCAATTTCCCAATAAACCTCAAACCCCCATCAGAACTAACTGAATAGGACTCAACACCCTCAGCTAAGAGCCGTATAATATGATCCTGGCAAAACGTATCCATTGCTTTGCCTGTATCACCCTCGTAACAATCTCGAGTGAGACTGACATGACTGATATAAAGGAACGAGCTACCGTGTTCTGGTGTCCCAACTCTTTCCACTTCACTCCCCATACTTCCACTACGTCACCTACCGGTCTATGGCTTAACGCATCAACAACCACACTAGCCTTCTCCAGATGGTACTGCATCTGGAACTGGTAGTCTTTCACAAACTCCGGCCACCTGACGCATGTACAACTCTCGCTGAGTGAACAATTATTACAGTGACTTGTGGTCTGTGAACAAGAAAAACTTCTCCCCCCAACAAGTAATGTCTCCAAATCTGCAATGGAAACACGAACGCCCCACCAAAGTCAGCTTATCTTTCAGCTCGTTAAAAGTTAATTGACAAGCATCATCCCATACATACGGTACTCCTTTGCAAGTCATATTCGTCAGCGGATCCGCTATCTTCGAAAAGCCTCGAATGAATCGCCTGTAGTACCCGGATAACCCCAAGAAACTACTCACCTCTATCGGTATCGTGGGCAGTCCCCACTTCCTCACTGTCAACACTTTGCTCAGGTCAACCGATATCCCCAATTCCGACACAATGTGCCCCAAAAACTGTACCTTCCATAACTAGAACCGTACTTCTCATACTTAGCATACAGCTGATGCTCTCATAGATTTTGAAGAACTTGTCTCAAGTGCTCGACATGCTCCTTCTCAGTGTGGGAATAAATCAGGATGCCATCTATGAAGACCATGACAAACTGATCTAAAAACTCTCTGAACACTCGGTTCATCAAGTCCATGAATACGAATGGAGCATTTGTCAGCCCAAACGGCATGACTCTGAACTCATAGGACCCATATATCATCAAGAAAGCAGTCTTTGACACATCCTGCTCCTTGATCCTTAGATTATGGTATTTTGATCTCAAATCTATCTTCGAAAAGAAGGTTGCTCCTCTCAACTAGTTGAATAGGTCATCGATTCGAGGCAACCGATATTTATTCCATAGCATAACCTTATTCAACTCCCGGTAATCCATGCACAACCTCTGTGAACGATCTCTCTTATTTATAAACAACACCGGAGCTCCCCAAGGTGAGGTACTCCTACAAATGAAGCCCTGGCCTAACAGCTGCTCTATCTGATCTCGTAACTCCCTTATATTCACTAGAGCCATACGGTACGATGCACGTGCTATAGGCCGAGTTCCCGGCATTAAGTCTATGACAAATTCTATCTCTTAACTGGGGGGTAGGCCCGGTATCTCCTGGAATATATCCAAAAACTCACGAACAACTAGAATCGAATCTAGGGGAATCATAATCTCCTTAGAGGTACCCTCTATGTAATACAAATGGGTGGAAGATCCTCTTTCTGGGAAAGCCATCGCCACCAAAAACATCTCCTGACTCGGAATGGAAAAGATAATACTCCTACCAAAACAATCTATCATGGCCAATAATGGCGTCGTGCTCATGCATATCTAATACTAGCATGTCCACAGGTAAAATCAAACTACCAATCTCTATACCTACACCCCGGCATATAAAGAAAATCAAAGACCTATTCCCCAGTGGTGATTCCACACATGTCATTGTACTCTCTACCGTGTCTAATAACACTAAGGTCTGAGCAAAGTGAATAGCTATAAAACAGTGCGACACCCCAGTATTAAATAAGACTCGACTCATAGTGCCATGGATAGGAAACGTAGCCTCAATCGTGGGTGGCGCCTGAGGTGCTGCGGCCTGATGGACGTTACAGACACGTCCATACTGTAATTGCCCATACTGAACTGGGGATGCTGGGATAGCTGGTAGGGCTGGCATCTGAGCTGGCGCTGGGAGGTCGGCTAGAAAGAGTGGCCTCTGTGGCTTATTATGGGCACCCTACTGCTATGGGGCCCTATCTCCCTCTAGGAAATTCTGACGCCTATGACCATTCTTACCACATCCAAAACACCTGCCCCTGAAGTTTCCTCCCCTCTGTCCCTGTTGGCTGTTACCACCCCGCCACTGGCCCTGCTGGCTGCTGGAAGGGTTGGCCTTGCTGGCCATACCGACTAGACTGGTCCTATCTATAGCCCCCAAATCCCTTCCTGGAATCACCAGATTGGAATCGCTTGGCAGGATCCCCCTGATGGGAACTTTGCTCACTGTGACAGGTCTGCCCTTGGGCTGTTGGTGCCCCACCAGTACTACTGCCCATGTCCTGTCCTACCCTGCTGACTGGACTCCCCTGCTCGTTTGTTCCTTGCTGATGGAAGCGGTGATCCTGGCATTACAATAGATCGACGTTGAGTACGTCAGTGTAAGTACCCAACGATAGATTACCTATGAGGTGCTGACAATCCTCCGGGATAATCCATCTAAAAATAACAATATCTTCTTCTCCTCAGTGGGTGCCTCATCCGGCACTATAGTGAGAAGTATCATGAACTCCTCCTCACTCTCCTGCTTAAGATTCAGTAACCTCTGTGTCAACTCATTCTGCACGGCGGATGGGAAATTTTACGGTCAAACCGCACCCAAATCGATTGAATCGATATGCTATCCCTCTCCTCCAAGGTGGTGGTGGACTCCCACCACTGCAAAGCGGCCCCCGCTAGCTTGAAGGGAGCCAGTAACTGTCTCTGCATGTCAGTACACTCATACATGCACATATGCCTCTGGATATCCTTCTTCCATTGGCTTGCGATCACAATGTCCTAACTACTCTAGAACTCCAAGGGATGCACCTTATTAAAGGCATCCCTGACCCACTCCCATGCAGTGGGAATCTGTGCTAGTAATGGCGCTATTAACTGAACCTGGGGTGGAGCCTGCTGCACCACCGCTAATGCGATATTCACCGCTTGAGCAACAATGGTGACTACTTCAGTTGCATTCATCATTCCCTGGGCCAGAGCTGATGGCTGCTCGGGCTGGGCATTCCTATCTCGGGGTGCGCATTTCGGAGGCATCTGAAATGAGAAGGAAGTTTATTAGTCTACAGTTATTATTAAATCCAAATATCTGAGGATGTAAGCGTAAACACAAGAATACAACAAACCTAAAAATAGGGCTCTATATCAAAGACGCTAAGCTGAAAGCGAAATAAGTCGTACAGATCCTAAAGGACACTAGAACCTGATGCCCTGATACCACCTGTAACACCCCACCTAATTAAATACCGGGTGATCAGTCCTTTATTAAATTAAAATCAAGGTGAACGGTATGGTTCATTTATAGCATCACTATCGAAAATAATTTTTCGTTTTAATCACCCTAATTAATTAAGCTAAGTGTCAAAACACTTATAATATTATTTGATTTATTAAATACCAACGTAAAAACTTTTTTAAGTATAAATCAGTTTAAGAATAAAATAAATACTAAGGATAACAATCATCCAAAAAAATCATGCCAACTAGATTATCCAAACCAAGTCAATAACCATAAGTAAAATCATCACGACACGAAATAAATCCCAATGAGTCTGAATACTGAAAACATAATTAAATGCAAAATCTCTAATAAGTCTAAACTAAAATAGGAAATCGAGCGACACATGCCCTAGCTATGCAGTACTAAATCAAGAGTTGAATCAAGGAAGAGGTCGTCTAGAGAAAGGGCCTGCAACTCCCACATAAGCTGCAGCACATCAAACCCAAAGAACCTACACCTGACGACCCTGTGGATAGGCACCTATAATATGTACATATATATATATATATATACAAGAGAGAGAAAGATGATAGGAAACGGGTCAGAGCCCGAGTGTAAAAAATTTTTAAAAATAGTTTAGCAAGTATTTAAAATGCTTAGCGGCTAATATAACAACCATGTTAGTACGCGGCACTCTCTTGAGAATTCTTGCCTCTCATCTAGTGTGCACGCCTACCGTACTACTAAATGCCTCATAAGTCTATCTAGCTTATCTCCCATAAATTTTATTTCGAGAAGTCACAAGACTATGAGTTTAGTTTAGAGATTAATCTCTTAATGATTTCTTACGTTACTTATGTATTTCTCAATACTGTTATAAAGTTCCCGAACACTTACTATAATTTTGGAGCATTTATTTAATATTTATCTACTTATACACACAGGATAAGAATTCCATATATATGTATATATATTAATCACTCATATAATATATATACTATCGACACCCCACATAAAATCTATGGTGCTGGCCTACTCTGCTATCAAGTCCCCGTATCTCTCGTATTAAGGGAAATACTAGTTCGGAATCACTCTCGAACTGTATTAAAACAATACACACAAAATGGAGGCGAAGCATAGTTCCAAGTCACTAAGAGGTCAGTACATACCCCTCACGTCTCTTAGGATCATCTGACTATTATTTTTAGATAGCCTGTACCAAGGAATCCTATGTTCTAAGGTACAAGTCAATATCCCCCCATAAAGGTCCCATCGAGATAAGACTGTCCCAATACGACCAATTGGGGATGCTCACCATTAGTAAGAGTAACCCTAATCCTCCAAGCTTTTAAAAATTCAGTGGCACTAAACTCATCGGTACCAGGTTCTTGGTTCTTTTCCTTATCTGCAAAAACAATTAGAGTACAAAAATAAAACACATCAGAAAAAGAACGAAGAGGAAACAACGAGCAAGGAACAGAAAAGAGAGACAATGTTATAAACCTATATACTCCTCCCCAAATGTAGGCATTTGATATCCCATGTACCTTACGCCCTCTGGTTGGGGAGGATATTGCCAATTCTTATCAATAAAGCCTTCATTCCTATAATCTTTACGAGAATCATAAAAGTTTACAACTTGAACTCGGTCAGCACTCCTAGCCTTCAAGTATAGGATTCCACCTTTGGTATGAGAAAATACATAACAAAAAAAAATTCTGCAAGCCCTAAGTTGGTCCCATACAACTCGTTTATCCTATTTACTCCATTCACAATTTTCTAAATATTTGGAGTACATTGAGCAAAAGTAATGTCAAAATATTTGAAGAAATAAAAAACAAGGGATTTGGGGGAAATGTCAACCCCCTTGAGAGACCAACAAAGTATGGATCCAATGACCATCGTCTATGGTACGAATGTTCTAAGGAATAGTAACACACTAAATATCCATTCAATCAGGGATATTGAAGCAGTTTCTCAATTCGGAAAGAGATTTATTATCAAGCATCGCCATTTTCAAATAAAACCCTAGCTATAGCTATAAAACTTTTGCAGAAGAGAAGAACTAAAGAAGCGTTAATATAAAACTTACAAGTGTTGATGAAGCCTCAAGAAATTGCTGAAGAAAGGATGCTCTGATTTTGAAGTATAAGACAAAGAGAGGAAGCTTAGAGATGAAGTACGAGTGAAAAATGACCGAAGACACTGAACTAGCGGTTAATTTACACAAGAACGGTTTTCAAATCCTTTCAAATCATGAATCGTTCTTCCCTAAAAAGATACCAACTCTTCAAATTTCTCCACAGAGACAAACGCATCCCCATCAGGCCCAAATCATGACTCAACCTCCACACGATTATTTTAGTAGAATAATAACACTTATGGATATATTCAAATTAGGTACCAAAAATCTTGGATGAAATATTCATGTACCACAGGAAAATCCGCACGCTACTCTGAGTTCCTTGAACAACTCAAACTCTGTAACAACATATCTATAAATTATACACCCTGACTTGGGGAAAAGGAATTGAAAATTAGAACCTTTGAGAGACACTTAATAAGAATAAGTAACCTCTCTGTGGACGCAGGAAAGTTGTCGAACCACGTAAATCATTATTGTGCATGTGATTTCATTTACTTTCTGACATTCGGGATTATTTTCGTAAAATCTTTCATTGTGATATTTTTTGCACTCACATTTACCATGCTAGAAGAGGCACTAAATATCATAATACCATAGTCCAACCATATATGGGTCTTCTTTTATCTTGAGCTCAATCTGGTAGCAGTGATTAGGTTCAGACTGGTTTTGGACTAGAAGGGAAGCCAGTGTTATTTCTTCGGGCATGTCGAGCATGGGGATCAAAGTTTCTAATGCACCGTCAAAGCTTTTTCTTGAGTGAGGAAGGTAATGGAAGGTGATACACTCAAATTGGGAGGCGATCTCTTCAAGATGAGCATGAAAGGGTAGGAGTATCTCGCCTTTAACTTTTCACTTTTGGAGGACTTATCCTATGATGAGAACACAGTCTCTATAGACATCGATGCATCTAATTCCTTTCTTAAGGGCAATCCTGAGACCTACAGTGCATGTTCCATACTCTGTCATGTTATTGGTGCAAGAAAAGTCCAATTTAATGGCGATGGGAGTGTAAGAATTATCGGGGGTGAATAGGAATATCCAAATACAATATCCCTACTTGTCAGTAGCTCCGTAAAAAAACATCTGTCATCTGAGATGTTCATAAGAAGCATAATGAATATCTTTATTCGAGAACTCAAAAATTTATACCTCGGGTCCTCCCATGGGATTGTCACTAAGGTAGTTCGAGATGGATCTTATTTTCATAACCTTTTGAGGAACATGTGTGATGTCGAATTCAACTAGTAACATCAAAAAACAAGTTATGCAAATGGAAAAGGTAAACTTTTTTAATAGGCGTGGCATGGGATCCATTCGGGACACCAACTTGATGGGGAATACAAGCATGTAATACCGAAGCTTCTAAGTGACCCAAACTAAGGTGACACATACCTTCTCTAATGCAGTGTAATTCACTTTGTACCCTACTAGATTTCGACTAACTTGGTAGATGGATATTTCTTTAATTGACTATTTAGTGTCTTAGGATAGCATAGCCCCTATCGCAGTGTTCGTGATAATGATATTTAGAAGGAGGGGAAGACCTTGCTATGGATGCATGGGAACTTGAGGTCGAGTAAGGCATTGATTGATCTGGCTAAAGTCTTCTTAACATACCTCGTTTTAGATTTTGGTTGAATCCTTTTGAAAAAGTTTAAAACTAGGTTCGTAGATGGAGGTTAGCTGGCTGATGAACCAATTGATGTATTGGAGTTTTCTCAAGAAATTTCAAACATATTTCTCCGTTTAAGGTGGAAATTTTTTAATAATTTCTCTAAGTTTGATAAGGCATGCTTCGATCCCTTTATCACTAACCATAAAGCCAAGGAGTTTTCCTTTCATGATGGCAAAGATGCATTTTTACAGATCGAGATGCATCTAATATTGCCGTAGTCGCTCAAAGAAATTCCTCAAGGCTGGGATGTGACGTTCTCTAGTTTTAGACTTGATGATCATATCTTCAACATATAATGTGTCCTCTTTATAGATAAGATCGTGTAGAATTGTTGTAGCTGCCCTTTGGTAGGTAGCTCTGACATTTTTAAGATCGAAAGTCATAACAAGGTAGCAAAAGGTACTTCATGTGGTAATAAAGGTAGTCGTCTCTTAGTGGTCGAGATGCATCTTGATCTAGTTGTGGACACTAATACCATCAGCAAATGACTTAAAGGTATGATTGGAACTGTTATCAATAATCACGTATATGTTCAGTAAATAGTAATCATCCTTTTGGGATACTTTGTATAGATTATGATTATTGACGCACATATGGATTTTTCTTCTTGATTTTGGCACATGGACGATGTTTACGAGCCATGTAGGATATTCGACCACAAGGATGAAGCCTACATTCAACTGTTTGACCACTTTGTCTTTGACTTTGAGGGACCGCTCAGTTAAGAGCATTCTTAATTTTTGGTTGACACGCTTTCTTTTTAAAAATGTAGGAATTTCATAATGCACGATCTTCGGGTCAATGCCAGGCATGTAGTTGTAGGACCATGCAAAGATGTCCATGAATTCTTTCAAAAGTTCTTCGAATTACAACCACTAATGTTCATCATGAGTGGACCCTATCCTAATCTCTCGAGGATTGCCACCAATTGAGATTAATAATAATAGTCTCATCATCATTAGTTTGAACGCGATTATGTTATTAATTTTTTTTCCTTTTGAAATCAGTTAAGAATTATTCATTCATTAGATCATATTCATCAATTGTTTGATTAGAATCAATACAATTAATATAAGGCACAATAAGATACTCAAAATCTTCATTCATTTCATTAGACACATTTTTTTGGAAATACATCAACGATAACCTTATCAAAGGAGGTCTCATTTATAATTATATCAGTAATAGAAATAGAGGGGATAGACTTAGGTTCATTTTATAAGGTTTGAACAACGGGGTTCAAGATGGTCAAATCTTGGATAATAGGAACATCGTGCCAGTTTAGCAAGAACATTATCAAAGGAGGTCTCATTTATAATCATATCAGTAATAAAAAAGAGAGGGGATAGACTTAGGTTCATTTTGTAAGGTTTGAACAACGGGGTTCGAGATGGTCAGAGCTTGGATAACAGGAACATCGTGCCAGTTTAGGAGCAACTTTTTAGTAGGGATAATCTTGGCAGAGGGATCAGATGGCTCAGCCTTAGTGCAGATCATGCAGATAATTAGCCCTAATGTATGGAGACCAAATGACTCATCATTGTCAATGCCATTAAATTTTTTAATGCTTTTCGCAAATTTGATGGCTAAGGGTTTCACCTCACTTCAGTCTAGGTGACTTTGTCTCCAAAGAAGATTTCTAATCCCGGTTTAATTTTTTCCCTAATTGGGTCGAACCACGGTTCGATAAAACCACAAAAGAGGAAGCCTTCCTATTCCTTGATAAATTGTTCATTTAATGAGTTTCCTAGGATTATCATTTTCATTTTCAAGATTTTCTTCTGATACGACTCGAAGAGTGCTATGAGTTCATCTGGTGATTATTGGTAACCCATACCACATGGGGGAAGCTTATTTTATAAATATTAATTCAAGAATCCTTTGTTAAAGGCGTCCAATCCCAATTCGGGGCATGGAATGCATATTTTTGAACATCTGGATCACATTGACGTTTCCATGCAAGCTGTGCTCTGGGTATACTCGATCTTTAAAATTATGACCGATCTAAACATGAAGTGGATCAATCTTGAAACTCGAGAGGAGAATATCATTATCCCCATGCTAAATTTCCAGAATGGTATTACTTGTGCCGATGCCATGAGTTATTGTAGGAGGGTAGTGAGACTGGGGTCTATGAATAACTGGAAAGGGTGAGGCGTGACCCACTCCAATGGATGTTGTCTACAAGGTCTTCAAGGTCTCCTGGTGCAACTTCTGAAGAAAACTTCTCCTTTTGGTAACAATGGAACTCAAGCTTCAACTCACTCCCCGCGAGAAGATGAACTTTCACAGCAAAAATAGTAATTTTCTCAAGGGAAACACCTGAGAGTGATGACTGTCAGTGGGGAGTGAAGGAACAAGGCACTCAGCACTAAGAGAATGAGCAGGGAGAGAATACTTAGGTAGGTCTGGTGATATTTTGGCAGAGTAACAGTGCAATTTGTCTTGTCTATTTTTCATCTCTATGACCTTGCCCAGGGGTCCTATTTATACTTGGGCACTGAGGCTGGATTGGCACTTTTGGCACCAAAACTTAGAGGGTTAGTGAGGGACAAAGTCTATAGTGTACTATTTGTCCCTACCTGCAGGCAGGTCTGCTTGTCCCCTCTGGCAGATGCCCCCTGGCGCCGACCAAAGTTCAAAAGTAAATATGTCTTCTAATGGAGACAAAATATCTGATTTGCTAAATATCTTTTGAAACGGTAACTTTGATACAAACTTTGTAAACTTGAGGGGGGGTCTCGAGGACCACCTCCTTTAAAATATTTGCAAGCTTGAGGGGGGTCTCGAGGACCCCCTTCTAAAATCATTTTTCTTGAGAGGGGTTTAGAGGACCCTCTCCTCTAAAATCATTTTATAAACAGTTATTTTCTTGTGAGCAGCCAGCCCTTTGGCTGCTCGCTTCACTTGTGACTAAGTGTGAGGTGTGTGAGGACTGGGTGACCCTAGGGTATCCTACTAGTATTCTCTCAATCCTATAGTGCTAAGTGATTGAGCTTGCTCAACATACCTTGTCCCTCAGCCGCCAAGCCAAAACTCCCAGGAGGTCCCAACGCGCCTGTTCGAGCCCTGCTTGCTCGACTAGGCAACCTGTACAAGAAAGTAAAGTGTTAGTGATGTTTTTCATTTAGAGACTGATGTTTCATGATGAGGAGTTGCTTGTGATAGCTACTCCCTCAATATGAGTTTCTGCCGAAACCCTTGTAGCGGCACTTCTCGAATAATATTTCTGCAGTGACCCTTGCTGTATTGGCGCTGTCGCTTGCAGTGGCGCTGACCCTTGCAGTGGCGTTGACACTTGCAGCGGCATCGACCCTTGCAGCGGCGTTGACCCTTGCAGCGGCGTTGGCGCTTGAAGCGGCGCTGACCCTTGCAGCGGCGCAGACACTTGCAGTGGCGCTGATCCTAGTGACGCTGACTCTTGCAGCGGCATTGACACTTGTAACGGCGCTGACCCTTGTAGTGGCGTAGACACTTGCAGCGGCGCTGGCACTTGAAGCGGCGCTGGCCCTTACAGCGGCGCAGACACTTGCAGCGACACTGGCACCTGAGGCGGCGCAGAAACTTGCAGTGGAGCTGGCCCTTGCAACGGGGCACACACTTGCAGCGGCGCTGACACTTGAAGGGGCACTGACCCTTGCGGCGGTGCAGACACTTGCAGCGACGCTGACCCTTGCAGTGACGCTGACTCTTGCAGCGGCGCTGACACTCGCAGCGGCGCTGACACTCGCAGTGGCGCTGACACTTGCAGCGGCGCTGACACTTTCAGCGGCGCTGACCCTTATAGCGGCGCTGACACTTGCAGCGGCGCAAACACTTGCAGCGGCTCTGGCACTTTTAGTGACGCTGACGCTCGCAGCGGCGCTGACGCTCGCAGCGGCGCTGACGCTCACAGCGGTGCAAACACTTTCAGCGGCGCTGACCCTTGCAACGACGCTGACCCTTGCAGCGGCGCTGATGCTCGCAGCGGCGCTGACCCTTGCAGTAGCACTGACACCTTCAGCGGCGCTGACCCTTGCAGTGTATCAGCGCCGCTGCAAGGGTCAGCGCCGCTGCAAGGGTCTGCGCCACTGAAAGTGTCAGCGCCACTGCAAGTGTTAGAGCCGCTACAAGGGTCAGCGCCGTTGCAAGGGTCAGCGCCGCTGAAAGCGTCAGCACCGCTGCCAGCGTCAGCGCCCCTGTGAGCGTCAGCGCCGCTTCAAGTGCCAGCGCCACTTCAAGTGCCAGTACCGCTGCAAGTGTCAACGCCGCTGCAAGAGTCAACGTCACTAGGGCCTGCGCCGCTGCAAGTGTCTGCGCTGCCGCAAGGGTCAGCGTCGCTTCAAGTGCCAGCGCCGCTGTAAGTGTCTGCACCGCTGCAAGGGTCAGCGCCGCTGAAAAAGTCAGCGCCGCTGCAAGTGTCAGCGCCGCTACGAGTGTCAGCGCCGCTGCGAGGGTCAGCGTCGCCGCTAGCGTCAGCGCAGCTTCAAGTGCCAGCGCCACTGCAAGTGTCAGCGTCGCTGGAAGAGTCAATGTCACTAGGGTCAGCGCCGCTTCAAGGGTCAGCACCGCTGCAAGTGTCAGCGCCACTTCAAGGTCCAGCGCCGTTGCAAATGTCTGCGCCGCTGCAAGTGCCAGCGCCGCTGCAAGTGTCTACGCCACAGCAAGTGTCAGCGCCGCTTCAAGGTCACCCAGTCCTCACACACCTCACACTTAGTCACAAGTGAAGTGAGCAGCCAAAGGGCTGGCTGCTCACAAGAAAAGAACTGTCTATAAAATGATTTTAGAGGAGAGGGTCTTCTAAACCCATCTCAAGAAAAATGATTTTAGAAGGGGGCCCTCTAGACCCCCCTCAAGCTTGCAAATATTTTAGAGGAGGTGGTCCTCGAGACCCCCCTCAAGTTTACAAAGTTTGTATCAAAGTTACCGTTTCAAAAGATATTTAGAAAATCAAATATTTTGTCTCCATTAGAAGACATATTTGCTTTTGAACTTTGGTCCGCGCCAGGGGGCATCTGCCAGAGGGGACAAGCAGACCTGCCTGCAGGTAGGGACAAATAGTACATTGCAGACTTTGTCCCTCACCAACCCTCTAAGTTTTGGCGCCAAAAGTGCCAACCCAGCCTTAGTGCCCAAGTATAAATAGGACCCCTGGGCAAGGTCATAGAGATGAAAAATAGACAAGAAAAATTGCACTGTTACTCTGCCAAAATATCACCAGACCTACCTAAGTATTCTCTCCCTGCTCATTCTCTTAGTGCTGAGTGCCTTGTTCCTTCACTCCCCACTGACAGCCATCACTCTCGGGTGTTTCCCTTGAGAAAATTACTATTTTTGCTCTGAAAGTTCATCTTATTGCAGGGAGTGAGTTGAAGCTTGAGTTCCATTGTTACCAGAAGGAGAAGTTTTCTTTAGAAGTTACACCAGGAGACCTTGAAGACCTTGCAGGCAGCGTCCATTGGAGTGGGTCACGCCTCACCCTTTCCAGTTATTCATAGACCCCAGTCTCACTACCCTCCTACATTTGGCGACTCTGCTGGGGGAGGTATCCTCACTTCCGTGGACAAAGAAGGTTATAAGGTTTCTAAGCAGCTGGTCTTGGAAGACACTATATCTGGAAATGGAGTTCAGAATGACCAGAACACCCAAAAGGAGGTGGTAGTGATCGGAGCTACAGAACCTGCTCCTCATGGAGGACATACTAGTGCAACAACAGTTGCTCCATTGACAGCAGCAGCCCCCTCTGCAGGGGGCAGCCTCTGCAGCATCAACAATAGTGGAGCTGGCTCCGCTACGAGTGGCGGTGCCGGAACAAATAGTTATACCAGTGGTGATTCCCACGGGAGAAAGCAGCGGTGCCAGAGGTGGCGCCGAAAAAATAAAAATAAAAGTGATGGCCGAGTAACCCTCTAAAAAAAGAGGATTCAAGGACACCTTAAAAGAGAGACTACTCACTTGCAGGACATATCTTACTCCCCATCAGCTAAGTAAACTACCTTGCTTTATAACTTGTTGAATATGTTCATTTCACAAGTCTTTGTTTATGTTTTACTAAGCATTTCATATATATGCCAAATGATTTAGTTGGTAAAAAAAAAAGTCACACATGCTATAATTTCTTAAGATGCCCAATGATAAAATTCAAGAACATCCATAATAGTTCTTTGTTGGTATAGCGCACTCAAAAAAATCCATAATTAATTTTATGGATTTTATCCACATAAATGTTTGATATTTTCTACAGTCACATGTCCTCTTATTAAATATTATGAATCTTAAAAAAGACAGTCAGAGCATACTGTTTATTATTTTATTTATGTTATAATAAATAAAATAATATAAAATAGAGAGGCAAAGACCGATTCAAGTGGAATCATCCGTTGATTATGGCAAGCATTGGTGTAATTACATCGAGCTTTTTGAGTACATTTATTATACTCATAATAATACCATGTATTGAGACAAGTCTAAAAAGTATACACAAGTTGATTAAAAATAAATGTTAGCGTCTTTATAGATATCCTCTGTCAAGATGCTTTATCACAAAAGGATGAGTTGCTCGATAATTAAATAAAATATAAAACCAGCTGAGCCTAGTTTGGGTTGCTCGATAGTTAAAAAAAAGACCCACTAGCCAACCTATCGCCAAGTACCCTGGTCAATTTATCACCAAGATCCCCCTTCCAAATGAGAAATACCTCTGACGCGGAATTAGAACGGGTGTCTGACGAGGAAACCCCAGACCCTCGTGTCTAAAAATTCATCACGAAGAACCCATGACAACAGTAGTTATTGGCGAGGGACCCTTGACAATGGGTCCCATAGTTAAAGTTCTGTTCGATGAATAACCCATAAATCATAACCCAGTCGCGCGTGAGGAACCCCAAGCATTGAGGGGATGCGTACAGACGAGGAACCCTCGCTAGCGGCGAGGATCCCAATAGGCGAGGAACCCCTGAGCATTGAGGGAATACAAGAATCAAAGACTCATTAGAATCAGTCGAGGAACCCTCAAATTGAAAACCAACAGCGGTCACGAGGGACCCTCATAAAAATTTATTTTCGATGAGGAATCCAAAGATCTCAAACTATCCTCAGTTAACAAGGGTCGCGAGGAACCCTTTTCGACCAACACAGATCGCGAGGAACCCATAAGTCCTAATTTCGCGACTAAAGAAACCTTGGCTTGAAAAGAGGCATGCGAGGAACTCCCCTGTAGCTCAACAATCATACCTGATGTTTGGGGATGTTCCCCAAACTTGACAACGTGGGCGAGTAACCCCTGGTGCCATGGCCGGCGTCGAGGAGTCCCTAGAGGTCCTCGACCCCAAAAACGGGCCCACTTTTAAGATTCGCAAGGCGTCGTTTCCTTCACACCATCATCCAAAAAAAAATGAGGCACAGGAGAAAGGAACAGCGGAGTCGTTGACTGTAATGGTTGCGGCGGTGGCTCCGGGTGTTGATATCTTATACAGAAACTTGTGATAGAGATATTACAATAAAAAGGGGGGTGGGGGCGAGCAAGAAACTAAAAGATCCCTCTATCTCACACGCGGCCACGCCTTGGGCTTTAGAGCTTATAATGAAGAAAAAGAGATAATGGCGTAATAGAAAATGAAAAGAAGGGGCGAGAAGGTTTTCTTCAGCGTGCGAGGAACCCAACAGAAATAGGTGTGTATTTTTTTTTAAGAAGACGAGTAACCCAAGATAAGGAACCCAACAGCTGTCTTCTCACAATATATTTCTAAAGCTACAAAAGAAATATTAAGGGTTTAAAAAAGTTAAGTGTGCGAGGAACCCACTACGAACCCAGTACTAATATATATATATATATATATATATATATATATATATATATATATATTAGTAGCACAAAAATGTATTAGAGCGAGACACTCTAATTTCCTACCAGTCTCTCGAAGCATGATTCTTTTATGAACTCGTCTACTTTATTGGATGTAAAAGAAAAGAAAAAATGGGGGGTTCTAAGAAATGCACAAATAATTCTCCCTGTTTCGAGTATGGGTAAACAATTTTAAAATTTGAGTTTAAAAATAACCCTCTCGTCTATTTTATGACATTTTAAAAAAGGGAGTTTGTAAATTTAGAGGTTGCTTGAAGTTATGACCCGAGCGTTTATGTAACCAGAGGTTGCTCGAATTTATAATCCAAGTTTGTACACTTGAGTGCACAAGAATAGTGTTGCCCAAAGTCATAACTTCCATATTTGCGTGTTTTAACAAAGTTATTTTAGGAATATTCAAGCTTTGATCGATAATCCTAAAATCCTTAGATTTATTTATTCAGAATAGTTCATTTGAGTAATTTCACATTTCATTAATGATAAATAGTTTGAATAAGAGTAATTCATTATGTGAAGAAAGATAAGATCTCTTAATCCTTTATTCAAACATGTTTGCCCCATTTGTGCAAAGTACAAATGACTTTGAAAGTATTTATTACTTTACCACGGGCATTATTTTTTTAGTCATATTAATTGTTTGAAATGTCCACTGTTGATATGCGTTTCAAAAAGTTATGTTGTGCAGCTAAAAGATCATAGTTGCTTTAGTGGACATTTTATTCTCTCGCATGCTTGGATTCAAGCAGTGGGGCTAGCAAGCAGATGTATGAAGCCTTGATAAAAGGTTCAAGTCTCAAATTGACTTTATGGAAGTATACTTGACTCCAACATGCTTCATGAGCATTATCACTTAATGTGGAAGGCAAGATCTAGTAACAAAAAGTATGAGGTATCAATTATACCTTCTTAGCAAAGTTTATGAAATGACAAGTTATTCTATATGGGTTAAGGTGCCTCCCTATACATTTTGTACTCGGTAGTATATCTCCACCTAATAAAATAAGGCAATAGGGGTGATAACACAAAAAATATTTATAAAAGTATAAACAAAAGTTGCGCCGGTTGAGCACCTAAGGCTCCATGGGCACTCGGAGCGCTCACAATCTTGAGCAAGGGCCTAATATAAATATAAGGTGCTCCAGATGAGCACCTTAGGCTCCAAGGGCACCGGAGCGCTCGCAATCTTGAGCAAGTGCCAAATATAAATATAAATATAAGGCACGACAGTGTAGTACCTAAGGCTCCAAGGGCATCGGATCGCTCACAATATTGAGCAATTGCCAAGTATAAGTATAGGTGCGATTGTTTAGCACCTAAGGCTCCAAGGGCACCGGAGCGCTCACAGTCTTGAGCAAGTGCCAAGTATAAACATAAGGTGATCCAAATGAGAACCTAAGGCTCCAAGGGTACCGGAGCGCTCACATTCTTGAGCAAGTGCCAAGCATAAATATAAAGTGTGCCAGTTGAGCACCTAAGGCTGCAAGGGCACCGGAGCGCTCACAATACTGAGCAAATGCCAAGTATAAGTATATGTGCGACAGTTTAGCACCTAAGGCTCCAAGGGCACCGAAGCACTCACAGTCTTGAGCAAGTGCCAAGTATAAACATAAGGTGCTTTAGATGAGCACATAAGGCTCCAAGGGCACCGGAGCGCTCACAGTCTTGAGCAAGTGCCAAGTATAAATATGAGGTGCGCCAGTTGAGCACCTAAGGCTCCAAGGGCACCAAAGCGCTCACAGTCTTTAGCAAGTGCCTTGTATAAATATAAGGTGCGCCAGTTAAGAACCTAAGGATCCTAGGGAACCAGAGCGCTCACAGTCTTGAGCAAGTGCCAAGTATTAATATAAGGTGCGCCAGTTGAGCACCTAAGGCTCCAAGGGCATCGGAGTGCTCACAGTCTTGAGGAAATGCCACGTACAAACGTAAGGTGCTCCAGATGAGCACCTAAGGCTCCAAGGGCACCAGAGCGCTCACAGTCTTGAGCAAGTGCCTAGTATAAATATAAAGTGCACCAGTTGAGCACCTAAGATTCTAAGGGCACCGGAGCGCCCACAGTCTTGAGCAAGTATCAAGTATAAATATAAGGTGCGCCAGTTGAGCACCTAAGGCTCTAAGGGCACCGAAGTGCTCACAGTCTTGAGCAAGAGTCAAGTATAAATATAAGGTGCGACAGTTTAGCACCTAAGGCTCCAAGGGCACCGGAGTGCTCACAGTCTTGAGAAACTGCCAAGTATAAATAAAAGGAACGACAGTTTCGTGCACAAGTCTCTCGACATTACAAGACACTTCTGCACAAGGGGGCTAATATTGAGAAGTCGTCAAGCAAGTGAACAAATAGTAAAATAACTTGGAGTGTGGGGTTCCACTTATAGTGGCTCCACCTGACCAAGATTGCAAGTTTGACAGAAAATAGCCTAGGGCGAGGGGATCCACCTTAAGTGCCCTCTCTTCCCAAACTTGATGCCACAGAAGAAGGCAAAGGGAGAGGGGCCCACCGTGAGTAACCCCTCCGCCCAAAATGAAAGGCCACAGAAGAAGGCCAAGGGCGAGGGGCTCACTGCGAGTAACCCCTCCGCCCAAGATAGAAGGCCACAGAAGAAGACCAAGGGCGAGGGGCTCACCGCGAGTAACCCATCCGCCCAAGATAGAAGGTCACAGAATAAGGCCAAGGGCAAGGGGCTCACCGTGAGTAACCACTTCGCCCAAGATAGAAGGCCACAGAAGAAGGCCAAGGGCGAGGGGCTCACCGCGAGTAACCCCTCCGCCCAAGATAGAAGGCCACAGAAGAAGGCCGAGGGTGAGGGACTCACCGCGAGTAACCCCTCCGCCCAAAATAGAAGGCCGTAGAAGAAGGCCAAGGGCGAGGGGCTCACCACGACTAACCTCTCCGCCCAAGATAGAAGGCCACAGAAGAAGGCCAAGGGCGAGGAGACCCCTTCGCCCAAGATAAAAGGCCAAGAGCGAGGGGCTCACCGAGAGTAACCCCTCCGCCTCAGATAGAAGGCCACAGAAGAAGGCCAAGGGCGAGGGGCTCACCGCGGGTAACCCCTTCGCCCAAGATGAAAGGCCCCAGAAGAAGGCCAAGGGCGAGGGGCTCACCGCGAGTAACCACTCCGCCCAAGAAAGAAGGCCACAGAATAAGGCCAAGGGCGAGGGGCTCACCGCGAACAACCACTCCGCCCAAAATGGAAGGCCACAGAAGAAGGCCAAGGGCGAGAGGCTCACGACGAGAAACCCCTCCGCCCAAAATGGAAGGTCGCAGAAGAAGGCCAAGGGTGAGGGGCTCACCGCGAGCAACCCCTCCACCCAAGATAAAAGGCCACAGAAAAAGGCCAAGGGCGAGGGGCTCACCGCGAGCAACCCCTCCACCCAAGATATAAGGCCACAGAAGAAGGCCAAGGGCGAGGGGCTCACCGCGAGCAACCCTTTCTCCCAAGATGGAAGGCCACAGAAGAAGGCCAAGGGTGAGGGGCTCACGGCGCGCAACCCCTCCGCCCTAGAATAAAAGGCCACAGAAGCAGGCCAAGAACGAGGGGCTCACCGCGAGTAACCCCCCTGCCCAAGTTAATACCCAGATAAGGAGGTCCACTATAAGTGGCCTCATCTACAAAACTTGGGATGAAGTGACAGGACATTTAATGAACCTAAGGGGGAATGATGAAGGAACCCTAGGGTCCCCCAAAATAAAAAAATAAAAATCGACTTTATGGCGTACAAAGCTTTTTTGGTCTACCCAACCTAAAAAATTTTTGCACGAGGGGCTAATGTATAAGGGTGTCTACCTATAAAAAAGTAAAAATATTATTTTATTAGAAATACTGAGAAAAAACCCAGGGTCCCGGCAGAAACTCATATTGAGCAGGAACCCCCCCGGGGTCCCGGCAGAAACTCATATTGGGCAGGAACCCCCCAGGGTCCCGACATAAACTCATATTCAGCAGGAACGCCCAGCGCCACTGCAAGTATCAGCGCCGCTGCAAGGGTCAGCGCCGCTAAAAGTGTCGGCGCCACTATAAGTGTCAGCGCCGCTGCAAGGGTCAGCGCCGCTGAAAGTGTCAGCGCCGCTGCGAGCGTCAGTGCCGCTTCAAGTGCCAACGCCGCTTCAAGTTCCAGCGCCGCTACAAGTGTCAACGCCGCTGCAAGAGTCAGCGTCACTAGGGCCTGCACCGCTGCAAGTGTCTGCGCCACCGCAAGAGTCAGCGCCGCTGCAAGTGTCAGTGCCGCTGCGAGCATCAGCGCCGCTTCAAGTGCCAGCGCCGCTGTAAGAGTTAGCGTCACTAGGGTCAGCGCCGCTGTAAGGGTCAGCGCCACTGCAAGTGTCTGCGCCGCCGCAAGGGTCAGCACCGCCGCAAGTGCCAGCGCCGCTGCAAGGGCCAGTGCCGCTTGAAGTGTCTGTGCCGCCGCAAGGGTCATTGCCGCTTCAAGTGCCAGCGTCGCTGCAAGTGTCTGCGTCGCTGTAAGGGCCAGCGCCGCTGCAAGGGTCAGCGCCACTGCAAGTGCCAGCGCCGCTGCAAGTGTCTACGCCACTGCAAGGGTCAGCGCCGCTGCAAGTGTCAGCGCCGCTTCAAGGGTCAGCGTCGCTTCAAGGGTCAGCGCCGCTTCAAGTGCCAGCGCCGCTGCCAGTGTCAGCGCCGCTGTAAGTGTTAACGCCGCTGCAAGAGTCAGCATCACTAGGGTCAGCGCCGCTTCAAGCGCCAGCGCCGCTGTAAGTGTCTGCACCGCTGCAAGGGCCAGCGCCGCTGCAAGTGTTTGTGCCGCTGCAAGGGTCAGCGCCGCTTCAAGTGTTGGCGCCACTGCAAGTGTCAGCGTTGCTGTAAGTGTCAACGCCACTGCAAGGGTCAGCGCCACTGCAAGCGTCTACGCCACTACAGCAAGGGTTACTGCAGAAATATTATTCGAGAAGTGCCGCTACAAGGTTTTCGGCATAAACTCATATTGAGGGAGTAGCTATCACAAGCAAATCCTCATCATGAAACATCAGTCTCTAAATGAACAACATCACTAACACTTTACTTTCTTGTACAGATTGCCTAGTCGAGCAAGCAGGGCTCGAACAGGCGCGTTGGGACCTCCTGGGAGTTTTGGCTTGGCGGCTGAGGGACAAGGTATGTTGAGCAAGCTCAACCACTTAGCACTATAAGATTGAGAGAATACTAGTAGGAGACCCTAAGGTCACCCAGTCCTCACACACCTCACACTTAGTCACAAGTGAAGTGAGCAGCCAAAGGGCTGGCTGCTCACAAGAAAAGAACTGTCTATAAAATGATTTTAGAGGAGAGGGTCTTCTAAACCCATCTCAAGAAAAATGATTTTAGAAGGGGGCCCTCTAGACCCCCCTCAAGCTTGTAAATATTTTAGAGGAGGTGGTCCTCGAGACCCCCCCTCAAGTTTACAAAGTTTGTATCTAAGTTACCGTTTCAAAAGATATTTAGCAAATCAGATATTTTGTCTCCATTAGAAGACATATTTGCTTTTGAACTTTGGTCGGCGCCAGGGGGCATCTGCCAGAGGGGACAAGCAGACCTGCCTGCAGGTAGGGACAAATAGTACACTGCAGACTTTGTCCCTCACCAACCCTCTAAGTTTTGGCGCCAAAAGTGCCAACCCAGCCTTAGTGCCCAAGTATAAATAGGACCCCTGGGCAAGGTCATAGAGATGAAAAATAGACAAGAAAAATTGCACTGTTACTCTGCCAAAATATCACCAGAACTACCTAAGTATTCTCTCCCTGCTCATTCTCTTAGTGCTGAGTGCCTTGTTCCTTCACTCCCCACTGACAACCATCACTCTCGGGTGTTTCCCTTGAGAAAATTACTATTTTTGCTGTGAAAGTTCATCTTCTTGCAGGGAGTGAGTTGAAACTTGAGTTCCATTATTACCAGAAGGAGAAGTTTTCTTCAGAAGTTTCACCAGGAGACCTTGAAGACCTTGCAGGCAGTGTCCATTGGAGTGGGTCACGCCTCACCCTTTCCAGTTATTCATAGATCCCAGTCTCACTACCCTCCTACAGTTATCATTATAACTGATGATAGTGATGACAGGTTTCTTTGGCAAATAATTTCTGCTTTTGATGGAGGGAGGAGGACACACCTCCAATACTATGAAGGTAAGGACAACCATGGATCAAGTTAAAACATGATGGTATATCGATGAACTGAAACTCGATTTAGGGGCATATAAGACTATCCCCCAGCATGAGTTTTATTGAACCCATAACCTCTCGACGAGTGTTATCATAGGAGCGCACGACGGCAGAAGTGGGGGATGCGATCACTGAATTTTATCCCCAGACAATTGAGAGTTATTAATGGACTGACATTCAGAGCGGACCCATTATCGACAAATTCTAAAAGAACCATCTTTCCTATGATTTTTACTAATATGTTGAGAGCATAATTGTGGTTAGGACAAATCTTAGGAATTTCCTCGTCGGCAAAGGAGATCAGTCTCATTGTGGTCAGAGATCCAACCATGTGGATGACTTTTTTAGGAGTAGGAGGAGGACGAATCATGGGTTCTGTGATGATCTTGATCAAAGAGTTTTTATGTAATGGGGAGGATGTGAAAAGCCCTCATAAAGTATGTTAGCTTGGATAATCTTGAGTTGTTCAAGGACTTCACTTTCATCGACCGACATTTTTGGCACTAGGAGTTCTTCCATGAATCATTTTTCTTTATCCATACTAGTGCTCACTGATGGAAGAGTCAGGTATTTTTAGTATCGCTCTGATTGAGTCATATGATTTATGGATGCGGGGAAGAATCGAAATCCTGTGTCTTTTTCCACCTCTGGCATAATGGATACCTCATTAATTATAGCTAGAAACTCTTCAAAAGAAATCATCCCACATATGGAGGAAACCGTGTCAACATCCTTATTATCTGGTTCATAATTTTAACGATCTGAATCATCGCCACACCCAGTGGAAAAAATATTATCTTTCCATGAGAAATCTATGCACTCCATGACTTCAACGACTTTATATTTTTTTCCCTTAACAAACTCATCGGACATGACCTGCATGATACTATCCAAGATGAATTATTCTGCTGACACAAACTAATCGTCAGATTGCGGGGCCCATTCTTAGGCTTTCATGTATACATCACTGATTTTTCACAACTGCCTTTTTCTAGGGTCATCCCTGGTGGTAATGTTATCCTAAAGTCCCCGAATTAATTCAAAATAGTTGGTAACTCCATGCTCCCTATTTCTGATCGAGTTTAAACAGTGATTCAGGCCCTTACCATGAGAGAAAAGGCTTAGTATGATGCATTTCCCGGGTGTATAAGGAAACAGGGACACATTTTAGGGATTTAGGGGGGTTGGCAGATGGATCGGGTGTATTAAGGGGCTAAATTCTGGGGAAAGAATCAAAATCTGTATTTTCCTCTGGAAGAATGGCATTCACCCTGGTTCGATGTGTTGGCAGAGGGTTTTGAGCAGTATTGGGTTTAGGATTTGCTGGAGGGGCAATGACCCCCTTATCAATAAGGCCTTGAATGACGTTCTTCAGATGTAAACATTGGTCAATGGTGTGCTCGGTGATTTGGTGAAAATCATAATCAGCGTCGTGCTTGAAGTTCCTTGTAAGTGGGTTTGGTAATGGGAGTCATTCCAACATCTTGATGAAGTTTTGATACAGAAGACCGTGATAAATCTTTGATAGGGGAGCATCGAGTTTGGTGAATTCTCTTTTGACCGGTGCAGGACGATCTTCGGGTGTCCTTGAGGTAGCAAGTTAAGAAATATTATTGATAGTTGAGATATAATTGCTAGTAGGCTTATTAAAGTTATGGGGATTGTTCTGCCTTATTGGTCTCTTTGGCACAAACTCAACTTTCTGATTGATAACCCCTTCTTCGATCTCTACTTTGCCTCCCGAAGGGCTCTGAAATGAGGGTAGTACTGGCTTCTTATAGTGGTTCGAATATGCGACAGGAAATTTGTCTTCATAATGCCCACTTATTCTTCCTCGGACGATCGATTTATCATGATAATGACCTTTTATCTCTATCTTTCAATAAAGATGCTGACTGATTCCTCAAGATTCTTCTTGAGTAGCTCAAGGTCTCAGTGAGTGAATCTAGCTCCTCATTGTCTTTTTATCAGGTCAATTCTCGGGCTCCACCCTCCTAATTACGATTCTGGATTCTTATAGTGACAAAAACCATCGAAGAGCACTTTCTTTAAGAGTATGCTGGAACATTTGCACCATTATTTCATCGGATATGCCAAGTAGAACCATAGCACAATGATAGCTACAAAGGTATAAAATGGTAGGTCTAGTAGCTCCAAAATTTTGATGTATGGCATCTTGAACTTTTCAGGCAATTGAGCTTTCAAGTAGGGGGACATATGGGTGTTATTACGTAGGATATGGGATCGCACCTAAGAGGGAAAATAATTTTCATGTTTATTCTAGTGGGATAAGAATATTTTTGGTATTTTTTGATAAGAGGAGAAAATATTTTTGGTATTTTTATAGAAAAAAGGGAGAAAGGAATATTCCCTAATAGTTATTATTATTAGCTTTCACTTGTATTATATTCATCCTAGGGTGCAAATGAAATGTTGGACATGGTTTGCACCTGGGAAAAGGTGGGATACGCGATGCAGGATACATTTTGACATGTTTCCAGACTCAGAGATAGGGTCCTATTTGCAAAAAATGGGTGAAATAGAATAGAAGTTTGGGCGGCAAGACGACCTGAAATTTCGAAAAAGTTTCGCATTGAAATCAGGCAACTAGGTATGAGTGTCCTAAGGTAAACACCTATATGAGGTTGATATATTAGGAGGTTAGTGGAAATATTCCCTTCTTTGGCATGACTTCCACCATATACCTCTTGCCTATGAAGGAAATTATTCATCGGTATGTGTAAATAAGCCATTTTAACATACCTGAGTGTACATGAATTGCCTCACAATATACCTTATGAAGATGGTACGTGTGAGAGAGAATTCCATATACTCTACATACGTGAATGGGTTCCTTACTATATACCTCCCGTCATGAGTTCGGTCAATATGTACGATGCGGGGAAACCGTTCGATGTACATTGAAGTGCTAAGAAAGGTGGGAATCATATCTCTTAGGTTAAACAGGCCCTATAGAGCTAGTGATTAGGCATAAATTCTTTCGATTTATCCCCATAATTAAGAGAATTTTAGTTCCCTAGGATGTGTAATTTGTATTGATTTATCTCATATACTTCCTATTGACATCTTCAATCGAGTGCATCGAGTTTCCTGTATTTTGCGTACATTTTGCAGATATTTTATGCAAGTGAAGAAAAGAGAAAATTCAAAATCAAGAGAGAAAGAACATAAGAAAATTCATGGGCAAAATAATAATTTTACACCAGGAATCCGAACACAGAACCTACGGAAAGCTGAAGACCTCAAGTCCATGAGCACGTAGGAAGAAAAGGCATCCAAATCTGAGTCCTGGGTGAAAAGTTATGAAACTTTGAAGTTGAGAAGAAATCAAGGAGAAAAAGGAAGAAAAATATAATATCACAGAACCGAACCGATGAAATGATCACCGAACCAGTTCGCCACACGATTAGCACCAAACTGAATCGATGAATAAGAAGTAGAACCGGTTCCCCAAACTGGTATCCACCGAACTAGTTCGCCCCAGTAAAGAAGGAGAACCGAACCGATTCACCTAGATGGATTTTTTATTCTTTATTCCTCAAAAATAGAGTTTTGCATAGTGCAAACACTTAAAATAACGTGATGTATTTATTCTTTTGTCATACTAGACATTATAGGTCTTCTTTTTAGTTAGTTTTGAGAGGTTTTTGAAGCCAAGAAGAATAGGTTTCATATTATTCAATATTTTCTTCATCAATTTGAATTAATTCAAGGTGCTTTTTCATTCCAAGTAATACTTTCTTCATTGCTTTCAATTGCTTTCATATTTTCAGTAGGTGATTCATTCTTTCTTGGTTGAATTTTTTTCTTTGCATGTTTAATCTCACTTTTTGCGTAATTATGATTTCTTGTTACATAGAGTTCTTATTTGAACATTATTTCGCAATGCCTGGCTAGATTTCTAATGGTTAGAATGAATGAACCCAATCCGACGTGGTTTGCATGAATATAAAAGTAATTCCTTGAATTAAATAAATGATTGAATCGTGTTGATTAGTTGTTACAATCATCGTAAGACTTTTAAACTCATTTGCCCTAGGTAATTAGGGCTTTTAAGAGTGCGACGAGCATGTCAGCTATTTCAACACCGCTTTATTTATATTCTTGATTATGTATGATGCGGGCCTGTACCCTCATATATGTAACGCTTGAAATTAATAAAGTTCGTGGTTTAATTAATTATTTAATTCACAATTAGTTTTTATATCCAGTAAACATACTAGGGTTCGGGGGATTATAGTCTAACCTAATTTTCTCCTTCATATTAATCAATTCGTAGTTTGTTTAATTCTACATACGTGGTTTAATTACTAGTTCAAATAATTTTCATTTAGTTAGTAGATAAATCTCAAAATTCATCACCTTTTCCTTTCTTTTTCTGAGTCAGTTTAGGTTTAAGAATCTTTCCTATTTGTCATTACATTCTACATCCTATTTCCGTGAGGATTTGACCCCGTCTTATCGGGTTTATTACTTAAGCGACTGGTTTGCACTTGAACCGTAATTAGCACGCACTAGACTCACATTTTGAGTCGCGTCAAGTTTTTGGCGCCGTTGTTGAGGATCTGGGTAGAACTTTAGGTTGGGTCGAGTTAATTTAAAATTTGACTCCAATTCTTAAAAAGCAAAAACAAATCATAAAATCTAAAATCTAAAAAAAAATTCAGAAAAGTAAAAAAAAAAAAAATATAGCATCTCTCAAAGTCCTTTCATGCAAAATCCGCAACAAACTCCTTAATCAACTCCCACCCGCATTCACAAAAATCTAATAGTTGAGTACAACCCCGATAGTACGCGCACTCCTAACGCTCCAAAATTTTGGGTTCCACCTCCTACACTGTCTAACGCTATGACAAGTCACACATTAAATCACACTTCGAACCCGTCGAGTTAGGAATTCGAATCAATTGGAGAGAGATCCATGTCGGAATACGCTAGTTTAGGTACGTGTGATGGAGATACACCATATTGTCCCATGAGAGAGCTTTTATATCCCGAGCGAACTGTCACCCCTGGGTGCCTTTTACTTTCGTACAATGCAGGACAATTCCACTTTCGTATTAGGATGATCCAGATTCTTCTCACTTTTCACGGTATGGATTCGTAAATGCCTTACCTCCACATTGTGACACCCCGACTAATTAAACACCGGGTAGCTACTCCTTTATAAAATTAATTCAAAATGCCAAGTTGGCTCAGTTAATAGCATCACTGCCGAAAACATTTTAAAGATTACTAACCACCTAGTATTTAAAAAGTAAGTGCCAAATTTTATTAAATCTGATTAACATGCAACAAAAGTAATGAAGAAATAAATAACACCATTCACCATACTGAAGTGAAACGAATAACCATCACAAAATGTAAATAAAACCTGGAGGAAAAACTCCTCAATACAAATCCCACAACTGATAAGTAAACTGAAATAAATAACTAAAACTGAATACTGAGCAATACATGCTAGAGTCTGAGAACTGAAATGTAAAAATGTCTAATAGAATTGGGCAACATGCCCTACAACTGATAGATGCTGAGACTGGAATCCAAATGAGAGAAGCGTCTACATGCAAATCCCTATAGCTTCCACAAACAGCTACAGCTCGTCACCTGAATGAGAATCCTATGCTTGGTGTCCTTGTGGCTGGGCACCTAAAATGGTTTTACAAAAATATATATTTGGAAGCAAATGGGTCAGAGCCCGAAAGTGGAAGTCATTTTAAAAACCTGCAAGTGCTTTAAAAACATTTAAAACATTAAATGCAAAGTACATGTTAGGACGTGCACTCACATTAAATTCTCACCTCTCGACTAACTATGCACTCCTAACGTAAGTACCCATCTATAACTACCCTTTCCACTAGCTAAGTGACAACGTAAACTAGCTATACAACCAAAGGTTCTACCCATTTTACTCGGTTAATTTAACATAACAACGCTCGTAATTTAATAGAGGTTTAACGTAAACTCAGTTACTAACTATGCCATTGATATAACTATCCCATGGTCAGCGGACTTATTAATATCACAATAAGTCTTTCTATGACCTATGTTCATCAAGGTACCAGTCTATATCCCCCCCGTAGGCACACAAGGATTAGAGGGTCCTAAGCGAACGAAACCTCCCGTGATAGCAAGTATGGTAGGTATGTCATACATACAATCCATATATCAATACTAAGTAAACACACATCTTAGTAATATCGTATTATATTCGTAGTACATATTGCACTCTCGTACTAATTATAATTATCACAACTTATTTTATTCCGGTTCATAATTATACGTGCCATAATTTATCCTCACATCGTAGAAGACACTCACGTCTCAACCCAAAAGGTTCATTGAATATAACTCTAGTGTATGATTTACTCATCTCAATAACCCAAAAGTCCCAAATCAATCACTATATCATCAAAGGAATGCTAACTCTACCCTTGAACCAGTTTCCGGGACTCCAAAAGTCAAAACAGTCCAAAAAGGACCAAACTGTCAACTCGTTAGAAGTCTCGTTCGAACGAGGCTTCGAACGAGTTTGGACTGTCAGGTCGTTAGAAGTCTCGTTCGAACGAGGCTGTTCGAACGAGGTCCCAGTTCGTTCGAACGAACTGACTCTTCTAACGATATCTCGTTCGAACGAGATATCGAACGAAAATCCTACTCGTTAATAACGACTGGTCAACTCGTTAGAAGCTCGTTCGAACGAGTTCGTTCGAACAACCTGGGGCTGCTTCTAACGAGATGCCAGTTTCGGCCCAGAACTTCCCAAAAATCGTTTTTCACCATTTTTACTCCTCAAACCTCTTCTAAAATTCGTTCCCACAATATATGGAGTTCTCTAATCATCCTCAAACATGTTAAGGGGCTATACTAACATCATTAAAGGGTTTAATATCTTCTAAACATCATTAAATCGCAATTTCTACATTAATTCCCAATTTTCTTCAAGAACATAAACCCTAACTTTTTCTCATCATAAATTCCCAGATTTTAATTCGTTTATACATCACCTAGATATGAATCTCCGAAATTAAACCTCCCAACAATGTTTCTACATGCAAACCTATCCCAACATTCAATAATAACTTCAAATATCATGGGTTTTCTTTTAATCTTTCAAGAACAATCAAGATTCTTCAATTTCTAACATGGAAAAGACATTCTTCGAATTTAAATGAAATAAAGTCACTTGCCTTGGTTTGATTTCTGAATTTGGTGTGGATTCGGTGTAGAATTTCTGCAGAATTCCTCTCTCTCTCTCGTTCTCCAAGCTTTCTTCTCTAAAAAGCTATGGTGGCTAGGGTTTGCTTTGGGGGAACTTATGAAAACCTAATTTAATAAACCTCCGTGGCTTGTTGGGTTAAAAAGGGTTGGTTGGGTCAATTCCTTATCAGATTACAACTCTCAATTTTCGTCACTTTTAATTACCCAAAAATACCAAATTACTAAAATACCCTTTATGGTGCCGGAATGGCCTAAAGATACCCCGGGACCCAAACTAAACCCCCGGCTAGTGTTTTCTGACTATCTCGACCCTCCCGGACGCGTTGGCGCACTCAAAACGACCATACGGATTATAGATTTTAAATTCACTTTTAATATCAAAATATTATACCGTGACGCGGCGGTCCCACGCGTCTCAACAAAATTTCCAAATCGCCGTATATAAATCCCACGACAAATTTTTTTATAATACCAAATACATATATAATCATATATGTACATAATCAAATACCAATTTGCATCATATTAGTATTTATAACCCGGATTAATTTCCAATTAATACGCATTTAATTAATTAATCCCAAAAATAAATATAGCCAAAAAGTACGGGGTATTACATACTTCCCCCCTAATAACTGAATTTCGTCCCGAAATTCGAAACTAGAAAGTACCTGCTAAAAATAACTCTGGATAACGTTCGCGCATCTCATCCTCGCGCTCCCATGTGGACTCCTCAACATTGTGATGTCGCCACTGAACACGCACTAACGGGACTATCTTTGACCGCAGTTTCCTCTCGCTTCGGTCCAAAATAGCGATTGGCCCCTCCTCGTAGGAGCTATCCGGCTGGAGATCGATGTCCTCCACAGCAATGTGAGAATGAGCCAAATTATCTCTAAGGTATTTCCTCAGCGAGGAAATATGGAACACGTCGTGAATCCGATGCAAGTGCTCCGGTAGTCCAAGTCTATACGCAACGGGTCCGATCCGCTTAATAATAGGAAACGACCCCACATACCTCGGTGCCAATTTCCCCTTCTTCCCGAATCGCATAATCCCCTTCATCGGAGAAACCCTGAGCAAAACTTGGTCCCCCACTTGGAACTCCCTGAAGAACCTCTTCGCATCAGCATAACTATTCTGCCTGTCTTGAGCTACCCGAATGCGACTCCGAATCAACTCAATCCTTACCGAAGTATCCTGAATCACTTCCGGCCCAAGTAGTTTGTTATCCCCCACCTCCAACCAACATGCTGGGGAACGACAAGGCCTACCGTACAATGCCTCGAACGGATCCATGCCAATCGTGAACTGATAAGAGTTGTTGTAAGCAAACTCCACCAGTGGAAGGTACTGCTCCCATCCACCCCCGAAGTCAATAATGCACATGCGTAGCATGTCCTCCAACATCTGATTGGTGCGCTCTGTCTGCCCATCGGTCTGCGGATGATAAGCCGTACTCAACCGCAATTCCGTGCCCATGGCCTCCTGGAAACTCTCCCAAAACCTCGAAACAAATATCTTGTCTCTGTCAGACACGATATTCAGGGGCACACCGTGAAGTCTCACAATCTCTGAAATGAAGAGTTGGGCATACTGACCCGTAGTGTAGTCAGTCCTTACGGGTAAGAAGTGAGCGACCTTGGACAACCTGTCCACAATTACCCAAACGGAGTCGTGGCCCCTCTGCGACGTAGGCAACCCCGTGACGAAATCCATGGATATGCTCTCCCACATCCACACCGGAACCTCCAACGGCTGTAGCAATCCTGCTGGTCTCTGATGATCCACTTTTACAAGCTGACAAGTGGCGCATTTCGAGACAAACTCAGCGATATCTCTCTTCATACCGCTCCACCAATACTGCCGTCTCATGTCTTGGTACATTTTGTCCCCTCCGGGATGTACCGCGAACCGTGAGCCGTGCGACTCTGCCATCACATCGTGCCGCAATTCTTCCCCTTCCGGAACCACCAATCTCCCATTGAAGCGTAATCCCCCGTCTGAGCTAACGGTATAGGACTCGGCTCCCTCTGCTAGCAATCGAACTATCTGCTCCTGACAGAACGTGTCATTAGCCTGTGCCCGTACTACCTTTGTGACAATCTGCGGTGTAACAGTCATCACAGACATGAAAGATCGGGCCACTGCATCCTGGTGTCCCAATTCCTTCCACTTAGCTTTCCACACCTCTGCCACCTCATCTGCTGGCCTGCGGCTCAACGCGTCTGCTACCACGTTAGCCTTACCCGGGTGGTACTGGATGTCGAACTGGTAGTCTTTCACAAATTCAAGCCACCTACGCTGCCGCATATTCAATTCCTTCTGCGTGAACAGATACTGTAGTGACTTGTGGTCCGTGAACAGCTGAAATTTCTCCCCCAAAAGATAGTGCCTCCAAATCCGTAAGGCAAATACCACTGCCGCCAACTCCAAATCATGTGTGGGGTAATTCTTCTCATGAGGCTTAAGCTTACAGGAAGCATAAGCTATGGCCTGTCTCTCCTGCTGCAATACACCTCCAAGCCCTTGCAAAGACGCGTCGGTGTAAACCAAATACTCAACTCCCGGTCTCGGCAATGCTAACACAGGTGCTGAGGTCAACTTGCCCTTCAATTCATCGAATGCCAACTGACAGGCATCACTCCAGATGTATGGCACACCCTTACGAGTAAGATGTGTCAAAGGACCTGCTATCTCCGAGAATCCCCGAATAAATCTCCTGTAGTATCCTGCTAGACCCAAGAAACTACGAATCTCTGTTGGTGTCGTGGGTTGTCCCCACTCCCTCACCGCTGACACCTTCCCCGGATCGACAGATATTCCCTGGTCGGAAATAATGTGACCCAAGAACTGGACTTCCTTCAGCCAAAACCCGCACTTCTCATATTTTGCATACAGCTCGTTCTGACGAAGTGTCTGCAAAACCAGCCTCAAATGCTCGGCGTGCTCCTCCTCTGTCTGAGAGTAAACCAGAATGTCATCAATGAAGACAATGACAAACTGATCTAGGAAATCTCTGAACACTCTGTTCATCAAGTCCATAAACACTGCTGGAGCGTTGGTCAAGCCGAAAGGCATAACCCGAAACTCATAAGAACCATATCTCGACAAAAATGCAGTCTTCGAGACATCCTCCTCCCTGATACGCAACTGATGGTATCCCGACCTCAAGTCAATCTTCGAGAAGAAAGAAGCTCCTCTCAACTGGTCGAATAAGTCATCGATTCGAGGCAACGGATACTTATTCCGTATCGTGACCTTATTCAACTCTCGGTAGTCCACGCACAATCTCAGTGAACCATCCCTCTTCTTCACAAACAAAACTGGAGCGCCCCAAGGTGAGGTACTCCTGTGAATAAAGCCCTGCCCTAACAGCTGCTCTATCTGATCCCGTAACTCTCGCATTTCAGCCGGAGCCATACGGTACGGTGCACGTGCTATAGGTCTCGTACCCGGTAGCAAATCAATAACGAAATCTATCTCTCGACTGGGTGGTAAGCCTGGTATCTCCTGAAACACATCTGAATACTCCCTGACAACCGGGATCGAATCCAAAGGAATCACAACCTCCTTAGAGGTATCTTCCTCTATGTAATACAGATGAGCGGTCGATCCTCCCTCTGGGCGAGGCATCGCCACTATAAACATCTCCTGCCCCGGAATGGCAAAAACAATGCTCCCGCTGAAGCAATCAATCATGGCTCTATATGCTACGAGCCAATCCATACCGATGATCACATCGTGAACATGCATGTCTAACACTAACATGTCTGCAGGCAATACCAAACCTCCAACCTCTACCCCGACTCCCCGGCATATAAAGAAAATAAGTGACCCACTCCCCAATGGTGAGTCGACACACGTCACTGTGCTCTCTGCCGTAGCTAACAATCCTAAAGCTTTCGCGAAGTGTGTAGCAATAAAACAGTGTGTAGCACCCGTATCAAATAACACCCGACCCATAGTGCCATGGATAGGAAACGTACCCTCGATCGCGGGCGGTGCCTGTGGAACTGCAACCTGGTGAACGTTGTAGACACGTCCATACTGTAGCTGCCCCTGCTGAGCTGGGACTGCTGGAATGGGTGGCAAAGCTGCCATCTGTGGCGGTGCAGGAAGAGCGGCGGGAAACATAGGTCTCTGTGGCTCCTGGCGAGCACCCTGCTGCTGCTGCTGTGGGGCCCTGCCCCTATCAGGACAATCCTGCTTCTTATGGCCAGTCTTGCCACAAGTAAAGCACTTCCCTAGGAAGTTCCCTCCCCTCTGCCCCTGCTGTCCCCGGACCTGGTGGCCGTTACCATTCCTCCCTTGGCCCTGCTGGCCCTGATGAAATTGCTGCCCATTCTGCCCCTGTTGGCCCTGATGGCCGTTTGGACCCTGATGGCCCTGGCGGAAACCTCCCTGTCCCTGCCTGTAGTTCCCTGACTGGAACCTCTTATTGTCCCCCTGCTGGGTACCCTGCTCAGTCTGTCTCTGCCCCTGACCGGTTTGTGCCCCGCTGGCACCATGTCCTCCAGTCCTGCCCTGATGGCTAGACTCCCCTGACCGCTTGCCCTCGGCCATATGAAAACGGTGGTCCTGGCAGTGTAGTAATGCAGCGTTAACCACATCAGAATACGTGGCCAACGATAGGTTCCCAAGAAGATGCTGATGGATCCTCCAATTCAACCCGTCGGTGAACTTCTCTATCTTCTTCTTCTCTGTTGGAATCTCGTCTGGAACGATATTCAACAGGTTAGTGAACTCGGCCTCATATTCGGCCACTGTCTTGCCCTCCTGCTTCAAACTCATCAGCTTCCTCCTCATCTCTGTATGAACTGCAGACGGAAAGTACTTGCGGTCGAACCGCACCCAGAACTCCTGTATCGTGAGGGTATCCCTCTCCTCCGCGGTGGTAATAGACTCCCACCACTGTAATGCAGATCCCACTAGCTTGAAAGTAGCTAGCACCTGTTTCTGAACATCAGTGCACTCATGCATCCTCAAATGCCTCTGTATGTCCTTCTTCCATTGGCTCGAGACTACCACGTCTGAGCTACCTGCAAACTCCGGCGGATGCGCTTTCTGAAAAGCATCACGTACACGCTCCCAAGCAGACGGGAATGCATTAACCTGTACTGGCGCGGCAACCGGCGCCTGAGATGGTGCCTGCTGAATCACGGCAATCGCGGCATTTACCGCTTGAGCCACTATAGCTGCAACCTCAGCGGCGTTCAACATGCCCTGAACTGGAGCGGGCTGGGGTTCGGGCACTGCATTCCTGGGAACTCGTCGTGCACGTCGTGGAGGCATCTGAAATAAGAACAAAGTTTATAAGTTCACGGTTATAAACTTAATATAGATGAAGAACAAAGCATACACAAAAGAACACAACAGTCCTAAAATATAGGGCTCTATATCAAAGAAAACGTAGCGGAAGCATAATAGCCGTACAGATCCTAAAAGACACTAGAACCTGATGCTCTGATACCACCTGTGACACCCCGACTAATTAAACACCGGGTAGCTACTCCTTTATAAAATTAATTCAAAATGCCAAGTTGGCTCAGTTAATAGCATCACTGCCGAAAACATTTTAAAGATTACTAACCACCTAGTATTTAAAAAGTAAGTGCCAAATTTTATTAAATCTGATTAACATGCAACAAAAGTAATGAAGAAATAAATAACACCATTCACCATACTGAAGTGAAACGAATAACCATCACAAAATGTAAATAAAACCTGGAGGAAAAACTCTTCAATACAAATCCCACAACTGATAAGTAAACTGAAATAAATAACTAAAACTGAATACTGAGCAATACATGCTAGAGTCTGAGAACTGAAATGTAAAAATGTCTAATAGAATTGGGCAACATGCCCTACAACTGATAGATGCTGAGACTGGAATCCAAATGAGAGAAGCGTCTACATGCAAATCCCTGTAGCTTCCACAAACAGCTACAGCTCGTCACCTGAATGAGAATCCTATGCTTGGTGTCCTTATGGCTGGGCACCTAAAATGGTTTTACAAAAATATATATTTGGAAGCAAATGGGTCAGAGCCCGAAAGTGGAAGTCATTTTAAAAACCTGCAAGTGCTTTAAAAACATTTAAAACATTAAATGCAAAGTACATGTTAGGACGTGCACTCACATTAAATTCTCACCTCTCGACTAACTGTGCACTCCTAACGTAAGTACCCATCTATAACTACCCTTTCCACTAGCTAAGTGACAACGTAAACTAGCTAGACAACCAAAGGTTCTACCCATTTTACTCGGTTAATTTAACATAACAACGCTCGTAATTTAATAGAGGTTTAACGTAAACTCAGTTACTAACTATGCCATTGATATAACTATCAGCTAACTCATTATATATCTCGAAACAATACCGGAATATTCTTACAACATTAACATGAGGATTTCCATAAATTTAATGTATATTATTCACATCATAAATATACGATACAAGCACCCCGCAATCTAAGCTATGGTGCACACATACTCTGCTATCCATCCCGGTACATCACGTACATAAGGATCACATATTCCGAATCTCTCAGGAATAGTTCAGATAACACAAATCCCAAATAGTGGAGGCGAACATAGTCACCATCACATGGGTCACGCACATACCTACGCTCCCATGGTCAGCGGACTTATTAATATCACAATAAGTCTTTCTATGACCTATGTTCATCAAGGTACCAGTCTATATCCCCCCCGTAGGCACACAAGGATTAGAGGGTCCTAAGCGAACGAAACCTCCCGTGATAGCAAGTATGGTAGGTATGTCATACATACAATCCATATATCAATACTAAGTAAACACACATCTTAGTAATATCGTATTATATTCGTAGTACATATTGCACTCTCGTACTAATTATAATTATCACAACTTATTTTATTCCGGTTCATAATTATACGTGCCATAATTTATCCTCACATCGTAGAAGACACTCACGTCTCAACCCAAAAGGTTCATTGAATATAACTCTAGTGTATGATTTACTCATCTCAATAACCCAAAAGTCCCAAATCAATCACTATATCATCAAAGGAATGCTAACTCTACCCTTGAACCAGTTTCCGGGACTCCAAAAGTCAAAACAGTCCAAAAAGGACCAAACTGTCAACTCGTTAGAAGTCTCGTTCGAACGAGGCTTCGAACGAGTTTGGACTGTCAGGTCGTTAGAAGTCTCGTTCGAACGAGGCTGTTCGAACGAGGTCCCAGTTCGTTCGAACGAACTGACTCTTCTAACGATATCTCGTTCGAACGAGATATCGAACGAAAATCCTACTCGTTAATAACGACTGGTCAACTCGTTAGAAGCTCGTTCGAACGAGTTCGTTCGAACAACCTGGGGCTGCTTCTAACGAGATGCCAGTTTCGGCCCAGAACTTCCCAAAAATCGTTTTTCACCATTTTTACTCCTCAAACCTCTTCTAAAATTCGTTCCCACAATATATGGAGTTCTCTAATCATCCTCAAACATGTTAAGGGGCTATACTAACATCATTAAAGGGTTTAATATCTTCTAAACATCATTAAATCGCAATTTCTACATTAATTCCCAATTTTCTTCAAGAACATAAACCCTAACTTTTTCTCATCATAAATTCCCAGATTTTAATTCGTTTATACATCACCTAGATATGAATCTCCGAAATTAAACCTCCCAACAATGTTTCTACATGCAAACCTATCCCAACATTCAATAATAACTTCAAATATCATGGGTTTTCTTTTAATCTTTCAAGAACAATCAAGATTCTTCAATTTCTAACATGGAAAAGACATTCTTCGAATTTAAATGAAATAAAGTCACTTGCCTTGGTTTGATTTCTGAATTTGGTGTGGATTCGGTGTAGAATTTCTGCAGAATTCCTCTCTCTCTCTCGTTCTCCAAGCTTTCTTCTCTAAAAAGCTATGGTGGCTAGGGTTTGCTTTGGGGGAACTTATGAAAACCTAATTTAATAAACCTCCGTGGCTTGTTGGGTTAAAAAGGGTTGGTTGGGTCAATTCCTTATCAGATTACAACTCTCAATTTTCGTCACTTTTAATTACCCAAAAATACCAAATTACTAAAATACCCTTTATGGTGCCGGAATGGCCTAAAGATACCCCGGGACCCAAACTAAACCCCCGGCTAGTGTTTTCTGACTATCTCGACCCTCCCGGACGCGTTGGCGCACTCAAAACGACCATACGGATTATAGATTTTAAATTCACTTTTAATATCAAAATATTATACCGTGACGCGGCGGTCCCACGCGTCTCAACAAAATTTCCAAATCGCCGTATATAAATCCCACGACAAATTTTTTTATAATACCAAATACATATATAATCATATATGTACATAATCAAATACCAATTTGCATCATATTAGTATTTATAACCCGGATTAATTTCCAATTAATACGCATTTAATTAATTAATCCCAAAAATAAATATAGCCAAAAAGTACGGGGTATTACATACTTCCCCCCTAATAACTGAATTTCGTCCCGAAATTCGAAACTAGAAAGTACCTGCTAAAAATAACTCTGGATAACGTTCGCGCATCTCATCCTCGCGCTCCCATGTGGACTCCTCAACATTGTGATGTCGCCACTGAACACGCACTAACGGGACTATCTTTGACCGCAGTTTCCTCTCGCTTCGGTCCAAAATAGCGATTGGCCCCTCCTCGTAGGAGCTATCCGGCTGGAGATCGATGTCCTCCACAGCAATGTGAGAATGAGCCAAATTATCTCTAAGGTATTTCCTCAGCGAGGAAATATGGAACACGTCGTGAATCCGATGCAAGTGCTCCGGTAGTCCAAGTCTATACGCAACGGGTCCGATCCGCTTAATAATAGGAAACGACCCCACATACCTCGGTGCCAATTTCCCCTTCTTCCCGAATCGCATAATCCCCTTCATCGGAGAAACCCTGAGCAAAACTTGGTCCCCCACTTGGAACTCCCTGAAGAACCTCTTCGCATCAGCATAACTATTCTGCCTGTCTTGAGCTACCCGAATGCGACTCCGAATCAACTCAATCCTTGCCGAAGTATCCTGAATCACTTCCGGCCCAAGTAGTTTGTTATCCCCCACCTCCAACCAACATGCTGGGGAACGACAAGGCCTACCGTACAATGCCTCGAACGGAGCCATGCCAATCGTGAACTGATAAGAGTTGTTGTAAGCAAACTCCACCAGTGGAAGGTACTGCTCCCATCCACCCCCGAAGTCAATAATGCACATGCGTAGCATGTCCTCCAACATCTGATTGGTGCGCTCTGTCTGCCCATCGGTCTGCGGATGATAAGCCGTACTCAACCGCAATTCCGTGCCCATGGCCTCCTGGAAACTCTCCCAAAACCTCGAAACAAATATCTTGTCTCTGTCAGACACGATATTCAGGGGCACACCGTGAAGTCTCACAATCTCTGAAATGAAGAGTTGGGCATACTGACCCGTAGTGTAGTCAGTCCTTACGGGTAAGAAGTGAGCGACCTTGGACAACCTGTCCACAATTACCCAAACGGAGTCGTGGCCCCTCTGCGACGTAGGCAACCCCGTGACGAAATCCATGGATATGCTCTCCCACATCCACACCGGAACCTCCAACGGCTGTAGCAATCCTGCTGGTCTCTGATGATCCACTTTTACAAGCTGACAAGTGGCGCATTTCGAGACAAACTCAGCGATATCTCTCTTCATACCGCTCCACCAATACTGCCGTCTCATGTCTTGGTACATTTTGTCCCCTCCGGGATGTACCGCGAACCGTGAGCCGTGCGACTCTGCCATCACATCGTGCCGCAATTCTTCCCCTTCCGGAACCACCAATCTCCCATTGAAGCGTAACCCCCCGTCTGAGCTAACGGTATAGGACTCGGCTCCCTCTGCTAGCAATCGAACTATCTGCTCCTGACAGAACGTGTCATTAGCCTGTGCCCGTACTACCTTTGTGACAATCTGCGGTGTAACAGTCATCACAGACATGAAAGATCGGGCCACTGCATCCTGGTGTCCCAATTCCTTCCACTTAGCTTTCCACACCTCTGCCACCTCATCTGCTGGCCTGCGGCTCAACGCGTCTGCTACCACGTTAGCCTTACCCGGGTGGTACTGGATGTCGAACTGGTAGTCTTTCACAAATTCAAGCCACCTACGCTGCCGCATATTCAATTCCTTCTGCGTGAACAGATACTGTAGTGACTTGTGGTCCGTGAACAGCTGAAATTTCTCCCCCAAAAGATAGTGCCTCCAAATCCGTAAGGCAAATACCACTGCCGCCAACTCCAAATCATGTGTGGGGTAATTCTTCTCATGAGGCTTAAGCTTACAGGAAGCATAAGCTATGGCCTGTCTCTCCTGCTGCAATACACCTCCAAGCCCTTGCAAAGACGCGTCGGTGTAAACCAAATACTCAACTCCCGGTCTCGGCAATGCTAACACAGGTGCTGAGGTCAACTTGCCCTTCAATTCATCGAATGCCAACTGACAGGCATCACTCCAGATGTATGGCACACCCTTACGAGTAAGATGTGTCAAAGGACCTGCTATCTCCGAGAATCCCCGAATAAATCTCCTGTAGTATCCTGCTAGACCCAAGAAACTACGAATCTCTGTTGGTGTCGTGGGTTGTCCCCACTCCCTCACCGCTGACACCTTCCCCGGATCGACAGATATTCCCTGGTCGGAAATAATGTGACCCAAGAACTGGACTTCCTTCAGCCAAAACCCGCACTTCTCATATTTTGCATACAGCTCGTTCTGACGAAGTGTCTGCAAAACCAGCCTCAAATGCTCGGCGTGCTCCTCCTCTGTCTGAGAGTAAACCAGAATGTCATCAATGAAGACAATGACAAACTGATCTAGGAAATCTCTGAACACTCTGTTCATCAAGTCCATAAACACTGCTGGAGCGTTGGTCAAGCCGAAAGGCATAACCCGAAACTCATAAGAACCATATCTCGACAAAAATGCAGTCTTCGAGACATCCTCCTCCCTGATACGCAACTGATGGTATCCCGACCTCAAGTCAATCTTCGAGAAGAAAGAAGCTCCTCTCAACTGGTCGAATAAGTCATCGATTCGAGGCAACGGATACTTATTCCGTATCGTGACCTTATTCAACTCTCGGTAGTCCACGCACAATCTCAGTGAACCATCCCTCTTCTTCACAAACAAAACTGGAGCGCCCCAAGGTGAGGTACTCCTGCGAATAAAGCCCTGCCCTAACAGCTGCTCTATCTGATCCCGTAACTCTCGCATTTCAGCCGGAGCCATACGGTACGGTGCACGTGCTATAGGTCTCGTACCCGGTAGCAAATCAATAACGAAATCTATCTCTCGACTGGGTGGTAAGCCTGGTATCTCCTGAAACACATCTGAATACTCCCTGACAACCGGGATCGAATCCAAAGGAATCACAACCTCCTTAGAGGTATCTTCCTCTATGTAATACAGATGAGCGGTCGATCCTCCCTCTGGGCGAGGCATCGCCACTATAAACATCTCCTGCCCCGGAATGGCAAAAACAATGCTCCCGCTGAAGCAATCAATCATGGCTCTATATGCTACGAGCCAATCCATACCGATGATCACATCGTGAACATGCATGTCTAACACTAACATGTCTGCAGGCAATACCAAACCTCCAACCTCTACCCCGACTCCCCGGCATATAAAGAAAATAAGTGACCCACTCCCCAATGGTGAGTCGACACACGTCACTGTGCTCTCTGCCGTAGCTAACAATCCTAAAGCTTTCGCGAAGTGTGTAGCAATAAAACAGTGTGTAGCACCCGTATCAAATAACACCCGACCCATAGTGCCATGGATAGGAAACGTACCCTCGATCGCGGGCGGTGCCTGTGGAACTGCAACCTGGTGAACGTTGTAGACACGTCCATACTGTAGCTGCCCCTGCTGAGCTGGGACTGCTGGAATGGGTGGCAAAGCTGCCATCTGTGGCGGTGCAGGAAGAGCGGCGGGAAACATAGGTCTCTGTGGCTCCTGGCGAGCACCCTGCTGCTGCTGCTGTGGGGCCCTGCCCCTATCAGGACAATCCTGCTTCTTATGGCCAGTCTTGCCACAAGTAAAGCACTTCCCTAGGAAGTTCCCTCCCCTCTGCCCCTGCTGTCCCCGGCCCTGGTGGCCGTTACCATTCCTCCCTTGGCCCTACTGGCCCTGATGAAATTGCTGCCCATTCTGCCCCTGTTGGCCCTGATGGCCGTTTGGACCCTGATGGCCCTGGCGGAAACCTCCCTGTCCCTGCCTGTAGTTCCCTGACTGGAACCTCTTATTGTCCCCCTGCTGGGTACCCTGCTCAGTCTGTCTCTGCCCCTGACCGGTTTGTGCCCCGCTGGCACCATGTCCTCCAGTCCTGCCCTGATGGCTAGACTCCCCTGACCGCTTGCCCTCGGCCATATGAAAACGGTGGTCCTGGCAGTGTAGTAATGCAGCGTTAACCACATCAGAATACGTGGCCAACGATAGGTTCCCAAGCAGATGCTGATGGATCCTCCAATTCAACCCGTCGGTGAACTTCTCTATCTTCTTCTTCTCTGTTGGAATCTCGTCTGGAACGATATTCAACAGGTTAGTGAACTCGGCCTCATATTCGGCCACTGTCTTGCCCTCCTGCTTCAAACTCATCAGCTTCCTCCTCATCTCTGTATGAACTGCAGACGGAAAGTACTTGCGGTCGAACCGCACCCAGAACTCCTGTATCGTGAGGGTATCCCTCTCCTCCGCGGTGGTAATAGACTCCCACCACTGTAATGCAGATCCCACTAGCTTGAAAGTAGCTAGCACCTGTTTCTGAACATCAGTGCACTCATGCATCCTTAAATGCCTCTGTATGTCCTTCTTCCATTGGCTCGAGACTACCACGTCTGAGCTACCTGCAAACTCCGGCGGATGCGCTTTCTGAAAAGCATCACGTACACGCTCCCAAGCAGACGGGAATGCATTAACCTGTACTGGCGCGGCAACCGGCGCCTGAGGTGGTGCCTGCTGAATCACGGCAATCGCGGCATTTACCGCTTCAGCCACTATAGCTGCAACCTCAGCGGCGTTCAACATGCCCTGAACTGGAGCGGGCTGGGGTTCGGGCACTGCATTCCTGGGAACTCGTCGTGCACGTCGTGGAGGCATCTGAAATAAGAACAAAGTTTATAAGTTCACGGTTATAAACTTAATATAGATGAAGAACAAAGCATACACAAAAGAACACAACAGTCCTAAAATATAGGGCTCTATATCAAAGAAAACGTAGCGGAAGCATAATAGCCGTACAGATCCTAAAGGACACTAGAACCTGATGCTCTGATACCACCTGTGACACCCCGACTAATTAAACACCGGGTAGCTACTCCTTTATAAAATTAATTCAAAATGCCAAGTTGGCTCAGTTAATAGCATCACTGCCGAAAACATTTTAAAGATTACTAACCACCTAGTATTTAAAAAGTAAGTGCCAAATTTTATTAAATCTGATTAACATGCAACAAAAGTAATGAAGAAATAAATAACACCATTCACCATACTGAAGTGAAACGAATAACCATCACAAAATGTAAATAAAACCTGGAGGAAAAACTCTTCAATACAAATCCCACAACTGATAAGTAAACTGAAATAAATAACTAAAACTGAATACTGAGCAATACATGCTAGAGTCTGAGAACTGAAATGTAAAAATGTCTAATAGAATTGGGCAACATGCCCTACAACTGATAGATGCTGAGACTGGAATCCAAATGAGAGAAGCGTCTACATGCAAATCCCTGTAGCTTCCACAAACAGCTACAGCTCGTCACCTGAATGAGAATCCTATGCTTGGTGTCCTTGTGGCTGGGCACCTAAAATGGTTTTACAAAAATATATATTTGGAAGCAAATGGGTCAGAGCCCGAAAGTGGAAGTCATTTTAAAAACCTGCAAGTGCTTTAAAAACATTTAAAACATTAAATGCAAAGTACATGTTAGGACGTGCACTCACATTAAATTCTCACCTCTCGACTAACTGTGCACTCCTAACGTAAGTACCCATCTATAACTACCCTTTCCACTAGCTAAGTGACAACGTAAACTAGCTAGACAACCAAAGGTTCTACCCATTTTACTCGGTTAATTTAACATAACAACGCTCGTAATTTAATAGAGGTTTAACGTAAACTCAGTTACTAACTATGCCATTGATATAACTATCAGCTAACTCATTATATATCTCGAAACAATACCGGAATATTCTTACAACATTAACATGAGGATTTCCATAAATTTAATGTATATTATTCACATCATAAATATACGATACAAGCACCCCGCAATCTAAGCTATGGTGCACACATACTCTGCTATCCATCCCGGTACATCACGTACATAAGGATCACATATTCCGAATCTCTCAGGAATAGTTCAGATAACACAAATCCCAAATAGTGGAGGCGAACATAGTCACCATCACATGGGTCACGCACATACCTACGCTCCCATGGTCAGCGGACTTATTAATATCACAATAAGTCTTTCTATGACCTATGTTCATCAAGGTACCAGTCTATATCCCCCCCGTAGGCACACAAGGATTAGAGGGTCCTAAGCGAACGAAACCTCCCGTGATAGCAAGTATGGTAGGTATGTCATACATACAATCCATATATCAATACTAAGTAAACACACATCTTAGTAATATCGTATTATATTCGTAGTACATATTGCACTCTCGTACTAATTATAATTATCACAACTTATTTTATTCCGGTTCATAATTATACGTGCCATAATTTATCCTCACATCGTAGAAGACACTCACGTCTCAACCCAAAAGGTTCATTGAATATAACTCTAGTGTATGATTTACTCATCTCAATAACCCAAAAGTCCCAAATCAATCACTATATCATCAAAGGAATGCTAACTCTACCCTTGAACCAGTTTCCGGGACTCCAAAAGTCAAAACAGTCCAAAAAGGACCAAACTGTCAACTCGTTAGAAGTCTCGTTCGAACGAGGCTTCGAACGAGTTTGGACTGTCAGGTCGTTAGAAGTCTCGTTCGAACGAGGCTGTTCGAACGAGGTCCCAGTTCGTTCGAACGAACTGACTCTTCTAACGATATCTCGTTCGAACGAGATATCGAACGAAAATCCTACTCGTTAATAACGACTGGTCAACTCGTTAGAAGCTCGTTCGAACGAGTTCGTTCGAACGACCTGGGGCTGCTTCTAACGAGATGCCAGTTTCGGCCCAGAACTTCCCAAAAATCGTTTTTCACCATTTTTACTCCTCAAACCTCTTCTAAAATTCGTTCCCACAATATATGGAGTTCTCTAATCATCCTCAAACATGTTAAGGGGCTATACTAACATCATTAAAGGGTTTAATATCTTCTAAACATCATTAAATCGCAATTTCTACATTAATTCCCAATTTTCTTCAAGAACATAAACCCTAACTTTTTCTCATCATAAATTCCCAGATTTTAATTCGTTTATACATCACCTAGATATGAATCTCCGAAATTAAACCTCCCAACAATGTTTCTACATGCAAACCTATCCCAACATTCAATAATAACTTCAAATATCATGGGTTTTCTTTTAATCTTTCAAGAACAATCAAGATTCTTCAATTTCTAACATGGAAAAGACATTCTTCGAATTTAAATGAAATAAAGTCACTTGCCTTGGTTTGATTTCTGAATTTGGTGTGGATTCGGTGTAGAATTTCTGCAGATTTCCTCTCTCTCTCTCCTTCTCCAAGCTTTCTTCTCTAAAAAGCTATGGTGGCTAGGGTTTGCTTTGGGGGAACTTATGAAAACCTAATTTAATAAACCTCCGTGGCTTGTTGGGTTAAAAAGGGTTGGTTGGATCAATTCCTTATCAGATTACAACTCTCAATTTTCGTCACTTTTAATTACCCAAAAATACCAAATTACTAAAATACTCTTTATGGTGCCGGAATGGCCTAAAGATACCCCGGGACCCAAACTAAACCCCCGGCTAGTGTTTTCTGACTATCTCGACCCTCCCGGACGCGTTGGCGCACTCAAAACGACCATACGGATTATAGATTTTAAATTCACTTTTAATATCAAAATATTATACCGTGACGCGGCGGTCCCACGCGTCTCAACAAAATTTCCAAATCGCCGTATATAAATCCCACGACAAATTTTTTATAATACCAAATACATATATAATCATATATGTACATAATCAAATACCAATTTGCATCATATTAGTATTTATAACCCGGATTAATTTCCAATTAATACGCATTTAATTAATTAATCCCAAAAATAAATATAGCCAAAAAGTACGGGGTATTACACACATACGTGAGTTCAAAGAGGCATGTGATACATTTAGCGATCAAACTTGCACACATGATTTCATTCACCTCAAACTTTTTCCCTTCTCCTTGATGGATAAAGCAAAGACATGGATATGTTATTTATCATCAAACTCAATCAAATCATGGAGGGAGATGCGAGCCAAGTTTCTTTTAAAATTCTCCCCCCAACACAAAATAAATTCCATCATGGCTCAAATTAAAACTTTTCAACAATAAGAAAATGAGTCATTTGATCGATGTTGGGAGCGTTTCTAAGAGTTTCTTAGCACATGCCCACACCATGGTTTTGAGAATTATCGCCTTATCTCTTTCTTTCACTAGGGGCTAAGTATAACTTCTAAACAACTCTTTGAAACTATGCGTGAGAGACCATTTTGGGAGTTAGATGCGAATGATGCTAAGTCCTTCTCAAGTATGTCTCTGAGACTACTCAAGCATGGGACACAACCGATCCTAACAACCAAAATTGGGTTTGACAGATGTCCACTGATCCTTCTGTGTCCGGTCTCTATCACATGGATAAGGACGCTTCATGGAACCTTCGATTTAAACAAATTGAGAAAAAATGGAAGACATTCCCGAATCACGGGTAAAGGAAATAATCAGAACCACCCAAGCTACGAAAGAGAAGTTGTGTGCCATCTGTGAGGTGGTTCATTCAACATAGGAATGTTCGGCGATACCCTCCTGCAAAGTTATTCTTCAAGAGAAAGTGAGAGCTATAGGAAATCTTAAGAATAATTTTAATGGCCCTCACGGGAATTCTTACAACACTTCGTGGAGGAACCATCCTGGTTTTAGCTACGGGAAACAACATGTTACGTTGAATCCTAATTTACACTTTGCCCCACCTCCACCTCCACATTTTTGACAAGCACCACATATGCAAGAACAACTTCCCGTACCATATATCACCCCACCGCGGAGAAATATCGAGGATACTATACAACAATTCATCCAGTCCCAAAATGCAACCAATGTTAAGTATGACCGCATGTTTACCGAAATGAATGAGAATATCTCTAGGTTGCAATCATCTTTAAGTATCCAAGAGAAGAGTACGTTTTCGGCCCAAGGCCAAAGACCTCATCAAGGTAAAACTAGTGTTAGCTCTACATCCCATGACCATCAAGAGCAATGTAGTGTAATTACCACACTACGTAGTGGGAGACTTGTTGATTTATCACCTCCCCCGCACGACGAACCCAAAGGTAAGGAACCCCCCCGAAGATGGCCCCTTGAAGGAGAGTTACAATGACAACACTCGTGGGACCAAAGTCGTAGTGAACCCCCCCAACGCTGCGCCGTTCCCTCAACGGTTGGTTCGATCTCAAAAAGGAACATCCCATGAAGATGTACTAGATGTCTTCAAGCAAGTAACACTGAATTTACCTTTCCTCAATGCCATAAAGAAAATTCTTGCCTATGCTAAAGTCCTTAAGGACTTATTGAAGGTAAAAAGAAGGCTAAAGGTAAAGAAAAACATCTTCCTAGCACAAAACGTCAGCTCAATACTGCAAGCGACCTTCCACCAAAATTCAAAGATCCGGGTGCCCCCACCATTTCGTGCATCATGGGGAGGAATAGAATCGAGAGAGCGCTAATAGATTTAGGGATGAATGTTAACATTCTCCCCTGCTCCATCTATAAGCAATTAGACTTGGGGGACCTTAATCCCACAATGATGACTCTCCAGATCGTAGATCATTCAGTGAAGATACCTCGGGGTGTTATTGAGGACGTGATCGTCCAAGTGGAAACTTTCTTCTTCCCAGTAGATTTTATCATTTGGGATGAGGACACCTTTGTTGTATCGAGCAATCATGTTCCCGTTATTCTCGGCTATCCATTTTTAGCTACGGCTAATGCATTAATCAACACTCGAAATGGGCGAATGCAAATCACGTTTGGGAATATGACCCTCGAAACAAATATCTTCAACGTCACCAGGACCGAGGGTGATGAGAGCGAGTTGAGAGAGACGAATCTTATGGAAGATATATTACACGAGCCCAAGAGGAATCATGCTAGAGATCCGGTAGGGGTATGTCTTTCTACATAAAGTGAGAGCGACACTCCTAACATTGATCGAGAAGAGAGGGAGGCGTGTTTAGTGACTAATGTGGAGAACGGGAGAGATCACATTATTGAGTTCAAGAGAGAGGAGTTGGAGATTGAGTGAGTGAAAGAGGATATCGAAAGTAAGTAAGAGAGCCAGGTAGGAGACATGAACCTAGAAACTTTTGAGAAGAAAATCGGGCCAGTGGAAGAGAGCCTCACTGTTAATGTTTAATCACTATTGGACCCATGTAGTCACGTCGAAGAAAGTGAAAGGAAAAATAGGATAAATGAGATTCTTCTTCGTGACGATCCATCCATGCCACTTGATTCATAAAATGCGATAGAGGAGAGGACTCGAGTCCCATCCGACTTAGAGCCCAACCCATGCATTCCCGAAGTTAAGAAAGATCTAGGTTTAGCGTGTCCCTCCAATTTCGATCGAGATGTTCGCTCCAAGCTGGGATAAGTTAGTTGTAATTCTATTGGGCACCATGAGAATACTATTCATGACAGATATCACGAACCTCAAGGTGACTCCCTCATTTATGGGATGGATCCTAATTTTTTTACTGTTGGATTACGATGTTAGGAAGGGAGAGACAAGGAGAGCATCGAACCCCGTATGTGGGGTCAAATGAGTTTTTAGTGGAGAGAGAGAGGTTGCCGCACCCCTGACGCGTATGGGGTAATTTTTTTTTGAGTCATGTGTTTGAGTTATATAGTGTCGTTTTACATTTTAAATATTTAAATGTTTTATTTGTCGCACTTATTATTTTTTCTGCTTTAGCTTTTAGTCATTTTGACTGAGGACAATGCAAAAGTCTAAGTTAGGGGTGCCGGGGGGGGGGGGGGGTGACAAGTGCATCTTTTCAAAAACTTCACAAAATTTTAAAATGCCCCCCCAAAAAAATTTGAAAATTTTGAAAAAGCCAAAAATATTTTCTTTCAAAATAAATAAAAATTGGAATTTAAAATTTTCAAAAATGTCACGAAATTTTGTTTAAAGTCTCAAATTGTAAAATTTCAAATGCACTGAGCTGAAATTGACTAAAGATGGAAATTGAAAGAAAATTGACGACTTAACGAATAAGTGTGGAGATTAATTAACCCGGTGAGATTTCGAGCCTTTTGATTTTTGAGAGTTAATGGTTAACTCAAAGTTTAATTTTTCTATAAAAAGGTCACTGAGGTTTTCTATTCCCTTAAATGTGTGTGATGTTGGCTTGAAAAGTACGCTAAAATACCTCTAAACTAAATTTATCTCGAGACGCATATGGTAAAATAATTAGTATTTCAGGACAATGAAGTAGGTTGTCTTTTGTTACTAAAAAATATTAGCCATAAAAAGTCATGAAAAATTATCCTTTTGCTAGCCATTTTGAGCTCAATAAAAATTTTCAATTTCGTTTGATAACCCGAAAAACCCATTTAGCCCGGAGGTGTGAAAATAGAATATTCATCAAGTACGTCCAAAGAGTGCAATAAAAAGGGGCAAGAAAAAAAGGGAAAATGTTCAACAAAAATAGTAGGAAAAAGAAGAGAAAAAGAAGAGAAAAATGAGCAAAATCCCGTAGAAGCACTAACGGATATCATATAGACATTTTCCAATTCTGAATTTTCCAACCATTCCCAATTTCACCCTATACACCTTATAACCTAAGATAGTCCTTACCGAGTCCGAATTACTAAATTATTTACCGCGTGGAGAGCTAAGCAAAAAAAGATAATAAGAGATATTAATTGGTGTGAATAACAGGCGATGTTTCTCATTTTCCAAAGACCGTATTCCGACGAAGAGATCTTTTCACCTAAAAAAAATATGTCTTTCAAATTTGTGTGGGTGAATTGTTTTCCTTTACATTTACTCTTTATATCACATATACCGAGAGAAATAGCCACATTCCAAGTGATTCGTTTGTGAGAGCATCCGTGAGAAATTGAATCAAAACGAATTTTCAATAAATAACGTAGATCAATCGGTGGAAATTAGCGATTAAATTTTTGGCTTCGCACACACACACACACACACACACACACCAAATACGAGACTGCTAAATATAAATTTATGGTGACTATTTTTGGAGAGTTTAAATTGTATAATTTTTAAGTATTTTTATTTTTTCTTTCAGTCAAAAATGAATTTTGTGGGTATATTTACTACAAACCCTCACGAGACACAACTCGTCCTACTAGGGTAACTTAGGGGTTTAACGGCTTGTTGCATATGCTAAATGCAATCTCTTGCCCACGAAAGAGGTATTCTATCCCAATAACATGTTTGTTAAGTATTGGTCCATGCTTTGATTCTTTTACACTGCTTGGGATGATCAAAGTTCTAAGTTAGGGGGGTTGATTAAGCATAAATTCTTTCGATTTATCCCCGTAATTTAGAGACTTTTATTTCCCCAGGTAGTGTAATTTGTATTGATTTATCTCATATACTTGCTACTGACATCTTCTATCGAGTGCATTGAGTTTCATGTATTTCGTATACATTTTGCAGACATTTTATGCGAGTGAAGAAAGGAGAAAATTCATAATCAAGAGAGAAAGAAAATAAGAAAATTCAAGGGCAAAATAGTAATTTTACACTATAAATCCGCACACAAAAACTAAGGAAAGTTGAAGACCTCAAGTCCATGAGCACGTAGGAAGAAACAACATCCAAATTCGAGTCTCGGGTGAAAAGTTATGAAACTTTGAAGTTGAGAAGAAATCAAGGAGAAAAAGGAAGAAAAATATAATGTCACAAAAATGAACCGATGAAATCATCACCGAACCGGTTCGCCACATAGTTAGCACCAAACCGAATCGATGAATAAGAAGTAGAACCGGCTCCCCAAACTTATATACACCGAACCGGTTTGCCCGAGTAAAGAAGGAGAACCAAATCGATTCGCCTGGATGGATTTTTTTATTCTTTATTCCTCAAAAACAGAGTTGTGCATGGTGCAAACACTTAAAATAATGTGATTTATTCTTTCGTAATCCCAGACATTAGAAGGCTTGTTTTTAGTTAGTTTTGAGAGGTTTTTGAAGCCAAGAAGTCTAGGATTCATATTGTTCAATATTTTCTTCATTAATTTGGATTAATTCATGGTGCTTTTTAATTCCAAGTAATACTTTCTTCATTACTTTCAATTGCTTTCATATATTCAGTAGGTGATTCTTTCTTTCTTGGTTAAAATTTTTTCTCTGCATGTTTAATCTCACTTTTCACATAAATATGATTTCTTGGAACACAGATTTCTTGTTTGAACATAGTTTCGCAATGTCCGACTAGATTTCTAAGGGTTGGAATGCATGAACCCAGATCGACGTGGTTTGCATGAATATAAAAGTAATTCCTTGAATTTAATAAATGATTGAATCGTGTTGATTATTTGTTACAATCGTCGTAGGACTTTTAACCTCGTTTGCCCTAGGTAATTGAGGTGTTTAAGAGTACGATGCGCGTGTCAGCTATTCTGACACCGCTTTATTTCTATTCTTGATTATGTATGATGCGGGCTTGTACCCTCATATATGTAATGCTTGAAATTAATAAAGTCTGTGATTTAATTAATTATTTAATTCATAATTAGTTTTTATATCTGGTAAACATACTAGGGTTCAGGGGATTATAGTCTAACCTAATTTCTCCTTCATATTAATTAATTCGTAGTTAGTTTAATTCTGCGTACATAGTTTAATTACTAGTTCAAATAATTTTCATTTAGTTAGTAGATAAAACTCAAAATTCATCACCTTTTCCTTTTTTTTTTCTGAGTCAGTTTAGGGTTAAGCATCTTTCCTGTTTGTCTTTACGTTCTACGTCATATTTCCCTAAGGATTCAACCTCGTCTTACCAAGTTTATTAATTATGCGACTAGTTTGCACTTGAATCGTAATTAGGATGCACTAGAGACACATTTTGAGTCGCGTCAAGTTTTTGATCTACTGGCATCCATTACGAAGTGATCCCCCAGCACGGGACAAAATTTTGATCAAAATGTGATGCTCACGTGATATAGTGTGCAAAAATTCATGAGCCTTAGTTAGCATTTTATGGAGAGTTTTATGTATTCTAAGCAAGAGAAACATTATTACTAAGCATGCGGTGGATCATGGAATATACATGAGCGACATGTTATTAGGGATCTAAACATGGAGAGTAAAGTTAAAAAGTATGTACGTGAGGCATGGAGTGCATACAAAGCATAATGATACAACGTATGAGACATGTGAATTCACATAAGTGGGATAAAGGTATGTGCAAAGTGAGAGTGATATGGGGATACGTGTGAGTGAGGAAAGCATGCAGATATATACAAGTGAGAGTAATATGGAAGTGTGTGTAAGTGAGAGTAATGTAGAGGTGTGTTCTAGTGAGACTAAGCATGGATATTTACAAGTGGTATATGAAGCATGTGAGAATGTATGTGGGTATATGTAAGTCAGGATAATGTGGAAGTGTGTGTTATTGAGATTAAACATGGATATCTACATGTGATATGGATCATGTGAAAATGTGAATAAGTGGAGTGATCATGGTAAGTATGAAGCATGTGATAGAAAAGGCAGTATATGCATGTGATAAAGAAAACATGATCGAAAGAAGAATATACATGGATATCATGATATGAGCAAGGCATGCATATAATATATAAGTATGAGAGTATGAAGAATATATGAGTGGAGGTCTATACACTGTAACGCCACGACCCGAGTTTGGGATACCACACCGAATCAAGGAGTTAAATAGGGAGGGGAAAAGTCCAATTTTATTATTTAAAAAAAAAAAATTTGATTGTGTTGCCCAGAAAAATACCTAGAAGGTGGGTGAATTGGGTTTTACACGCTTTTCGAGTTAAATTAAAATTTTTGAAAGTATTTAATTTAGAACACTTAATCCAAATTTCTGATTAATAAATCTTTATTGATTAAACCAATGAATATTAAATAAATGCTATCAATTAATTTAAATAAGTTAAAATTACAGATTTTAACACCCAGTAAGTATTTAATTAATTTTTGTATTTAAAAAAAAAATATTTTGAAATTAATTAATTAATATCAAAATAATGATTTTGATCTTAAAATAATTCTACCAAATTTTGAAATTAAATTATTTGCAAGTGTAAGTGCAGATTATATAAAAATAAACAAGCACTAAGAAATAAATAAAGTGCAAAAATAAAATGACACCGAAATTTAACACGGTTCGGCCAAATTTCGGACTACGTCCAGGCGCCTAGAGCTCCCGTCTCCTTTTAATAAAAATATGGCAATTGAGTCTTTGTGTATATCACTCATCTTCAACAAATCTTGGTCTTCTATATATAGCTTTAAAAATAATGAATATTGAAGAACAATATGAGTTGTGTTCTTCTCTGTAGACAAATATTAGTGCATATACAAATAATAATAGTACACTTATATTCCTATTTTATAGCAATAGTCAGTGCCGAGTAGATTTTGGAGGATTTACAATGGCTATATATATATATATATATATATAAAAGATAACAATCCTAGATAATAAAAGGAACAAATTTCCACTAGCCAAGGCTTAGGCAGTAGGCGTGTAAAAGTCCAAAGGAGTTGTACTGAGCATAACTGATGGGACAAAGGCTCACGCTTGGTTCATATATACATATATATAAAGATTAAATAACAATTTTGAGTTAAACAAAAATATAATTAACCCTTTAATTAATATTTAATTGATCTTAATTGTAATTAGTGTACATTTTAGTTTAATATAATTTTGATGATTCCAAACATATGTATAGATACTTATTTTTCTAAGTAAATATTTTTTTTATATGGCCACTTTTTAAGTAGTTCCAATATATATTATAATATATAACATATTATTTTAATTTTTTAGTACCTTATATAATTTATTTTAGACTTGGTATGTCATTATATAGTATAAATATTTTATACCAAAATATTATATGTATATTTTATATATATACAAGTCTTCGGATTAACTTTCTTTATATTTGTTAGTGTTATATGAAATAAGGAAATAAGGAGATTATTTGAAATAAGGACGTTTGATGGAGGAAATAAGGAGATTATATGAAATAAGGACGGATGATGATGGAGAAGAAATGAAGAAGATGAAGATGCAGAAGATGAAGAATATAAAAGGGATGATAAGTTTCGTGAACCTTCCTGAATAAATACACGGAGGAATGTTACCGTTTAATTATGACCGTTAAGTTCTTACGAACTTCTATAGTTCATAAGAACTTCCTACGAACTTCATTTGTCCGTAAAAAGTTCCTACGAACTATAGAAGTTCGTAGGATTCCCCCCACTGCATGCTACCCATTTGGGCGAAAGGTAAAAGAGACACATGCGCCTCACACGCTGCTTAACCTACCTTTCGCCGATACACACCAATGCGGATGCTCTTAGGTAAGGTAATGTTCTTATCTCTTAATTTGTTTATTAAGTCTCCTAACCTTAAGTCTTTCCTCTACCAACTTTGGGCAGTACCCTTTACCGTGTAAATACTTGTTAGAGATAACTTTGTATTGTCCCATCGTTTTTTTTGGGGTAAAAACTCTTCTCTTATATACATATACATATTTTCTAAATTTTATTAAGTACAATATAAATATTTTTTTGGATCAAATACCAAAAAGTCCCTTAAACATTTTTTAACACACATTTAGTCAAAGCCTTTTATTTTGTATCAAAAAGTCCCTTATTCTCTTATCTTTAAAGGTCTGTGCCAGCGGCATGGTAAAACATTTTTGGCATGGTGAAGGATTTTTTGGTGCAAAATAAAAAGGCTTGGACCCTACATGTATTAAAAGAAGTTCAAGGGACAATTTGGTATATGCCCTTATTTTTTTATATATATAATTCTGTTTAATTTGAATACTGCTACTAGTTGTGCTATTTTTTAGTATAACTATTATTTCATTTATGTGTACATTTTTTTAGTCATAATATTTATAAATATATATGTTTTTCTTATACATACCATATATATATATATATATATATATATATATATATATATATATATATATATATATATATATATATATTATTAGTTGACAATCTTGTCAATTCCGTTATTTTTATACTCACTTGGTGAGATCTAATACTCATATTTATATAGGCTCTTTAATCCTATATTATTGTTATAAAGATATTTGGTTAACCTTTTCAAATTATAATAGCATCCTTGAACTATTTTTTCCTAACAATTAAATATGTATTAACTTTTGGTTGCATACACTTATTGCCTTGGGCCCTACGCTATAAGTATAGTTGTTACTTTCTTTATTATATCCTATATGCCTTGCCTAGTTGAAATAGTTTGCTTGTTAGGCCATCTCCATTGGGAGATGCAAATTCGCACATTTTCACATTTATGCTTCACAGTGGGTATAAAAATGTGTAGATTTAGGAGAGAGAAAATGCAGAGGCAATGTAAATATACATTGACGATACACAATGTGTAACCGGGGGGGGGGGGGACAGCTGGGCGACTAAGTGTCGCCCGCCCAGACTGTGGGAGGTAGACTATCGTCCGCCCAACCCATTATAAATAAAACCAAAAACATAAACAAATAATGGATAGGAGTTGAACGGCTAAGATTTGTGTGCCCAAATCTGGGCTCGTAAGTCTTACCCGCCCAGAGTGGGCCCCTCCCACTGCCACCTCATCATATTTACATTGTCCCACTACAAAACCAAACCAAAAAATGTACGTAAAAATGTGTAGATTTACATCTTTTAGGTGCATCCCATTGGAGATGGTCTTACAATCTTCTGAGATCCCATATAGGTTGATAAGCAATGTATAATGATTAACAGTGCATGATGATACTTCCTCCTATTGTACTAGATTTCCACTTATTTAAAACCCTTGTTAAGTCACATCATTTTTTTTTCTAAATTTCTCTTATAACCTTTTGAGCCATTGAATGTATAACTCTGACAATGTTTATTATGAGATCCAGTAAAATATTTTTATGTGACACTTTTTATTATAAATATATATTCTTATTACTTTACGATGTATTTTTGCTTATATCTATACAAAGATTTTTTTTTATCAAAATTTCCTGGGACAATATTTTGATTTCTTTTGCCTTTTCAATATTTACAAGGACTTTTGTCCTTTATTTGAGCCTCACGCGTTTGCTTGGTTCCCAATCATTTTAGTTTGACTTACTTATATAGTTCTTTATTTTTGTTGCTATGTATTTTATACTTTTAACAAGACCAAGCCATCATGGGCTATTTTGTTTATCATGCAGTGGACATATCTTTTAAATATCTTTCATTTGAAAACATATATGTTGCACTAAGCCTATTATATATCAGAATTCTTCTCTCTTTTGGTGTTACTAATATTAGTTTATAGTAACTATTTTGGGATAACTCAAAACCTCTTTCAGTCATACATTTTCAGAGTGTTATTTCCATGCTTCAACAACTACTTTTTTTTTTTATTGAGAAGCAAATGGAAAATTAAAAGATGAAATATCCAAACCATCTTCATATAAAAAAATGAGGAGCATTTAATGCTATGAAGAAATGTGTCTAACAACTAGTTTTGAAAGATTGATATTTAAGCATTAAGAGCTGCATTGATGAGTATGAGACTGTGAGCTAGAGATAAAGAGTAAAAGAATTTTATTCAAGAGCATTATTATTCCGCTACATCATTCAAAGGGAGCAATTAATTTTATTCAGCTCAATCATTGAAGAGAAGACTTCATCCTACATCAGAATCATTTATTAAAGTCTCAATGAAGAAGAAACTCAGAGAGTTTCTATATTCAACATTATACTAAAAGCTCATATTCATTTGAAGCTTTGTTATAAGCTTCGAGTTGTATTTAATAGCTTAATTTGAGCTACATGGATTGTAAATGGTGATTGGTTCCTACCAGTAAGTGAGCCACGGGGTTTAAAGCTCGAATTTGGCTTACAAACAGTTGTACGAGGTGGTTTGATCATACTCGCAAGTGGATCTGGTTTAGTGAAGTGCAAAGGATACAAGGGCTCTAGACGCATGGACGTAGGCCGGAATTTGGTCGAACCACGTTAAATTTCAGTGTCATTTTATTTTTTCCAATTTTATTTTTGCATATGGTTGCTTGAGTTAATATTTTCAGCACACTAACTTGCTAATAAATTAATTCCAAAATTTGACTAAATTAATTTTTAGATTAAAATAATTATTTTTGAAAATTAATTCTAGAATACTAATTTTTGTTAAATACGAAAATAAGATATATATTTATTGGGTGTTAAAATCTGTAAATTTAACTTGCTTAAATTTATTTGTAGTATTTAGTTGATATCCGTTGTCTTAATCACTTAAATATTTATCAATCTGAAATTTGGATTAAGTATTTAAATTAAATATTTTCTAAAATTTTAATTTATTCGAAAAAGTTTATAAAATCCCAATTCACTCCCTCTTGGGTATTATTCTGGGCAACAACTGGTATTAGAGTAAGTGCTCTAATTATTTTTGGATTTAAAAATCTTAGAGTTAAAGATCATGGCAAATTTTGTTGTATTTATTTTAAATGTTGAACTTTATATTTTATTATTTGTATGCTCAAATGTTTGATCTCTTGTAGCTACTTATTATTTATTTCTATGAGAAGAAAATGCCCATATACTTAACCACAAGTTTAAAGCTTTTTTTTAAAACAAGACTTCCATGAAAGTTCTGATATTGATGCACAAAAAGGAGATATGTGCAATCCTCGCCTATATACTCACATTGATGAATAAAGTAGTGAGGAAACTAATGTTTATTGTTTCATGCCCAATAACAATGAAGCGGTACACCCAAAACCTAGCTTTAGTAATAATGAATGATATTTTACTCATAGTATAAATCATGATGTTGATGATGATATTGTAAATGATTATGATGTATTATAAGATGCCTTTAATGAGTTATACGAAAAATATAAAGATATTGGAAAGAGGTTTGTTACACTAAAAAGACTCATGTTAAATGTAATTTTATATCAAAAGATTTTGATAATTTAAAATTAGAAAATGAATCTTTAAAAAGTGAAATTAAAGCCTTTAAAAAGAAAAAATCTATAATTATAACTAACCATCTTGAATTTAAAAATAGTGAATTAAAAAGAGAGATCGATTATTTAAAGAAATCTTTAGACAAATTTACTAGAGGAGATGATTATTTTCATAATATTGTGGAAAATCAAGAAAATGAGAAGAAGAATTATTCCAATTTATTTTAAAATGATACCTCATGTAGTCATTCTAAATATTTATGCACATATTGTGGTAGACATACATATTACCCTAAATAATGTTATTTTAGAAAAAGGAGGTAGAAGAATACTAAATTAGCTTGAATTCTTAAAGAAACAATTATGTATGCTAACCCTTATCAACCACACTTATAATGGGTTCCAAAAGATAAAGTTTTTAGGTGCAAAACAGGTGTTGATAATTGAATAACAAATCTATGAGAATCGAATTATTATTATTTTTTGTTTAATAATTGATGAATATTTTGTTATGTTGTTTTCATATTTTATATTCTTATTAATGATTAATAAATTGATTAAATTTATATTTTTCCCAAATGTGTTTAATGCTTGAATTTGTGAATAAGTCTATTTTTGCTTTAAGTAAAAGCATATGGCTCATAATTTTGTTAAATATGTTTTGATGAATAATCTATTTTTGAATATGATAAAATTATGTCATTATTGATTTTGATGATTATCATTTATTATGACTATGCTTGATATTTTAAAAATTGATAAGATAATGCATTTTGATAAATTTGTGTTTTAATATTACTTTATGGATCTAACAGATTCTTGGTATCAAAGAGAAAATCTTCGAAGTTGTGTAGGTTGCATGTTGAGAATTGCTTATGGAATTTCAAGGCATATGATTTGGTATCATTACAAACTTCTAGTATCATTGCCTAATATTGAAAATACCACACTTGGAGAAATTTCATGGATATATCTTTGATATTGGTAAGGTGGTAAGAAATACTCTTCTTGAATTTCATATCTTATGATATTAATTGATATTATTCCATGCTTAGATTATTTGTTAAAGTATATGAGTTTGTTGTTGATAATTTAACCATCACATTTATTATTTTTTGATGATTTTATGCTGTGAGACATGCACTTGATTTTGATAAAAAAAAATTTAAGATGAAAATTCATACTTGTTTCTAGTCATATAATTGTTGTTGATAATATTGAATTAATTCTTGATGTTCTTTAATATTGATCTGAAACGAAAATGTCTTTTGAAATATATGATTGTGTAGACACCAGATTATAGGACCCCCCAAGTATCTCTTTAGGTTCCTAGCACCTCCCCAATTCACTAGAAATCCTAGGTCATACTTCGAGTACTGATCTAAAGGCCATTGGGCGCTCTCGAGCCCCGTTTGACTCTGATCAACTCCATCGTCAGAGTGAAAGCTTAATAAATCTTCAAAGGGCTATGAATACCCTTTCTAATGGTCCATCCCGTGCGCGAATCGGCATAACAGTTCGGACGAACCAACCATTTTACTATCAAAAACTGATCTAGAGACCACCGGGCACTCCCGGGGTCCGATTTGACCCCAATCATTTTCATCGTCAGAGTGAAAGCTCAATTAATATTTAAAGGGCACTCAAATCACTTTCTAATGGTCTGCCTCGTGCATGAAACGACAAAATGGTTCGGACGAATGATCCATTTCCCCCCAAAAACTGATCCGAAAACCACCGTGCACTCCTGAGATCCGTTTGACCAAAGTTAACTCTTTAGCTCGAATGAGAATGAATGAGTCTCCAAAGGGCACTGTATACCCTTTACAAAGGCCCACCCCATGCGCAAATTATCCTTACGGTACAGACAAATGATTCGTTTTACTCTGAACGTTCATCGGGAACTTTTGAGCCTCGTTTGATGAAAGTCAACTCTTTCTCGAAGTAGTGAAGGCCGCGGGACCTTTATCTTCCCTCCTTCCCCCGGAGCGCCGAGGAGGGAAGATCTCGAAATGGCCACAATTTCGACTCTGTTGGGGAATTTACACAAGAGGGCTAAACTCTGTTTGCGTGGGTGTTATCATTTTCTACTTGTGTGTGTATGGACCTACATGTATGTTCCCTTTTTCTCCTCTATTATTTCTTGCATATATATACCTCATATTTATATCACCTCTCATTTAGTTTTCACTTCACACACTTATAAATACTCACCATGTACACCTTACACTACCTACACTTGTATATAGGTTCACTTATATCCACTTGTTGCTCACACCAGTTAGAATATCCATGCTTAGGTGTCACTAGCACACACCTCCACTTATCACACTTGTATATATCCATGCTCACTCATACTTATCACACACCACTTGTAGTTTACCTATGCTTAGGCTCACCGTCACATACTCACTTATAGATATTCACACACACACCACTCACTCTCACGTATCCATGCTTAGTGTAATCTTCATGCTCTATGCTAGATTTACTTTTCATTATACTTGTACATTCTTCCTTATTAGTATAGTGCTCATCATGCCAAATAAAATACTCTCTCCATAATATGCTAATAAAGAGTTATGACTTTTTCACACTACATCACCAAGAGCATTGCTATATTAACTAAAAATTATCCTGTATTGGGGGGTCAATTTGTGATGGGCAGTGGTTCGATAGGGCACAGTTAGCCTAAGAAAAATGAAAGGTTCCCCATGCATCGTACCGCTTGACTGAACTCACGACGGGAGGTATATAACAGGGAACTCGTTCACTTACATCGATTATATCGAATTCGCTCTCACCCATACTGTCCCCACGAGATATATAATGAGGCATTTCAAGTACATTCAGTTATATCAAATGGCTTGTCCACACGTACTGATTTCCCTCAAAAGCAAGACGTATATCGTAGAAGTCATGCTAAAGGGGGGAACCTTTCCACCAACCCAACAAATGCATACCCTTATATAAGCATCAAACCTAGGGCACTCATATTTAGTTTGTTGGTTACTACCCGAAACTCTACCGAAATGCCGGCATACCGCCTAAACCATGTTTTACATATTTTTCAAACTCAATTTTCCCAAACCATGAGCCTGGTAACAAGTCAAACCATATTTTACACATTTTTCAAACCCATTTTCCTTAGGCTCAGTTCCCGTCCGACATTTTTTTTTGCATTTTAGTAAACCTAATACAAGTGAAAACATAATAATAATAATAATAATAATAATAATAATAATAATGATAATAATAATAATAATAATAATAATAATAATAATATAAACATAATAAACATAACAATATTAATAATAATAATAATGTTGAGACTCTTCTCTCGTTTTTCCTCATTCCTTACCAAAAGTGTCAAAAATATTTTTCCTCCTCTTTTATCAAAATATATAAAAAAAACACTTTTCTCTTCCTTTTATCAAAAATACCAAAAATATTTGGTCTTACCATTTCTTAAAAAAAATATCAAAAACATTTTCCCTTCTCCTATAAAAGATTCTTCCTTTTCTCTTTCCAATATAATTTCGAATCATTTTCCTTCTTAGGTCGATCGCAAACCTGACCCTTGGCCTGGCTCCCTAATGACTTCGATCTTCCGTCGAATCTCCCCAAAGCTCCGTCAGTTCTCCTGCTGCTTCCTTCGAGTCCGGAATACACCTTCACCAAATATTTATGGAGAATGCATACCAAGTACTAAATGTGCAACCAGATTTTATGACAGTCTTAGTCCAACTTACCGCCAAGATTGATAACCTTAAATTCGATATTCATGAGATGAAGCAAAATCGGGTCCTTATTCCTGAACATAACGAGGTCCTCTTCCCTTGCGCATTGAGTCTTCCGGCACTTGAGCTTATTTGGGTCTCAAAAGAATATCAGCATATCCCACGTGCCCCTCCTGCTAATGGGCCACTTCCAGCCGAATCTTGCTCAGCCAAGGGCTAACCTGTCAGTACTCATCGATCCGAAGGAAGAAGAGTTAAACAAGGTCAAGGAGGACCTTAAGCCGTTAACCAAGAAGTTTAACCAAGTCTGAATCTCCGAAAACTACATGGATTACACCCATATGTCTCCTTACCCTAAAGCAAGGCTATTGAAAAAATTAAAGATGCCTAACATTGAGAAGTTAGGGGGTATTGGCCTCCCAATTGTTCATCTGGGAAGCTACCACCAAGCCATGACTCTACTAGGTGCCTCGAAGGATATAATAGCCCAGATGTTCCAACAGACTTTAAAAGATGGTGCTCTTCGTTGGTTTTTATCCCTCGAGGAATCTAAAATTTGCTATTGGGAGGATATTGTTCATGAATTCACGTCGCAGTACAAATACAACGAGGAGTTAAAGGTTACACGTTGTGATTTAGAACTTCTCAAGAGCCCAAAAGAAACTATTAATAATTTCATAACAAGGTGGAAGGAAAAAGCGGCCATTATGACCAATCGGCTTCCGAAGAGGAGCAAGTTAGTATTGTGAAGAAAAACTTCTTACCCCATGTTTGAGCGACGATGAGAGGATAGTATTACCCACATTTTTTAGCCCTCCAGAAAGCTAATCTACAAAAAAGTATCTGGACAATTCACTCCAAGAAAAGATGAGAAGACTACTATAGTCTTGACCATCAACAACATCTTATAGCTTGCTGCCTGTTGGGCATCAGATAGCCAAACTAACCCAGTCAGTGAAGAATACATCGATCTTCATGCTTACCTCTTTAAAGTACACCAAGCCCTATTGAGACAAAATCTCATCAAGCCGTTGGACCCTCGTCCATTCCCAAGCCCACTTCCCAAAAATTTCAAACCCGAGGCCCATTATGATTTCCATTAAAATATTAACCATACCACTGATCAGTGCTTTCACCTCCGAAATGTATTCAAAGGTTTGATTGATCGGGGTGTCATCGCCCCACCATACAATTCTAAACCCAACAACACTCACAATTCACTCCCAAATCATGCAAATGCCATCTTCCTAGAAAATAATTTGAAATTTGACCCTTCTACCCAGATTGTACCGAGTAAAATCATCCATTATACCTGTATCTTCAAGTAAACCCCTGAAAGTTAGCCCATATTTTCTCTTACATCCTACCTATTTTGTCAACAAGCCTCGTTGCTTCTAACAAGAGCATGCATTACTGCTCGTACTCATTTAGGGGAAAAGATATGGAATTGCTAGTAGTACTGAACGAACTCCTAGAGTTCGTGCTGAAATTGTCCTAAAAAGGGACCATTGTCTGCCAAAAGTTTAGCACACTATACATGAAAGCCTGTAAGTGGGCTTGAAAGTCAGATAATTGGGTGGTACCCATTGAGGAAGTCAGTTTGGATGATGTAATACAGATCATAACAGGCTTGTTCCGATAGACTGATGAGATTTTAGGATATCCGAGTTACTTTATGCTTTAAAACTATGAGGGAGATTAGTCCCTTCACTTATGCATCTCCCCATTGAGTGGGAGGACCTATATGAAGAAGACATGGAAGTTGGGAACGCCTTAACTTCTCATGGCGAGATGACATCATTTACACCGGATGGGGGGGGGGGGAAGTTTGATACTTCAATGAAGAACCAAGCCAGTAAAACGTTAGCCCAGTGATCACTATGTGTGCGATGATATCTTTTGAAGATCTTCTAGGAGAAATCAACAAAGTGGCTGAAAAACCCGAATGAGATGAAAAAATGGGGCATCTATTCTTCCTTTATTTCGTGAACCATATGACAATATCTGTGAGGCACCACTAGAGTCCGAATCCTCAATCAGCAGTAACAAATAATGGAAAGGGAATTGTCCAGAAACTTCCCATGCCAGAAATAAGCATCGAAGAAAGCAAGATCCTCGACCACCTCAAGAAAACTCACGCCAACATCAACTTGCGGTGACTCTTTATGTCTTCCCAGCTACACCGAAACACTTTAATAAAATTATTTACTGGGACCACAGTCCCTCCTTCCACCACTCCAGAAGAGGTCATGAACCTGATCGGGTCTCTAACCTCTACAATATTACTCTTATTTTTTGAAGAAGAAATCTTAAAGTTCGGTACTAATCACAACTATAACCTTAACATCTATATTGAGGTAATGGGGAAGATAGTCCCGCTCTCACTCGTCGATGACGGATCAACACTTAATGTTTTCCCATTAAGAACCTTTAACTGTCTGGGTTTGAAAGTAAGCGAACTCGCTTTAACTTCCACCGCAGTGCATGCTTATGAAAATAATCACCGAGAAGTGATGGAATCCATAAAGCTTACAATAAGGGATGGCCCTATAAATCCCATTATCGTTATCGACATACCTTCTTATTTCAATCCATTGCTTGGTCCACCATGGCTTCACAGCATCAAGGGGGTATCTTCCCCTCTCCATCAAAAATTGAAGTTATTTGCCAAAGGGAGGTCATCACCATCATAGGAGACGATGATAATACTGATAATGTAAGAACTAGTAACCCGGTATTAGCGATACATCATGGGGAAAATGATATGTTTTTTTTCTAGATTTTGAGTTGAACCACTTCCACTCCCAGCAGGGGATGATTTTAAAGACCAAATATGTCTAGAGCATAGCCGTCACGACAATTTCAACGCGATAAAAATGTTTAAAAATATGCACTTCATGCCCGAACTGGGGTTGGGATGACGATAGCATGGGATACTGGAACCCATAGTACTGAAGAAGGCATTTCATCCATGTGACTTGGGTTATCAACCATCATCATAGGAACTCAGAATACTTCGCCAACCCTGATTGAAGCGAAGGTTAGAAAATACAAAGACTGTTTTGGGGGATTCCTTGAATGGAAGATTTGTCAAAGAGAGTGAAGATTTTCCCTTTTGTGGCTTTCTCAAACCATGGTATGATCATGTGGACAAAAAGATAAAGCCAGGGATGGATATCTTCTTCCAAGACAGTTACTCTCGGGTCGAGGACTCTCAGCATAATGTACAACCACTTATGAAGAAAGCTATAGCTATTACCGAGGTTTTCGAGGGAAGTGACTCTAAAGATTCATTCAATCTGTAAACACTGGGACTGTCACTCTAGATAACCCACTCAAGTGCTACATCATCGGACCCATCCACTCTAATTAAGACTGCTGATGAAACCCTCCTCAACTGGAATGCTGTGCTAGTTCCACCTGCTAAAATGTAACCCAATCCAGATGTTTATCATATTTATTCTTTTTTTGGTGTTTCTCCATTTTTTGATAACAATGTAATCGAGACCTGCTTTAACGAGGTTCTCAACACTGTTTTTCCTGAGAATGAAATAAATGATGATTTTGAGTATCTTATTGTGCCTTACATTAATTATCTTGATTCTAATAAAACTCTTGATGATGATGATTTTGCAAATGAATAATTCTTAATTTATCTTAATAAGGTTAATAACAAACAACATAACCGCATTCAAAATAATGAGGATGAAAATGTTGTTATAAATCTCGGTTATAGTAGCCAATTGAGTGAGATTAGGATAGGGTCCACCCTTGACGTGCATAATCATGCGCAATTCGAAGAACTGTTGAAGGAATTTGTGGATGTCTTCTTATGGTCTTATGACGACATGCTCGACATTGATCATGAAATAACTCAACACGAGATTCCAACTCTCTCATAATGTAAATCGATTCACACCGAATGGTCACTCAAGATTAAAGAGGAGGCGGTCAAATAGTTGAATGCAAGCTTCATCCGGGTGATCAGATATTCCACATGGATAGCTAACATTGCACCAGTACCAAAATCTGGAGGAAAATTCCACATGTCATTAACTATCAGGATTTGAACAAAGCCTCTCCAAAATATGATAACCCACTACCCAATATCGACATGATCGTAGACAACACAACCAGTCACGCTTTCAAGTCATTTATTAACTGGTTTAATGGATGTAATTAGATCACGATACACCCTGATCATCAAGAAAAAATCACACTCATCACCCATAGGGAACCATATGTTACACAGTTATGCAATTCGGTCTAAAAAATGCAGGGGCTACCTACCAAAGGGTTGCCACAACCATCTTGCATGATTTGATGCATAAAGAGGATAAGGTCTACGTGGATGATATTATCATTAAGTCTAAGACTCGGGAAGGTCATGTTCATGCTCTTCAAAAGTTCTTCGAATGACTGTGATAATATCAGATGCGACTTAACCCACAGAAATGTGTCTTCGACGTCACTAAAGGAAAACTTTTGGGATTTATGGTTGGCAAGAAGGGGATTGAAGAAGATCCTGCCACGCTAAAATCCATACTCGAAATGCGACCATCATGAACGTAGATGGAAGTTCGGGAATTCTTGGTAAAAATATAGTATATCAGTCGGGCCATCAGCCAATTGACTTTTATTTGTGAACCCATCTTAAACTCCTCCGAAAGATTTCAACCAAAGTCTAGAATGAAGCTTGTCAGGAGGCCTTTGAGAGAATTAAGCAGTATCTAACCCGACCTCTGGTACTCATTCCATTGCAGCCTGGTCTCCCTCTACTCCTATACTTAACCGTAACACACACCACAACTGGGGCTTTGATAACAGAATACCTTGAAGAATCCTGTAAAAAGAGGACCATCTATCACGACAGTCACAAATTGGTTGGGTAAGAAGTCAACTACACTACCTTGGAGAAAATATATATCACCCTTATCTAGGTCACTCAGAAATTACAACACTACATGTTCACTTTTACCATTAGACTTGTATCCCAAATGGATCCTATTAAATACCTACTTAAAAAACCTGCCTTGTCTAGCCGAATGGACCGATGGTAGATATTTCTAGCTGAATTTGATATCGTATATGTCACACAGAAATCCATGAAAGGGAGATCCATCTCTGACTACCTTGCTGACTACCCCATGGAAGATGCTAACGTTTGGATCTCCGAATTCTCGGATGAAGATATCTTTTGAACCTCTCAGGAATACCTCTGGTGGTAAATATTCTTTGACGGCGCTGCCAACAAAAAATGATATGGCATTGGGATACTTTTTATCGCCCATGATGACTCTCACACTCCTATTGCCATCAAGCTTGATTTTCCCTGCACCAACAACATGACCAAATACGAGTCATGAAGCGTAGGCCTCAAAATCGCTCTCAAGAAAGGAATCTAGTGCCTAGATTTCTATAGGAATTCTGGCCTCATAATCGATTAGGTCATTAGAAGATGGAAAGTCAAAGAAGAAAAGATTTTACCCTTCCATTCCCACCTAAAGGAGCTGGCCTCCCAGTTTCGAGATATCACCTTCCACTACTTGCCCCGAGCAAGGAACAGCTTGGCCAATGCCCTTACTACCTTAGCCTCCATGGTTAACATGCCCGAGGGAATAACGATGGCCTCTTTCCTAGTATAAAAATAAGATAAACCGACCCATTGCTACCACATTGAGCTCGTCACAAAAGAGAATTCTGATATGACCGAGTGTTGGTACTACGACATTTAGCACCTCCTCAAGAACGGTAGGTATCCCCAAGATGCCAATAAAAAAGACCGAGTGACCCTCTAAAAATTGGTTGCCTAGTACATTGTCTGCGATAAAGAACTATTAATGAGAAACTTTGAAGGGCCCACTTACACAGCGTCCCAGGGCTGAAATTAAAGAAATGATGTGGAAAATCTATAGCGAGGAATGCGGACTCCACATGAATGGCCATATGATTGCTAAGAAGATTATCCAACAGGGTTATTATTAGGCCACTATGGTTCAGGACTTCATAGCCTATGTCCAAAGATGCCTTAAATGCCAACAGTTTTTTAATCTCCAGCACCTACCTCTATGAGAATTGTACAATATGACCTCTCCCTGGCCATTCTCCACATGGGGCATCAATATCATAGGGAGAATCACGCCTAAAGCCTCTAACGGGCACAAGTTCATCCTAGTTGACATTGATTAATTCACTAAACTGGTCAAAGTCGAGTCATACATAGTGATGAATACCAAAAAGGTTGCCAAGTTCATCCAGAAAAACATCATCTGCTGATACACGGTTCTGCATTAGCTAGTGTCAGATAATGGGTTACATTTCAAGGCAGAAGTCATAGACTTGGTCAATGATTCAGAGACATAAATATTCTCCCTACCAACTAAAAACTAATACGGCTGTTGAAATTGCTAATAAGAACCTCAAAGCAATCATTAGCAAGATAACTGAGAATGGTTGATATTGGGCCGACCGGATACCTTAAACCCTATGGGGCTATCGTACTTTAGTCCAGTCATTTACTGAGGATACCCCTTACTCTCTGGTATATATCATGGAAGCAATCCTACCCGTTGAACTAGAAATACCTTCATTACACATCATGCTTGAGATAAACGTCAGTGGAGAAGACTGACATCAGAGTCGTCTTATCGAGTTATCGATCTTAGACAAAAAGAGGCTAAAGGCTCTATATTATATATAGGGATACCATCACCGGATAGCGGTCATTCAACATGAGACTCAAGGACCATGGTGTCCGAGAAGGAGACTTGGCCCTTAAAGAATCATAGAACCCGTCTAAAATTTCAGAGGGAAATTCAAGCCAAATTGGAGTGGCCCCTACATCATGAAGAAGATCCTGTCCGGTGGCGCTGCTATGTCACTGACTTGATGAAGAATAGATGGCATGTCCAGTAAACCTATATCGTCTCAAGAAATTCTATCTTTAGTCTGAAATCTTGGCGCGTTACGACTCCTCTCATCCTCCTTCTATTCTAAAAAAATATCTTCATTTCCCTCTACTCAAAACTACGTGGGGGCCTGATCCTCTAAAAAAAAATTCTTTTAAAATGAAACTCAGAAAATTCTCAAACCCCTAGAGGTACGTAGGCATATCATAGGTTTGGATGGGTACGGTCCCTTTCTTTTTCACAAAATGCTATTCTTTTCTTACCTCTGAGAATGACAGTTCATTTTATTATTTACATGAACAAAGGGATTATGCATGCCTTTGCGATTGGTATAGATAATTCAAATGTAAAACTCATTAGGAGGCATACCAATATAATTAAAATCATTTTTTATTCCATAAAAGGGAAAATTCGACACAATTACAGGAAATATCAGCGTAAGGAGTCAAACAACTACCCCCGCTAACCAAACTGTCCTAAAACAAATCAAGCCAAACTACCTCTAAAAACAAAAAAAAAACCTTCACTAAAACCAAAAACAACCAAACACATAACCATCACAAAAGCTTCATAAACAAACACCAGTTTCATATAAGACCCTATCTGCAACTGTCGAAAGACCCAACCCCATCATCATTTTCTCCTTGAGGCCCCAAAACATCCCCTGCCCCATGGAACGATAATCCCGGACCAACCTAGAGAAAACCACTACATCCCCTTCATAATGTCAAATATGACAAACCATCTCTGTCAAGTCTCCTCTGCCAAGATCTTAGCCACTACCATCTTCTCTAGCCATTTCATACAGTCTCTAGAAATATGCCAAACCTTGCCAACAAAATTAAGAAAAATGTGTTGATGGCCAATGATTCTCCCACAGAGACCAATAGCATGCGCAAGACTTCTGTCAAATCCTCTACGGGAAATAAATTCAGGGTATAGAAAGGCACCATTTTCTTCCATCCGACTTGACGCATGAGCCTCCAGGAGAAATAGAATGAGGTCTATCAGAGACCATCTAATCGAACATATCGGTATTCCCCCATCTCCATAATGGGCTATTACTCCCCCTACTAGGGCAACGACCAGTACAAACATCGAGATCCGTGCTCCATGAACCAATTCACCCAGTTCTTTATGGATGGGCCAAAGATGATAAAATAACCATTGAAGAAATTCAGCACAGGTGCCAAGGGATATTTAGGGGAGGATTGACAAACGAAATCTCTCGACCATCCACATGAACAACATAATTGGGCTTCCTATCAGAAAATCATAATGAACTTCCCTCCAAGCATCTAAATCGTTCAGGATCTCTGCCAGTATCACCGTCGCAGGACTGCAACGATATGACATCCACGCCATACTAGCAACCAATTGAGAGTCCACCATAAGGTCCCCATATACTAACGATAGCTTCCAATTTAAGCTAAGGGAAATGGCTCCGGCATAGCCCGCATCATTAAAATTCCACAGGCTCACAGAATACAGTACAACTGGGAGAGAAATCATTCCCCCAATTACCAATGGCTGAGCTTCCAAAGGAGAAACATGGAGAAGTCTTGCTAACATCTCTCGAGGCGATCGAGAGAATTTAGGCATGGCCTCAAACACTGGGAATAACTCGCAACATAGAAAAAAACTCCTCATAGGTCGAACAAACCCCATCCATGCCAAAGCAGAAACATGATCCTCAGGATACCAAAGTTGTGCTACCACCGCTAGCATATTTCAGTCGATGGGCTGATTGTGCCACAAAGAGACCCGACGCAAGCTAAAAGCATCATAGTCTATATTTTACATACACGTAGTCTCTAAACTCTCAAGATAAGAGGCAAATTCTACACTCATAAGAAGGGTTATTTTGGAAATAATATGATAAAAGGCAAGAAATAACCAATAAAGGAGAAAAAATGTGAATGTGTGAAAAATAACACCACATTACCCCCTTTTTTACACTTGATAACTTTGGCTATAAACAAGAAGTCAACACATTCCAATGAAGGCGACAAACCTCACTTTACAATCAAGGTTTTTATACCCTTATCCATATACCAACCAAGCCGCAAAGGCCTTCCTCTATTCAATAAAAATTCTAAAAAACTCATTTTTTCTACTTTTCCTCAAAGTAAATCCCTTCAAAAGGGAAGCTCTTTTTGAAACAAGCCTCCGAGGCCATCTTCTACTTAAACATGCCAAAAACATATTCAAAATTTTCCAAAAGACACTTTTCCTACTCTTTCTCAAAACAAAAACTCAGCAGCAAATTAAAGTGCATGTAGAGTAAGCCACTAAATCAAGAGAATAGAACAAAGTATTCATCCTTTTTTGCTTTCTTTTAAATTTCAGGTGCAATGCCGCTACATTAAGCATACAACATGCTCAACACCAAGCTCCTGTAGCCAGTGATGAACTTGCAAGGAAATTCCAAAGGGAAATAACCAGAATTGGATGTCACCTACACCCCCAACAGAGATTCAATAATCCTACCCAACGCTGTCTATACCGTCTTAAGTGTCACCCTCAGCTTACGATCCACCTCTATCTGAAAACCCTTGCAATCAATCCCCAATATCTATTTCCACCCACCAATTGGAACCAACCTATTCCCCTTCCCAAGGAAGCCCAAAAGACCATGCCACTGCCAATTGGCAATTCCTTCCACCCTCCGATCGGTAGTACACCTGAAATTTTGTATAAAAAATTCCTAAAATTTCCAAATAAATATTGGAACATTTCTTTGCTAAGAAACCCATTTTTCAAGCTCCCAAATCCCTAGGACAAACTCCGAGTACCGATCTAGAGGCCATTAGGCACTCCCAAGCCTCGTTTGACTTTGGTTAACTCCATCGTCAGAACAAAAGCTCAATGAATCTTTGAAGGGATCTGAATTAATTTTCAGACGGTTCACCCTGTGCATGAATCGACATAACGATTCAGATGAATGAACCATTTTACTACTGAAAATCCATCTGAAGGCCACGGGCGCTCCCGGGCCTCGATTTGTCCCCAATCAACTTCACTATCAGAGCAAAAGCTCATGAATCTTTAAGGGGAACTAAAACCCGTTTTCCAATGGTCCACCCACTGCACAAAATAAAATAATGGTTCGAACGAATGATCCGTGTTCCTTCAAAAATATATTCGAAGCTACTAGGCGCTCATGAGCTCCAATTGACTAAAGGAAACTACTCAGATCGAACGAGATTGAAATAATCTCCAGAGGGCACTGAATACCCTTTCCAACGGTCTACCCCGTGTGTGAATCAACCTTACGGTACGGACGAACGATCCGTTTTACTCCGAAGGGTTACTAAATATTTTTTAGCCCCATTTGACCAAAGTCAACTCTCTAAATCGAGCGAGGCTCTTTGAAACATCAAAGTACCTCGTAAAACCTTTCTAACGATCCGCCTCATGTGCGATTCAAACTTACAGTTTGGACGAACGATTCATCGTCGTCCGACAAACTTTTGTCTGAAGGAACAACGGGAGCTTTTGATCCCCATTTGACCTAAAATCAACTATCGGACTCGGGAACGACCACGTTATGCCCCGTGTGCCTTTTGGACTTACGAATTGCATTTTATGACCATTTTTTTCAAAAAATTTGCACGAGACTGCCATTTGTAGGTCCATTTCTCTACATATCGGCAATGTGACAAGGGTTACTTGTTGATAGGTAAAACAATGTCGATTGGTAGTTCCCTACCCCATATGAGGAGAGCATGATATCACCTTCTAAGGCACCTCAGAAGAATCAACTTCAGCGATCTCAACAACATTCTTCTTAAGTCAACGAGGTTTCCTCGTTTGAAATCTTTCGCGACCTTTCATTACCATCACTTTCAAACCCAATTTAGCAAAAATCCTCCTACATTATTCATTCACTTGAAATAAAGCTCACCATCAATTAAGATCAATCTCCTAGTCTCTAAAGAAGGTCCAAACATTCTTCTCTCTCTTTAAATTTATTTATTTTCACATTAATTATAAACATTCTTAATTTAGCATTTTCTTTAGATCATACACATTAATATATCATCCTTTATTAGTTTATTGCACAAAATATATTTTCTATACAAAAATCCAAAATAAGAAAAAGAAAGTTACACTTATAAATTTCGACGGGATTCTTCATCACATTTTCTCAAATCTAAAAATATTTCTCCTACCCAAACACACACACATATAATGAACTCCCATTTGAATCTATGGAATAAACCCCACCCTTGTGCCGCATGTGAACTACATGGACTTTGATGCCTTTTATAGGCTACGTAGGCATCTCGGGCTTAAACCCGAGACTCGAGTCCTCTTTTCCTCTTTTTCCTATTTTATCCATATATTATTCATACATATATATCATACTTGTGATTCATACTTGAATCTTATGTAACACATATTATCGTTTCATCATAACGATCAATATCTCGATAGGCGCATACATCATTTTTTAATTATTATTTTGGGAACATTCCTATGGATGACCTCACTCCATCTTTTTCATGATGCGAGTTTAGCGATTCCGATCTCCACCTATATATACACGTGCACACACTTCACGGAGAAATTAAGAAAAATAGAACATAAGCCCTTGAGAGACTGAAAGGAGGGGATGGGTGCATAACACCTTCCCATTTCGTAACCTAGCCCCCCGATTCTTTGAACTATTGGTTTTGCAAGCATCAGTTTGTCCTTGATGCCGCTCTCTCGAGGCGACGACATGTTCTTTTGCCTGTTTTGTGCAATATAAGATGGTGAGTCCATATCTTTACATCACCCCAAAACCGACAACGACTGAAGCACCCCCGGAGTAGCGAGGGGCGCAGGACCTTTATCCTCCCTCTTTCACCCGAAGCGCTAGGCAGGTAAGATCTCGGGATGGCCATAACTTGTATGTATTAGATAATTGTTATATTGATATATGCATTTATTGATTTTGATACATGGACATAGTGACTCTTGTGATTTAAATTCATGACATGTTATATGATTGACTCGATTAATTGAATATCATCGACTTTCATGAAGAATATACTTTTTAAAAGAAAGTAACATTTGTGCTATTAGGGCTTATTTTTAAAAATTCAAATGATTATTGAAATTTCAATGATTTGTGAATATATTGAGACTTGTTGAAATTGATTTTTCGAAAGTATATGTTGAAAGTATTTTATTTCTTGAAAAAGATGCACATTATTTGTTATATGGATATAGGCCTTCATTGGTATCCCTTAGGTGGAGATAAATATTTAGTGGAAATTATTTGTTTGAAAATGCTTGATCATGATTTTGGATGCATTATTATGGATTATGCAATATTGTTGATAATTTCGAGAATTTTATGCTCGTATCTTGTAAACGGCAAAGCATGAGCAAAATCAAAAATTCTTATCGCTATATTTATGTCGCTATATTTTAACTCATATTATGCTTTATTCACATTATTTGAAAAACATTGGGTTGTGAAATATTCACCATTATGTGCTTGAAATTATCGACTTTGTCATCTTGGTGGCTTGTGCGTTATTTGATGATATTCATGCCTATCCAAACATTCAAATACACACTCTGAATAAATTTATGACGCTATGTGTGTTTATTGAAAATTTCGTGATACGTATATGCTTATGATTTATGGTTATATCCCATGCGCGAATTATTTTTGATAGGGAGAGCGTCACATTTTTACCCGATGATACTTGATTTATATGAAAAATCTTTTTGATAATGTCAAAGAGGGAGAAATATTTATGATTCACTATTTGTGGTTAATTTACTCATTTTATGGATCATTGTGAATCATTGTTTGTCATCATCAAAAAGGGGGAGATTGTTAAACGAAAATATAATTAACCCTTTAATTAATACATAATTGATCTTAATTGTAATTAGTGTACATTCTTGTTTAATATAATTTTGATGATTCCAAACATACGTATAAATACTTATTTTTCTACGTAAATATTTTTTTTATATGGCCACTTTTTAAGTAGTTCCAATATATATTATAATATATAGCATAATATTTTAATTTTTTTAGTACCTTATATAATTTTTTAGACTAGGTATGTCATTATATAATATAAATATTTTCTTTCAAAATATTATACTTATATTTTTTTATATATTTATATAATTACTTGTTATAATATAGTTATATATATATATATATATATATATATATATGTATTATACTAGCGTACTAGTTCTAATATATATATTGTTAGCTGACAATCCTATCAGTTCGGTTTTTTTAATATGCACTTGGTCAGCTTCTTATATTCATATTTATATAGGCTCTTTAATCCTATATTATTGTTATAAAGATATTTGGTTAACTTTTTCAAATTATAATAGTTGCCTTGAACTATTTTTTTCTAACAATGAAATGTGTATTAACTTTTGGTTTCATACACTTATTGCCTTGGGCCCTGCGCTATAATTATAGTTGTTACTTTCTTTGTTATAACCTATCGGCCTTGCCTACTTGAAATAGTTTGCTTGTTACAATCTTCTGAGATCACATATATCTTGATAGGCAATGATTAACACTGCATGGTGATACTTCCTCCTATTGTATTAGGTTTCCACTTATTTCTCACATCATTTTTTTTATAAATTTCTCTTTTAACCTTTGAGCCATTGAATGTATAACTCGGACAATGTTTATTATGAGATCCCATCAAATATTTTTTTTGTGCCATCACTTTTTAATATATATATTATTACTTTACGATGTATTATTGCTTATATCTATACAAAGATTTTTTTTATAAAAACTGCTTGGGATAATATTTTTATTTCTTTTGGCTTTTCAATATTTGCAAGGACTTTTGTCCTTTCTTTGAGCCTCACGTGTCTGCTTGGTTTATATCGTTTATTATTTTTGTTGCTATTATTTTATACTGTTAACATGACCAAGCCATCATGGGCTATTTTTAGGGTTGCGTTTCGGCCGGATCGGATCGGAAAATGACCTTTCGGAAAAAATTCCAATTTTTTCGGAAATAACATATTTGTTCCAATTTCCTATCCAATTTTTTCGGAAAATCAAAAAAGTTTCCGAATTCGGAAATATCGGAAAATCGGAAAAAAATCGGAAATATTCGGAAATTAGAAATATGGTATTTTTTTCTGTTCTGCTGCATGAAGACAGTATGAGAAATTAGAAATTAGTTTTTTTCTGTTCTGCCGCAGCCATCAATATAACAAACCGATGTAAACAAATCTGTAAACCTATAAACCGATCAATATAACAAACCTATTAAACCTATAAATTGATCCCAACAGATGTATTAGATGAAATAAAAAAGATGTAAACAGATGTAAATAAGATGTAAACCGATCTTATAAACAGAAGTAAACAAGATGTAAACAGAGCCTATAAACCGATGTAAACAGATATGTAAATAAGTAGAAATAAAAAAAATAAACAGATAAAAATAAACTAGAAAAGGCTTACCTATGTTCGAGACTATAAGGGTCGGACGATGTAAACAAATATGCGCCGCCGAAAGTAGAAGAAAGGGGTTGGACGACCGTATAGAGAGACCGTATAGAGATTGGGTCGAGAGAAAGAGGTGAGAGATATGCACCGCAGAGGAGAAAGGGGCAAGACGAGAGAGAGAGAGAGAGAGAGAGAGAGAGAGAGAGATGTGAGAGATATTTTAATAAGAATATCATACAACCCTAGTTGTTCTCTACTAACGGCATATATAAATATATGGGGTAAGGTAAAAAATAAAGGAAATCTAAATTGTACACATTCTTATTACATAAGGATATAACTTATAAGGTAAAAAAATATATAGAGAAAATATTCGGAAAAAATATTCGAAATATTAATCGGAAGATATATTCGGAATATTAATCGGAAGATATATTCGGAATATTAATCGGAAAAAAGATTCGAAAATTATATCGGAAAAATCGGAAAATCGAAATTTAAAACATAGTTCCAATTTCCTATCCAATTTAATTCGGAAAAATCGGAAATCGGAAACCTTATATATGTTCCAAAATCGGAAAATATCGGATCGGACATCGGAAAAATCGGAATGTTCGGAAAAAAAAAACAGCCCTAGCTATTTTGTTTATCACGCAGTGCACGTATCTTTTAAAGATCTTTCATTCGAAAACTACACATATATGTTGCACTAAGCCTATTGTATATCAAAACTCTTCTCTCTTTTGGTATTACTAATCTTAGTTTACAGTAACTATTTTGGGATACCTCAAAACCTCTTTTAGTCTTACATTTTCAGAGTGCTATTTCCATGCTTCAACAACGACATTTTTATTGAGAAGCAAATGGAAAATTAAAAGATCAAATATTCAAACCATCTTCATATAAAAAAATCAGGAGCATTTAATGTTATGAAGAAATGTGTCTAACAACAAGTTTTGGAAGATTGTTATTTAAGCATTAAGAGCTGCATTGATGAGTATGAGACTATGAGCTAGAGATAAAGATTAAAAGAATTTTATTCAAGAGTATTTGAATTTATTATTCTGCTACAACATTCAATTAGAGCAATTAATTTTATTTTGCTCAATCATTGAAGAGAAGACTTGAGCCTACGTCAGAATCATTTATTGAAGTCTCATTAAAGAAGAAACTCAGAGTATAAATTATATTTTTACAGAGTTTTATTATTCAACATTGTACTAAAAACTCAAATTCATTTGAATCTTCGTTAGAAGCTCCAGGTTCTATTCAGTAGCTCGACTTAAGCTACGACGATTGTAAACGGTGATTAGTTCTTACTCGTAAGTGGGCCATGGATTTTGAAGCTCGGAGTTAGCTTTCAAACGATTGTAATAGGTGGTTTGATCCTACCGCAAGTGGTTTAAGTTTAGTGAAGTGCAAAGGAGACGGGGGCTCTAGGCGCCTGAACGTAGGACGAGATTTGGCCGAACCACGTTGAATTTAAGTGTCATTTTATTTTCCACACTTTTATTTATTTATTTGCATATGATTGCTTGAGTTAATATTTTCAGCACACTAACTTGCTAATAAATCAATTCTAAAATTTGACTAAATTAATTCTAGAATATTAATTTTTATTAAATACAAAAATTATATATATATATATATATATATATATATATATATATATATATATTAGGTGTTAAAATCTATAAATTTAACTTGCTTATTTTGTAGTATTTAGTTGATATCCATTATCTTAATCACTTAAAGATTTATTAATCTGAAATTTGCATTAAGTGTTTAAATTTAATATTTTCTAAAATTTTAATTTAACCCCAAATGTTTGTAAAATCCCAATTCACCCCATCTTGGGTATTATTCTGGGCAACATATTGCACCATTATTCAAGACTAATTTATTGATTTTAAGTTAGAAAAGGGGTGGCCACTTTAACTAATTAAGTCAATTTACAAGGTTTATTTATAAAAATTCGATCTAATCCACAATGCTAATTAAATAAGAAATAAACCAAAATCATCCCCGTATTATTACAAACCTTGGCCAAAGTCCTGATTAAAATGTTTAAAGTCCCGAGCCACCAATGTTCCAAAACATAATTTCATTAACATTATAGAGCACTAACACCGTTGATTTCCCTCTGGGGCCTTACCGCATCCTTTAATGGGCTCCACGCCGCCCGACTATGCTACCATATGCTCTAGCCAGTGATTTTGAGTCTTTCAACCCAAGGCTCCGGACCCATCTTAATTATTCCCGGTGTCATCCAAGTCCATGTTAATATATTTTAACATTTTGGTTAATGTCCACATTATTTCTACCCGTTTACCGTTTTCATCATTTTTACGGTTTATATCACTATTTCATCTTGTCATTGTGCCATTTTGACCAAAAACCAACTGATAAGGTCCAACAAGTAAATCCAACCACTAGGACCCGTAATTTGTCAAAATTACCATTTTGCCCTTTCTTTTATCATAACTTTATGAAAAACATATTCAATTCATTATGGCACTAAAATCAACATTTTCTTTCAAAACATGATTTTTATGATTTTATGTCCAAAAATCATACTTCATTATTTTATATCTAACTACATATAATACATTCACCCATTTAAAGACCATTTTAACCAAATGTCCACTACTTAGCCCTATTATTTCATGTGACTTCAAATATCATTTTTCTTCATTCTAATAATATTTATAACACATATTTAAGATAGTTTTTCTATATTTAATAATTTCCTCATAAAATCCATTTCAACATAATTTATCAAGTCTAAAATGTCATTTTCTATCATACTACATGATTCTACACATGTTAAGGATGATTTCATGCCTAGAAACTCCTCAAAAGTGAATTAAACAAGATATAAACCTAGGGTTTGCATTTTTCATGCTATCTTTCCTTATTTCATGGTAAAAATGCCATTTATTCATAAAAGACCCATTTAGGATTTGTCTTCTTTAAAACTTCATTTTTTCCATACTTGAAAATATTAATAAATAATTTCATTTTTGTCATTAACTCTTATCTAGCATGCATACTACACATTTGTCATAGCTAGAAACCTTAAAATCTTAGGAAGAGGAAAAACTTACCTTAAGGTTTGAAGAGGAGATAAAGATGGAAGTTCCTAACTCCAAATACTCCAAAGCTTCTCCCACTTGCTTGACTCTACCGAGTTCTACCCTTGATAAAGATTGAAGATGAAGAATAAGGCTTGGAAATGGTGTATAATGGTGGCATCAAGGTGTAAATATGGTGGGAAATACTTATGGAGGATGATGATCTCTTAAAACTTAGAGAGAGAGAGAGAGAGAGAGAGAGAGAGAGAGAGAGAGAATATGGCTGATAAAAATGGTGGGGGAAGACCCACCCTCTCCCTTTCTTCTTATAACCCCAAAATAACACAGAAAATTTTTAAAAACCAATTCCCCATATGTTATACATATTTTTTATCATCTGGTTCTCTCAGAGGTAGACACCTCATATATCCAAGGGCTCAAAATGCAACAGCACTCAAGGGCAACTCGAAATATTCAATATCCGATGCGATCATATGAACGAGATTATGAATCTTGGTCGAATGACACACTAATGACAGGTGATATCCTAAATAGGCGAGGTTCGTTAAAACTTTGTTAGAATCTCATTCAAATGAGAGGGGCTTCTCTTCGAACCAAAAAACACTTCATTCGAACAAGATGAGGACCTCGTTCGAATGAGCCTAACTTTCGTTACAACGATAGAAACCTTTCAAATTCAGAATTTGCCCACTATATTTCTAACAAATATCACAAGGGACACAAGAGCATTTAATTACCAAAAGGCATTCATATATACATTGATCAAAATCCCAAGAGTTCTACATATAATACAAATTACACGGGAAAAGGAATAAAATCTCGAGCACAGGTATTACATAAGCACATGTAGATAAATAAAGAAAAGGAGAAAAAAAAAATAAAGCCCATATAAAATAGAGTATAGTCGTTAAAAAAAAGTCCCCAATGGAGTCTCCTGTGTGGCCATTCAGGATTTTCACACATGGGTTCACCCCAAAAGAGTAATTTACTCGTGCGGGGATCAAGAAAAAAAGTCATCTTTTTCACCACTCATGCGATCTTCACGGGTTCCCATGGACATAATTTGGCTGTTGTCAAAAGGGGTAAAAATATAAGAAATGGAGTCACCAACCTATTTTGCTTAAAATAAGCAAAATATGTAGTTGTCCCCAAAGAAACGGCATGACAGAAAAACTGTTTCATTCCATACCAAATCGATCACGAGTTTAGGGACTAAGTTATAGAATAGGAAGGTGTTAGGCTCCCATTTTTCCCTTTAAATCTCCACGGGCGATGATAATATTCTCCTTTTTCTCCAACATGTAATTTGTGTGCGATGTACGTGGAGAGAAATTAATGAGAAAAAGAAATTGTCATACTCGTATCATGGAAAATATGTTGATTAGTCCTTTCAAGAAGTATAAATAAAAAGAAATAAGATAATCTAAAAGTTAAAGAAATGTGAGCAATGCACTAGATCATAATCCATCGCAAAGAATGGAATACTCATGTCTTATGGGGTCCCCAAAAATATAATAATGAGAAATGCTACGATATGTTCAATATACCGGATCATAATCCACTTCGACAAAATAAATATGCATGTCTGATGGGATTGCAAAAATAAAAAAATGAAAATATAATGCTCCCATTTAATTGTAAGGTCTGGGAGAGGCAGATGTTGGATGGCCTTACTCCCATATATGGAGAGGGTGCTCCTATGTCTCGAACTCGAGATCAACCATAGCTTGGGCACGAACACTTTCTATATATATATATATATATATATATATATATATATATGGAGCCCGTGGACCAACCAGAAGGCAACACTTGTCATCAAAGATATACTTAGTTGGATACTTATCATACTAGAAAAACCAAGGTCATCAGTTGGGATTGACTCGTATATGGGTCGGAGTGGCTAGGAGTTGACAAAACCCCATAACTCTGTTAGGTAACACTGTTAAGGGAAGTTTGCACCTTGTGATTGGATGGCATCGACTACTTAATACACATGCAATAACATGAGATATGCAAATATTCTCGCCCATATTCTAATAACTAACTTATGACTATTCACTCACCAAGTTTGTAAAATGTGATCTCACCTCACCTATAAAGGTGAGACATGTGTCCCTATTCTTCTCTCACCTAAAGAAGAGTATACACAAATCTGATGTCAGATATGAGAAATTTGACTTGCTATTATAATGCCAAAATCTAAAGGGAGTTTGAGAGCTTGTAAATTGCATTTTTCATTAGCATTTGCCTAGTAATCAATACATAAATCTGCACTTATGGATTTAGACACCAAGTTGGGTTGATAAACACAAATTCGGATCCATTTCTTTATCTCTTTACTCTCTACTTCAATTCAGTGATTGTATTTCAGTAACCATGTCTCTTCACTAGTTATTTGTTAGTAATTAATATATTTAGATAAGATAAAGTCCATAGTAATTTTTAGCGATAACATTATGTATAATTACGTATTATACACGGTGGGTTTGGTTACTCAGTTAGACCACAGAGTTGATTTGGGGTTAGTTTGAGTTTGATTATTTGTATTGGGGTGGAGTACCATAGACATTGGGGTATCTTTGTATACCTAGATATTAAGGTATAATTATTAGACTATGGGTTTATATATATATATATGAACCCATAGTCTAATAATTATACCTTAATATTTAGGTATACAAAGATACATCAATGTGTATGGTATTCCACCCCTATATATATATATATATATATATATGTCCAGCTCGGGCCTATACACTACACCAAAAATGCTAATCTGGCACGCTGAGGGAAGGAGATTCTGGCACAGTTTAAAACCGTGCCAGAATCTGGCACGATTTTATCTTTATCTGGCACAGTTTAAAACAGTGCCAAAATCCGGCACGGTTTTAAACAGTGCCAAATATGGGTACACTCCATTAAAAAAATAAAACCCCAAAATTTCAAGCGGGGAACAAAATTTCATTAGGACCAAATCATTCTAACCTTGCTCTCTCTCTCTCTCTCTCTCTCTCTCTCTCTCTCTCTCTCTCTTTCTCTCTACGAGACCCGCTGCCCACATCCACCCTCCCTCTCGATGATGCTGCCACCCCCACCGCCGCCCACCCTCTTTCTCAACTGTCACCTGCTATTATCCCTGCCACACCGAAGTCTTTGTCCTTTCCCAGAGCTCAATCGTCTCATTCATTGTAAGGTATGTTTCAATCATACATCAGACATGATCGATCAATAGAAATACTCCAACACTCCACCTTTGTTATATATTCCATACATCACACTAGATAGATGTCATATTCATGGAATACGATTCACTTTTAAGATGCCTTGGTGGTGAAATGGTAGACATGCGAGACTCAAAATCTTGTGCTAAAGAGCATGGAGGTTCGATTCCTCTTCAAGGCATAATATTGAGAATTCTCATTGAATGATCAATTCAATAAGAGAGCTTGGATCGAATCGATAAATCAATATCGATTTGATCCAAGCTCTTGGAGTGTGTGTGTGTATACAACCCCCCCCCCCCAATATATATATATATATATATATATATATATATATATATATATATATATATATATATATATATATATATATATATATATATATATATATATATTATAATGTTAAATGCCTATATGTTGGGATTTGGGATAATTTAACATTTGGATGCGTGTGCTTCAGTGGTTATGGATAGGTTGGTTTATTATATTTTTATACGCGTATTGGTGTACTTTAGATAATTTGGAAATACATTGGTATATGTAATACGTAATTCAAGAGGTGTAAATAACAATACGAAAAATGTTAAAAAAACACGAGGGATGGGTTAATAATAAATAGTATATGATGATTGGAAATACATGATTATGGTTTAATATTAATGATGGATTTATTTAAAGTAGTGATACTCTTTGTATGGTTTAAATGTGGGGCCTAAGTTGGATTACTGCTCGACTGTTGAATAATTTTGTTTGATTTATATGTAAGGTTAATATATGGTATGAATTGGGTAAATACTCTCTGTGTTAGTCTATTTGTAAGGACGACAAACGGTATGAGTGGGTAAATACTCATTTTTTTTGTCAAAGCGATTGACCCATAAGTATCTATTCTTTTTTTGTGAAATAGGATGCGTACCTAGAGATTTTCTCTATATGCAAAAAGGCGATGCAACTCGGTGATTGGTGGATTACTTTTAATTGCCATAGATCACGATATATTAGGCTTCTTGGACTTAATAACCTTTAAGGTATATATGAAACCAATTTACCCTAGTACTAAATAGATGTGAAAGCCTATTCGCTATACCCTAGTACAAGATGACCTCCATACATTCCTTGTCACCGAGACTATGGGATCGAGACAAAAGATGCCTAAAATATAGGACCAGGGGCAAAAAGAGTGAGAATATTCATTGACAACAAACCTTTTGGCTAACCGCTTTTGGCCTCGAGGGTATAGGGTTTAAACAATATGAAAATCAAGACTATGTGATACATGATGCAAAATAGGTAGTCTTAATCTCTACACACTTCGATGTTTATTTTATTGCTAGGTTGTTTGTGAATACATATATGTTTGGATGACTGTATAATGATGCACACGAGAAATGAAGCATGTATCTACATTTTGAGGGGACTCTAAAACTAAGGCCTCTAAATAATTCTAAAATGTGCATAAAGTAGTCATGCGGGGAAAAGACATTAAGCAAAATAGAAAGGAAGCATATGGATATTTAGGGCCACTTGATGTGTTCCTAGAAAAGTTGCCACTGTGGTGTTATAGGCCCGGAGCGTGGATGATCGAAAGAGAGAGTGGGGATGCATGAGTGCTTGTCTCTCGGTTTGACATTTCCCCTTAAGGTTGGGTTTAAGTTTGTGGATTTATTTCCCCTGGAATATGTTCGATGAAGAACAGGGGAACCTAGAATCGTGTAAATATACTAATCGTTGTTTTCAGTTCCACCATTAATGCAAAAATATAAACATTTATGTACATTCTTATGGGAGACTAGAGGTTAGTCCGGGTGTCGAATTTACAAGGAATGATTGCTATACTTAAATTGATTCACTACTTCAAGAATAAAAGTTTAGAAATTGATTGTTTAGTTAAACATTATTAACTACATTTAATCTAGACAAATATTGAAACTAGAGTAATAACGAGAATAAAACAATAGGATGAGTATATATATTTCAATATGAACTAATTAGCATAAACGGTTACATGGACAGAAAAGCCTTAATAAGATTAATCTCATTTAGGCAATTAATAAAATCTAGAGTTGTCACCCCCTAAATTCTCGTAAAAGATTAATTTGAGTTTGTTGCAGAAAATACTCCTAGAATCACGCACGGAAGGTCATAAACATGGCGCATATGTGATATACTCCATTAAGTTTTCTAGATGTAAAACCAAGAACAATTAGTCCATTAAAACTACCCTAAACCATCCTACCATAGTAAAGCAACTAATTAATCCGTGTTAAGTTCAATAATATCAACCTAATCTTCTTTTGTTAGAAAGCATTATAAAACATGTATTAAAAGAAAGCAATGGAATAAACCAAGTAACAAAGAAATAAACAAATTAATAATGAAGTAGAACTAACTAAGAAAGCTTGAATTAAAATATGAAAGTTTGAATAAATGAAGAAGATAATGAATAGCAACTTTAAATATAATGGATAAAAAGCTAGGAGAGAGAAGCTCTCAACTACAAAGCAAACACAAAAAATCCAAAATAAACTATATTCTACAAGGAAAAACCAACTTACTCTTTATAGTAAGTTGGATTTAATAAAAGAAAAGAAATAAAAAGAAACAAATATCTAAAAAATATGCAATCATTGATTGATCAATGGGTGATCTATCGATCGATCGATTAAACTTGAAGTCATCCCACTATCACAATTCATTTCCAAAATGAATAACCATAGATCGATCAATTTGGAGTCGATCGACCGATCCCCTGTTTTATCCTTCACAAATTCTTTGTTTTAAAGACAAAGGAAAGTGCTTAGGTTGACTGACCATATCTCATCCATATGACGTTGGAATGATGGACTGTCAATGTCTATGTGAAGATAACTTGGAAAGCTACAACTTTCATGAATAGATCGGGCCCGAAGCCCAAACACTGAAATGACTAAAAAACCCCGAATTTGCATTTTGCTTTAGCATCTTCCCAAAAAGCACCCAATTGCACCGTTAAGTATTCCAATGCATACAAAAGCTTAAATATACCTTGTAAAGAATATATATATCTAAAACAAAGGTTAACCAATATAAGAGCTAAAATATGGGAATTGACGGACATAATTGTGCTAGAATGCGTAAGTATAAAGGGCATTAATATACAATATTCGTGACTAATCACACCCCCTTAACTTTGAATTTGCTACTACCTGGTGATGAAACAAAATAAGAACTAACAAAACAAAGAGATAAAAACAAAACAAATATATACAAAGGAAAGAAGCCAATTTCACGGGTGCACGATTGCATTTAGTGTTAAAAATAAATATATACCTTCTTCGTCTTTTAGGCCCATGAGAGTAGCCGAACAAAGCCCAATTAAAAATAAAAGGTGTCTGGCCCAAATTATAGGATGCTCTAAATAACAGTTAGAATTGAGGATTTGACCCAGTCTATCCCCAAAAATCTCGGAGGAGATATTCACGGGATAGTGGGCTAAAGGTGTGGTTATCAGCGCCCCTCTCTCTTTTACGGAATATATATTGTACCCCCAAACCATTAGAGCTAAAATTGATTATTGTTCCTATATAGTTCGAACTATCTATGGGGTATTAGGCATCAAAATTTGGATATTTATAGACGGGGAATAATAAACCTTTACCTGTCTTTCCCTTCTATCCAGTGATGGAACAAAAAATGAGAAGCTCGTTCTTTCTTTTCCTGTTCAATCAAAACTAAAATGAACAATTCTTAATTCTCTTAAATTCTATATGGTTGAATAAAAAATCGATTGACCATTTATTTGATATAATTGCTATGCTTAGTGTGTGACTCGTTGGTTTTTTTAGGGTTAGGGCCCGGGGTAAAGGTCATACAAAAAACTTCTCTTAAGAGGTAATTAATATAGAAGTAGACCTCTCCGTGGACGTAGGAAGTTCGCCGAACCACGTACATCTCTGTGTTGTGTGATTGCGATCTTTGTTGTTCTTTTTTTTGGTGATTGTCTTTAATTATTATTTATGTTGAGATATTTGTCACCATAATTGGTGCCGTATGTGGGAAGCGGTTGTTTTTCCTTTAAGAAAGCCTTCACCAGCAGGGACCTACAATGTTCGATCACAACAGTAATGCCCGTCAAGCAAGGGATATTCAAGAGCAGCCTATCCCTCCTAGGGTAAGGTCCGAAATCCATCATTCAAACCAGAGGTTCTGCCGAGGGAGGCAGCTCTCCAAATAGAGCCAGGGGCCAGTTAGATCCACACAGATTTCTAGGCTAATAGATTACTACGAGTCCAGGTTTTAAGAATAAGAGGAGGCTACTCTGAAATAGGAAGCTGAAAATGCTCGCCTCAAAAGGCGATTGGAGAAGATGGAAAGTGATCTCCACCGTAACATGAGGCAACGCTATAATTGGACTCCTAGAACTCAGGCGAGCAAACCTCGCAGTCGAGGAAGGAACCTTGGGCATGGGTCGCAAAGGTTTGAGAGACACGGGTCAAATGATGACCATTTCGAGTAGTAATAACCAACTCACCGATGCAGGAGCCCTAGCCAAAGGAACGGTGATATATGAAGCTTGGTCCGGAGATAAATGTACCAACACCCATCTCATCAGGGTGCCATATTAATAAGAGAGCTGGCCAAGCGAGCTCTCAGAACTCAGATGAAGTCCCCTTTTTCGAGGGAGGTTGAAAAAGAAGAAGCCCCAAAGAAGTTTGTGGTGCCCAGATTCAAGATTTACGATGGTAAGACTGATCCCATCGATCATGTCAGATAATATAGGCAGGACATGACCCTATGGAACCATAACGATGCGCTCATGTGTCAGATTTTACCGTCAAGCCTGCACGATGTCGCCCAAAAATGGTTTGAGAAGCTCCCTCATAGATCCATCAGTAACTTCAAGTCTCTAGCTTAGTTGTTCATAGATCGCTTCATTACAAGAAACTCTCATCCGAAAAAGATGGATGCTTTGCTAACAATGAAGAAAAAACCTCAGGAAAACCTTAGAGACTACGCAAAGAGGTATTGGGATGCGTTCACCAAAGTCGAGGATTGCTCAGAGTAGGTCACTGTAGCATCCTTCAAGATCGTCCGCCCCACTCCTGTCTCTTACACCAGTCCCCACTAAGAAGGAGGCCACGACCGTTGACAACTTGATGTCTCATATCGAGAAATATGCCAAAGTCGAAAATGTGAACCATCCTAGTGCATGAGAAAATGGTGGCACTAAGGTCGCCAATAAGGGGGCGAGAAAAGTGATACTCTAAAGAAAGGAAATAAAAATGGGGGCAAAAGTGGTCCCAATAATGGGAACAAAGGCGACGCCTCAAAGGCGTTCCAAGCCGTAAATACCATCTTCAGAGAACCGATTTATAATATCCTTGCAAAAATAAAAGATGAACCATTCATTAAGTGGCCCAAAAAGATGGGTGGAGACCCCTCCAAGCATAATAACACATTGAGATGTGCATTTCAGAAGGAAGGAGGGCACAAAATCAGCACCATAAGGCCCTTAAGTCCCACCTTGAAGAGTTAGCTCAAGATGGACACTTAAATGAATTCGCGGAGAAGAAAGCAGAGAAGGTATCTAGGAACGATAATCAGAAGCCCGATAATGTTCTCAAAGAGGATGTCAGCCACGAGTTTGTGGTATTTCATGGGGATTCCTACCTTAAGAAAATTCAAAGGAACGCAACTCGAATGGAAGTGAAGAAGCTAACAGTAGTGATGCAAGCTTTTCAGATTGATCCAGTCAAAACTCAAGCTGGGAAGCGTCGACGTTCACAGGAAATCAACTAAAATAAGCATATCGTGTTCACAGATGAGGATTTGGTGGGAGTGAGAACTCCACACCATGACGTATTTGTCATTACACTCTGGATATCTAACTACAACATCGACAGATTACTCGTCGACCAAGGCATCTCATCCAAAGTAATATACCTCGAGTTGTTCAGAAAGCTAAAGTTAAGCATTTATGACCTAAGAGAAGCCACTGTTACTTTGGTTGGCTTCGATGGAAAAATAACCATCCCCTTGGGAAAGATCGTCCTGCTGGTGAGGGCAGGAAACATTTCAAAGATGATTGAATATCTTAGGGTTGATATTGATTCACCTTACCAAGCCATCCTCGGTAAAGGATGACTACACGCGATGAAGGCCGTCTCATCGACCTATCATCAGAAGTTGAAATGTGTGACAGAGCGAGGAGTAGTTGAAATTCGTGGAGATCAAACAATGGTAAGAAAGTGCCTCATAGAGGCCATATGCCCCAAGCAGTAGAAAAAATTGGAGGAAGCGAGAAATAAAGACGAAGAAGGTACCCACAATTTCCCCTAAACTTTTAGGGTCACAAATTGGGCTAAAAAATTTTAAACATTGGACTCCGGTTCCTTCCAAATGGCATTGTTATGAATCACAAAAAATTTGGGATGTGAAACATCTCTTTACAAAAAATTCAAGCGACAAATCTTCTTCGATTGTTGTGCACTACCATTAAGAGTTTAAACTTCAAAGAACAGGAGAGGCTGATGCCCTCCAAATAGCAGTTTAGATATGGCAGACCACGAGTGGAGGAGACCAAGCTCCCCACTTTGAGAGGGTCATCGAGGACCTGTAAGAAGTCGCAGACGGGAGTGGCTCGACCAAGAGAACTTTTTTGATAGGAACCTCCCTTACTGATCGTGAGAAGAAGGAATTGGTCATTCTCCTTCACAGCAATTTAGACATTTTTGCATGGGAGCCCTACGAGCTGCCTGTAAACGATCCCAGCATTACTTGCCACTAATTTCACATGGATCTAGACTTCAAGATAGTTATATAGAAGGCTCATTGGACATCTCTTGAGAAGGACAAAGCAGTGGAGAAGGAAATGGAGAAATTACTGGATGCAGGGTCCATACAGGAAGTTCAGTTCCCTAAATGGCTATCCAGCCCAGTAGTGGTCCCTAAGAGCAATGGGAAGTGGAGAGTCTGTATCGACTTCACCGATCTCAATAGGTCTTTCCCCAAGGACAACTTCCCCTTTCTAAAGATCGACTAGCTGGTGGATGCCACAGCAGCTCATGAGAGAATGAACTTCTTAGACGCACATTTCGAATATTATTAGATCCCCCTGCATGAGTCAGATCAAGATAATACTGCCTTCATCTCCACTGTTGGCTTATTTTGTTATAAATTTATGCCCTTCGGACTTAAGAACGCAGGAGAAACTTATTAGCGATTGGTTACAAGGATGTTTAAAGACTAAATGGGAGACACTTTGGCAGTGTATATCGATGACATAATCGTTAAGATCAAGCTCAAAGAAAACCATCTCTCTGACCTAGCAAGGACCCTTAAAACCCTCAGGAAGTACCGAATGAAACTTAACGCAAGTAAGTGTTCTTTCAACGTCCAATCAGGAAAATTCCTTGGATACTTGGTCTGCGAGAGAGGTATAGAAGATAACCCCGACCAAATCGATGCTATAAATAGGGTGAAGTCCCCTATAACTATGAGAGATGTACAGAATCTCATAGGAAAGCTCGCTGCCCTAAACCGGTTCATCTTTAAATCTTCAAAAAAATGCCATTCGTTCTTCCAGTTGCTAAAGAAAACTAAGAGCGTGGTGTGGAACGAGGGTTGCTCGAGGGCCTTAGAAGAGCTTAAGGCCTACCTCAGCAGGCCCCCTTTGCTAGTTGTCCCTACAGAAAATGATCCCTTATATCTCTACCTTACAGTATCAGATCATACTGTGAGCTCCGCCTTGGTATGTGAGAAAGAGGGGAGCCAGCATCCGGTCTAATATGCAAGCAAGACTCTCTTAGATGCCGAGCAATGGTACCTGCCATTAGAAAAGCACACCTTTGCACTAGTGGTAGCCTCGAGAAAGCTGAAGCACTATTTTGAGGCCCACTCCATCTTCATAGTTACTTCACACCACCTCAATGCTGTACTGAGGGAAACAAACCTCTTAGGCCGACTGTCGAAATGGTCGATCGAGCTCAAAATATTTGACATTCATTTTCAACCAAGGAATGCTATCAAGAGGCAGGTCCTCATCGATTTCATTACCGAGTTCATAGGAGAACCACCATGTGATCATCCTGAGATCAATCATCCAAGAGAAGTCCCATAAGAAGCAGGCATTTGGAAGTAATATCTTGATGGAGCCTCCAATTCCAAGGGCACAGAAGTAGGCATCGTGATAGTTACCCCTGAGAACACAGTGCTCGAGCAAGGAATCAGACTTGGATTTAAATCCAGTAATGAGGTAGAGTACGAGGCATTGATCGTGGATCTACGGAAGGCACAATTTCTTAAAGCAAGGCATCTTCAAGTGTTCTATGATTCACAACTGGTATCCAACCAAATAAGCGGAGATTTCAATGTAAAAGATGAAATGGCAGCATACCTTGCCACTATGAAGGGATTAATGGCCGACTTCGATCACGTTAGCATTCAGTAATTCCCCAGGGGATAAAATAACCATGTCGATGGCCTAGCATCTCTAAGCTCAGTAATTGACTCTAACTTGAGGAAAATAATTCAAATCGATTTCCTTGCACAGCCGAGCATCAACCAAAGAACCAAATCACCAAACCTCGAGCATATTCTCCGTATAGAGAAAGCTCCCAGCTGGATGGACCCTATAGTAGATTACTTGCAAAGTGACATACTGCTAAGTGATAAGAAGACCTCCCATCAGATAAAAGTTAAATCTACCCTCTTTTACTTATCTCCTAAGGGAATACTATACAAAAGATCCTTCACAGGCCCATACCTCCAGTGTGTTCATCCATAGGACGTCAAGTAAGTCCTACACGAGCTTCATGAGGGAATTTATGGGAGTCACGCGGGAGGAAGGTCGCTTGCTTTTCGAGCAATTAAGGAAGGATACTGGTGGATATATATGCAGAAAGACGCTAGAGTCTATGTCCAAAAATGCAAAAAGTGCCAAATGCACTCACCTATGGTCCACCAATCGTAAAACGATCTGAAATCTCTTACCAGCCCGTGGCCTTTTTCCCAATGGGGTCTAGACATCGTTGGCCCTCTGCCCACTGCAATCGAAAATAAAAAATATCAGTTGGTCGCCACAGATTACTTCACCAAATGGATAGAGGAAGAACCACTAGAGAACATTTAGGACGCAGATATGATGAGGTTCATATGGAGAAATATCATTACTCGCTTTGGAGTACCCAGAACAATCATCATCGATAATGGAACGTAGTTCAAGTGTGGCCTTTTCCAAAAATTTTACAGTGACCATGGAATCAGGCACTACTTCAGCTTTGTGGAATACCCTCAGATCAACAGTCAAGCCGAGGCTTCTAATAAAATAGTGATAGATGGACTAACGAAGCGCCTGGAGCGAGCCAAGGGTGCATGGGTAAATGAACTACCCCACATCCTCTGGGCCTATCGCACCACCCCAAGGCGAGCAATTGGAGATACACCGTTCGCACTCACGTATGTAATGAAGGCAATGATTCCATTGGAAGCTAGTCTCCCTACCATGAGGTCCACACTGATCGAACAGGGCCAGAATAATGGAGCATTGCTCACTGAACTTGACTTTGTCGATGAACGATGAGAATTGGCTATGGTAAAACTGGCTTCCTACCAGTAACAGCTAGCTGAACAATATAATCAAAAAGTCAATCCAAGGACATTCCAAGTTGGAGACTATGTCCTAAGGAAAGTCCTTGACAACACCGTGAAGCCATCATACGGCAAGTTAGGACCAAACTGGGAGGGACCATTTAAGGTGATAAGGGACGACCTATAAGGATCCTTTCACTTGGAAACGTTAGAGGGCAGGGAGATACCAAGAGCTTGGAATGTGGACAAGCTGAAGAAATTCTACTTTGAGATCTCTCTGTTTATGAAAATTAGGCAAATTGTAAATTTTTATTTTACAACTTAATGTTGTTCTCTGTTCCTAGCTCTAATTACAGGAAAATTTGGCATTTTATGAGTATTGGTTTTCTCAGATATATCTTAGTACATGCATCCTTTCCAAAGTTACAAGATTCACTTTTAATATGCGTAAGTAAGATCACATGTTACAGTGAGTTGGTCAACTTACTCCAGCCGAATGATTCTAAATATAGCCCCCAATCATTGCATCATATTGGGCAAGCATTAGCAGGGTTAACATATAATAACCCTCCTCAGGCCTTTGTTACTAACATAATCGGCCTCCTAGTTTGCCTCTGGCAATAAATAAAGCCCTACAGAGGAATCCTTAGGCAATTTGGCCAACCCAGGTTGGTCGCCAACACAGTTTGGCTCAAAAACCCTGCTCAGATGGATTATCCATTTACCAGGTATATCCTCGCCATTGCCCTACTTAGGCCTGAGGCAGTGTGACGACACAACCTGAAAGGTAAAGTGAGGCAAAATGGTATAACTGAACTGTAGTGGACAGGGGATATATTCATTTGATAATTAGCTCTATCTAAGTCATACGTAGTCGACTAGAAGATAACTAGAGATGAGGCCAGGGAAGCCAAAAATGAAATAACACACGTTTAGCCGATAATTACCCAAAAAATACATATTTCATTACACCACCAAATGTACAAAGAGATATATAAATCAAATCCTAAAGAGGATCAGGTCACTGGGCAAGGTAATCAGCTACTCAAGCTCCCCGATCGTCATTTGGGTGAAGGATAAATTCCTCCTCGACATCGTCTGAGCTTGGATCCAACAACTGTTTTGGGATTGCATCTATTGGGATCTAGCGATCATCCCTTCTGAATGGATTTTTCTCCAAAGACAAAGGAGTAATCTCATGTCTATACCAAAGGACAGAGTTCTTAGGCACCTTTAACTCCCTAAGGGCACTCAGCCACCCTTTGATAAAGGATATCTCCTCGACCTCCTTTAACCTCGTGGGAGCGTCTATCCAACCCTATTCATACCCATCTGACCACACCTACTGAGGAACTTTCTTAAAAAAGTGCCTCAGTAGGGTGACGTCCCTTTGAAGTACAGCGGCTATCATGTACGCCCTACGAAGATCTCCCCACAGTTCGATAATCTCCCTAGCTTAACCACTGTCATTAGGCCTAGCTCGCTGCCTAGTTGATGAAGAAGAACCTTGTATGACTTGAGGGGAAATTCTCGGCGCATTCTCCCTAAGGATTGCGACTTCCCTCCTTAAAGCATCGTTCTTCTGTTGTAGAACTTCTCCAACCTGATTAATCTCAGAGGCATCTAAGAGATTATCCTTCAGAACATCCATTTCTTCTTGAACAGTTGCACCGACCTCTTCCATCTCTGCAAGTCTATCCTTTAACCTGGCTAATACCTCGGATTGGTCCTTATAATCTTGGTCCCTTATCCTAAGGGACTTGCAGGTCTTGATGAAAGCTTGGTGCACTTGGTCGCTTACATTGGAACCAATGATTTGTCCTAGATGATAGGAGGCAGGAATGTAATCATCAAGGTCATTAAACTATAAGACATGAAGCAAGAATAACAAGAATGTATCAGCAAAAATGCAAACCAAATCCTTTCATTAATAATGGCATCATCCAGGTACATATGCATGGAATAGCAAAGAAGAAGAAAAAAAAGTGGAAAATACAAGAACAATCTTAAGAATCTATTGTTCGACACGACCTGCTCTGTGGCAGCTGGCTCTTTCCCTTTGCTAGCAGTGACCTCACTCGGCTCTGCCCCAAGTGCTGGGGCATCAGCAGCAGAAGCGACAGGAGCATCAGAGGAAGGACTAGTAGGTTGGCTCATAGTTGGGGCATCGTCAACAACGGGTTTAGGGCCAGGGTTGTGTTCGCCAAATAGGGGAGAGTCAGTAGACATTCTAGTAGTAACCAAGGCTTTATCCCAGCCTTTCTTGAAGTTCGCTCGAAAAATGTATTCAATTTACTTCTCGGCGTCTTCATAAGCTACTTCCCAGCCCTCATTATAGTTGTTCTCCTTAGCCATGGACACCTCTGCCTCCAAGCTCTCCACCTTCTAGGTGAGCTTCATATTCTCGATGGTGATAGAAAGCTTGCCCGCCATTACCAGTTCGTATGCCTCGCGAAGCTCCTGCAACTCCTTAGCCACCCCTGCCCCCTTCTTGGAAAATGAGGCCTCAACTGTCTTAAGAGCTTCCTGGCTAGTTTTCAGGCTCCCTTCAAGCTCATCATTCCTCCTCGCCAGCCCATCTCTACTGCTGCGAAGAACGGAGTAGTTAGATAAAAACTGCAAGAAGAAAAAAGGTATAATCCAAGCAATAAAAAGAACTAGATAAATAACAGAGAAGAAAAGGAATATCCTTACCAAAGCAAGCCCCTGATCAGCCTTCAGGGCTAACTGGTCTAGGCTTATCTTTGAGGATCGCTCCCGGTCCGCTGTCAGTATTGCCCTCTCGATCATAATAGGGACAAGGTAAGGGGACAGAGCCACAAAAGCCCCCTCAGATAGAGCAGTAATAGGAACCAGGGAAGCCTGCGCCTCCTTCTCCTCTCTTCTTCCCTCCTTCTCCTCTCTTCTTCCTTCCTTCCTTCCTTCCTTCCTTCTTCTTCTTCTTCTTCTTCTTCTTCTTCTTCTTCTTCTTCTTCTTCTTCTTATTATTATTATTATTATTATTATTATTATTATTATTATTATTATTATTATTATTATTATTATTATTATTATTATTATTATTATTATTATTATTATTATTATTATTATTATTATTATTATTATTATTATTATTATTATTATTATTATTATTATTATTATTATTATTATTATTATTATTATTATTATTATTATTATTATTATTATTATTATTATTATTATTATCATCATCTTATCTTTTTCTTTCTTCATCTTTCTTTCTCTCTTTCCCTCTCTTTTCTTCTTCTCTCCTTTTCCTCTCTAGCTCCTTCTCATGAGCTACTATCTGGGAACCACTGGCAGTATCCCCAGACCTAGTCTTCTGAATCTTTAGCCTGCTAGACAGCAGGACATCATCATCATCAGGGATCAAATTCTTCCTTCTGGGAGGAGCCATATCTTACTCACTAGAACTCTCTGAACCAGAACTACTGGAGCTTGAGCCTTCCTCGCTGGATCTCTCTCCACCAAACCCTTCCTCGCTGGAGTCCTCCCCATAAGAACCTACCTTGTTACCACCGCCTCTAGCAACACCTAATTCTGAACTCCTCTCCTCCTCCTCGTCTAAATCGATAGGTTGGGTAGCACCTTCCTCTTCTTCTTCTTCTTCTTCTTCTTCTTCTTCTTCTTCTGGGATATCAAGATGAGGAATGGAGTCAACTGGATAGGCAATGAAGCTGGAGGTACTATTCTTGTACTCCAATAAGAAAGCGACTGACTTGGGATGTTCACCTTCTGCAATAGAGTCTCTAATATTCCAGGACTTAAGCAACTCAGTAACATGGATCTCATGAAGAGCAGGCTCCTGGATCTTGGACTTTGCTGAAAAAGATAAGGAGTACATTAAAAAAGAAAAACACATTATAGCAATAATAATAGGATAGAGAATATTGAACAATAACCTATGTACTCCTCCCCATAAGTAGGAACCCGAGGTCCAGTGTACCTCGTACCCCCTACCTGAGGAAGGAACTGCCAATTCCTAGATATGAACCCTTCAGACTAATAGTCCTTATAAGAATCAGGTATATTAACTAATAACACTCTATCTGGGCTCCTCACCTTCAAGTAGAGAAGACCAGAGCTGGTATAAGAAAAGGAGTAACAATAACAGATTTCAACAAAGCCTAAATTAGTGCCATAGAGTTGATTTATCCTATGGACACCATTAACAATCTTCCAAACATTCGGAGAACATTGGGCTGGGACTATATCGAAATATAAAAAAAATGTAAAAAGAGATGATTTGGGGGAAAAGTTAAACCCCCTTGGGATAATAAGAGAACATGAATACAGTGGCCATCCTCAACACCACGAACGTTGCGAGGACCAGGGGTGCACTTAATGTCTATCCAACTAGGGATGTTGTAACATTTCCTAAATTACACTAATGATCTATTATCTATCCTTTCCATAAGAAAAACCCTAGCTACAGTAAAATAAAAAACGATGAGATGAAATACACAAAGAGGGAAGACTGAGAACTTACAGGGAAGATAATAGAGCTTGTAATGATGGAAACAACGAGAAAATGAAGATGATTGAGGCAAAAGATAGCTTGGAAGATATGAAAAATGAACTTGAGAGCAAAAGAAAGCTTGAGAGTAAAAGACAGTTTGAGAACAAGAGAAAATGCAGATTAGATGTGGTGAGCTGAACCGTCTGAGTATCTCGGTTTAAACTCTTAATGATTGTGCACAACAATCGAAGAAGATTTGCCTCCTGAATCTTCTGTAAAGAGACGTTTCGCACCCCAGATTTTTTATGATTCACAACAATTACATCTGGAAGGAACCGGAGTCCAATGTTTAAAATTTTTTAGCCCAATTTTTTACCCTAAAATTTTAAGGGCAATTGTGGGTACCTTTTTCGTCTTTTAGGCCAATGAGAGTAGCTGGACAAAGCCCAATTAAAAATAAGAGATGTCTGACCCAAATTATGGGATGCTCTAAATAACAGTTAGAATTGAGGATTTGACCTAGTCTATCCCCAGAAATCTCGGAGGAGATATTTAGGGGATAGTGGGCTAATGGGGTGGTTATCAGCTCCCCTCTCTCTTTTACGAAATATGTATTGTACCCCTGGCCCGAGGCAAACGGCATATAGAAAAACTTCTCTTGAGAGATACTTAATATAGTAGTAGACCTCTCCGTGGACGTAGGAAGTTCGTCGAACCACGTACATCTCTGTGTTGTGTGATTGCGATCTTTGTTGTTCTTCTTTTTTCTAGTGATTGTCTTTCATTATTATTTGTGTTGAGATATTTGTCACCACAGTTACTATAGTGGAATAGTGTTATCGCATGAGGGTTTTCAAGGATGAATTCACATATATCAATTTTTCTCAAAATATACCCAAATTTCCAATGTGCTAAGCTTGACAACAACAATTAATCTTTCAAAACATTATTAACAAAGAAAATGAGATTTTTGCTCAATAATCCAAAATTATCAACATCAAATAATAACTACATATAATTGAAACCTTAAATGTGTGTGGTATGGATGCACATGTTAATTGTTATTTCGGTAAAAACTCCTATAACCCAGATAATGAAATAAAACATTCTTTCACTCAATTCTCACTGGATGTTACACTTAACAAATGAAATCAATATGAAATGGGGTTCAATGCACTCAAGACATGCGAGCATGAATAGTAAATGTAAAAGGAAGCAAGGCCGCGTACATATCATTAATAAAGAACGATATATATATGAAATGAAAAATTGTAATCTCATAAAAGGATATTATTCATTAAAGGAGATGAAATTCACTTTAACAGATTATAACAACTATTATGACTTTTGAATCCCATTTACTTTAGGATTACATAGGAATTTAAGGGTTACAAGTTAGGTATGGGTTGAGGTTATGAATGAAATGGTATATTTAGAGATTCAAAGTGTTCGAGGATAATACTTGTAATAATGGAAAATTTGCATGGAATTTTAAAATTAAAATATAATTTCCATACAAAGCAATGGGTAGAACAACGAAGGATGACTTTCATTATTCTCTCGTAACAATAGGATTCTTACTTTTTATCAATCCCTTAATTTTTCTTATTTTCTTTTGTTTTAAATTTCACTTCTTTTTCTCGAGAATAAAAGTCTACTCCTATGTTTAATTGCAACCACAAATTAAAAAATCATTAAATCCCAAATATCATTCTAAACAAAGGTATGGATGGTCCATTTATGGTTTAAAAACTCTAATGTGGAGTTGGTTGTGGGATTTTGGGTTTTAAAATTGAAGGTTAATGTTTAGTCTCAAAGGGGTTCACTCGGGAACTAATTCGGGTTAGGTCAAGGTTAATACGATTTAATTAGCAAAGAGGGCTTATAATCATTTTCTAAGATTTATGTAATTTTAAAATGAAAATAACTTTCAAAATCATGCTTAAGTGGTAGCTTTAATAATACACTCAATTATTGAATAGTCAAATAAATAATATGTAACAACCCGCATAATTTTTGGGGTATTTTCAAAATATAGAGGAAAAATAAAGTTTTTGATAAAATTATTTTTTCTTGTTAAAAAATGTTGGATTTTATTTTTAAAGATGAGAAATTAAAACGGTTTCGAAAACGGATTTTTAATGGATTTTTATATATTTATCCCTTATAATTTTTTTATGCAGAACTGTCAATTTTTCTGGGCGATCGATGCCAGGGGTCGATCCATCAACCTCAACAGATTTCGTGCGCTGTAAGGATTTTTTAAGAGTTTGTTTTGTTTCAACTTCTTATCTTTTTTCCTTATAAAAAGGGGTCGTGGGTGACCATTTTTAAACCATCTTTTGGCAAAAAAATATGCAGTAAACATATTTTTATTTTCTCTCTTTTTATATACACTTAGCCCTTTATATTTATGCATTCAACCCTAGTTTTTGAAGGTGTTCTTGGGGATGTTTTGGTTTTGACTCTTGGAGAAGTTTTGATAATATTTTGGAGATGATTTGATGGTGTAATTTGACTTTTCTGGGCATATTTATGTTGGTTCCTTTTGATGGTTTAAGTTATGGGGTTTACACAATGTGCTCCTTAATCTCGCGAGTGTTACTCCCTTTGTTTTCTTGTGATTATTGACTCATATTTGAATTGCTAAAATTCATTGAAATCTGGAAAATTATTGTTGGAATCTAATTTTTATTCATGTGGTATTATTATTATGTTGGGCATGTTGTCATGAGATTTTAATATGGCACTGATGTTGGGCACCCACCAAGATTCTTGTTTCGACTACTTGATAAAGTATGGCACGGTGTGGTGAGGCCTGGTGACTCCGGTTAATGTGTTGTTGAGAAATTATACTGATAAAATGCTTATGAGATTCACATTTTATTTGAATATCCGTACTCATATTGTTACGCTTTATTCACCGCATATAATTGTTGAGTATCTTTCCTGTCGTATTATGTACTTCCCCATATTTTATTTTAGTGGCAGGTTATCGCGGATTTTGGAGCGCTATGGAGATTGATATTTAGCTTAGATATGTTGGGAAGAATATTCGAGAATACAATTGAGAAGATTTGTATTTATTTTTTTGTTATATAGAGAATTTTATTTTGAGATATATAGTTGTATTATTTCGAGAGACAGTTGGTTGTATTTAGTTGTAAGAATTTGAGATTAGTGGATTCTCTTATTGTATATTATGGGTTTTTAGATGCTCTATACCTTGTTCTTTGTGGATTTAATTTAGTTTTTCGAGTACCGCTCCGTTCCCTCTCTCCGGGCGGGCAGGGTGTTACATAATAATGAGATTACCAATGACTTTCACGTTTTCAAAAAGAAAATAGAAATGCATAAACACTCAGAAATGAAGAAAATCACAAAGCTCGCTCAGTTTTATTGTACACAAAGTAACAAAATATCACCAAGTTATAATTGTCCTATCTAATCATTTAACAAGAAATGCTCACGTGCTCATAAGTTTCAAATTTTAATTCATGCATTTATTCCTAATATCGAATAATTTGAGGACTAAAGTTTTATAACATTAAGAAAATACAACATGCATCATGGATTTGGCAATTGGATAGGGTAATTATGTAATTAATAATTGGAAATTATGACAAGAGGCCCAAGAAAGAGAAAATAAAGAACGAAATTTATTTTTAAATTTTATGATTTTTTTCAATAAATAAATATACACATGGCTCGCACATAAAAAAAATGAAAATTGAGATGATAAATCACACCCCTAACTTGAATAACACATTGTCTTCAATGCAATTAAAGGTGCAATAAAAAAGTTACGGATAGAAATAAGTCACCCCAATTTGGAGTGATCCCTGAAATAATCAATGTTGAGCCTATACAAGAATAAGAAGAAATAAGAAGAACATACAAAAAATGGATTAAGTTAAAGAAATCATGTTTTAAGTCACAATAATATAGAGGGGGAAAATTATAAATACTAGATAAATTGATATCACCATTTGATTTTATAAAAAATTTAATCCAAGTACATAAAAATCTTATAAAACAACTAAGAACTACATTACCATTGACAATTTCATAATTCTATCAAAATAAACTTAACATTGAAAATACGAGATAATAACCATCCTAGATAGAAATAAAAAAATAAATAATATAGAAATCCGAAATACACATCGAAACAAACTCAAAAGTCGAACCCACCAGATGTTCCCGTAACATCATGATCAAGAGCCGCAAATGGATCCTGGAAGTATGGTGGTATTAGTGCATCCTGAACCCACTAGAGGGCAAAGAGGTCCCACATCATCGCATCCATAATCCCAAAGTCCTATTGGTAATTGGCACAATCCTGGCAGTACTTAGCTATGTATTGCTTAAAACTAGCCGCAAACGCTGTGAATCGGGCATCGAGGGACAAAGGAACCTCATGTTGCATACCTTCATCCTGCATGGGCACCTACTTAGCCCACTTAATCTCAGTCTCCTAATCAGACCCATCCTTGACTCATGCTATTTTTTATTCTGCCGGCTCACCTTAATATTGAGCCAATGATCTCTTAATGTTATTCTTTGTGAGGAGCTTTCCTGGGGTTTTCTCTCCCTACCAATCTTAAGCCTAATTAGGCTTTGCATGGCTCCTCCCCCCTCTCCTTGTGAAGGGGAGGGCATGCAAGCTTCTTTGTCCCTTATTTCTTCTACCACTCTTCCCTCTGAACCCTTCCACACCACCAAACCTGATCATCCACCTTCAAAGCCTTTGCAGATGCCTTGTGTTAAAAAAAAAAGTCTCTCCAATATCCTTGCAGCAAATATCCTCATTCAAAGGAGAACCCGCTCTTATTTATGATGATTCCACTCTACAAGAAATGGTGATTCCATTTAGATTAACATTAGTTGGAAAGTGCTCTCATGGTGGACCCACTATTGATGAAATTCGTAAGTTTTTCTCCTCTCTTCAACTCAAAGCATCTTTCAACATTGGACTTATTGATCATAAACATGCCCTGATTCGTTTGGAACATGCGAAAGATTTTCATCATCTTTGGCTGAAAGATACTTGGTTCATTTATAGATGCCCCATTAGAACTTTTAAATGAGACATTAATTTCCATCCTAATAAAGATTCTTCAATTTTTCCTTCTTGGATCCTTCTACCTCTTCTCCCTATTCGTTTGTACAATAAGAATGCTTTATTCTTAATTAGATAAGTGGTAAGCACCCCCCTCAAGATGGATAATGCTACTGATTCTATAGCCACACCTAGTGAGGCAATAATTTGTGTTGAAGTTGATATAAAAAGTATTCTTCCATCATGAATTTGGTTAGGTAACAAGAATAAAGGTACTAGTTTCTGGCAGCCCATTGTATATAAGGACTTAGCCCCATTTTGTTTCTTTTGTGGGAAGAAGGGACATAACCATGAGAAGTGTCATTTAAAAAAGGAGGTAGAACCAATCAATGTGGGGCATAAACCTAATAGAACTCAACATGTTAACCTGCTTCAAAAAGAATCTACAAAAGAATGGGTCAAAAAATCATTTAGGAAGAAAATTACGGAGGCCATTTCTCCGCAAGAGGAAGAAACTGATCTAGAAGGAAGTTCTGAAGAAACATATATTGAAGAAGATGATATCCAAGATAGAAGAGTAACCAATCCAAAAAATTTAACTCAAAATTTAATCTCTTTGTTGTTCAACATTGAATCCAAGAAAATAGAAGAAGACAATCATATTCCTAACCCAGAGTCCCAAACATCTACAAAGTCCACTCCTAAGAAAAGCTTCCCCAAATATGTCAAATAAAACTCCAGATTCAAAGGAAGAAAATGTCAAGAAGATTGGAAACCTGTCAGTTACCAAACCAAACAATATACACGTGATACAACAAGAGAAAGAAGTTTGCCATGATATAGAGGATTTAGTTAGCAAGAAAAAATCTTATAAAGAGAACCAGTCACAAGAGTATGGAGAAAATACCCCCTATTTTAGTAAAGCTCAGCGAGAAGGTTTTATTACATTCACGAGGAAGAAAAACCTTCACACAAGGTGGTCTCAAGATTGACTCAGGGTTTAAATCAATGAGAATTTTAAGGTATAGATCGAAGTCTAAAAACTCTAAATATTCCAAATGATTGATGCATTAACTTGGAATATAAGGGGTATATCTAAGAAAGGGGCTATAAGGAGATTAAATAGACTTCTGAGAATTCATCACTTTCAAGTTCTAGTTGTGCTAGAACCAAAACTTGATATGGGGAAAATTAGAAGCTTCATGTAGAAATTAGGATTTTCTTCATGTAAATCCAATAATATCAATAAGATCTGGTGCTTTTTCAAAGCAGGTGTAGATTGGGATTGCTTGTTTGATATGCTACAGTGTATAACTTTTCAAGTTAAACTTGAGGGTAATAACAACTTTGTTTAATGTAGCTTTGTGTATGCAAGTTCAATTAGGATTGAACGACAAACTCTGTGGCACTAATTGTCTTCTATTGATAAAGAATCAACTTGGATGATAGGTTGTGACTTCAATATTATCACTGATCAGTCTGAGAAAGCAGGTGGTAATGAAGTGAATCTTAGTGCCATGTATGAGTTTCTTGAGTGTATTGACTCTAATGGATTAGTTAATATGGGCTTTAAAGGTTCAAAGTTTACCTGGTTCAATAAAAGAAGTGCAGATAGTAGTATATGGTGCAAGTTGGATAGGGTGTTGATGAATAAAAAATGCTTAGAGCTGGGAATTGATTGGAAAGTCAGTCATCTTAATAAAAACATATTTGATCACAACCCCCCCTCTTGTCATGAAAGGTTGCAAACTTAATGCCCATAAAATCTTTCAGCTTCCTTAAATTTTGGATTGAAAAGGAAGAATTCCTCAATATAGTCAGATCTACATGGAAAGAAGTGAACTGCAAAAATCCAATTTTGGCCATTTCTTTGAAACTCAAAGCTATTAGGGGAAATCTAAGCAGATGGAGTAAAAGATACTATGCGGATTTTTTTCATTCTGCGAGGAATGCTGAGGAAACTCTATTGCAAGCTGAGTTATCTTTTGAACAAGATCCTACTGAGCATAACAAAGAGTCTCTTTCAAAGGCCACAACTATGTACAGTTGCAACCTGAAGACTAAACATGATTTTTGGGCCCAAAAAGCTAATGAAAAATGGAATTTAGAAAGGGATATAGATTCCTCCCGTTTCCATAGATGTGTTAAAATTAAGCATAGAAGACTTTGCATTTCTAAGATAAAGAAGAATGATGGATCTTGGGCTTATTCAAAGGAGGACATGTAAGCAACAACTGCTGATCACTATTTATAAGTGTTTCTCTTAAATGAGGTTGTTAATTTAGAAGGGGAAGAACAACTGCTGAATTATGTTCCAAAATCTATAATAGAAGATATGAATTCAAAACTTATATAATGGTCAAACTTGGAAGAAGTAAAACATGTTGTGAAGGGTCTAAATGCCTTTAGTGGGACTGGATTTGATGGATTAAATGGCTTCTTTTTCAATTTCTTCTGGGAAGATATTAAAATGGATGTTTTGAATGTAGGCCATAGCTTCTTTGCAGGTTACACTCTCCCAAAAATTCCTACTACAACCAAAATCTCTTTGATCCCTTAAATTGATAACCCTATGACCTTTAATGATTTTAAGCCTATAAGTATGCAAAACTTTATCAATAAAATATTCTCTAGAATTTTGAATGATAGATTTTCAAACTTTCTAAACCACATCATTTCCCCAGTCCAATCTGTTTTTTTTATAAAAGGTAGATCCATCACAGAGAATGTTCTTTTGGCTCAAGAATGATTTTCTAGACTACACCACAAAAACTTTGGGGGAGCATCATTTTAAAACTGGATATAACAAAGTCATGATAGGGTTTCTTGGTTATTTTTAATCAAAGTTATGAGGATAATGGGTTTCTGTTAACAATGGTTGGACCTTATTTGGAGGATCATCTTAAACGCTTGCTTTACTGTTATGATTAATGGGCAAATTACAGGCTTCTTCAAATCAACAGGAGGACTAAGATAAGGTGATCCAATATCCCCTAGTTTATTCATTATTATGGTTGATGTGCTATCAAAAAACTTGGAAACTCTCTTGTCCAAATCTAATTATGTTGGATTTAAAATTCCCCTTGGCAGCCCTATTTTAAACCATTTGGGTTTTGCAAATGATATAGTAGTTGTCAGCTCTAGCTTGATAAGGGAAGAAAAGAAAATAATGAAGATGTTGGATCTATATGAGAAGGTTTCAGGTCAACTAATCAATAGGATCAAGAGCAATATGATGTCTTCTAAACAAATACCTCCTAGACTTTTAACTAATCTGAGTAACTATACAGGTATGCATCTCAAATATGATCCAATCACATATTTGGGTTACCCTATCTATAGTGGAAGAAAGAAAATTATCTACTTTGAAGATTTGGTCACGAAAGTCAAAAATAAAAATCAAGGTTGGAAGGCCAAATGCTTGAGCCCAGGAGGTAAACTTATCATTATTAAATTTTTGCTATCTTCTATGCATGTGTACCTAATTTCAGCATTAATCCCTCCCAAAGCAATATTCACTAGAAACAATTTCCTTTTATCAAAATTTTTTTGGAGTTCCAATTTTGGTGAACACAGACATTATTGGTGTAGTTGGGAATTCATTGTAAAGCCAGTCAAGGAAGTTGGTTTGGGAGTTACACTTATTTCAAATGTTCATTCTTCTCTTAGCATAAAACTGTGGTGGCTATTCAGAACTCAGTCTTCTTTATGGGCCAAATTTATGTATGCAACATACTGTAGGAAGCTCCATCCTACAGTTGATCCAATTAAACCAGGAGATCATTTTTGGTATATATTATGCTCTATTAGGGATAATGCAGATGATCAGATGAAATGGAAAATTGGAGAAGGTAAAGTCAGCATTGCTCTGAATAATTGGGGTATAGCTACTTGCAAAAATCCTAGTGCTACTAAAGCAAGTCTGATAAGAAACTTCTGAAACTCTGATTCAAAGTGGAATGAGGAGAAAGCTCTTCAAATATTTAATCCTGAGGTTGCTAAAAAAGTATTGAATTTTTAAGAAATCATGCCAAACACTCCTGATTCTTTAATATGGAATCCTACTAGCTCAGGTTTCTTTTCCACTTCTTTAGCTTGGGACTTATGTAGAAAGAGAGGTGCTTCTAGATTTAGTACAAAGTTCATATGACATAAGAAGATTCCAACGAAAAATTACATCTTCATTTGGAAACTTTTGAGTAATTTTATCCCCACAGATGGCAAGATAAAATCTATAGGTATAAGGGGTCCCTCTCTTCTAGCCCCAAAGAAGAAACTATAGATCGTATATTTGAAGGAGGAGATTTAGCTAGTCAAATTTGGGACCAAATGACAAGTTATTATGGTATTCTTAGATACAAGGGAGGAGGTATTATAAATAAATTATTCCAGGGGTGGCTTTATGGGATAAAGGTTAATCAGTTGATAAGTTTAGTTGTTCCATCTATAGTCTGTTGGTGCATATGGCTTTATAGAAACAAATGTAGACATGACGCTTGTTCCCGAAGTGTATGCAGTTATGTTCCACATCAAGCAAGAGATCATGATTAATAAAGTTTTCTATGAAGATTAGGTTCTAAATCAGAGGTTGCAGATCAAGTGGATCAATCCTCCCTCAGGTGTTTTGAAACTTAATATAGATGGTAATTCTAGAGGGAATCCACGTATAGGGGAAGGGGGGGGGGGGGGGGGGGGGGAATTCTCAAAAACCACTCAGGAGATATGATTTGGGGATTCTGTGATCATGTTGGAGAATTCACCAATATGGAAGCAGAGGCTTTGCCTATGTTGAAAGGCTTGGAGTTCTACAAGGACCTAAAAGATTATGATCTAATTATAGAACGTGACTCAAAAGTTATAGCGGATGTTGTTCATTGTATAGGGAATATTCCATGGAAAATACTTTGGTATGTATACAAAATCAATAGCTTTTTGAAGAGTTCAAACATTAAAGTTATTCATGTATTCAGGGAGGCAATCAAGTAGCTGATTTTCTTGCAAAGTTGGGTAGCACAGAGACAATCAGTGTATTTTCCTCAAGCTCTAAGGACTTTCCTAAGCAAATCAAGGGTCTCATAAGAGTTGATAAATGGGGTTTTCCATCTTTTAGGCATGTCTAGTGGTCATTGGTGCATTTTGTTTATGTTAGGATGCTTCAATCTTTCTTTGATTTCATCTTCCATATATGTTTTTGTAAAGGTTCTAGTCTATAAAAAACCTCAGATACATTTCTTTTCCCTCACCATTTCTGAATTTGTATGGGATGTCGGCTATTTAGAAGAGGCAAGTTCTTCTATTATATCTTAATAAAACAGTCCTCCTTCCCTCCCCTAAAAAAAGGAGCTTTCCTGGGGCCTTTTTTCTATTAAATGACTGCTCGGGGCAGCCAACCATATGGCATGTGGAAGTGATTAATGCAAAAAAGGGAGGGAAAATGTAAGGGTCATCTCCTTGGATGCAATATGCATCATGTCTAGAAATATGTTGGGAAAATTAATATCACTCGAGTTGTTCAATAAAGCGTATAAGAAGTCAGCATGCTTGTGGTGAACCTCTGACCGATTCACCGTAAATATAAACAAATGAACATTGATATAATGTAGCACTCTCGACAAATCCTAAATGCACACCGCCTTAAATACTTTCTTCGGGCTCCAACAATCGCCTGAAGCCAAAAAAGTGGATCAATGTGTCTAACCCGGACATAGTCCTGTCATTAAACTTAACTGACGACTCTGGCTCTACCACGTTGCCCTTCCAACTGGCCAAGTCATTCCGTGTGAGTGGGATCTTTACACCTTGCACAAACTCTTCAAATGGCGTCTTCCTCCCCTTAACCAACACCATCTATGCATAAAATATCCTCATTAATTCCTCGTTTATCCGCCCATTCATATCAAGAAAAGCCTCTTAGTTGAAACGTTGGAGGAGAGCCCGGGCTTCTATAAGAACATTTAAAAACCAATCCTGATCTAGAGAAATTGGCCTTAACGAGCTTTAAAAACCCGCCACGTACCAATTCCTCTTCTGCTCATATCAAAATCCAAACACCCCCTCTTGTGGGATGCACTTAGTTGACTCATATTTCTCGATTTTGGCCATGTCAACCTACAAAACAATAATCAAACACACCAATATAAATTACAACGCATAATTAAATAATTATGAGGTAAAGAAGTTAAAATCATGTATCGGTCGACTGACGTGTATAAGTGTGCAACGAGTGAAAACATACCACATCTTTATCTTTATCTTTATCTTTATCTTTATATACTATAAAATGCTCTACAAGGAGCTTTAATGCACTTTCACCATATTGTGCCATGTGGCATCTTAATTCACTTTCATCATATCTATCACTTATAACCCTTCTTGGAAGGCTTTTCTCATTCTTTCCTTCTCCTTCGATTTCTCCACCCATTTATTTCCTCTTCAAAACTGTTGTTTTTATAAATTACGTTCAATATTTTTTTAAATAACTCACGTACAGTATTTTTTAAATTATGCACAGTATTTTTAACAACATATACATAATTGTTTTATTATTTTTATAAATTACGTAAAATATTTTTTTAATAAAAAACAACTTTTAAATTTAAAAAAAAATATTTCTCTTAATTAAAAAAATCATTTTAAGTGTTTTAATAAAAAAAGTTGTTTTTTTAACAAAAATAAAAACTATTAACCATGAAAATTAGGGGTGAAAATTCGTGTATTTGGGTTATGTTTCACGCCGACAGGACATGACACGACAATGATTTTTTGGACACGAACACGACCCAAATAAAAATGACATAACACGACACGACACGAATAACCCGTTTCTTTAAAATTTCACGCTAAATTAAACATAAATAGACACGATAACCCTAATAAAAACACGATTAACATGATAAGACACGATAACACGACTCATAATTTTGACACGAGCACACACAACGTGACTTCGTGTAAAAAAACAGGACATGAACACGACATATTGTGTCAGTTTTGGGTCAATTTCGTTTCGTTACGTGTCGTTTCTAAAATTGTCACCACCATATTATGCCACGTGGCATCTTAATTCACTTTCATCATATCTATCACTTATAAGCCTTCTTGGGAGGCTTTTCTCATTCTTTCACGCTCCTTCGATTTCTCCACCCGTTAAGTGTTTTATAAAAAAAAGTTGTTTTTTAACAAAAGTAAAAACTGTTAACCATGAAAATTAGAGGTGAAAATTCGTGTATTTGGGTCATATTTCGAGCCGACACGACATGACATGATAATGATTTTTTGGATATGAACACGACCCAAATAAAAACGACATAACACGACATGGCACGAATAACCCGATTTTTTAAAATTTCACCCTAAATTAAACATAAATAGACACGATAACCAGAATAAAGACACGATTAACATGACAAGACACGATAACACGACTCATAATTTTGACACGACACGACTTCGTGTCAAAAAAAACGACACGAACACGACATATTGTGTCAATTTCGTTTCGTTACGTGTCGTGTTTGTGTGTCGTTTCTAAAATTGTCACACATAATGAAAATAAATTATTTTACACTGTTAAAAAATGTTTTTAACTGTTTAAAAACTATTTTTTTTATAAAGAAATTATTTTTTAAAGATTTTTTTAATACATAAAAGAAATGATTTAAATGATTTTTTAACTTTTGAACTAAAAAAATGTTTTAAAATAACTATTTTTACCTTTTTCTAATTGTTTTATGAAATTAAGAAACTGTTTCAAAGTTAAAGAAAAATATTTAACAGTTTAATATAAGAAAAATAAATTAAAATAAAAATTATTTTACTGTTCCTTTTTAATAAAATAAGTACAATATATCTTATATAAAAATAGTTTTTTTGTTTTTTAAAAACTGTTCTTTTTATATAAAAAATGTTATAACTATTTTATAAAAAAAACTTATTTCTTAAATAAAAATAAAAACTTTGCTCTATTTTTGCAAGTTATTTTGTAGTTATATTTTTTTTTACATAACTTGTGATCACAGATACTCTGAAGCTTTTAATCAATTTTCTATTTTTACTTAACATCCCTTCATGTATTGACAATTCTATAAATATTTATCATACACTCAATGTATAACTCGCGCATCGCGCGAGTTTCCAACTAGTTGTGCTAAAATTTGTCAACATGTGACAATGAGTGAAAAACAATCAAGTGTATGTTAAGGTGAAGAGTTAACATCCTTTTTGGCATTTTAGCAAACAATTGGTGTGCACAATGTGAAAATGAGGTGGGGGTGATATTTGAACCAACAACACCCTCATTTATGAACAATCTTAAGATTACATTAATATACGTGTTCATGAATGGTATTTCAACAAGTAAATAGCATTTTAAGTGACAAATCATATTGGAACAAATTTTAGAATGTATGAAGGTACAAAACATCCAACAATTGAATAAACATCCCAGCAATCCAATAAATATTTAACTTCCCCCATTAGTTTCAATTCATAATTCAAGTTTGCTCAAACAATGTTTTAGTTCTAATTAATGGGAAAATATTTTCATTTGTATGTTGGAAATTAGTAACTGGGGCACATACTGTCAACATACCCCTTTATTGTCTGAATGTAGGACACTCATCCAAAAATTGGCGTTTCATGATAAAAGAATTCACAAAAACAAGTATAAATAATAAAATATGTGTGTATATGTAGAAAATAGGGATAAAGTAATCATTAATGGGCGAAAATGAATTTATAACAAGTTTTAATCCAACAATCCTAACATGCCTAAAATATGGCAAATGCCCAACAAGAATACCAATTAATCAATGTAAATGTGAAGAATTCATACCTTTGGTGTTTAATTCGGATTAACTGAGGTTAATTTGGGGGAGAGATTAAAATTTGGGAATCGAGGGTTGGGAAGCTATAATCGGGTAAGGAAGAATGAGGAGAGTATGTTGGAAAATGAGGATTTAACCCGAGCAAAAAGTATCCAATAACTGATTGGATCGATCGATTGATTAGTACAATGCGCTACTGGAATGGAAATAGGCAATACCTAAGTTAATCGATCAATCTAATGGGGGTAGTCGATCGATCGATCATTCAGATTTTTGGGCTCTTTCTTCTTTATTTTTGGGATGGGGGGGGGGGGGGGGGGGGGGATATAAAAAGAGGATGAATATATATATATATATATATATATATATATATATATATATATATATATATTTGTGTGTGCGTGTGCATGCGTGCGTGCGTGTGCATGCGTGCGTGCGCGCGTGCGTAAAAGCATAATTTCCAACTACTTTAAAGTTGGGCAATCCAAAAATGGAATGGTTTGAGATGGATCTATGTGGCACCCAGTGCGGGACCCATGGGGGTGAAAATGTGGGAAAAATGTTTTTAAAAAATTTTTAAGTTTTTTTTAACAAAAGCATTCTTGGGACGAGAGGTCTTCGAAACCTGCAAAAAATATTAGAACCAAGCATAACCAATAAAGAATAACAAAAAATTTAACTAATTACACTATAAATAAAAGGAAAAAGCTACTATGTACAACTACACTTCAACTATGGACTTATCCATATAATAAAAGTTGAAACTTTTGAGGCTTCACTCAAAAAATGATTTGACTTTGGAAATGTAATGGGGTATCCACATTAGAACTCATGCCTCTAAAAAAATAGGATTTCTATTTGAACAATGAAATTCATGTTTTGGGTGGGGGAAGGGAACCATCGAGGATTAATTTTTTTTTGGGCGGATGATGGGGGGTTTGGATTTAACGGGAGATAAGAACAATTGGGATCAAAGAAAATTTAAATTGTCTCCAAATGATTTTTCAAATGGAGTGGGAGGATATGAACACGTAAAGGAACTTCCCATTAAGGAAAGCCTTTCGAAAAAGTATTCCATGGCAAGAACTGGGTCTAAGTCCTCTAGTTTTTCATGTGATTCTTGTTGTACTTGTAATAGTTCAATAATCGTGAACAAAAATGGCAAGGAAAGAAGTTCAATCTCAAGAGATGATTCATCATCGCTCAAAGATTGAAGTTAAAGGGAGATAGGATCATTTTCAATGAAGTTTTCTTCCAAAAATATTTAAGGTGAAGAACAAGTTTCAACCTCCTCTTTGTTACTCAAAGAAGAAATCATATCATCACAAATGGATACTGTAGATATCCTTTGATCGAAATCATTAGATTCCTCATTCGGTTCAAAAAATGTTTCATCTTTGAAAGTTTCAATAGAATAATCATTGTTGGTTTCAAACAGTAAATTTAAATTATGTTCCCAACAATGGTTTTCCTCCTGATAGTAGTTGTCAAATTCTTGATTTTGTTGACTTTCCAAAAGTGCACCAAATGAAAACGGTGATTTTGAAACTTCACCAAAAAGTCTAATTTGAGACATATTATCGTAACTTTCAAAATTATTAGTATAATAAGTTTGAGGGTTGTTGTCATAATAGTTCTCAGAATTACTATAACAAGAGCCTTGGACGTTATTATTGTAAGAATTTTATGGAATTTTGTCAAAATAATAAGTTCCAAAAGTCCCCAAATCATTTGTTTGATTTTGTGAATACTCACCCAAAGTAATTTTTCGATTTTTATATTTCTCATGATGAATGTATTCACTAAAAGTCATAGGTTTTAGGAGACTTTGAAAATTATTTGGACGATAAAATTGCGAACCCAAAACAAAATTAAAATCACAGAAAGCTGAAGAATAAAACATACTTACCCAAGTAATTCTTTAATGGACAATCCCATAGGGTTATTACATAGACCATATTCAACTTTTCTTGGCGCTCAAACGTCTACGTCTACAAAATAAGTTAAAATAAAGAATATCAATACAAAGAAATATATTACTAAATACTAAAATAATGAAAGTTTTGAACAAAACAATCCCCTATAACGATGCCATTTTGATGAACTGGGGAACCAAGCATCATGTAAATACGCTAATCATTGTGTTCGATTACACCTCTAATGGAAAAATCTAAACTTCAACTACACTCTTATGGGATTATAACGGCTAGTCAACATATCAAATCCACGTGGAATGATTTCTAGACTTAAATTGATTTATTACTTCAATAATAAAAGTGTAAAAGATGGTTATTTAGTTAAACATTATAAACTACTTTTAATCTAGAAAAATATTGAAACTAGATTAATAATGAGATTAAAACTATAGGATGAGAAGTATATTCTTCAATAAAGACTACTTAGAATAAACGGTTATATGGAGAGAAAAATGTTAACAATATTAATCTCATATGGACAATTAATAAAGCTTAGAGTTGTCACCCCTTAAACTCTCGTAAAAGCATAATTTGAGCTTGGTGTCAACAAATACTCCCGGAATCACACACAAGGTCACAAACATGCCTCATATGTGATATATTCTATTAAGTTTCCTAGTGGTAAAACAAAGAACAATTAATCCAGTAAAACTACCCTAAACCATCTTACCATAGTAAAGCAACTAATTAATCCATATTAAGTTCAATAATCTCAACCTCATCTAATTTAGCTAGAAAGCATTGTAAATCATGTATTGAAATAAGACAATGGAAGAAATAAAGTAAAAAAAGAAATAAACTACTTAACAAAATAATACACTAATTAACAAAAGTTGAATTAAACTATAAAAGCTTGAATAAATGAAGATGATGAATAGTAACTTTACATGTAATGGATCAAAATCTCAGAGAGATAAACTCTCAACTCTAAGGCAAACCCAAAAATATCCAAAATAAACTATATTCTGAAAAAAGAAAAAAACCTACTCTTTATAGCAAGCTGTATTTAAAAAATGAAAATTAAGAAGAAAGAAACAAATATATCAAAAATATGCAATCATCAATCGATCGATGGGTGATCGATAGATCCATCAATCTTGAATTTAACCCACTTCCATGATTTGTTTATAAAATGAAAAAACATATATCGATTGACTAGGGGTCGATCGAACAATCCTCAATTTTATCCTCCACAAATGATTTGTTTCAAAGACTAAGGAAAGTGCTTGGATTTACTGACCATATCTCGATCATAAGAATCGAATTGATGCACTATCGATGGAGACATGAAGCTAACTCTAAGAACTATGTAACACCCCGTATTTCTTAGGATATGTATTTTAATTAATTTGGTGATATAGTATTTAATTAAATTAGTGAATAAATAATTTATTTAATTCGGGTTATATTTCTTATTCACAAGTATCGTAATTTGAGGTCGAGTTTGGAGATTTTAGTAAAGTGACTGGGATGACGATTATGAGTGCACTGTGAATTCCAAATAGGTTAAGATAGTAAAAAAAGATTACTCGGGGGTAGAATTGGGTCTCGGGACATTTTTAGGCATAACCGGGCCCACACGAGAGTTTTGGGACGTTTTAATTTGGCTCGTAAGATTAATTTCAGGATTTATGATATAAAACCCACATTAGGGAGTTTGTGGCAGAACAAATCCATAAGAAAGCCTTAGATTTGCAGAGGAGAAAAAATAGAGAAATTAGGATAGCTTTTAGGTGACAAACCAAGAAGAATTGGGTGTTATTCATCAAATCTTCATCTATAACAAAATAAATTAGACTCTATAAATCTATCAGGCAAGTATTCAAACTTGCTTTCATTTAAATTGTGGTATTGTGATTCATATCATGGTGGGTGTAAACCATAGACCTTTTTGGGTGGTTACCACATAATAAAAACGGGTGTTTATAAATTGGACAGTTTATGTAGAATGGAAGATCAATTTGATCTATGTGTTGGGAGACAAAATTTATGATATCTTAGTTATGTGCTTTGGACCCAGGGATTTCGATGATCGACAATGCTAAGGAGTAGTGCATTGGGGAAAGTTCTTTTGAGCTTCATTGCGGGATGTTATATGCATGGACCTTAATAAATGTTGGGAGTAGTGAGACATGGTTGGATGCTAGTGCATCGGTTTTAAATGTTAAATTATTGAACGTGTAGAAGAAACACCTTAAGCTGAGAGCTATTACGATATATGACTAGTGGAGCCGAGGAGTACTGCGAAGGAATCACTGAGAAAATTTATTACGTACGAGATGTTAGTGATATTTATGCTGGGATGTTTGAGCTAAAGTATATAGTATGGTGAGACCTTGTGTTCGCTATTCAGATATATGATTTACTTGTGCTACTTATCACCTGAAAGAGGGTTTAGTCTATATATACGTGTATATATGTTATCATGTGTTGCATAATAGACTTATAAGAAAGTGATTGAATTGTTATATTTAATCCTGGGGAGTAGGGACATTTACTGATTGGATTCAGGGAGGATGAGGCTTATTATCGAGCGAGGAGAGATAGCTCATGGTTGAGAAGCTCTAAGTAACTAGTGATAGTAAAGGGAGCCATATCGTATGATGTCTTTTGTAACATGAGAGTGGATGAGTATACCTTTAAGTTAGGAGACGAGAATTTGGGGGTACGTGTTATGGGCCAATGTGAGAGTGCCCCAGCAATCAATGTAAAACTTAATTAATTAAATTCCAATTTTAGTCCCAACAAGTCTTAACACTTGGTAACAAACGTGATAAAATAAAGAGATAATCTAAGCATGCAAGACAATCACCATTCAGGAAAAAATCCCCCACAGGGGCAAAACCATCTTATTTTCACTATAATTTTGTACAGAATGGTTTACATGGATTACAATGAAAATACAAGTAGTGACATAAGTAATACCCTTAGGCATCGGTTTCAATGTCGTCGGCTAGAGTTCTCGCAAGAGCTCCAGAAAGTCAGCAATGGAAAAGCTTCGTCTTCTCCACAAGTATACTCCAGAGAGTAGAATAATATTCTTGGGGTTTAGAGGATTCACATAAGGAATTGGGAAATGTTTGTGAATCAAAAAAGCTATTGAAACCTTAAATTATGAAGTCTGGACAAGTATTGTTTTGTAGAAATGGAGGTATGCAGACTTGGAAAAACGTGTAGCATGAACACTTTTTAAATAGGAAGTTGAGGCGGTGCGTCGTTCGAGCGAAACACGGTGTCGTTCGAGCGAGATGGCATATCATTCGAACGAGATACGACGTCGTTCGAACGACATCAGTGACGTGTCACAAAAAATTTCCTTAAAAAGATTTTGCGTGTTTATTATCTTCCAAACTTCGAAAATTTATAAAAAATATTCCCAACTATTTATGCAAATAATTAAACACTCCAATTAAAATTATTCTTACCATAAGTACGTGGAGTAGTGGGAACTGTTAAAGTGTAAGCTTATTGTAACATGATTCACATACGAAGATGATGGATGCATGAATTCGGATCAAGGTCATCGAGGATGATCGTGGATACATGCTGAATGTAGCGGTATCAGATATACTTAATTGTGATCTAGGATACTTGGAAAATTCCTAGATTCTACCCCAGACATTTATAAAACATGTCCTTACAAATCTCACCCTATGTCTAAGCCGGTACATACATAAAAATATCCGAATTATGCTACCCAAAATAAACAAACTGACATACAATCTAATATCCCCATTAAACTCAAAAACTGGAAATACTAAATGTGTGTAATCACAAATTCGATCATCTTCAAATCTTCAACTCTTCAAACTTTCTTTGTCATCATCAGGTTGTGCAAAAATGATTCTCCATTTTAATACCTACACACACGAGACAAGAACCAAATACCCGTGACATGCAACAGTTTGAAATATAATGATAAGCATAAATAAATATCAATTATGAGCAAGCAAATCATTATATAAATAAATAAGCAATTCTCCCCCATAATTCGTTCTCCCCCTTTTTATGATGTCCCCAAATAGACAGATATGAAGAACATATGCAATGCAAATGGAGAATGTCATATGGAAATAAACTTTCTCTATTTGAAATTTTCAAATTTTTTTTAAAGCAAACAAAATCACACCATGAAAGAACACCAAAACAACCAAGTCCATGATAGCGAAAATGTAAGGGTGTGAGCAAATTTAATAGGAAAATCAATACATACAACCATAACATATGTGCATGATGAATATTGGATATTTCTAACGAATAAACCCAAATCTTTCTATGGTGGAAAAAAATGTGGACTTAAAAGAGATTGAATCAATCAAATTAGCAAATCAAAGCTCAAAGTGATTTCCACACCAATAATGTCCAAAACGTGTGAAACGCTTTTTCATGGCTTTCAAGGACGTGCAAACCCGTTTTTCATTTCGTTCCATCCAAACTCCCTCATAGGTAATTATTCATTATATTTTTCTTTGTGAGCTGATGAAACGAAAACCTATTGGCCCATTTGATTTGGCATATTTTTCTTTTTATTCCCATTTAAATTTATCGGGATCTTTTTCAAACGGTGGCTTTCTCGACGAGTTAATTTTTTTAAACTCTCGTATCCCTTTCCCGTGAGTCACTCATCATATTTTGTTGCAATTTATTCCTCACGGTAAATGGTTTTTACATGCACTACTATCTTGTCAAGTTTTATCACATTTTTGGACGTTGTATAGATAGAATTGAGGTGGAAACACTCAAGCCAATATGAGATAAAGAAGTACAATACTCAAATAATATTGTGCATGTGTGCAATAAAGGAGATAAGGAGCCAAACATGTAGAAGATATCACTAATTGCATTTCAAAGACTCCAATCAATGTAAAGCACATGGATGAAATGGTGTAGCATCTCAAATCACTATCAAACAGTCACGTGAAATATGGAATGAAGTTATGACTATGGTTATCTTAAATGTTCATCCATAAATGATGTAAACAAAATACAAAACTCTTTTTGTGTTTTTTAAAAAAAAATTATCAAAAGAAAATCTTTTTGCCTTTTTCTAAAAATTAAAAACTGGAAATCTTTTTGGATTTTTTCAATTTGAAAAAAAATAAAAAAAAATATGCAAAAGATACAATCTAGAGATAGGAATCAAATGATAAGATCAAGGAAAAATGTGTCCTAATCTAGACCAACTGACCACCCCTCAATCAACTGTGCAAATTCCTAAGGACTTCCTAAGACTCTCGAATCTAAGGGCATCTCAAGGCTTCATGAAGATATCGGTTAGCTGGAGGTCTGTAGATACAAAACTCAAGGATACGACATTTTCCTCTACAAGCTCATGGATAAAGTGCTCGCGTATCCTAATGTGTTTTGTGCGCGAATGCTGGACGGGATTATGGGATATGTGTATCGCGCTCGTGTTATCACAGGAAATAGTCATGGTGTCCTGTGATATTCCATAATCCTCCAACATCTTCTTCATCCACAGAAGTTGCGTGCAACAAATCTTGGTTTCTATGTACTCAGCCTCCGCAGTGGACAAATAGATGGAGTTTTGCTTCTTACTCAACCAAGACACAAGAGCAGAACCAAAGAAAAAGCACCCACCAGAAGTGCTCCTACATCCATCTGCATCCCTGGCCCAATTGGCATCCGAATAGGCGGATAAACGGTCAGTGGTTTCAAAATAATACCAAATGCCAAGTGAGAGAGTCCCACTCACGTATTTGATAATACGTTTAAAAGCGAGTAAGTGTGACTCTTTCGGAGATGCCTGATATTGTGCACAGACTCCAACACTAAAGGCTATATCGGGACAACTGGCAGTCAGGTATAAAAGACTACCTATCATACTCTGATACAAGGTTTGCTCTACGTCCTTGTCTGAAGTGTCCTTGCTAAGCTTAGTTGAGGTACTCATCGGTGTACGTGCATGTTTAGCGGAGTCTAGACCAAATTTCTTCATAAGGTCTCTAGCATACTTGGATTGGGAGACGAATAACCCATCCTCCAGCTGACAAACCCAGAGACCAAGGAAGAAAGTAATGTCACTAACCATGCTCATCTCAAACTCACTCTTCACCTCCTCCTCAAAGTGCTGAGCATGCTGGGAGCACGCGGATCCAAAGACTATGTCGTCCACATAGACCTGGGTAACCAAAATAGCCCCATCATCTCTCCTGACGAACAACGTCATATCAACTCCCCCTCTCTTGAAGCCATGGGCTAAGAGAGAGGAAGTAAGCCTTTCGTACCAAGCACGGGGTGCTTACTTCAAATCATACAAGGCTTTCCTCATATAGTAGACGTGATCAGGGTACTTAGGGTCTTCAAACCCTTTTGGTTGTACCACGTAAACCTCCTCCTGTATAATGCCATTCAGAAAAGAAATCTTGACATCCATCTGATATAACTTGAAGCAGAAATGACATGCGATGGCGAGTAGTAAGTGGATGGACTCAAGCCTCGCAACATGAGTGAATGTCTCGTCAAAGTCTACACCCTCAATCTGTGTGTAGCCTTGAGTGACCAAATTAGCCTTACTTCAAATAATTATACCAGTCTTATCCACCTTATTCTTAAAGATCCACTTGGTACCTATCACATTTGTCTCACTAGGTCGGGGGAACAATTCCCAGACATCATTCTTTCTAAACTGAAGCAACTCATCCTGCATAGCACATATCCAATGTTCATCTTTGAGTGCTTCCTTATAGTTCTTGGGCTCGACGTTGGACGTGTAGCAAACATGGCTAACAACGTTCTCTAGCTGAGCACGAGTCTTGACCCCAAGGGTGGGATCTCTTGATATAGTATAAGGATCATGACTCTTACGAACCCAAGAAGGAGTGTCCCTTAAGTCAGGAATGGGATCCACTCTGGGTATGGGAGGCATAACGGGATCATTAGTAAGTGAGACACCCTCACCCAAAAGGTTAGAATCAATGAACGTCGGTGGTTCGTCTTCTTGCACAGTGACATTTATTGACTCCATTACCTTAGAGCTATTCAGGTTATACACCAGATAAGATCTACTAGATGATGAATAGCCTAAAAATATCCCCTCGTCTCTCCTGGAGTCGAACTTTCTTAATTTCTCTCTATCCCGTAAGATGTAGAATTTTCTCCCAAAGACACGGAAATATGAAAGGTTGGGTTTCTTTCCAGTACATAATTCGTAGGGCGTAGTAAGAGTGTGTGGACGAAGATATACCCTATTCACTGTGTGGTATGCGGTAGACACCGCCTCTGCCCAAAATCTTCTTGCAACATTACGACCCAGAAGCATAGATCAATCCATCTACTGTATCGTCCGATTCTTCCTCTCAATAATCCCATTTTGCTGAGGAATTCTAATGGCCAAAAATTCGTGTTTGATTCCGAGGCTTTCACAAAAAAGATCTACTTTTTATTCTTTAAACTCAGTGCCATTGTCACTACATATTCTGTTGATAATGACACCGTGTTGATTTTGCTGGACACGACACTTAGTCATAAGAAAGTCCATAACACCGGATTTTTCTCGCAGAAAACCTACAATAGATTAGCATGAGAAATCATCTACCATTACGAGAATTTACCTCTTACCACATAAACTCTCAGTACGAGTAGGACTCATAAGATCCATATGTATCAAGTCAAGGATGCGAGAGGTGGTAATGGAATTCAACTTCCGATGGGGGCTACGAATTTTCTTTCCACTGGCAAGGTCCAAAAACCGCGGAAGTTGGCTTTCCAAGCCATGGAAAGCCACGTACTTGGTCCTTTTTGGCTAACTTTTCCAAATCTCAAAAGTTCACATGACCTAGACGTTGGTGCCACAGATCCATAATAGTGATCGTGGCCCTGTTATCGACAAATAAGGACTCAGGCATGATCCCATAACAATTGTCTTTAGTCCTCACCCCTTGCAATAAAAGTTTACTAGTTTGATCATAGACATGGCATTTATGCCGGTCAAACTTTACTGCAAATTTAGCGTCGCCCAGCTGGCTAATGCTGAGTAAATTTGCCTTCAATCCCATTACGTACAACACATCCTCTAACTTAGGAAATCCTGGTAACTTTACTGTACCTCGTCCTACTATTCTAAACTTTCTTCCGTCTCCAAAAGTGACTTAACCTTCCTTATGATCCTCTAGGGAGGTAAACAAAGAGACGTCACCAGTCATGTGCCTAAAGCACCCATTATCGAAGTACGACTGTAGGGAAATATGCGCGTTAAGAGAAACATGAGCAACAAGGGCTTTTACGTTGTGTTTAGGCACACAAGTAGTGGTAAACTTATGTTTGCCCTTGTTATTGTTGATTCTAGTCGAGTTTTTAGAAGTGTCCTCTGACGGCATAGAAATTCGTTGAAACTCTTCTATTATACTCTGAGATGTGACGACTAGAAACTCAACTCGCTCTCTAAGACTCTCAAAATTAGTAGTGGTATGTGGCAGAGCAAAAGTACGTTGGGTTCGACCCAAACTATAGGAAAACTCATGAACGTGGCCCTATCTTTTACAGTAAGTTCATAAATAAGTAGACATAGGCCGACTTCGGTTTGCTTTGCTTGGCCGAACTCTCTTCTTATTTCTAGGTGGGTGGCCATAAGGATTTGTAATAAACTCGGGAATCGGTTCCAATGTTGTTTGGGACACGGAAGCGCCATTAAAACCTATTCTCGGCCTCTCACCTAAACCCAAAGCAGGAGCGAGGAGCATCTTTCCCATCTTACCAGATCGGTCCTCAATTCTTACCTTGACTCCTCGGGCTCTCTCAAGGTCCTGAGTGAGTCGGGCTTCAAGGTCTTCCAGTTTCTTTCCAGTGTCCAGGGAGGAATGAAGCTCACTCGTCAGATCAGCCACTTGCTTAGTTAAGTCCCCTTTTTCTTTCACAAACACACTTTCTCTGTCTTTAAAAACTTTCTCTCTTCTAACACAAGCAGTCTCTCTCTCAACACAATGGATATGGAGGTGTCTCTCTCTTCCATCTCTCCTAATTCCTTCTCTAGATCTACAGTCCTAAGATCTAGTGCTTTATTACACTTTTTGGCTTTGAAAGTATCAGCATATAAATTAGCGTACGCGCGTCGAAGATCACCTTCGCTCTCACTTGCATCTTCCTCCCCCTCGCTCACACTACTATCACTGTCGAGGTGTCCCTGTGAGCTTGCGTCCTTATCGCTGTGAGGAGCACTGTCAGTAGTCACATGACTAGCCATGAATGCGGTGAAGTTACATTCATGAGATGACTCGTCTCCAGAGTCCACTGACTCGACCTCGCTATCATCACTAAGGTAAGTGTTTAACGCATATTTGGATTGTTCTTGACGTTTCAACCTAGTTTCACACTCAAAACACCCCTATGGCCTCTGCCGCCGCACTCAAAATATCTCTCACTTTCTTTCTTAGAGGTGTCCTTTTATCTTTCTCAAATTTCTTTTCATATTTATTTTTCTCAAAATTCTTTTTATCTTGAAAATTTCTATTTTTCTTTAATTTGAGAAATTTCTTGAAATTTTTAGCAAAAAGGACCAAATTATCTAAGTCAAAATCAGAATCAGAATCAGAAATCTCTTCCTCTCTTTTCTTAGAGGATTCACATCTCTTTTACCCCTCACTCTTTCTGGCATGGGCTTTAGGAGTTACCCCTTTATCTTTTGATTTTATCGTGTTAGGGATTATGTTAATTTCATAGGTCTGTAGGTCTCCAACTCACTCCTCTAATTTCAGCGTAGTCAAATTACCTAATGAGTTTAACACTGTGACTTTGGGGATAAATCTCTTAGGCAGTATCCTAAAATTTTCTTAACTACCTTAGCATCAGGAATATGTTCTCCTAAATTAAAACTAGTGTTCACGATATCAGATAGGCGTGCATAAAATTCATCGAAACACTCATTTTCATGCATGGAGATAGTTTCAAACTGAGTAGTTAAGTTTTACAATTTATTTTCTTTCACTGCATTTGTGCCTTCATGAGCAAGTTGCAGAACATCCCATGCTTATTTAGACGTGGTACACGTCATGATGCGTCGAAACTCGTCAGGTGTGACGGCTCAAAAAATGGAACTAAGTCCACGTGAGTTATATGTGCTCCATTTAAATTCATCCTCGGTCCATGCAGTCACAGATTTTAAAGTAGTTACGTTTTCTATAGTGACAGTGGGAGGCGTCCACTCTCTTTCACACACAACCCAGACGTGTTCATCAATAGACTTTAGGTGAGATTTCATGCGTTCTTTCCAATAGGCATAATTTGACCCGTCAAAAGTTGGAACTCTATTATATAAGTTATCCATTGAAATTGTGCTTTTTCAAAAATCAATTTTCAGAACAAAATTGATATCAAGAAAAATTTTACGAAAAAATTACACGATAAGATTGTGTAAATGGCTCTGTAACCAATTTGAGAGTGTGCTGGCAATCAATGTCAAACATATTTAATTAAATTCTAATTTTAGTCCCAATAAGTCTTAACACTTGCAAACAAACGTGATTTAATAAAGAGATAATCTAAGCATGCAAGACAATCACCGTTGAGGAAAAAATCCCCCACAGGGGCAAAACCATCTTATTTTCACTATAATTTTGTAAAGAATGGTTTATATATATTACAATGAAAATACAAGTAGTGACATACAAAATACCCTCAGGTGTCGATTTCGATGTCGTCGGCTAGAGTTCCCGCAAGAGCTCCAGAAGGTCAGCAATGAAAAAGCTTCGTCTTCTCCACAAGTATACTCCAGAAGAGTAGAATAATCTTTTTTTTGGGTTTAGAGGATTCACATAAGGAATTGGGAAATATTTGTGAATCAAAAAAGGTATTGAAACCTTAAAATATGAAGTCTGGAAACAGGTATTGTTTTGCAAAAACGGAGGTATACAGACTTGGAAAAATGTGTAGCTCGAACACTGTTTAAATAGGAAGTTCAGGAGGTGCGTCGTTCGATCGAAACATGGTGTCGTTCGAGAGAGATGGCATCTCGTTTGAACGAGATACGATGTTGTTCGAACGATATCAGTGACGTGTCGCAAAAAACTTCCTTAAAAATATTTTGTGTGTTTATCATCTTTCAGACTTCTAAAATTTATAAAAAATATTCCCAACTATTTATGCAAATAATTAAACAATCCAATTAAAACTATTTTACCATAAGTACGTGGAGTAGTGGGAACTGTTGAAGTGTACGTTGCTTGTCACATGATTCACGTACGAAGATGATGGATGCATGAATTCAGATCAAGGTCATCGAGGATGATCGTGGAGACGTGTCGCACGTAGCGGTATCAGACATACTTAATTGTGATCTAGGATACTTTGAAAATTCCTAGATTCTACCCCAGACATTTATAAAATATGTCCATACACAAGGGCCTATCGGATCTCAATGACCAACAATGTTAGGTACTAGTGTATCGTAGAGGTTCCTTGTTTGGATTTCGCTTTGCGAGATGTCGCACGCATGAAACTTAGTGCAACATTAGAATTGGGAAGATGCGTGGACATTAGGACATGGGTTTGATACCTTGGTTATTATACATATATGTGGTTTATAACTATGAGTTGCAAGTTATATTACGATTTAAGGCTAGTGGAGCCGGGTAATATTTATGCGGATAAGCATGGGTACATGGTGTATGGGCACTTGGGTAATTAATTTAATTTTAATATAATTCGCGATTAGAAGGGGTAGAAATATGTGTAGTGATCTTAGGGGCATGCGAGTGGGGAAGTATGTGAGGCTTGGAGTACTAGACTCATCCTATTTTCGAGGATGAAATTACTTTATAAGGAGGGAAGAATGTAAGACCCCGTATTTACGAGGATATGGAAATGAATTAATTTGGTTATACAAGATTTAATTAATCTGGAGGATTTAATTAAATTGATGAATTAAGAATTAATTTAATTCGGGTTATATTTGCAATTCACATGTGTCGTAATTTGAGGCCGAGGTTGGATATTTGAGTAAAGTAACTTGGATGGAGATTCTGAGTGCACGCTTGGTTTCAAATAGGTCGAGATAGTTGAAAAAGAGTAACCGGGGTAGAATTGGGTCTTGGGACATTTTTAGGCAAAATCGGGCCCACACAGGGTTGTTTGGGCCATTTTAATTTGGCCCATTAAGATTAATTTCGGAATTAATGATATAAAACCTATATTAGGGAGTTTGTGGTAGACACAAATCCATAAGAAAACCCTAGCTTTGCAGAGGAGAAAAGATGGAGAAATTGGGAGAGCTTTTAGGAGCCAAACCAAGAAGAATTGGGTGTTCTTCATTAAATCTCCGTGTACAACAAAAGAAATCAGACTATACGAATCTATCAAGCAATTAGTTAAACTTGCTTTCATTTAAATTGTGGCATTGTGATTTATATTATGGTGGGTGTAAACCATAGTCATTTTTGGGTGGGTTATCACATGAAAAACGAGTGTTTATAAATTGGACAATTTATGTAATTTGGAAGATCAATTGATGTTGGGTTATGATTCAAATGTGTTGGGATCTGATTTACATTAGAAGAACAATAATAAATGTCATTTAATTTGGTTATGAAATTAAAACTATGAGAAAATGATTGTGTAGAAACTGTGAAAACCCAATTTGCATATTGAGGACTTTTGATGTAAATCGAAGATGTTTTAAGGTTACTGTGAGAATTAGAAATAGTATTGTATGGTGTGAGATATTAGTGATAATTGAGTTGAGGTCTGGAAGAAACTCAAAATCTTAGTGGAATAACAATGGCAGATAAAGGGAATCGCGGGAAAGAAGTCGCTGTGATTGATTGATCAATCAATGGCCCTAGATCAATCAATGGCGGCATGATTTTGATAGTGGGAGCTGGTTTGTTTTTGGGGTTTGGCTTAATCCTCATTGGATTTTCCTTGAATTAGAAAGTTTAGAAGCTTGGTAAAATTGACAATGGTATAAGCAGATCCCTTGGGTAAGACGAAGTGTCGGTGAGTGGGCGTCGTTCGAATGACCTTAGGAGTCGCTCGAACGACGTGGAGGAGATTTTGACAATTCGTTCCTTTTTTGCCTGAAATTTCTCTTTGTGGCTTAATTATGGATATCAGGGATTTTATTAAGGAAAAATTTCATGAAGGTAAATATCTAAGATGTTAAGAGATAGGTATTAAGAAATATTAAAATTAATAAGTGGCTCAATCTTTTTACTGGGACATTGTGTGATAAATTCAAATGGGTAACTTACGGATCAAGTAAGGGATTATAGACATTATGGTTGAGTGACACCACTTGGATAAAATTATTGGAATTGAAATTAATTATATTAGGGTCGAAGATTTGACTCGGATATTTTCAGGCTAACGCGGCGGGAGTAAGGCACGGGGTAGCCGGTTTAATTTATTATAAGTATATATAATAAATTATTGAATATTAAATCTAACAATGGGTTACACTTTATAGTGGGAATTCATGTAACAAACTCTAAAGGGTGATAATACGGACCGAATGAGTGAGTCGGGGTACTGTAGTGGGTGACACTACTTAAATAACAAAAAAATTAATGTGTGATTAATTAAATTATAAGCCGAAATATAGACTTGGGTATTTTGGGCTAGTGCTACAAGTGTTAGGCACGGGTTAGCCAAAATTTTATTAAATATATATATGGTAGTGTGATAGTATTTATATATTTGTGTGCTTTATAGATATCTATGTGAATGAAATCCAAAGTAATACATATCCCTCTAGTGCTATCATAGGAGGTTGCGCGATGTGGGTGAATCCCCTGGCTTGAGGAGCATGGAGAGTATAGTCCCAAGGTCATATAGTCAAGGATTTTTATTTTGTGATTTATTTTCGAGGTGAGACGTCTTGGGTATGAGTCGGCCTCACTCCCGGGAAAATATGATCGCCTCCACTATGTTTGCGATAGTTTTGCCCAAGTTTGGTGTGAGTTAGTCCAACTTGAGGTGGTTGGGTTAGAGTGAGCATGCTTGGGACATGATAAGATTTTAGAGAAAGCATCTGATGGGTTATAACTCAAGAATGGATGGTTATTATACGCGACACGTGTGTGAGTATTGTAGTATACTAGTACGTATATATATTGAGTAAATAATTATATATGGGATTAATGCATAAGTGTGAATGTATTACTTATATAACTAGTGTGAAAGTTATATGATTCAGAAAGTGGTTTCTTAGATAACTGGTGTGAAAGTTATATGATTTAAAAAGGGGTTTCCTATATAACTAGTGTGAACGTTATATGATATAAAGTAGATGAAACGATTAATAAGTTAATGAGTAGATGAATTGATAATTAAGTAAGAATACTCAGGTTAGAGTAGCGTGATAGAAAAAGGTGTGATACGGCTAGTTAGGTGCGGTAGTTTAATTTGTGATACGGCTAGTTAGGTGCGGTAGCTTAACTAGGGAGCCGACCCACCTCCCTTCAAACCCGAACCATATATCAGCAGACCCACCTTACCTTGAAACCCATTTCCCTTTTTTCGAAAATAACTCATATCTGCCAATCCCGTATAAACCAAAGATTCTTTAAACCCACATGGTTAAAACCCACTTAACCTTTTAATCCATAAATACCCCCAACTTGCCCCTTATATCAAATCTGATTTCTTCCTCCTCATTTCCCACATGCACTCACTCATCATTACCAAAATACCCTTATTCCCCCTCTCGCACCTCATAAACCCCATGCACATCTCAATTCTCCCATTTATACCCCTAGCCACTTTCACACTATAAAAGGAAGAAGAAGACCCAAAAAAGAAGAAAAGAGAATTCTAGAGTTAGCTTAGAGAGAAAGTTACAAATAATATTTTTTAGTTTAGGAATTTATTTTATTTAATTTATTTTTTTAGATTTAAATTGAGTGAAATAATTGTGTGAGATTCAAGTTGAGTGAGTATTTTTATGTATTAATTTTTTGGATCACTCAATTGAAGGTTGGACTCTTGTAATTCAAGGATGGAGCTCAATTTTACTCAATTATATTTGGTTTGATTGTTCTCTTATCCTCTCTTCTTTTATTGTCTTGTTTATTTGATTATCATTATTCATATTATTTTAGGCTAAAAAAACCTTTCAAGGGGTGGAATGATCCACTATTTGATGTTAATTTTATTTTAATTAGCTTGTTTAAATTAAATATCCCTTTGATGATTAACTTTGCACTCTTTCATTTTAATTTACGCCTCGAGAGTGAGTAAATGATTGTCGAGAGAAAATCGAGATTCTAGTCGTAGTTTCCATTTTAGAATCGAACTAGAGATAGATTTTTCTAAAATGTGAAATCATTTATTTGAATTTAAACTCTAAAGTTATTTCTATGAATTAAACTAATTTAGTAAATCGATCCTAGCGGGTGATTTATTAAATGATGTTTAGATCTACTTTTCACGAGTTGTAGGCGTGTTGAATTTAATTTTCTAAAATATTATTATTAAAATTACATTTGCAACGAGAGTTGATTTGTGATTTTGATACTAACTTGGGATAATTAATTTTAATGAATTAATTACTTTTGATTAACTATAATTTGTGGTGTAATCCCATTCCTTGATTGTTTTCACATTTATTTCCTAACTTTATCTCTTATTTTTGTTAGATTTTATTCATCATTTTTCATCACTCACTTTTTCTTAGTTTTTCACATTTTCATTTTAGTTTGATTACCCCTGTTTCTTATTTAGTTTTTAGTTTAATTCACCTTCATCTCAAAATTTGTTTTAATATTGAAAAAGCTAAAAAAAGTGAAAAAGTGAAAAGTCTAAAAAGAAATCAAATAAGCAAATGAATTGCATGCCTCTCTTACATGTTTCATCCTTAGATTAGGATTGACACCCTTACTTACCTCCACACTTTAGTTTATTATATTTTGTAGGTATTTTAAGGTTTTGATTAACCTAGATTGCAATAACGACCATACGTAAAAAGTTATAGTTATCAAATGGCACCGTTGTCGATCTTAGGAGCTTAAAGCATTAGAGAGGATTTACTATTTGTGATTCATTTGTATTGCACTTTTCATTTTTCGTAGAATTTTATTTTTCTTTCAGAAGTTTTGTATTAGGAGTATTTTATTACTTGGCGTGTATTGTGGTGCTTGGAGACACCATTTATTCTTCATTATAATTTGTAATAATTAATTGCGAAGAAAAGCGTGATAGGGAAACCGAAAAGGTAGAGAGAGGGCGTCCAAAGGCGAGGAAAAGAAGCCTCTCTACTTTGGGTCAGTAGGACTCCTGGGGCCAACTTAGATAGGCAAGATCTCTCCCTGGTCAACTCAAATCGTTCATCACCCCACGGTGTAAAAAACGTGGGAGGTACATTTCTAAACCCTCGCGAATCTCCTATAAGCGAGTCGATTTTTCTGTGTGATTACGTGCTCTTGTTTAATTTTAATTCTCGCATTTATATTTGAATGTGTGTGATGAATAAATCAATTAAGACCTATACCCGGTCATTAACGAGAAGGGATTTCATCACCCAACTCACTTTCTTACCATTTGTATGCTACCCTAGCTTCATTAAATTTAAAATCAATTAACTAGCTAGCCCAATAGGAGAACATTTTTGAAAAGGTGATCACTAAGATAAATTTCATGATTTTTATCACCTGCGGACTTAACATCGAGGATGATGTTCTTTTTTGTTTGGGGGTGGGGAATTTTATCAAAATCGTACCTCTTTTGAAAAAATTTCAAGGCCTGATTTTTCAAATTTTCATGTTGTTTCTTTCATCTCATTCATTTGACGTGAATTTTCTATCATCCATCTTTTAAGTCTAGGAATCAAGCCAGAGGATTTTTTCTATAGCTTATGTAATACATAACAAGGCATTTTGCACCATGAATTTCTAGACTCAACAAAATTTGTGTACTCATCACGTCATTGTGATTTAGAGTTGAAGAGTACTAAAATTCTCAAGAGAACCTCAAGGATCACTACTGGAGACTTTAGCTTGTGAGATTTTTGCCTTTCATCTTTCAGAGCATTTTACGCAATCTTCGAGTCACAAGTTGATTCAACTTCTTTTGGGTTCTCACTTTAAATCGTTGTATGATCTCATTATTGTTCATTAAAATTTTTGGCTTGATCACTGAGAACGACATCACTTTCAAGTTGTAAGAAATATGTGTCTTGGAGTTTTTCTCGATATCGAAATCTTCACCCATTACCCTCCCATATTCTTTCAGATTCCCATATATTCCCCACACCCTCACCTATCATCTCCATTCATATATAATCCTTCATTTTTGAGAAAAATATTGTTTTTCGAATGTAAAATGTCTTCAGTGTTGAGAGTAAAAAAAACAGAAAAACAGAAAAATAGCAAAAGAAAAAAAATCGAAAAAAAATTTCGAAAAAAACAAAGAGAAAGTTTGTAGTCAAGTCTTGTGAAATAAAGACATTTGTTCTTCAAGTCTAGTACACTCTTCTCACACATCCATCACATCATCCATCCTACCTCATCGCATCCCATCTTTCTCATTTCATTCCCCACCACCTTAAGTTAGGGTAAGGGTTGGGCTTGACGGCCGTCCGCGGCCCCAACTTAGGGAAGAAAATCCCAGTTCCTCCTAGGATACAACAGCAAGGGCCATCCATAGGATGAGAAAGGTTCCGGAGGAGGTGGATCTGAATTATCTTGTGAAGGAAGATCACGAGGATTTGGAGGAGTTCACCCTTCATAGCTTACTGCGGGTAACAACTTCTCCCACTTGGCTCTTTTTTGTTGGTTTATTAATTCTTGTACTGACTCTTCAGAATTCTAAAAGGCCACAAACGTCGTGGTGACCCAAAATATGAAGTACGAAGGGCTCTTTAAGCTTTATAGGGCTGCAGAGACTTCCCGTAAGAATGACCTGGACGCAGCTAAATCTTCCTCCTTTCAGGCGGGAAAGGATTCCTCGACTGCGGCACTTGAGGCGGCTAAGCAAGACTTGGATGCTGCCCTTAAGGTGAAGGATGAGGTTGAGCATAATTTCTCTCAGGCCACAGAGGCCTTGTCAATTTCCAAGGCTCAAGATCTTGAAGCTGCGGAACAAGCCTCTATCACCCAAAATAAGCTTGTTGTGGTTGGAAAGCAAATGGAGAAGATGGTTGTCGATTAGGCCGCGATGCTCAGAAATATTGAGAGTCGTCATTCTGAGGCCATCAGATTAAAAGAAGAGAATCATGCCACATCCCTAAGCCAAGCTGCGGACCTTGTTGTGGCCAATTTTAAGAAATCTAAGGAATTTTTCCTAATCAATAATAAAGCCTATCTCCGCGGCTTTCAAGAGTTGCGACACAGAGTTGTCAAGAACTTCCCAAAGTCCAAGGATCAAATCATCTCCTAGAAATTGGGTGATACTGATCACGACATGCGTGTAGATAAACTTAGGGCCGCGATAGAGGAAAGGGAAAGGAAGCTTACTGAAGAGGCTGCAGCCGAAGATGAGATTGAGACAGCTGCGGAGGGTGATGAAGGGGACGTCAATAATGATGCAGCCTATTGAATGTTGTAACATTTAACTTCATTTTTAAACTGTCGATTCAGGGTTGTGTCCCTTAGAATTTTCTTAAACTCATTACATAAATGGGTTGCGTCCCTTCATCTGTAATCTTAACAATTTTTGGCACCCTTTATTATCAAGGTTGGGGCCACCTTTGATGTTGACTATTTTTTGCCTCCTTTATTTAGTAGCTTTTTTTCTTCTATTTTGATAGCTTCAACACTTGAATAAATACCTTCTCTATACATCTTTGATTGCTTTGAATTGTACATTTACTTCTTGAAAAAATGCAGTTTAACTATGACGTATGGGTCATAGGCTGCGGCCATATTTAGAAACCAAAATGGTATTTAGCTTAAGGTCGCAGCACTATGATGTGGATGGTTTCTTTACATGGGCTGCGACCCTTTTCCCTTTTCATGACTGGAAGTAGCTGCTCTTCTTGAACAGGGACGCGAAAGTTTGACAATCCTGCCTTTATCTATCATGTCTTATGAATAAATTTACCTAATGGCCGCAGCCATATTGACAGGGATGTGTCACTTTTGAATGTTTGAATTCCCTCTATTTTAGCTTTAATTGTATCTAAATCCAAGTCATTACCGCATCAACTCTTAGTCGCTTTAATGGCTGCAGTTGTATTGACAGGGCTACAACACTCTTCTAGCCCTTCCATTTGAATATGGGCCTTTGTAGATATACGGGATATTATCAGGCCTCCACAGGTTGGGTTATATTATTAAGCCACCCACAGCCAATATACGGGATACTTTCAACCCTCCCTAGACTAGGTTATGTTTTTAAGCCACCCACAGCTAATATACGGGATACATTAAAGCCTCCCTAGGCTGGGTTATGTTATTAAGCCACCCACAGCTAATATACGGGATACACTCAAGCCTCCCCAGGCTAGGTTATGTTATTAAGCCACCCACAACTAATATACGGGATACTTTCAAGCCTCCCCAGACTGGGTTATGTTATTAAGCCACCCACCGCTATAGATATATATATAAAGCCATCCCTGGCTAGATATTACAAGTCTCCCGACTTAATGACGAATCCCAAAAGCTAAGAATGGGCATTGTAAGCCCCTGTGGCTAGATGACTCATCCTAAAAGCTAAGAACGGACATTGGAAGCCCTTGCAGCTAATGACGCATCTTGAAAGCTAAGAATGGGCATTGGAAGCCCTTATGAGTGATGTTGCAGACCAATTTAAATAGTCGCTCTCGATAGTTGCTTTCGCCATTTTTAATGTCATTTTCTTTCGGACAATCACGCATCTTGACAGGCATTGTGGGCGCATTTAGATATTATCATTCACGACATAACATATTTTCTCGAATCGAGATCTGTTTAAGACAAAAATGGTCTTTATAAGATAACATTTCATGGAAATGAGAATCAAAATATGGCACTATAAAAGTGAACTTGATTTCATATAACTATTCATATATATATATATATAACTTTGTAAGGATAATACAAAGTTTAGTTTAAAACAGCATAAAAAGATTTTTCACTGTAAAGTAGAAACAGATGGAATATAAGACATAAGCATGAAAAATGGGCATGTGGTATGTGAGACTAGACTTCATCCCCTAAACACATTTGAGGAACCTCCGCAGCATCCCTTGCCCAATCAAACTTTTAGTTTCATCCTTTAGTGCATATCACTGCTCAGTGTCGTGGCCATGGTCCAGATGGAACTTGAACCACTTGGCTTTGTTCCTCTTGTGGGGTGGAGATTTGAGCTTCTCTGGCCACCTCAAAAGCTTGTCCTCCTTAATGGACTCAAATATGTCTTCAATTGGAAGGCCAATGGGGTGTAAGCCTTAGATCTCCCTTCTGCCTTCTCTGATTTCCTTTTCTGGCTCCTGCTTACTGTTTCCGCGAACGGATCCTCTGGTACTGCCGCGGCAGCAAAGGCAGTTGAAGCAATGTTCCTGGGTGTCGCGCCCACATTGGGTGAGGTCGCGTCCTCTAGCATTAGGACCCTCTGAGTTAAATAGTTAACCTAGGTCTGGAGTGAGGCATGACTGTCATAGAGGTGGTTGAGGTGATTGTACAACTGCACAATCTCATCTTGGACTTCTGTGCTCTGGCTGGATTCTCCTTCCATTTCTTCTTTTGTTAGTCTTTACAAAGTATATATAATCTGAGACAAAACTAACAGAAGTGATTAATCTCAAAAATATTGGAGTAACCAAGTAGGAAATGGGGATGCAGCGTTTGCACTGCTACATGGTATTGCTGTTGAGGCCGCGGCCAGTATGGCACATAGGTGCACTGCCGTGGCCTTTGTATGATATTCATCAAGGTTGATCTGGAGACCCTCCGAGTTCGTTCCTTGATGTTTTGAAGCTTCATTAACAAAGCCGCGCTAGTAGAGGCCGAGGCCATTAGGCATTTTAACTACACGTCCGCACCCCCTCTTAGGCATCAAAGGGAGCAACCACAGAATTTTAAGCCCAGACGAGTTTTTCTCTCCCAATACATGGAGAGCATACCTACTAGGGTTTGTTAATAAGAGGACAACCTCATGGTGTACAAAATAGCACAGTTCAAATGTTAAACCCTAGATCATAGGTCAAGAACAACAAAAAATGGGGTTAATACAATCCTTCCCTAATTGTTCAACTTTTCGAGGCTAAAACCCATTACGCTTTTCAGCATTATATAGATGGAACGATATCATATGGGCATGTAAGATAGATATAAGGTCACAAAAGAGAGACCATAACAGATCTGAATCTATGAAATACCCATTTAAAGGTGTAAATATAAGACAACTCAAAAACCAGAATTTACTCGTGAGACGATGATCCAAAGGACCCACACGAATAAACTAAATTGTTTAAGAACTCGAAACATAGAGAAATAAGATTGGAATATCTCGTTCCCACAGACAGCGCCAGATTGATGATACGAGAAATTGCCCATAAGTCGTTCTCGTACCAGCAAATCAAGAGTAAAGTGTATAATAAACAAATAAAGTGAGTAAATAGAGAGAAGAAAAGGTATAGAGTGGTTCAGCCTATAAAATAGGCCTACGTCCACTGTGTTGCTCCATTCTCATTATATGCGTTGTATTGTACAATATAGTCATGCCTAAAGAGGCATACAAGTATGAGAATAAAGGAGAGTACATGGCAGTATTGAGGATTTCGGTGTGCCGGAGAGGTGGCTGCGATGTAGATGTGTCGCTTCTAAGTCGTATGTTGAGGTTGTGCAGAGAGAATTAGTATTGTAGAATCTCACTCGGGGGTTGGGAATTTATCCCTTATTTCGAGGTGTGTTCCTCTATTTATAAGATATATGTTCACGTGCCCTGAGCGCATGACGTACACAAAGTCTGGAGCTGCTGTAATAGAGAGGGATGCGACCTGTATACGGTAGGTATCTTGAGTGCCGCACCCTGCATGAGGCTAAAGACAAAGGTGCCGCACACTGTACTGGGTAGGGCCGCAGCCTTTACATAAGGGAAAGTGGTATGTGTCGCGCCTTGTGTTTGGTAGGGACACACCCTGTGCTGAGTAGGGCCACACCCTATTCTGAGGTTTGGCCGCAGACTATAAGCTTCCACGTCAGGGTGCAATATTTGTAAGATTAATCGTGTCCCTAAATCAGACGGACGAATAAAAGCAGATTATGAGTCAAGGGCATGATAATTGTTACATAGTGAAGAATATGTTGTAACATATTTATAGCCCGTCTTAAGGATAATGAATCTAAAAAATTTTATCATCTTCATGGATGTTCAAAAGGGTTTTGCAAGGGCATATTTTTTAAAACTTAGATCCTTTTAAGAACTATTTTTGGACGCTTAGATACACGATCATACCTAGTTCTAGGCCATGAGAAACCTTTTTTCATTTTTTTTATTTTTCTATTGAAATTAACCTTTCAATAAAAACATGTTCAAAAATATAGGTCAAAATATATTTTCTAGTTATTTTTAAAAAAATTACAAAATTGATCCACCTCAAAGTCATTAACAAGTTGGTGAGGGATAGCATCCAAGGGAACCCACTTCTCGTGTTTCCCAAAGAGAGGTCAATGATATGTTGGGAAATCCACCTGGTACATATACCACAACTGAGACTCCTTGAGTTCTTTGAGCACCTTAATGGAGTTCAACCACCCATGCTTTTATGATACGTCCTGATCCTCCTACAACCTGATAAGTGCATCTTACTATCCTTCATCATAGCCTGTCGATAATACAGCCCGAGGACCCATTCTGAATACGTACTTAAGGTTTTTTATATCAATCTGCAACCCGATAATGATGACGTTCTTCCTCTTAGAATTTTTCTATGTTTAAGAGAGATTTTTCTTCAAAGCATCATTCTTCGATAGAATCGACTCGCCAACCTTGGCTACATCCTTTCTTTAAGGAAGTTGGTCCTTAAGTTTGGTTATCTCCTTTTGCATCAAGGATATTACATCCTCCAAGTCTTAAAGATTGTCCTTCAAGTTTATGACTAGTGCAAACTGGTCCTTATAGGCATCGCGTCCTTCAACTTTACGACTAGTGCAAACTGGTCCTTATATGCACCGCTCCTCGCTTTCAATGCATTATAAGCCTTTAATAATATGTGACGAGCTTTCTCTCTCACATCTGGACCAAGAAACTTATCAAGATTCTTAGAAGAGGAAACATCCTCGATAACAAGCTACAGGTAATAATGCGAACAAAAATATAAAAAGAAAAATCAATAAAAGGAAATAGTCCTTTTTCATTAATAACTAAAGAGGTAGGCATAGCCATTACAACCAAGGAAAATAGGAAGTACAAATTTTGAAAAAGTATAAAAGAAAAAATCCAAAGTTTACAAGCTTCACTCCTTCACATGCTCAAACAACTTCGGAGCCTTTCCTTTGGTCACAACCTTCCCCATCTGATCACCAGTTATCTCGACCTGGTTTGATGATTTTTCAACTTGGTCTACAAGGTGGCTAGTAGAAGGCTAGGTGATGATTCTTGAAAAACTCTGAATCAAGAGGGATTCCCACTACTTTTAATGTTTGGTTCTATCCCTTCTTAAAGCTCGCCTTTCGAGTATAGGCAATCTGGATTTCGGCATTATTGTATGCCTTCATCCAGCCTTGCGTGAAGCTAGCCTCTTTAATATTAGGGACCTCATTGGTCAACTTCATGACCTCTTTATCAAGCTTATCTTTTTCCATAGCCAAAAGGCTATTATTCTTCCTTAGCGAGGCCATCTCCTCAACAGTGGTCCACCTCTCCTTCTCAAAGGCTGCCCAGGCATCAACCAAGTCTTATTTGGACTTCTTTAGAGCCTCAGATAACACTTCATTCTTTTTTGACTGGTCGTCACGACCGTTTAGAAGAGTGGAAAAATCTTCCACAAACTGTAACACAATATGAAGTAAATATTAGAAAACACCAGAGTTCCAGGACAGAGAAAAAAGAGAACATTTACCAAGTCAAGAGCTTGGGCAGATCGTAAGGACAGCTAGTCGGGATCCAACCTCATCGAGTGCTTGCAGTCGACAACAAGAATTGCCCCCTCAACAAACTAGGGGCAAGACATTGATTGAGGGCCATACTATCGATCGCAAAAGTATCAAAAAAAGAAGAGGAGATCTTCACTAGGGCCTCAATGACCTTCTTTTTCTTCTCTTACTCTCTCCTTTCTCCTCATGTGTCCCCGTTTTCTCTTCTTCTTTTCTCTCTTGAGCGCCGGTACTAGGGCCATTTTTCTGTAGGAATATCCCTCTAACTTCTTCAAGGCCTTTACCCTGGAAGAAAGGAGGATTTGATCATCCTTGTCACCATCAGCAAGAAGAAGCCTCCTTCTAGTTGGGGAGCCATTTGATCTCCTTCTTCTTATTCTTCTTCAAAGTAAGAGTCAAAATCTACTGGCTCAGTCGAACAAGAAGTTTAGTTATCTAGAGGAGTGATCTTTGGGACCTCTGTGACACCTTGCCTACTTTAATCACAGGTCATCGGTCCTTTATCAAAATAAATAGGAATGGCATTTGGTTCATTCTTAGCACACTGTCGAAAACCATTTAAATTACTAACCACCTATGTTAAATTAATCTGGTGCCCAATTTTATCTTGTTATTAACTTAACAACATGTGGAATAAAACAAAAATAAATTAACCAAACCATCCACACAATATTAGTCTGAATCATTCACAGGAAAATAGATAAAAATAGCACTGAATAAACCATCGGTTCCAAAAACAAATCTAAATACAAGTTTGAATTAATAATTGAATCCACAAAGTCTAATAAATAACTGAAGTACTGAAAAGTATGAAGGCCAAAACACCCAAATAAATATTGAATGAAACTCCTACACTAAGAATGAATAACCGAAGTGTTTAAAGCAAATCATGTAAGCCTCCACAATACTGTAGCTACGCACCACTAGAAAGAATCATTAAGTTGGGCGTCCCAGTGGATGGACACCTAAAATTGTTTTGAAAAATACTTTCACACGGGTCAGAGCCCAAAACCATTTGAAAATATTTTGCAAGTAATTAAAATGCAACAGATAAATATGTATTAACACTTTCCATATTGAAGCGGATGTTGCACTATCTTGAGATATTCTCACCCCTCATCTATTGTGCACACCTTACGCTTACCTTCTAACCCAACTAGTTATACTACTCCACCTAACTAGTCATGTTACAAACTTTATAGCGCTTTACTCTATCCCGAGCATTTCCTTCTTTTATTTCCTACGTTACTTTACCATTTAACTTAGTTAATCTTTTCCACTTTAATTTATTATATAACATGCACACTCATTATATAAATACTATATTCACACATTGTAGTTTTAACCCATATATAATTTATCTAGACTATTACATATGTATGAATATAGTACAACAATCACACACATATCGCGTATAGTAACCATCCTTCCGAGCACTAGCTCACTGGATGCCTGTCTCTAAAATGCTATCAATTAAGGTATGATCACTCTAACTTATTTAACATAAATCGGTTAACTCGCACCAAAATAGGTAAATAAATCACAAACATAGTGGAGGCGGTTATATTTTCTCGAGAGTGAGATCGAATCATGCCCAAAACGTCCCTCCTCGAAAATAAATCACACACTAAATATACCAGACGATATGACACGGGGACTATACTCTCCCTGCATTCACTAGCTAGGGGATTCACCCACATCACGCAACCTCCTATGATAGCACGAGGTATGTATTGATAGAAATATCTAACTTCGATATTTATCAAGAACACAAGTATATATATATATATATATATATATATATATATATATATATATATATATATATAATATCACAACTTTTGTATATATATTATTAAATTAAATTCGGCTGACCCATGCCTAATTCCCGTAGCACTAGCCCATAATACCCAAGTCTGTTACCCTGACTCTTAGTTCATTTAATTTCGCATCCATTAAATAAATTTACATAGTTTCACTTACTAAGATACCCGGACACACCCAATCGTCCCGTATTAAAATATTTATGAATTTATCTCACTTAATTCATTATTAATGTATCACGCCTTTTCTCACCTTCCTAATCCCAATTATATCCACCTATAATCCCTAGTAAATAGGCCCCTTATTTATTTTCCACTAAATAAATAAGTATAGAACAAATCCCAAAGGAACTTGAGTTCATAAAAAAAAGTGAAACTGCATCGTTTTGGTCTTCAATGATCGAACGATCGACCCTGGGTGGCCAGCCCTTCTTCCCCGGTTTGTTTTTCTCCATTGTTACCCATTCAAGCTTCAAAATTCTCCTTTAAACTCCACCCATATCACACCCTATGATTATTATATGCCTTAAACAATTCTCTAAGCATCATAAACATCATTCAACGATAACGATTTCTACTTTAATCAATTAATTTGTGAAATGGATTTCTCAGTGTGATTCGAATCCTCATTCAATTTAAATTCTATACTCCATATTAAATGAGATTAGCTACTGATTTCGGCTCAATCCAGATTTTAACAACATATGATAACATATCATCATTACTTTAGCATTAATTTCACGCCAAATGCCTAAATCCCCAAAAATCCATTTTAACATGTGACCCAAAAATGGATTTGTCCACACCTACCATGATATGAACATGATTTTTTGCAATTGAAATCAGAAGCAAGTCAATCACTTGCCTTTTTTAGGTTTGTAGAGTCTGATTACGTGTTGTAGGAGATGAATCGCCCCTAATATGCCTCGAATTTTGTTCTTTAATCTCCCTTCGTTATTCCTTTATCCCGTCTCTAAAATCTAGGGTTTAGAGTTTTCTTAATGACTACCTCTAACTCTAAAACTTAGGTTAAATATCCTTAATCCCAAAATTAGGCTAATGGACCAAGCCCAAATGTCTTGCCGTATGGGTCCGCTTATGTCTAAAAAGACCCCGAGACCCAATTACTACCCCCGGGTACACTATTTTCACTATCTCGACCCTTCCAAAATAATCCGTGATCTCTAAATCGCCATCCGAGTCACCCTATAATAATTTTCTATCTCGACCTCATAATATAGTCTACATGTGACTCTAGGTTGAGATATAATATTGTCACATCACTATCGCTCACTATGACGTAAGACAATCATTTGTTATTCACTTAGTAATTATATTGAATAAATATTAATCTCTATCTCTCCCAATTAATATTTTAATAACACATAATAATTAGTTCAAATAAATTATGCCACTCGTGTAATTTAAATTAACTGAATTATTTAAATTTTTATTACTCAGAAATACGGGGTGTTACAACCTCGTCCACAGGGCGAGCAACAAAGATGGAAGTAGTGTTGGTATACTCCAGAAAATAGGAAGTCGACCGAGGATGGCATTCTATCCCTGATTCTCCAAACCTTTAAAGGTCAAAAACCTTTATTTGTTGGAGAGATGGCTCCTTATTTTTAGAGTGAGATGCACAAAAATAAGGCATACATACATTAGCAAGCAGATTAAGTGACAGAAACAAAAAGTCAGCAATAAAAAAAATAGCAACCTATATGATCTTCCCCCCAATCAGGGCATAAGGGGCCTGTGTGTTTCTCACCCTTAGGAAGGGGAGGATATTGCCATTTCTTGGCAGTAAAACCCTCATCCTAATATCCTTTATTGGAATCAGGTAGTTTCAGAACCAAAATTTTATTAACCTTACTCGCTTTCAAGTACATACCACCATCAGTGGTGTGCGACCAAACGTAGCAGAACTTAATTTTTTGGACCCATAAGTTGGTCCCATAAAGCTAGTTGATCCCGTGTACCCCATTGACTATTCTTCAGGTATTAGGGGCACATTGGACTGGAACAACTTCAAAGTGATCAAAAAATTCTAAAAATAATCAGTTTGGGGGAAAGTCAAAACCCCTTGGACTGCTGCAAGGGTCTAAATCTAGTGCCCCTCATTCATATCCCTGACATCTTTGGGCATAGAGTAACCGTCGATTTCCACCCAATCAGGAATGGATTACATTATTCTGAACTCCATTACACTTTTACCGTGGAGAGTAGACATTGATGGAAGAAGTTCAAGTAATAAAGAACAAAGAAGAAAACTGTGAAAGAAGGAAGCAGGAAAGAGGTACTTATAAAAAAATGCGAAGAAGCTCCGAAGGAATGGAAAGCAAAAAGGAAGCTCTCAGTGACTTTACAAGCAAGAAAATTCATAGATGTGAAAATGGCGATTTGAAGTGGCAGAGCTCAGTTTAAAATGTCATGTGCAATCATGGGGTACAATTATCGAGGAGAATTTTTGGCATTTCAAGTCACAACTTGGACCAGTATCCCCACTACTTCAGAGATATTACAAAATTGCCATGTCGACCACTACCATATTTTCTCGAATGAGCACACCCTTAATATTTAAGAGATATTACAAAATCACTATGATAGTTTCAATAGCCTTAATCCTTGGGCCTACAACAAGGGTAAAATCATCTTGACCAACAAATCTCAGCCAGAGATTTTAGCGCAATTATCGAGGCTAAAGAAATTCACTAGGCCCATTTACAAAGTTGGACGACCAACCCACTACAAGACACGACTGGTCGACCCAACCAATCGAAATAATTTTACTCATGTGTTTTAAAATGTGCTTATATACATCATGACATGATCAAATCGGTTAACAACAATCTCGAAAAGATATTGAGGAACACCTTACGAGCTACAATCAGGCAAGTAGTATTACATGTACAATTCAACCTCTTGAACATGACTATAAATGTAAACTGTCACCCCTGGGTTAAGGGGATGCAACTTTGTAATCTTGAAAGATACACTAATAAGAAGAATAGTAACCTCTCTGTGGACGTAGGCAATTTGTCGAACCATGTATATTCTGTGTTATGTGCAACTGCTTTACTTTCTTTACCTATTTGCTTGCTGAGAATATTCATTGTGATAATTTTCCATTCACAGTTCGAAATACCCTTAATGAGCTCTATCAAATAATCCATGGATAATAGGTAATTTTAAAGTTTTTAAAATTTCATTTACCACCCCAATTTTGTTATTCACTTCGAAATAAACCATCTCTTAAATAACAATTCATATTTACACAACTTTTCTCATAAAATTTTTGAATAAATCTATCAAAGATATCCATGAATCATAGGAAATTTTTAAAGTTTCAAAAATTTTATTTCCACCCCCAATGTTTAATATATATTTTTTTTGGTGTTTTGTGAAGGTTCTTGTCCCTATACTTAAAAGATGTGATTTACTCTAAGAATCGGAAATTTTCTGTAACAACCCGCGTAATTTTTGGGCTATTTTAATTAATTTCTGGAAAATGGAGGAAAATAAAGTTTTTGATAAAATTATTTTTATTTCTCAAATACGTTGGTTATTATTTTTAAAGGCGAGAATTTCAAACAGTTTCGAAAACGGAGTTAAAACGGATTTTAAAATGATTTTTAAATGTTTTTAACTCTTGGAGTTGCTTTGACTTCCAACTCTTCATTTCTTTGCCTTATTTAAAGGAGTCTTTTGGATTCCAACTCTTCATTTCTTTTCATTATAAAAGGAAGTCGTGGGAAACCCTTTTAACCTACTTTTGGCACAACTTTTGACAGCAAATATATTTTATATTCCTCTCCTTTTTAATTATACTTTGGCCCTTGAGATTTTTGAGTTCCAACCTTATATTAGAGGTGTTCTTGGGGCTATTTTTGTTGGAGGTTCTTGGAGGAGATTTTGTAGATCTTTTGTGTTGATCTTGAGGATGTGATCATTGGTTTCTCATCATGGTTTGAGGTATGGGTTTTTACACAATATGCTCCGTAATCTCGCGAGTGTTATTCCGTTGAATTCTTGTTTAATTGAACTCATATTTGAATTGATAAATTCATTGAAATCTGGAAAATAATTGTTGAAATTATTTTGATTCATGTGGTATCATTATATGATTGATGAGCACGTTGTCATGAGATTTTAATATGGCACGGATGTTGGGCACCCGCCAAAATTTCTGTTTCCCGGGCTATGGCTTGATAAAGCATATACGGATGTGGTGAGGCCTGGTGACCCATTGATGTGTTGTTGAGAAATTATATTGATAAATGCTTTGAGATTTGCATTTCATTTGAATATTCGTACTCGTGTTGTTACGTTTTATTCATCGCTAATCCATATTTGTTGAGCATCTTTCCTGTCGTATTGTGTACTTCCCCATATTTTCTTTTAGTGGCAGGTTAGCGCGGATTTTGGGGCGCTATGGAGATTGATTTTAGCGAGGATTGTTTGGGAAATATTTGTATTATTTTGATGTATAGAGCTTTAGAGATTTGTATTTTATTTTCGAATTAGATAGTTGTAATTTTAATTCGAGAGACTTGTTGTAATTGAAGAGATTGAGATTAGTGGATTTATATTATTGTGGGTTTATTTAAATGCTCTATACCTTCTTACTTGTGGATTTGGATTTATTTTATCGCATTAGCGCTCCGTTCGCTCTCCCCGGGCGGGTGGGGTGTTACAAATGGTATCAGAGCTTAGGTATGCGGCAAACCCTCAGGGCTTGAGTTTTGGGTTCATTGCGTGGTTAGCAATTTTTGGAGATAGAAAGTTTTAGGTGATATTCGTGATAAGTTTCAAAATTAGAGGTGAGGAAATTATTTTTGGAGACGAGATATTTTGGAGATTGTTAGCCTGATTTTTTAGAGTTAGGCATTCAGCGAATTTCGAGGGCGAAATTCCATTGTTAGTGGGGAAGTGTAATAACCCGCATAATTTTTGGGCTATTTTAATTAATTTTTGGAAAATGGAGGAAAATAAAGTTTTTGATAAAATTATTTTTATTTCTCAAATATGTTGGTTATTATTTTTAAAGGCGAGAATTTCAAACGGTTTCGAAAACGGAGTTAAAACGGATTTTAAAATGATTTTTAAATGTTTTTAACTCTTGGTGTTGCTTTGACTTCCAACTCTTCATTTCTTTGCCTTATTTAAAGGAGTCTTTTGGATTCCAACTCTTCATTTCTTTGCATTATAAAAGGAAGTCGTGAGCAACCCTTTTAACCTACTTTTGGCACAACTTTTGGCAGCAAATATATTTTATATTCCTCTCCTTTTTAATTATACTTTGGCCCTTGAGATTTTTGAGTTCCAACCTTAGATTAGAGGTGTTCTTGGGGCTATTTTTGTTGGAGGTTCTTGGAGGAGCTTTTGTAGATCTTTTGTGTTGATCTTGAGGATGTGATCATTGGTTTCTCATCATGGTTTGAGGTATGGGGTTTTACACAATATGCTTCGTAATCTCGCGAGTGCTATTCCGTTGAATTCTTGTTTAATTGAACTCATATTTGAATTGATAAATTCATTGAAATCTGGAAAATAATTGTTGAAATTATTTTGATTCATGTGGTATCATTATATGATTGATGAGCACGTTGTCATGAGATTTTAATATGGCACGGATGTTGGGCACCCACCAAAATTCCTGTTTCCCGGGCTATGGCTTGATAAAGCATATACGGATGTGGTGAGGCCTGGTGACCCATTGATGTGTTGTTGAGAAATTATATTGATAAATGCTTTGAGATTTGCATTTCATTTGAATATTCGTACTCGTGTTGTTACGTTTTATTCATCGCTAATCCATATTTGTTGAGCATCTTTCATGTCGTATTGTGTACTTCCCCATATTTTCTTTTAGTGGTAGGTTAGCGCGGATTTTGGGGCGCTATGGAGATTGATTTTAGCGAGGATTGTTTGGGAAATATTTGTATTATTTTGATGTATAGAGCTTTAGAGATTTGTATTTTATTTTTGAATTAGATAGTTATAATTTTAATTCGAGAGACTTGTTGTAATTGAAGAGATTGAGATTAGTGGATTTATATTATTGTGGGTTTATTTAGATGCTCTATACCTTGTTACTTGTGGATTTGGATTTATTTTATCGCATTAGCGCTCCGTTCGCTCTCCCCAGGCGGGCGGGGTGTTACATTTTCAAACCCTAAAATGACCTACGACCTCGATTTAAACCCTTGCGAGATGAGAAACATCAAAAGTACTCTAAGAAGAAAGGAACTATGTTTAAAATCCTACAACTTTGCTTTATTAACTTCAACCCATTAAAGTTTTAGTTAATTATAAAAGAGTCCTTAAAACTTTCAAAATGAGATAAATTGAGATATATTGAACCCCTAAATCTCAACCTTATATCAAATTAAACCTTTGGACTCGACTAACATAAAATTATAGTTTTAACCCCGAAAACATTTTTAAAATTACCAAAATTCCCCTAAACTTTATAACAAGTGTACTTTTATGGACATCAATGCAATTATATCAATGATTAAGGCTAAAATCAAAACCTTAGCAAATTTTATATTTACCACAGTCCACACACACAACCACATCAGCATAAGAGTTCAAAAATCACATGGTAACATATGGTAAACCTTAGGAATCCATGTGCCCCCATTTACCCATAACCAAAGTCACCCGAAACAAGTTCAAATCCACCTCCTTTTTACTTCAATCAAATCCCCACTTAAAGTAGTATAAATACCCCACGTCCTAAGTAGTAAAAACTCATCCCACAGTTTAGTTCGAAAGAATGAATTTTCTCTCAATTCAGGTAACTCGTCATTTTATGTTTTATTTTCAATTCTTTCAATTCTAGTAGTTTTATGCATAGTTAATATAGTTAGAACACTTATAATATCCAAGCTTCTACGTGCAGAAATGCCCAGGATAATAAAAACAGTATGAACACCATTAAAGTTTGACCTTTAATGGTGAAATCCATTACAGTAACTTAAACTTTGATTTAAAGCCGTGAATATACTCATTATAACCTTAGGATATCGAGCGTAATGGTGAAAAGCCATGAATGTTCATATAGAAGGCTGATCGATCAAAAGTGTTGTTGAAACTCAAAACTTGTAAATCCAAAATTCTCGACATATAATCCATCAAAATCTTTGAAACCAAAATCAAATTACTATCACATATAACGGAAACGAAACCCAATTCATAAGAGACCCTGCCATACTCTATAAATCCACAAATGTTAGGTCAAAATTTCATGAAAACACACAGTTTTGAAACTCGAGTTCTATATAGATTCGAACCATGAAACTTATATATTTGAAATCCCCATGAAAAATAGGTTAAGTTGGTTAAGAAATCATCTCAAATGGTATAACAACGAAGGAGAAAACCTCAGTCAAAGTTTTAAACCCTAGAAAGTCAAAATCGCGAGGTTGAAGATGATGACTTTGGTCAGAAACCTTTACCACGTGAGTAAGGGAGCGTGGTCAATCATAATATTTTGATTTTTTCCCAAAAATTTTATTTAATTTTTCTGATCAAAATGGTATAAGATAATACCATGTTTGGATATTCCTAGCTCAAGTTATGAAAAACAAGGTTTTAACTTGAAGAAATTTACTTAAAATTACAAATCAACCCCTAGAAACTTTATTAACTTAGCAATTTGCACCCCAAACTTGTCCCATGCATACATCAAACTATTTTAAGACAAAAACTCTCACCAAAGTTCAAAAATGAGCTTAAGGTCTCTATTTTAAAGTCCTAAGATAATTACACATAAGCCCCCAAAATTTTACTAAAGATAGTTTTAAATACAAAACTGACTGATCAAACCCTAATACTCCTATGCCACACATTGTATAACAGAAAATCAAGCCCCAAATATTTTGAATACTCTAGTGTGACAACAATTCGATCGAATACCAAGCAAGTAGTTTTTTCCTACCTTTTTAGTATTATACTTTGCGTATTTAAAATACTGTTATTGATATCACTCTGTGATAACCACATTTACTCTGAGTATGTACATGTTATTATACTTTCGTACTATGTATTTTGTTAACCATCATCAATATTTGAATTATCATCAGTATTTAAATTTTAGAATCAATTTTAACCCTTCTCACCTAATAACTGAGATCATGTACCATATTAATTCAGTTTTCCCTTGCACTTTTGTGTCATTTTTACTATAAGCATTAGTATTAACTCGAAAGTAGATTTCCATGTTATCCCACGGAACTTTCTACTTAGCCTATTGGTCTCAGATGATTGAGAGCATTGATTATTGCTATATACGTATAAATTCCACTTTAATTGTAAGAATAGAAGATTATTTTCCCCCAAGGTTTTGGGATTGTTTATGATAAAGTTACACTAATGGCTTAATTACCTCTATAACCCTTAATGAACTAGTAATAATGGGATTATTAGTTCAAATTCCTTGACTTTCTTCAAACATGATTGTAACTAAACTGGTAATTTACCGTATTTTCTTAAACGGACTAATCACTATGGAATTATGAATTTCCAACATTTTGAAGGTATAATCTGATAAAAATAGAATTATCAGCTTATTTGGTCAACCGTTTTAAACACTGATTATATAAAAAATCCAACTCTCATTTATATATATATCATTGTTATAGAACCGATATAATCTGCTTAGCATATTTGTGCTAATTCCTTCCTTCTCCAGATGTTCCAGGAGAAAGGAAATAGTATCTCTTCCCTACTAAAGACAGACACCAGTCACCTGTTCGCGTATGTGACCGTATGGGTAGAGATTAAACCAAATAGGAGCAAGGAGTGGCGCTTTTCAATTTTTTATATTGTCATGTGTACATAAACGTGTAATGTATCCCTGTAGTGGTTCCACCCTATGTAACATATTAATAATTAATAAAAGGTTATGTTATTCTGCCTTAGCTTTAATTCATTGCTTTATGTATACTTCTTGTTCATTCATACCAAAATGCAAGGTGTGACATTTACAGTATATGTAAAATTTGGAATCTAAGAGGATTTAATCACTATGAGAAAAGTGGAGCCTAATCGTTGTTACAAATAAAGATATAGTTAATTTGTAATTTTTTTATTTTTTATGAAAAATATTTGAAACTATTTATAAATAAATATTTGAAACTTGAAAGTCTATTTATAATAAAGTACATACATATTTAAGAAAATACGTGTATTTTTATGAATATAGAGTCATTTTTTATGAAATACATTCATTTGTGCGCATACTTTGCAAAGTACACGGATTTTTTACGTGTAGTATATTTATTTTTAGACTTATGCATACTTCAGTGTTTTATGCATATAATTTGTTAATTTATGTACTAACTATAATGATTTCCACCTTATTTTATTATATGTGTGTGTATTTTTTTATTCATAGAGTTTGTTTATTTATATGTGTACTTGTAATTTTATAAAATTACGAGCGTATTTTAATGAAAGTGCATACTTTTTTTGCTTGTAATTTACAAAGTTCACACATTTTTACAGATAATATTGATTTATGTTTGGACTTACATTTGCTTTGGTTTTGTATGCACACACTTTGTGGATTTAATATTATAGTTTGTTGTATTATGTGCATCTTTTTAATGATTAACATGTGTAATTGATTTTATATATGTGTGTATACTTTGTTTGTTTATGTGTATACTTTGTCTATTCATACGTGCACTTATATTACATTAATATATATATATATATATATATATATATATATATATATGGAGAGAGAGAGAGAGAGAGAGAGAGAGAGAGAGAGAGAGAGAGAGAGAGAAAGAGAGAGAGAGAGAGAGAGGCCATCTCCTGTAAGGACTCCTTATGGTGCAGACCCCGGTACATATCATTTTTTTAAAATTGTAAAAAAATGAATTTTTTGATGAAACTTCATTGATATGATCTCCACGGTGGGAATATCATCTACAATTTTTTTCATCAAAAAATTCAATAAAAAGCCCGTTGAGATGAGGTGATATGTAAAAAATGGTATAAATATGAATTTTCGACCGTTGAAATGTTGGCAATCATCTCACCCACTCTTTGATTGAATTTTTTGATGAAAATTCATGGATATTATCTAGATAGTGAGAAGATAATATCCATGAAGTTTCATAAAAAAATTCAATCAATAATGCAGCTGGCACCGACCCAACATTTCAACGGTTAAAAATGCATATTTATATTATTTTTTAACATATCACCTCATCTCAACAGTTTTTTTATTGAATTTTCGATGAAAAAATTTGGAGATGATCTTCTCACCATGGAGATCATATTCATGAAGATTCATCAAAAAATTCATTTTTTTACTATTTTAAAAAAAGGTATGTACTGGGGTCTGCACTATAAAGAGTCATCACAGGAGACTTTCTGTATATATATTAATTAGTTGTTGCATTTAATTTATTAGTGCACTAGTAAGTGAATAATTGATAGGTATTAAACGTCGATGAATTCTTATTCAGGATCATTATTTATACGAATATATCGTTCCGTGTTGAGTTTGAATTTAGTATTGTTGCAATTCAAGTCAAAGGTGATTGTGGATTTAATTTTATCATTTTATAAATGAAATGTATGGTAAACATAGTATGTATCTATTTTTGTTGTTTTGTATTGAATAAGAGCAAAAGAATGTATATTTTTGGGAAGAGGTAGAGTATAGGATTTGGGGTATTTTTCTCTATTTGATTCTAGAGGAGACGAAGAACTGGTAATCAGTGATCTCGATTCAAAAAATGTTGGCATACGTGTGTTTGTTTGTGCGAAGATCTTAAGCATTTATTTTAATTAATTGTGTACCTAAGCATTCAAAATCTTGTGACAATGGGCTAAAGATTATAAGTCCCTTTCCTATAAATAAAACACTTCACCAATAAAACAAAGGATCCCTCTCCTTAACTCTCGACATCGTTAATAATATACTTCACTCTAATCTCTACTTTCTACCTCATATCAATTTCTTCTCCAACCTTACCCCTCATTGTCGTCCGCATCCAATTAATATAGAGAGAGCCTTATATATCCATAAGTTATGTCATTATGAAAGTTTAAGAGAACTGTATTATATCAATTATCGTGAAAGTAATAAAATGTTAAATCACACTCATCTATTATACTACCATTCAACACAATATTGCAAGTAAGATAAAATATTCAATTCTGACCACACACATCAACATTCATTAGAATGGCCTTGGCCCATACAATTAAACCTAAAAAATTTGCTAAAGTTAACATAATGCTTGTGGCCACAAGGAAATAGAGTTAAGCTCAAAGTAAAATTGGCCTCACTACAATTGTCTAAATAACATGACAATATAAACATAGTGTCCTCAAAACATACATTATAAAGGGAAATTTTACTATAATATGAAGTATCTTTACAAATATCTCAATAAAAGCTAGCCATGTCTCTACCTAAAAATAAACTCCACATCCTCTAGTCTTCGAATATTCCTATCTAAACGAAATTAATCATAATAGGATGTAATCACTCAAATGGATTTGTAAGGGAATATATCAACTCTAAACTCATTAACTATAAGAATGATCAGATTAAACGATTTTTAAAACCCAATAATGGCTACGGAGAGAGTAACTTAATAACAATAGATCAATATAATGTATAATAATTGCTAAACCTAACTAAGAATATGCTATATTTAACCAAAAATCTCAACTCAAATCAGTCCACACCCTAAATGGCCTATTTGATTCTCTCGATCCCTCGTCTATTCCAGTCATTTAGTGACCCAACTTATTTTTGGATAAAACCATGGTAGCCATCCTAGTATACATCAAGTGTTAGCCTTTGTGTCCTACTTCTAAATCGTTTTCCCCTAACTTGAGATCTGGTACTTATGACTATTGTTAGTGACACTTACCATCCTCGATAACATAGAATGAAGTGAGTCAAGATAAAATGGGCATCTTTATTCCCAAAATTAAGCGTAGATGGGAAGGTTAGAGGAAAGCTCTTATGGTATGACACCACGTGACTTAAATCACACCTCTAAGAGTACCTAAGGTTTAGAAAAGACGATTTGGAACACAAGTGAGGTTTTCTTAGGCCGTGTCCAATCTTTATTTCTATATGTCCGTTTTTCTATCTTAGAAATAGAGAAAGGTAAAATATAACTTTAATGAGGCATACTATGTAAAGGTGAGTCTGATGAGAATAATGAGTCATATAGAAATTTCTATCAAGATTTTTACATGTAGAAATCCTAAAACAACCATTCTATATGAGGTGCAACAAGTATGAGAGGCCATGCTGCTTGTTTATAAGTATACAATCTTTATAAAGCTAACACATCATAAAGATAGAATTAACTATTGGAGATAAATTTTTCCATAATTTCCAGAAATCTAACAACAAGATATAAAAGGGTTTTTAACCATTAGATACGAACAACTTTTGGAAAGAAAACATTAGATAAGGCCTTAGACTTGATAGAATATATCAAGCGGTCTGAGCCCCTGGTCTCCGAGGTGGAAATTCATTTTAATATAATAATGTTTATCCACAAATACTTTATAAAATGATTTTAGAGGATCAGGACACCTAAAAAATTTAAATAAACAAGAACATCAATAATATATATATATATATATAGTAAATTTATTAGGTTAACAAAATCATTAATAATGTATAGTCTAAGGACTACGCTTAAACCCGGAGTTTAGTAAATTTCACACCTATGACTTTATGTATATAAAAAATAATATATATGAATCATGATCTGAGAAATGAAGAGAATGAGAAGAACTCATAATTATACTTACCTCAAACTATCAAATTCACTACCAACATTCTCAGCCTATAATGACCTAGGCCAAACATTTCATTGAGGTTGACACCTATATTTCATAGCATAACTTTAATAAGAAAATATTTACAATGTTATATATAATGATTTCATTTCATTCTCTCTTTTCCATTTGAGGTCTCTTGAGACCTCTTAAGTCATCATACTATCTCCTTTGTTAGGTCCTAATGGTTTGATGATAGTTAGAGAAACATCTCATTTACGATATCCAAAAGGTCTAAATATGATTAAAGAGTACCCATCTATTTTCCAATTAAGTTATTTGTCCAACCTCCAAAGGTTGAGTCATATCTCCAACTAAACCTGATAAAATTATCTTATTAACCCCCAAAAGTCAGCATGCACCCTTGAAATTCTCTTACAGTTAGACCATTCTAACATAACAAGTTGAAGAAAACCTCAAAGAAATATCATACTCGTTATAAAAGTCAGATGAACATGTACTAAAAATAAAAATGTTAGACCATGAAAACTATAAGGGATATTTATCCTATAAAAATGCTTATATACCTATTTGACAACAAAGATGATTGCAATATAAAAATAAGACATGGATGTACGTGGTTCGGCAAGTCGTCCTGCTTACATCCACGGGAAATGAGAATAGAGTGTTATTACTTTGGGGAGTTGAAGAAGACGACTTGGAGTGATAGGATTGTTAACAGTCGTGGATGTAATGATATGCAATTTGATGCCCTAGAATATTAGGTCCATGCCTATTTATAGATATAAGAGTCACATAGCCTTAGTCCGTTGTCATAGTAATCGATTGTTATTCTTGAAATCATCCTTAACATTTTTTGGTTTCAAAAGAACTATGTCTGACAACATTCATTTGTATACTCTTTGATTTGTCTTTAACTTTTTAGTTATATCAAGATAGCCCGATTATTATAACTTTCCAATTTCCACATTCCCTACCACGTGGAGTGCCCCAACTCATAGTTCCCTAAATTGCCCCCGTAATTAGGGTGGTCACTATTCAGGCTTGGTCGTCTTAATTCTGCCTTATAGGGTAATCCCCATATGGTGTGGTTTCTCTCATTTCTTAGTTCACCAACTGCCATGAATCCCACTTATGCTTAGTGGGAGAATAGTAATTATAATATACACATGTAATCCCTATATTTAGGGTTTCGTACTCCTTAGATTTCTTCCCTATGAAATCATTGCGTGTGAATTGCGTAACCTGGGAGGCATGATAATAAGGCTCTCTTTCTAAGAGAGTTTTCACTTCCACTTCCCTTTTGAGGTAAAGAGTATAAGCAGTGTTAAATGAAACCTTATGCTTCTTTGTTTTAATTTCAAAGGTACAAGACTTCTCTCTCTCTCTCTCTCTCTAACTTTGAGTTGTAAATATGCCATTAATATATTATTCTCAATCTTTTTCTTTAATACTACCGTTTATAGTTATGTCTATGAATTCAAGGAAGTAATTAGTGACCTCAGAAGGCATTTTGTGCTACGTATCGTATACCTATGAATGTCAAAATACGTACATCTCTAGATAATGCAAATGTTTACAAGATCAATGACGAGGACGCTTTCATGACAATGGCCATAATAGAGGGGGGTTTGATTCCCCCTCCACCCATTATTGGTGGACGTACTCTATTTTTATGGAATACTTTTGATCTGAGAAAACAAGAGTTTATTTTGGATCGTAATGGGAACATTTACATAAACCATATTTGGGGTACTAACCTAGGCTTGAATGATATAAATTATTTCTATGACCCAATGACTTCTCTTAGGTCTAGCTCATACCACTTCCAAGATAGGGATGAGTCTTATAATTTGGTAGCTTAGCTTCCCAAATCAAAAAATGATATTGATATATATGTTTCACTGTTCGCCGAGCAACCCTATGATGAGAACTACACGTCTTCCTATGGGTGAGAAGTAAGGATCACTAGGTAGGATCTTTGACATTTATTTGTGATTTATCAAGAATTCGGCCTTCAATTGATGTTAATCGACCTTTACTCTTGTGTAGGTTCTCATTGCAAAAGGAATCCTAAAGATTTTGAAGTCAAATTAGCCTATATTAAGAAGGTTTGGAGATGAAAAACTCTAAGAAGATTTAAATTTGACTGGAGAGCTTCTTGCTTCCTTCTTGGCTACAGATTGACAATTGCGTTAGCTAATAATTTCACTTTAGTTCCAAAAGAGTCGATTACACAGTGGTTGGTGACTCTTTAATCCTAATAGCTACCCCATCCTTATTGCAGAGTCAAAAGGTTGTACATCAATGAATCATCCTCACCCACCTACATAATCTCTACCAGTCCAAAGGAACTTTAATGGTTCCAACATCAAGAAGACTTCTTATTGAAATACTGCATTATCCTATTTACGTATGAAGAGGTCTGACTTTAGATTGACTTTGGGAAAAGATAGAGGAGGAAAAAGAAAAAGAGGGAAAAGACTTTTGTTTCCCCCAATTCCCCAAGACCTCAAAAATACGACCGACCATTCAAGGAAAATAGTAGACCTTTATGCCACCTGGGCAAATATGAAGAACGGGGTTGACTAACCTAACGAGGAAGCCCAACGTGTACCTGAAACTAAGAAAAAGATTATCTCCGCCTATGAGAAGGATAATTGGGATAATAAAAATGAGAAAGATATATATACAGAGATACAAGACGAGGAGGATAAGAAACAAGGGATTGAAAAGACTCCTCCCTCCACTCCCTTTAGGGGGAAAACCTGGCCTTTGGTAACGAAGGATTGACAAGTGTCCTCCCTCCACTCCCTTTGTGGGTAACAACTAGCCTTCGATGATTGCCCTAAGGTAGAAGACTCCACCACCACCATTAATTTCTAGGGTTCACCCCTAAAAGACACATTGATAAATGGAAAAGTGATCGTCATGATCACGGAATCATCATTTTATAATGTCAAAGTTGGCTATTCGATTTTCTCAAGCCACCATGTTACCAAGGGATGTGTTGGACTTGAGGAACTTTATTTTAGAATACCTTCAAAAGGAAGGGATCCTCCATAAAATTCTTGTAAGTTAATAATATGTTGAATTACCTTTGTCTTTTTAGGGCATACCCGTGATTTATGAAACAACCACTCAGGCCAGTAATATGTTGAGCGTAAAAGATATTCTTCATGACCAAGAAAATGTCATGAAGATCAGTCCATCTAGTAAGGACAATAAGATTTTTGAGTTTGAAGGATAAATCAAGGAGGATAGTGCCACCAAGGAGAAAGTGGTGAAGGAAGGAGAACTCCTTTAGTTGGAGTTCAAAAGGGTGGACCTCGAATTGACAGAGTTAAAGAAGGACTTTATAAAGAACCGCAAAGAAGTTGATCCTCTAGAAGCAAAAGGGGATCTTGTTGTTCCTAGGGAGGAAGGAAGGCCGATAAAATTTCTTCTATAAGGGATATGAATCTAGGGTTTAGGAAGTTATTTCACGACTTGACTATCACGAGTCTGTTGCCTTCCATAAAGTCAAAATTAGTGGTATCCAAAGGGGGAGTGTTACTAAAGACAATCCTGCCTATGTCAAAGATACACCTTTGGGAAATATTTCTTATGAACGATGGGGAAGCATCTTTAAAGTGTGTCCAATAGGTCAACCAACCAATAATTGAGTCATCCATCCTTAAAGAACAGGGAGAGAAATACAATGATTTTTTCTCCAATTAGGGGAAGGTCACCCTTAACATCCTAGTTCGTTGAGGGTTTTTTATTTTATTTTAGTCGTATGCCTTATTTCCATTCTTTGTAGGCTTTGCACTGTTTTATTTATATTAATGAAAGAAGTTTTTTTTTATTCGCTTTGTTTTATTCATATTATGTGAACAAGTTTAAGGACTTCTATGCTTATGGTCTGTGGATTGTAGATTTATGGCCGAATCAATTACCTTATAAAATATAATCAACAGTTAAATGTTTAAATTAAACTACTCACTAAAATTGTGTACGTTAGACTTTTATTTAACTTAATCATTAGTCGTCGAAGTTAGGATATGTGATCGACTTCACTAACTTATAACATTATTCAATAGGGCAATGTTTCAATTAACCTAGTGACTAAATTTTGATAGGTCATTGTTATTTAACTTAATCATTAGTTGGTGAAGTTAGGATCTATGACCGACTTCACTAACTTGTAACATTAATCAATATGTCAATGTTTAAATTAATCTATTGACTAAAATTTGATAAGTTAACATTTTTATTTAACTTAATTATTATTTACTCTATTATGACAGAGTCTTATGCCTACTTTAGGCTAAATCAACTTGTTCAAAGTCGTACCACCCATTCTTGGGTGGATTTATGCCTATTCTAGGGTGACAAACTCATAGTTGAATTGTAATACCATTTTTGGTGGATTTTTTTGTCAAATCGTAGGTAACCGACTTGTTATAAGTTGTACCACCCATTCTTAAGTGGGTTTAGTGCCAAATCATAGGCGACCAAATTATTCTTATTCATATCACCCATTCTTAGGTGGGTTTAGTGCCATAACATAGGGGACCAACCTAGAGTTTGGATGTACCATTCTTTTCAGGTCGGTTTAGTGTCACATCGTAGACGGTAGACTTGTTCTAAGTCATACCACCCATTATTTGGTAGGTTTATGCATATTCTAGGCTGAACAACCTGTGTTGGGTTGTACCACAATTTTCATGTGTTTTTTTAATTAAATCTCAACTAGAAAGCATAACTACCTTAAATAATTATATTTATTAATGTGAATCGTCTTTATTGAGATAAAAAAAATTTAGCCTAGTTAATAATAAACTTCCTAAGGTTCTTGGCATTCCATGAGCTAGGTACCGTGGCGACATATAATTATAATAAGTAATATGAACCTCACCCTCCTCTTGAGATCACTTTATATGGACCTTACCAATTTGATGTCAGTTTCTCTTCGGAGAGCTTCTTAGAGGTTGAAAGAAACTTCTTGAGCACTAAGTCGCCGACCTTGAATTCCCTAACTTTCACCTTCTTGTCGTGCTATTTAAAAGTTCTTGCTAATAGGATGCGAGGAGAATGAGATCCATCTTTTTTCTTTATTTAACTCTGTCATGTTCGGGATAAAAGGTGTTTCATCTTTATGGCCATCCTCAAAGATTTTAGCTCTTAGAGTTGGTAGGCCAATCTTCAAAAGGATTATTTTTTCCATTCCATATGCTCGGGAATATAAAGATTTAACATGTTGGCCTACTAGGGCTCTTCTTATAGGCCCAGAGGAAGGATGGAAGTTCATCCCACCATCTTACCTTGGCATTATTTAGTTTTTATGATCCTGGTGAGTAGAGTCTTTATGGTAATCTATGTATGCCCATTGTACTATAGGAAGAATATGGAGGCATATTGAAATCTGAAATTGACGATATAATTTCAATTATAGCTTACCAAAGTCTCTGCAACCTACGGATTATGAGCCTTGCCCTTCTTCATCAGAATATTTATATAAGAGACGATCCTATGTGGCTTTCCCCCTGGGCCACTCCCAATCTCCTGCAAAATATGACCAAATTAAAGAAAAATGTGACGAAATTAAAGAAATTTACTTACCACTAAACAAAATGTAATTTAAATAAATTTACTTACCATCATATGCTCCACCTCCACATAAGATATCCGCCTAGAGTAGTGCACATCCACCTTCTTTAACCGATTCCTCCTCACCGATCCACGTGTGGATAATTGTTTCTCAAGCACCTCGTGGCAAAAAACCTCTACTAGTTAGCCAATGTGATTATCTCCTCCTCCAGGATGATGTCTATACCCTGCGAAATAGTGGATGCACGGATTTTTCTTCCATGTATTCCATTGATCACGTACACTAACCAATATACTATCCCGTGCTTCCGATAGAAAGTGGAATTATTTCTTTTCAACAAACATATAACATAAGAAATTTAGTAAATTAACATTAAATAAATATAAGATAAAATCTTATATGTAAGAGAAATATTTAATATAAATATTGAGATTTTCATACCTCTAAGGCCCTCTTAAATGGCTATACTCAGACTGCCAAAAGCATTCCTCTAATTATCGTAACCTTGACCAATTATTGATTTTAAAAACTCTAATGACCTCATCGGTAGACCAGTCTTGTTCTCAACTACGTTCTCGTGCTTACCGAACTTGATGGGCATATTGTTAGAAGATCCCTCACCCCCACCCCCACCCCCACCCGACACTTGTTTTCATTATTCAACCATATGGAAATACTCAATCGGGATATAAATAATCAAATGAAACACTTACACGATTGCACTGGTTGTTTCTACAAGTTAGTTCAGTGTTGTTTGACATGATAGTGCCTCTTTTTGGGAGGTTTTGTTGTTAAATTATGTTTTCACACCCTAATGCCCTAGTTTTAAGCTTAAGGCTTAATTTTTATATTTCCTACCAAATTTCCACCCTATGAGTCACACGGATGCACCTATTATTTTTACAAGTTATTTTAGTATTATATGACATAATCTTGCCTTTTTTCGGACGTTGTAATGTTAAATTAGGTTTTCACCCCTAACTCCTCGGTTTCATGCTTAATGCTTGGATTTTTTTATTTTACTACCAACTTCTCACATATTGAGTCACATCACTGCACTATTTATTTCTATAAGTTAGTTAGTTTACATTTTCACCCCCTAATTCCCTAGTTTCAAACTGAAAGCTTGGATTTTTGAGTTTCCTACCAAATTATCACCATGCTAGTCACATGACTACACCAGTTGTTTTATAAGTTAGTTTAGTGGTGTGTGATGTGATAAAGCCTCTTTTCGCGCTGTTTTAATGTTAAATTACATTTTTAACCCTTCACGCCCTAGCTTTAAGCTTAAGTCTTGGATTTTTGAATTTCCTACCAAATTCCCACCCCGATAGTGATACGACTGCACTGGTTTTTTCTACAAGTTATTTTAGTGCCATGTCATGTGATTGTGCCTATTTTTGAGTAGTTGTACTGTTAAATTACATTTTTGGGAAATTTTAATATAACAACCAATATTAGAGTTAACGAACAATAAATTAATGTTTGAGATATGCATTACATTTAATAAACTACATATTAAAAATTAGAAATTAAAATCATCAATACATTTTACAACCCAAATAACTCTACTCATGTAAAGTATTTAGAAATTATTTCAAGTTTGGGTTGTCATCCAAAATGGATTGATATTCGATAAGATCTACTAGGTCATCCACACTACTGGTGAGATGCTTTGGTGCATATACGATAACTGACCATGGTTTTGTGTTGATATACTTTGGGTAAAATACTTGATTGAGCTTTTCAAATACACAAATAAATGTCTCGTTATTCATATGCTCCTTTATCTTCATCTTAGATAAGTATACAATTATAAAATTGGTACCTGAATCAACTTTACAAGAATTTTTATCCTCAACCCTTACCCAATCACAATAAAGTAAAAACTCTTTGAAATATGTATAGTCTAATTCATAAATGTTTTGAATTATACCATAGTAAGTCATTTATGCTTAAATGAGGTTTTATTTTTAGCACCCTCCCTGAAATACTAAGAGACTTATATGACATGCAGTTTTTTTGTAACAAAGTATTTTTTCTCTAACCACCTCAATGAGAATACATAACCGTTCAACCAATACTTCTTATACTCATGTTCTACGAAATTGGGTCCATTGATAAGACGATCAAGCCTTGACATGGCATTATGCATCTTCAGCAACTGAAATTATGGATTAGATAAGTTAATTAGATAAGTTTTAAGTCTTTCATATATTTATCATTCAATAAAGTACATTTGATGTAATCACCTCTTATAACATCAAAAGTCTAAATTCACTATCTGAATGTGAAATTGTCCTTCATTTTTTATTATGCCCAAACGCATTATATTTTCTACATTGAATGACAAAATTATCAAGAAGGTGATAAAGTATATAAACTAATAACACGAAGTAAACTTACTATCTCCATTTGTCGATATCTTCATAGGTTTCAAACATATAACGAGCCACTTGCCCATATTCTAAACTTGTCAGTTTAACTCGTTTTCCCATGACTTGACTGCCCTCATCGATGAACTTATCTATATCATCTATAATGTTAGGCTCGGGAATATATTTTGTAGAGAACATGGATGCCTCTATATTAATTTATTCCTCCGCGATGGATCCTTCAATGTACCTCATATTCTTAACATACTCTTCAAAAACTTCCATAAACTTATATATCAAAGTTACTAAAACTCAACAACCCATATACTATATTAATTTAAGTAAATTAAACTATCATCACCCATTTATTAAATCATAAATTAAACGTTGCAAATAGGTCCATCGATATCTTACTGGGATGGAAAGTAGCACCTCAACACATAAGTGAACCAATAAGTAAATACTTATGTCGAAGAATGTCGAGGGGGAGTAATTATCCCAAACAGAAGTTGATTCATCTAGGGTTGTTTTTACATCCACGATTTGCTTTTGGTTGACTAATTTTATGCACAAAAGTGTGAAGCAAATGATAATATGCATAATGGCCCTCCACAAATCCTTATGCATAGAGAAACAATGATTAAACAACAAATGGACCAATTGCATGATCACATTCCAATCGTGAGACTCTTACTTTTGTAGATCATGTGTGTCATAACTCAAAATCATCTACAAATTTGGTAAAAAAATTTATAGGAAACTTTCAAATTATGCACTGCGTCTAAAAGAACATTATAATATCCCGTAATTTTATGGCTTTTAATTATGAGATTATTTTGCCTGAAATTGATTTTAATTGTGGGATTAATTAAATTAATTTGGGATAATTAATTCAGATTTAAATAACTAGTGAGATGAGAGTTAGTATTTAAATATTATGTTAATGTTGAATATTACTGAGTGCTTATGGTAATATGTGATTATTGAATTTATTAAAATTGTCGTGAGTTGAAAATACCACAACTTCGGTAATTAAGTTGGGACACGCGTGTTAGTCGTGTCAGGACCCAATTTAATGGATTTAAAATTATTTTATTTTTATGTCATCCATATGATCATTTTGAGTGCGCCAACGTGTCCGGAAGGGTCGAGATAGTCAGAAAAAACTAGTCGGGGATCTAGTTTGGGTCCCGGGGCATTTTTAGGCCTAACCGGCAACCGGGAGGGTATTTTAGCCATTCCTATTTTTAATGAATAGTGACCCATGAAAATTAGGTGATATTTATCAGCAAACCTTAGGGCCACTAGGGCCATCATCTGTCAAAATCAAAGAGTGGTCAACGTGAATAGAGAGGAGAAGTTCCAAGGGTTTTCAAGGCAAAATAACCACCACAAACCACCACCATCACCGGATTTGTGATCGGAAAGAGAGGGAGAACCAGCCAATACCATCATCAACGAATCAGAACTTCTAATCAGAGGTAAGTGATTTATCTTGCAAAGATTCAAAGCATATATTTTACATGGTACTTTAGATTTGATAATTTATCGTAAATAAGTGAATTAATTGTGAAACTGGAGAATTAAACACTGAGTATGGGTAGGTTTCATATAGATAAACTTTTGTGCATATACTAGTTATGAAACCATGATCCATGCGTAGGGAATTGTGAATTTATGTTGAGTTATATGAAGATCTTGAAGGAAATAGAAGAAATAGGATTTTTATGAAAATTGGGTGTTTTGATCCAAGAAATTGATGATCCAGATGATTTAATGATTCTGATACGTTAGAAATAATGCTAATATGTTAATAGGATGATTAGTGAACTTTCTTAGGAGTTTGGGATATTGTAATGAAGAATTTGAGGTGTAAAAAGGAAGAAACCCGTAACTTTTTAAGAGAAATCTGGGCAAATACCTGCTTGATCGATCGATCGATCCAAGAATGTCGATCGATCAATCCTTTTCTTCGATCGATTGACCTCTCCTGATTTTTGGTAATTGTTTTCCCTTAAGGTTTAATGAAAATCCCAAGGCCGATGATGATTCTTAGGGTGATTAATTTAATATTGTGGGACTTTGTTAAGGTCAATAGGGTCTTAGTTGATGCCCGAAAAAATGGTTTACCTTATGAAATTGAATGCTATTGCATACGAGAGTCTACCGAGTGAGGTACGGTTAGAAATCGTCCGAATTGAAACTATAACGGGAATGAATGATGATGTAAAGATAAGAACAACAATGGAGGGACTTTAAGTTACTGAGATAACATTAGAAACTAATAAGATACCTAGTAACCTTTTGGGATAGGTTTAAGTACTCAAATTGACACGAGAAGAGAGTTATCAAGCTAAATATATATTACATATGATGTTCGAGATAAACTTGCTATGTACAAGACTTACTAAATGGAATGTGTGACTACCTATATTGAAATATGATTACTTAGGTTGTGTGAATACCTAGTGTATGGATTTCTTATGTGTATGACATACCTACCATACTTGCTATCCCTGGAGGTTGGTTTTCGGAAAAGGGCCATCTTATCTTTGTGTGCCTTCGGGGGGGATTTAAATTGGTACCTTAAGGACATAGGACTGTGAATGGCTTATTTATGAGTTGATAAGTCAGCTGACCATGGGAGCTTAGGTATGTGCGTGACCCATGGGTATGTGAACTATGTTCGCCTCTAATATGTGTAATTTGTATTGAGATGGTTCCTGAGTGATTCGGAACACGTGATCCTTACATACGTGATGTACATAGATTTGATAGCAGAGTATGCGTGCACCGCAGCTTAGCCTAGGGGTGCCTTATATGTATATATGTACTGAGAGTGATTTATATATATACTTGTGACATGTTTACTATTTCTTAGTAGATGTGAATAACTAAGATATTTGAATGGGCTAAGAAAGTGAGAATTTAGTTAACACTTGAGATAAGTAATTTAATGAATGTGAATATGGGTTATGAATATGAATTGTTTGGGTGTTATGAGTAGATACCCTATGTTAGAGTGCGAAAGAAGGAGTGGTACAGACTAGTTAGTTAGCGGCATAACTAGTATGGGTTAAGGGAATACGTTAGGCGTGCACATTAGTTGAGAGGTGAGAATATCATGTGAGAGTTCGCAACTAACATGTTTATAATATGTGTTGTTTAATTGTAATTTAAACACTTGCTAAAATTTTAAACTGTTTTCACCTCGGGATCTGACCCGTTTGCTTTCAAATCTATTTTTGTAAAAAGCTTTTAGGTGCCCAGCCACAGGGACGCCAAGCATAGGAGTTCCACTACATTGACATGTTGTAGCTATTGTGGAAGTTACAGGATCTCATTATTAGACGCCTTCACATTCTTTACTTTATTATATTCAGGGTTACTCGTCTGTTAGGGCATGTCGCCCATTTCCATTTTTGAGATAGCATTCTCAGACTTTCAGTTTTATTTCAGATGTTGGTTTATTCAGACTCTTGTATCGGGATTTTATTTACTCTGGTATTATTATTATTGGAGTGTTTACTCCAGACTCAGTTTATTTCATTTCGTTGGTTATTCACATGAGATTGTTTATACGATTAATGGTTGCTGATTTCATTACTTGGTTATTGTTAATTTAATTAATTAGATTTGGCATCTCTCTTTTTAAATATTAGGTGGCTAGTAATAAATTAAATGTTTTCGACAGTGATGCTAAGACTGAACCAACTTGATATTCTGTATTAATTTCATAAAGTAGTAGCTACCCAGTATTTAATTAGTCGGGGTGTCACAAACATTTATTTCTTCGCTTGTCAAAGTATATGCCCCCGGAGGAATTATATTCCTCCCGATAATGTCTTGTTTCAACCATAATTACAGCTTAATTTTCTACACTTTAATATCATGTCGTGCCTTTTCTCCATCCTTCGAATGACTTCCACTTAGTCATATGCTCATAATATGTTCAATGACGCTAATCTCGTCATACATGATATCTAATATATATAACACATGGGGTTACCCTTCCAATATGGAAAGTCAAATAATATTGACCTCCTAAACCACGCCTTACTTTTCTCGACGTCATTTTAAGCAGGGGTCTTTTGTTCTTGACATTCTTGAATTTAGGATTCTTCCCGGCACGATAACTCCATATTTAGAATACCTCTTTTTATTTTTTTATACCTGAAATCCTTCTCGGAAGTAGCCAATGTTTGACCCCACCCCAAAAAAATAGGACCCATATAAAATCTAAACCTGTGATCGTTAGGTAAAAATATCCTATGAGAATGATATATCATTTCGCCACTATCCTTGAGATACTAAGATCCAGTTTCCTCTCCATAAATGGCAAATCCAAAGTAATCGTGAACATTACTGCCCAATAAAGTCCCATAAGCTAGGAAATCATGAATTGCCCAAAGCAACATATCTTTCAACGTCAACTCTTCCTGTTTGCTAGAGTCAAATGCTTTCACACCCACTGTCCACACATCATTCAATCCTTCTACCAATGGTTGACAGTAGACATCAGTGTCATCACTTGGTGCCTTTGACCCAGGTATCAATAAACACAACTGTGACAACCCGCCTATTTTAGTCGGAGTGGCCAATCCTCTACTAAAATATAACTGGAATCTTAGTATGGATCATTCTCAGCATCATTGGCGCAAATAATAATATAACATAAAGAATGAGAATAATCCATGCAATCATAATAACTTAACTAACCATCATGCATAAATAACAAATAAAAGAGTGAGCCGAATAAACCATCGGTCACCAAATAACATCCACAGTATAAACTGAAAGAATAAACCCTAGAATGGGGTTCGAATGACGTTCGAACGTGATTCCAGAGAATGGACCTGAAGCACTTTTCTTAGGCGGGATTCATCCACCTGCCAACTTTATTTCTAGGGTTCTTTCTACCCAAATTCCAAGAATTTTAGTTCATGTATCATGCATAAAACACAATCCCATCACTAATATATGAATCTAACATAGAAATCACCACAGATTAAAGATTAAAATTCTTATACCAAGTTGATAATTAGAGATCCCATATTTTAATTAATTTCTTCCTTTTCTTCCATTAAAACCCATAATTTTATCAATATAATTAAACCCAATTGATTCGTTTATTCAGGATCAAGCAATCTTTACCAATATATTTCTTTATTAACTCATAGATTTTAATTTTTCATAATCAAATCCCCAATTCCTCATATTAATCAAGAAAGTCATTAACTACCAATTGAAAATGTGATATGAAGTAAGTACTTACTTACCTTGATGGATTATAAATCCAAAGTTTCTAATCTAGGTTAAATCCCCTCCTCAAGATTCGTCCTCCTTGCATTTTTTCTCTTTTCTAGGGTTCTATTCTCTCAACCTCTTGTTCTGAATGTAAAAGGTGGGTTGTCATCCATCTTCCCAAACCCTTAAAAGTATTATCAAAAACCTAATACCATTTTCCCCTTTAATTATAAATATAAAATGACTTTCCGACCCTTATACCGGCCCTCTAATGCCTAAAAATCCCCCGAGACCCAAACACGACACTCGAGTACCTATTATGGACTATTCGGCCGTTCTCGGATCACCGGTGCACTCAAAAAGGTCATTCGAGTCACCCAACTCTAATTATGCTAATTTTTTATTAACGGAGTCTGACACGTGTGTACCCTACGACATATCACTAATTAAATCGTCGCTATCATTCATACGCGACATATAATAAATCATATAACTATTTATTTATCACACGCAAGTAAATAATAATTCTAATAAATATTAATCATTTATCTCGTTAATTAATATTTACTAATCCAATTTACTTTTTTGCCAATTAAATTAATAAAATAAATCAATTAATTATTACTAAAATTATGAGTTATTACAATAACATCAAAAATTCTGGTCTCATGCATAATGAAGGGAAATATAAGGGTGAAAAGATCACGGACCATACACTTTGATTGGATCTTAGATTATAGAATGGATTGAACCCATTTGTTGATATTTTCAAATAAATATTATGTTGTTCATTAGTAAAATCTAAGTAATTAATATTTATTTTTTCCCAAACGGTTAAGTTAAAAGGATGATGCATGAGATTATTCCCTACTTCTTTCCCAGTGTGCCAAGTCATTGCCTCCGCTATCCATGATTTTGTGAAAAATCTCTTCAACCTGGGAAATATTTCAATTCTTTTTAGGCAGTTTTGAAATTATACTTCTTTTATCATTAACCATGCTCTGGCACATATCTAGGTTCCCGGCATATTGAACAGTGATAAAGATTTTAACCTTCCAATATATTATCCAATCAAACTTTTAAGAATGAATTGATTAATACTTCATTCCCAAACATTTCAAACTATTCTTCATACTAGGATAGTTATTTAGAAGCGCATTCTATTTGGAGAGTAAACCTATCACTCGATTCCAATTCCAAACACTCAATTGCCAAGAAAACCAAAACGAATCTTCAAACTATGCAAACCAACAATGGCATAAAAATTTGTTTTATCTTTTCCACAATTATGGAACAACAATTGGGTTGATTTGACTTTCAAACTTTGGTATTCATCGTTAAGGTTTATCCCAACACCATAATGAGCACTAAGACCTCCACCACACGATTCATTATTTTTTGTATTAGAATCCTAATTGTCTTCCATCACATGAAATTCTTAAACATAATTTTTTATTTTATTCTCTACGGTATCCTTGCGTCCTTCCACCGTTGTCATACTTAATGGTTATAGTGGAGGTTGTTCACAGAAAAAAGGACAATGTATTTTCTTGTGAATACCCACCCGCAGTAATCGTCTTGCATACCCCATTTAACTTGTTTCCACAAAAACACCTTACCACTTCTATAAAGTGCACAAGGACAAGAGAACTCTTCCTCATTGAGACACCTCTTTGCGAATTATACAAACTCATTCGAACCTCTATTGTATACATCCCTGAGTTTGGTTATCTCACCCGTCCACTCTTTGAATATAGGATACCCTATAACAAATTATAGGAATTGTTACCTACTAAGTGTGAACAAATGGGGTGAGATGAGTTTTATATCCCATGGGACTAAAATAACTTGTAGAAATAATAGGTGAAGTCATGTGACTCACGGTGTTTCTACAAGTGAAATCTAATTAACAACCTATCATGTTTAAAGAATAATATTAAAACACACTCATATTGAAACCTTAAGTCGTGTATACATACGAAATTGATTTTGATTATACTTTATAACCGATTCAATTCCAATTTTCAAAACCTATATACATTTGAAGAACATTATAAATTATCGGAGAACGTTTACTGTGTTTTTTGCCATTTGCATCCAAAATCCTTCACATTTTTAAATAAACACATAATTTATTATTTTTAACCAAAATGATTACATTTACAACATACAAAAACATTATATTCAATCCCAAATAAATATAAAAGTCAAATATTCACATTTAAAAAAAATATTTAAATGTCCAAACTTAGATTTTGCACAAATTATTTCTAACAATATCAAAGCCATACATGTAAATACAAATAATTTATAACAAACAAATACATTATATTCAAGCCCAAACAAATTTCAAAGTCAAATATTCACATTGTAATAAATAATGGTTTGAATATTCAAACCTAGGTTTTGCTAAAACTATTTCTAACAATATCAAAGTCATACACGTAAATACAACTATTTTACAAAAAAAAAAAACATTACATTTAAAACCAAACAAATATTAATGTAAAATATTCAGAATGTAATAAATAATGGTTTGAATTTTAAAACCTGGGTTTTGCACAAATTATATCTAATAATATCAAATCCATACATATAAATACAACTATTTTACAACAAACAAACACATTATAATCAAGCCTAAACAAAAAACAAAGTCGAATATTCACATTGTATTCAAGAATAGTTTAATTGTTCAAACCTAACAAACATATATATTCAAGAACTACAACTATATATATATATATATATATATATATATATCATACCTTTTGATTTAATGAAAATGATAGATTTTTTACCTAAGGGGGGGGGGGGGGGGGGGGAGCCAGGTTGATGAGAGAGAGGAGGTAAAGTGAAAGGTTTTGGGTGAAAAAGTGGCTTTAGTGGCCTGTGTCCTAACATAATTGTCACGGACCTTATCACAATACTTAATTGTGACAAGGTTAGTCACAAAAAAATTATCTCGCGATAAAGGACCATGATAAGGCAGGTGCATTTTTTATCATGATTTTGGACCGTGACAACACCGGTGGTGGAAAGATCTTTGATGTGATCAATTGCATGTCCTCTTTTTACAAACATATCATCAATGTAGAATTCCATAGTTTAATTGATTTGTTTCTTAAACACCTTAGTCACAAGGCATGGTATGTTGCCCCAGTATTCTTAAGGCTGAATGACATGACTTTAAACCAGTAAAGTCTAAGCATCGTGATGTAAGAGGTCTTCGCCTCATCGGGATCGAATATAAGTATCTCGTGATAATACGAGTAAGAGTCCATAAATATCGCGCATTGATGGCCCTCTATCAAATCAACGAGTTGATAGATTATAGGCAAAGTGAAACTATCCTTTGGGCAGGTTTTGTTGATATTCGTGAAATCAACACAAACTCTCAACTTTCCACTCTTCTTTCTAACTATGGATATGTTGGAGATGAAATTTAGAAATTGGAATTCTTTGATGGAGTCGGCATGAAGTATATTCTCAATTTCATTATCCATTACTTTGAATTTCTTAGGGTATGACTTCCTTGGGTTATTCTTAACTAACTAACATCAACATCCACATGCAGTCGGTGGTAAGCCGCATCCGGGTCAATTCTTAGAAGATCATATAGTTGCTCGGTGAACAAGTATGCATTCATCCTAAGGAGTTGAAAGGGATGCTTTGCCTCATCTTATGCTAATTCAAAACTAATCATGAAGGTCTTGTCTGTTGGGATGAGTCTAGAGGAAAAATTTTGAGTTCCTCCATTACTCAATCGGTGGGGGTAAGCCTAGTTTCTTTTGTCCTCAACAGAGCTCCTTTAGGTTGCTATTTGGGTTGGTAGCCCTTTAAATCATCATCGTCCAATTTAATCACATGGAACTCAATCTCAAAATTGATCGGGTCGACCTTGATTAATAATTTAATTTTTCCAGGTGGCATCTCTAGGTTACCATTGAAACTAATTAGGGTCAATATTTATGTCCAAATCTTGGATATTGTAGCCAAGATTGTATAGTATATTACCATACATGATCTCTTATGAGATTCTATAATTGACTAGTATTATCTTTATGTCATTGTTCATTACCCATGGGGTAAGGACCCAGATGTCCTTATGGAATATATTAACACCAACTATATTGTCATCGGTGAACTTAATTTCCTGATCAAGATTTTGCGTTCTCATTTGGTAATGACAGTCTTCGATATTTCAACTTGTAAAGTCTTTTGTAAAAATTAGGAATCCCGACTCTTTCCTGTAATCTTTTACTTATACATTAGGAATGATCGGTATAGCCATCTATGTATATGACCATTCTAGATGGTGAGAGATCACTATCGTCCTTATTTTATACTGCATTAAGCAATGTTAAGGATTTTGTCTTGTTAGCGATAACATATTTCGTGAGGTGACCATCATGGATGAGATTTTCTATGTATCACTTGAGCATATTACATTTCTCTATCTTATGTCTATGATCCTGATGATAAGTACACCTGAGAATAGTGTCCATATAACTTGGGTTGATGTCCATCTTAACTGACTTCTCGAAGTAAGACTTGTCTTTTATCAAAGGTAGGATCTTGTATATTAGTTCCTTAAAAAAAGTTTCCATTGGTTGATAAGCATTCTCATTGCCAGGCCTCTTTGATCTTCCCTTCAGATTCTCTACTCTAACCCCTTTCTTAGAGGAAGTTGGTTGTTTTCCCCCTTAGATCCTTTCTTTATGTATTTCTTCTTAGACTACTTATGTTCAGCCTGAGTATCAAGGTTGAGGAGATCATTTTCAACCTTGGTGCATTATTTATACTAGCCATAAAGTCATTCGTGAATGTTTTTTACTTCTTAGTGAGGGATTGATAGAAATCATCTAACATGGAAAGATCGATCTTAGAAAGAAAAAAATTCCAACTACCCATTACAATTCTTGAACTTATCAAAAAGTTCCAAATATCTTTGAGCATACCTCCTAAGATATTTCCCTTTCTTTTGTCTGAGGATGATTAAGGAGTTAAATTTCTTCACCATTTTGTTACTAGTGATGAAGTGGGTTGTAAACTTCTTGAAAAATTACCTAAAGGAAGATATCAATCTAAGGGTCAGCTTCTCAAGCCACCTGAGACCGATCTCCCCTAACGTGGAAGGAAAAATAAGGCACATAAGGTCGTCGTGTGAAATACCCAAATTAGGAGGACATCCTAGGTTCAGTTGAGTTCACACTAATTGTTGTTGTGTCAAATTTGGATATTTGGTATAATTTTTTTTTCTAAATTTTTAAAAATTGTACTTTTGGATACCCACGTCAAATCAATCTCAAACAAGACAATGTATAAGTGTATAAAGGTAAATAGGCAACTCTGGTACACACACATAAATTATTTGCACAATTTACAAATCATTCACAATTTTAGGCACATTTACATAAATAATATTTACATGAGTTATGTGTCTAAAAATACCCTAAAATAGAATTAGGTTAATGTAAGGACATAATTTTCATAGCCTTGATTTTACATTTAGTATGTCATATACCGCTACAACCGTCGAGAGAAGCTCACGATCATTAATTCAAGGTGACGGATCCGAATATCAATTTTCTTCAACAACGGACATCTACAAGATTGATTTTAGTAAGAATTGTGTTTAAGTTTCTAATTTGGTTTACGATAGTATTGGGATATTTTTGAAAATGTTTTTAATCAAAATGAGGCATTTCTCTAAGTAAAAATATTTTTTGGAAGACCTGTAGGCTAGCTTTTTAAAATATTATTTTTTCTGTCGTTGAAACGACCTCTTCTAACGACATCACATGTCGTTTGATAGGTCGCGCGAAGGATCGTTCCATTATTTCTTCAAACAACCACATACTGTTTTGCATTTTTATAGGTTGTTTCTTAGGTCATTAGTAAAGACATCCAATGTCATTAAAACAACATTGAGAAGTCATTAGACCGACCTCCGCTGCCTCAAATGTTTTGTTTTGCTTTAAATACCTATTTTAGAAGACTTTTTCATTACAACTTTTGCCAAACGAAAACTGCAAATCTGTAGAATTTTAGTCTTCACTTTTAGGGCACAAAACCTTGTTTTTTATTCACATAAAAGATCCAATAAACGTTTGTGAATTATTTGGAACCCCAAAACACTTCTTATCGAAGTTTTTCTTGTAGAGAAGGATATGTCTTCTATTGGATTGATAGTTCTCGCTGGAGCTATTTGCTGACGACTACGGTCATTGGAGATATTTTAGGGAATTCACTGCTGGTACTAGGCTACGGTCTATGTGGATTTTCTGATGGAGATTCATTGCAGATTTCATTATGTAATTGTAAGTTGCGATTTGCGTTAGATAGTGAAATAAAAGGTATTAACCGATAGGTTTTTTTTCCTAAATCTTGTTTGTTGCTTAATTTGTGATTGCATGCTTAATTTATCCATATAGATGCATGATTAGAGTTTAAATAAAATTTGGATTAAAGATTGACTCTGATTAAATAAGTTTTAATTAGAAATTTGCGAATTATATAAATAATCAACATCACGCATCTTCAAATTGGTGTCAGAGCTTTAGCTCGGGATTTTTACCTCTTCAAATCGGTATCAGATTCGGTTGCTCTAAATTATTGAGTGATTCTTTTTCCGTAAAATTTTTGTGATATCAATTTGTTTTGAAAAATCTGATTTTGAAAAATTTCGTAATTTTTCCAATGGAGAAATTATATAATTGCCTACCCGTCTTTTATGGCACGAATTATGCCTATGTAATACCCCGTACTTCTGGCTATATTTATTTTTGGGACTAATTAATTAAATGCGTCTTAATTGGAAATTAATCCGGGTAAAATACTAGCGAGATGTGAGTTGGTATTTAACTATATTGTGCATATATGATTATATATGAATTTGGAATTATGAAATTTGTCGTGAGATTTATATACGGCATTTTAGAAATTTTGTTGAGACGCGTGAGACCGCCGCGTCATGGTATGTTATTTTAATTATAAAAGTGATTTTTATTATTATTATCCGTATGGTCATTTTGAGTGCGCCAACGCGTCCGGAAGGGTCGAGATAGTCAGAAAACACTAGCCGGGGGTATAGTTTGGGTCCCGGGGTATTTTTAGGCCATACCGGCATCATAAAGGGTATTTTGGTAATTTTGTATTTTGAGGAATTAAAAGTGACGAAAATTGGGAGTTTTAATCTGATGTGGATTTAACCCACTAAGCCCATTAACCAAACCATATTAACCTAGAAGGCTACGTAGGTTATTAGAAGAGTTTTCTAAGTTTCCCAAATCAAACCCTAGCCACCTTAAGCCACCATTGGAGAAGAAGCTTGGAGAGAGGGAATTCTGCAGAAAAATCTTCATCAAACCATCATCCAAACTCAGAGACAACCAAGGCAAGTGACTTAATTCCATTTAATTTCAAAGAATGTTCTTTCCATGTTAGAAAAATTCGAATTTTGTGTTTGTTCTTGGTGAAATATGAAAACCCATGTAGTTTGGAGTTTAGAACTTGAAAATCTTGGAGAGAATTGCATGTAGAATGATAGGTAGATGATTATTCTCATGATAATTGTGATTAGAAGAAATTAAAACGGATTAAATTATGGGATTTGATGATGATATAAATCTAGGGTTCATGTTCTTGATAAAATTGGGGAAAAGTATAAAATCTTATGATTTAATGATGTTTAGGATGCATTAATGCCTTAAAAGATGTTAGTATATGACCTTAGCATGTTTTAGTATGATTAGAGGACTTAAAACACTGTTAGAACGAACTTTGGAGAAGACTTGAGGTGTTAAAAATGGTGAAAAACGAGTTTTAGGAAAATCTGGGACGAATCTGGTAGGTCGTTAGAAGCCCCTGCCCAGGTCGTTCGAACGAACTCGTTCGAACGAGCTTCTAACGAATGGACCAATCGTTCTAACGAAAGGGAGCCTCGTTCGATAACTTCGTTCGAACGAGATCTCGTTAGAAGGTACAGTTCGTTCGAACGAACTGGAATCTCGTTCGAACAGCCTCGTTCGAACGAGACTTCTAACGAGTTGACAGAGGAATCTCGTTCGAACAGTCTCGTTCGAACGAGACTTCTAACGAGTTGACAGTTTGATCCTTTTTGGACTGTTTTTATTTTTGGAGTCCCGTAAACTTGTTCGAGGATATAGATAACCTTCCTTTGATGATGTAAGGATAGATTTGGGACCTTTGGGTTATTACGGGGAGTAAATTTATATACGAGAGATTTAATTCAATGAACCGTTTGGGTTGAGACGTGAGTGTCTACTACGACGTGAGAATAGATTATGGCGCGTATGATGATAAACCGGAATAGTATAAATTGCGATAATTATAAGTTAGTACGAGAAAGCGATACGTACTACGATTAAAATACGGGATTACTAAGACGTGTGTTTACTTAGTATTGGTATATGAATTGTGTGTATGACATACCTACCATACTTGCTATCACAGGAGGTTTGCGTTCGCTTTGGGCCCTCTAATCCTTGTGTTGCCCGGATTTAGACTGGTTACCTTGATGAACATAGGTCATAGAAAGACTTATTGGGATATTAATAAGTCCGCTGATCGTAGGAGCGTAGGTATGTGCGTGACCTATGTGATGTGACTGTGTTCGCCTCCATTGTTTGTGATGTTGTTATCTGTGAACTATTCCTGAGAGATTCAGAATATGTAATCCTTATGTACGTGATGTACCGGGATGGATAGCAGAGTATGTGCGCACCACAGCTTAGTTCTCGGGGTGCTTATATTGTATATTTATGATGTGAATAATATACACTTAATTAATGGGAACCTTCATGTTAATGCTATGAATATAATTACGGTATTGTTCGAGAAATATAACGAGTTAACTGACAGTGATATATATTGTATGGTGAGCATCTGAGTTTACGTTAAACCCCTACTTAATTATGAGCGTTATAATGTTAATAGAACCGAGTAATAAGGGTAGGACCTATGGCAGTCTAGCTAGATATGATGGTACTTAGCTAGTGATTTGTGTCGTTATAGATGGGTACTTACGTTAGGAGTGCACAGTTAGACGAGAGGTGAGAATATCATGTGAGTGCACGTCCTAACATGTATTTTGCATTTAATGTTTTAAATGTTTTTAAAGCACTTGCAGGTTTTTAAAATATCTCCACATTCGGGCTCTGACCCGTTTGCTTTTCAAATCTATTTTTCTTTGTAAAACCATTTTAGGTGCCCAGACACAAGGACACCAAGCATAGGATACTCATTCAGGTGACGAGCTGTAGCTGTTTGTGGAAGCTACAGGGATTTGCTTATAGACGCTTCTATCGCTTGGATTTCAGATTCTTTATCTACCAGTTGTAGGGCATGTTGCCCATTTCTATTAGAGTTACATTTCCATTTCAGTTTTCAGACTTTGGCATGTATCGTTTTAGTATTCGGTTTACTTATTTCAGTTGTGGGATTGTATTGAGGAGTTTTCCTCCAGACTTTATTTTACGTTATGTGATGGTTATTCTTTTCACTTCAGTATGGTGAATGGTGTTATTATTCTTTATTACACTTGTTGCATGTTAATTAAACTTAAATTAAAATTTGGCACTTACTTTTTAAATACTAGGTGGTTAGTAATCATTAAAAGGTTTCGACAGTGATGCTATTAACTGGGCCAACTTGGCATTTTGAATTAATTTAATAAAGGAGTAGCTACCCGGTATTTAATTAGTCGGGGTGTCACAGGTGGTATCAGAGCATCAGGTTCTAGTGTCCTTTAGGATCTAATGGCTTATTATGTTTCCGCTAAGTTTCTTTGATATAGAGCCCTATATTTTAGGACTGTTGTACTCTTTTTGTGTATGCTTCGTTCTTCAGCTATCTTAAGTTTATAAACAGCGAACTTATAAACTTTGTTCTTATTTCAGATGCCTCCACGACGAGTTCCCAGGGATGCAACGCCAGAACCCCAGCCCGCTCCAGTTCAGGGCATGATGAACGCCGCTGAGGTTGCAGCTATAGTAGCCCAAGCGGTAAATGCCGCCATTGCCGTTGTTCAGCAGGCACCACCGCAGGCGCCGGTTGCCGCGCCAGTACAGGTTAATGCATTCCCGTCTGCTTGGGAGCGTGTACATGACGCTTTTCAGAAAGCGCATCCGCCAGAGTTTGCAGGTAGCTCAGATGTGGTAGTCTCGAGCCAATGGAGGAAGGATATGCAGAGGCACTTAAGGATGTATGAGTGCACGGATGTCCAGATGCAGGTGCTAGCTACTTTCAAGCTAGTTGGATCTGCGCTACAGTGGTGGGAGTCCATTACCACCATGGAGGAGAGGGATACTCTCACGATTCAGGAGTTCTGGGTGCGGTTCGACCGCAAGTACTTTCCGTCAGCTGTTCATACGAAAATGAGGAGGAGATTGATGAGTCTGAAGCAGGAAGGTAAGACTGTGGCCGAGTATGAGGCCGAGTTCATGAATCTGTTGAATATCGTTCCAGATGAGATACCAACAGAGAAGAAGAAGATTGAGAAGTTCACGGACGGGTTGACTTGGAGGATCCGTCAGCATCTGCTAGGGAACCTATCGTTGGCCACCTATTCTGATGTGGTTAACGCTGCATTGTTACACTGCCAGGACCACCGTTTTCATATGGCCGAGGGTAAGAGGTCGGGGGAGTCTAGCCATCAGGGCAGGACTGGAGAACATGGTGCCAGCGGGGCACAACCTGGTCAGGGGCAGAGACAGAATGAGCAGGGCTCCCAGCAGGGGGATAATAAGAGGTTCTGGTCAGGGAACTACAGACAGGGACAGGGAGGTTTCCGTCAGGGCCATCAGGGTCCAAACGGCGATCAGGGCCAACAGGGACAGAATGGGCAGCAGTTTCACCAGGGCCAGCAGGGCCAAGGGAGGAACGGTAACGGCCACCAGGGTCGGGGACAGCAGGGGCAGAGAGGAGGGAACTTCCCAGGGAAGTGCTTTGTTTGTGGCAAGACTGTCCATAAGCGACAGGATTGTCCTGATAGGGGCAGGGCCCCACAGCAGCAGCAGCAGGGTGCTCGCCAGGAGCCACAGAGGCCTATGTTTCTCGCCGCTCTTCCCGCACCGCCACAGATGGCAGCATTGCCACCCATTCCAGCAGTCCCAGTTCAGCAGGGGCAGCCACAGTATGGACGTGTCTATAACGTCCACCAGGCTGCAGTTCCACAGGCACCGCCCGCGATTGAGGGTACGTTTCCTATCCATGGCACTATGGGTCGGTTATTATTTGATACGGGTCCCCCACACTGTTTTATAGCTAGACACTTCGCGAAAGCTTTAGGATTGTTAGCTACGGCAGAGAGCACAGTGACATGTGTCGACTCACCATTGGGGAGTGGGTCACTTATTTTCTTTATATGCCGGGGAGTGGGGGTAGAGATTGGTGGTTTGGTGTTACCTGCAGACATGTTAGTATTAGATATGCATGTTCACGATGTGATTATTGGGATGGATTGTCTCGTAACTTATAGGGCCATGATTGATTGCTTCAGCGGGAGCATTGTTTTTGCCATTCCGGGGCAGGAGATATTTATAGTGGCGATGCCTCGCCCAGAGGGAGGATCGACCGCTCATCTGTATTACATTGAGGAGGATACCTCTAAGGAGGTAGTGATTCCTTTAGATTCTATCCCAATAGTTAGGGAGTATTCGGATGTGTTTCAGGAGAGACCAGGCTTACCCCCCAGTCGAGAGATAGACTTTGTTATAGATTTGCTACCGGGTACGAGACCTATAGCACGCGCACCGTACCGTATGGCTCCAGCTGAGATGAGGGAGTTACGGGATCAGATAGAGCAGCTGTTAGGCCAGGGCTTTATTCGCAGGAGTACCTCACCTTGGGGCGCTCCAGTTCTGTTTGTGAAGAAGAGGGACGGTTCACTGAGATTGTGTATGGACTACCGAGAGTTGAATAAGGTCACGATACGGAATAAGTATCCATTGCCTCGAATCGATGACTTATTCGACCAGTTGAGAGGAGCTTCTTTCTTCTCGAAGATTGATTTGAGATCTGGATACCATCAGTTGCGTATCAGGGAGGAAGATGTCTCGAAGACTGCGTTCTTGTCGAGATATGGTTCTTATGAGTTTCGGGTTATGCCTTTCGGCTTGACCAACGCTCCAGCTGTGTTTATGGACTTGATGAACAGGGTGTTCAGGGATTTCCTAGATCAGTTTGTCATTGTCTTCATTGATGACATTCTGGTTTACTCTCATACAGAGGAGGAGCACGCCGAGCATTTGAGGCAGGTTTTGCAGACACTTCGTCAGAACGAGTTGTATGCAAAATATGAGAAGTGCGGGTTTTATCTGAAGGAAGTCCAGTTTTTGGGACATATCATTTTCGACCGGGGAATATCTGTTGATCCGGGGAAAATATCAGCGGTGAGGGAGTGGGGACAACCCACGACACCGACTGAGATTCGTAGTTTCTTGGGTCTAGCAGGATACTACAGGAGGTTTATTCGGGGCTTCTCAGAGATAGCAGGCCCTTTGACACATCTGAATCGTAAGGGTGTGCCATACATCTGGAGTGATGCCTGTCAGTTGGCATTCGATGAATTGAAGGACAAATTGACCTCAGCACCTGTGTTAGCATTGCCGAGACCGGGAGTTGAGTATTTAGTTTACACCGATGCGTCTTTGCAAGGACTGGGAGGTGTATTACAGCAGGAGAGACAGGCCATAGCTTATGCTTCCCGTAAGCTTAAGACTCATGAGAAGAATTACCCCACGCACGATTTGGAGTTGGCGGTAGTGGTATTTGCCTTACGGATTTGGAGGAACTATCTTTTGGGGGAGAAGTTCCAACTGTTCACGGACCACAAGTCCCTACAGTATCTGTTCACGCAGAAGGAATTGAATATGTGGCAGCATAGGTGGCTTGAGTTTGTGAAGGACTACCAGTTCGACATCCAGTATCACCCAGGTAAGGCTAACGTGGTAGCAGACGCGTTGAGCCGTAGGCCAGCAGATGAGGTGGCAGAGGTGTGGAAGGCTAAGTGGAAGGAATTTGGACACCAGGATGCAGTGGCCCGATCTTTCATGTCGGTGATGACCGTTACCCCGCAGATTGTTACGAAGGTAGTACGGGCACAAGCCAATGACTCGTTCTGTCAGGAGCAGATAGTTCGATTACTAGCAGAGGGAGCCGAGTCCTATACCGTTAGCTCAGACGGGGGATTACGCTTGAATGGGAGATTAGTGGTTCCGAAAGGGGAGGAATTGCGACACGAGGTGATGGCAAAGTCGCACGGCTCACGGTTTGCGGTACATCCCGGAGGGGACAAAATGTACCAAGACATGAGACGCCAGTATTGGTGGAGCGGTATAAAGAAAGATATCGCTGAGTTTGTTTCGAAATGCGCCACTTGTCAGCTTGTAAAAGTAGATCATCAGAGATCGGCAGGATTGCTACAGCCGTTGGAGGTCCCGGTGTGGATGTGGGAGAGCATATCCATGGACTTCATCACGGGGTTGCCTACGTCGCAGAGAGGTCACGACTCCGTTTGGGTAATTGTGGACAGGTTGTCCAAGGTCGCTCACTTTTTACCCGTAAGGACTGACTACACTACGGGACAGTATGCCCAGCTCTTCATTTCAGAGATTGTGAGACTTCACGGTATGCCCCTAAATATCGTGTCTGACAGAGACAAGATATTTGTTTCGAGGTTTTGGAAGAGTTTCCTGGAGGCCATGGGCACGGAATTGCAGTTGAGTACGGCTTATCATCCGCAGACTGATGGGCAGACTGAGCGCACAAATCAGATGTTGGAGGACATGCTACGCATGTGCATTATTGACTTTGGGGGTGGATGGGAGCAGTACCTTCCACTGGTGGAGTTTGCTTACAACAACTCCTATCAGTTCACTATTGGCATGGCTCCGTTTGAGGCATTGTACGGTAGGCCTTGTCGTTCCCCAGCATGTTGGTTAGAAGTGGGGGACAACAAACTGCTTGGGCCGGAAGTGATTCAGGATACTTCGGCAAGGATTGAGTTGATTCGGAGTCGCATTCGGGTAGCTCAAGACAGGCAGAAGAGTTATGCTGATGCGAAGAGATTTTTCAGAGAGTTCCAAGTGGGGGACCAGGTTTTGCTCAGAGTATCTCCTATGAAGTGGATTATGCATTTCGGGAAGAAAGGGAAGTTGGCACCAAGGTATGTGGGGCCGTTTCTTATTATTGAGCGGATCGGACCGGTTGCGTATAGACTTGGACTACCGGAGCATTGGCATCGGATTCACGAGGTGTTCCATATTTCCTCGCTGAGGAAATACCTTAGAGATAATTTGGTTCATTCTCACATTGATATGGAGGACATCGATCTCCAGCCGGATAGCTCCTACGAGGAGGGGCCGATTGCTATTTTGGACCGAAGTGAGAGGAAACTGCGGTCAAAGATAGTTCCGTTAGTGCGTGTTCAGTGGCGACATCACAATGTCGAGGAGTCCACATGGGAGCGCGAGGATGAGATGCGCGAACGCTATCCAGAGTTATTTTTAGCAGGTACTTTCTAGTTTCGAATTTCGGGACGAAATTCAGTTATTAGGGGGGAAGTATGTAATACCCCGTACTTTTGGCTATATTTATTTTTGGGATTAATTAATTAAATGCGTATTAATTGGAAATTAATCCGGGTAAAATACTAGAGAAATGTGAGTTGGTATTTAACTATATTTTGCATATATGATTATATATGAATTTGGAATTATGAAATTTGTCGTGAGATTTATATACGGCATTTTAGAAATTTTGTTGAGACGCGTGAGACCGCCGCGTCATGGTATATTATTTTAATTATAAAAGTTATTTTTATTTCTATTATCCGTATGGTCGTTTTGAGTGCGCCAACGCGTCCGGAAGGGTCGAGATAGTCAGAAAACACTAGCCGGGGGTATAGTTTGGGTCCCGGGGTATTTTTAGGCCATACCGGCATCATAAAGGGTATTTTGGTAATTTTGTATTTTGAGGAATTAAAAGTGACGAAAATTGGGAGTTTTAATCTGATGTGGATTTAACCCACTAAGCCCATTAACCAAACCATATTAACCTAGAAGGCTACGTAGGTTATTAGAAGAGTTTTCTAAGTTTCCCAAATCAAACCCTAGCCACCTTAAGCCACCATTGGAGAAGAAGCTTGGAGAGAGGGAATTCTGCAGAAAAATCTTCATCAAACCATCATCCAAACTCAGAGACAACCAAGGCAAGTGACTTAATTCCATTTAATTTCAACGAATGTTCTTTCCATGTTAGAAAAATTCGAATTTTGTGTTTGTTCTTGGTGAAATATGAAAACCCATGTAGTTTGGAGTTTAGAACTTGAAAATCTTGGAGAGAATTGCATGTAGAATGATAGGTAGATGATTATTCTCATGATAATTGTGATTAGAAGAAATTAAAACGGATTAAATTATGGGATTTGATGATGATATAAATCTAGGGTTCATGTTCTTGATAAAATTGGGGAAAAGTATAAAATCTTATGATTTAATGATGTTTAGGATGCATTAATGCCTTAAAAGATGTTAGTATATGACCTTAGCATGTTTTAGTATGATTAGAGGACTTAAAACACTGTTAGAACGAACTTTGGAGAAGACTTGAGGTGTTAAAAATGGTGAAAAACGAGTTTTAGGAAAATCTGGGACGAATCTGGTAGGTCGTTAGAAGCCCCTGCCCAGGTCGTTCGAACGAACTCGTTCGAACGAGCTTCTAACGAATGGACCAGTCGTTCTAACGAAAGGGAGCCTCGTTCGATAACTTCGTTCGAACGAGATCTCGTTAGAAGGTACAGTTCGTTCGAACGAACTGGAATCTCGTTCGAACAGCCTCGTTCGAACGAGACTTCTAACGAGTTGACAGAGGAATCTCGTTCGAACAGTCTCGTTCGAACGAGACTTCTAACGAGTTGACAGTTTGATCCTTTTTGGACTGTTTTTATTTTTGGAGTCCCGTAAACTTGTTCGAGGATATAGATAACCTTCCTTTGATGATGTAAGGATAGATTTGGGACCTTTGGGTTATTACGGGGAGTAAATTTATATACGAGAGATTTAATTCAATGAACCGTTTGGGTTGAGACGTGAGTGTCTACTACGACGTGAGAATAGATTATGGCGCGTATGATGATAAACCGGAATAGTATAAATTGCGATAATTATAAGTTAGTACGAGAAAGCGATACGTACTACGATTAAAATACGGGATTACTAAGACGTGTGTTTACTTAGTATTGGTATATGAATTGTGTGTATGACATACCTACCATACTTGCTATCACAGGAGGTTTGCGTTCGCTTTGGGCCCTCTAATCCTTGTGTTGCCCGGATTTAGACTGGTTACCTTGATGAACATAGGTCATAGAAAGACTTATTGGGATATTAATAAGTCCGCTGATCGTAGGAGCGTAGGTATGTGCGTGACCTATGTGATGTGACTGTGTTCGCCTCCATTGTTTGTGATGTTGTTATCTGTGAACTATTCCTGAGAGATTCAGAATATGTAATCCTTATGTACGTGATGTACCGGGATGGATAGCAGAGTATGTGCGCACCACAGCTTAGTTCTCGGGGTGCTTATATTGTATATTTATGATGTGAATAATATACACTTAATTAATGGGAACCTTCATGTTAATGCTATGAATATAATTACGGTATTGTTCGAGAAATACAACGAGTTAACTGATAGTGATATATATTGTATGGTGAGCATCTGAGTTTACGTTAAACCCCTACTTAATTACAAGCGTTATAATGTTAATAGAACCGAGTAATAAGGGTAGGACCTATGGCAGTCTAGCTAGATATGATGGTACTTAGCTAGTGATTTATGTCGTTATAGATGGGTACTTACGTTAGGAGTGCACAGTTAGACGAGAGGTGAGAATATCATGTGAGTGCACGTCCTAACATGTATTTTGCATTTAATGTTTTAAATGTTTTTAAAGCACTTGCAGGTTTTTAAAATATCTCCACATTCGGGCTCTGACCCGTTTTCTTTTCAAATCTATTTTTCTTTGTAAAACCATTTTAGGTGCCCAGCCACAAGGACACCAAGCATAGGATACTCATTCAGGTGACGAGTTGTAGCTGTTTGTGGAAGCTACAGGGATTTGCTTATAGACGCTTCTATCGCTTGGATTTCAGATTCTTTATCTACCAGTTGTAGGGCATGTTGCCCATTTCTATTAGAGTTACATTTCCATTTCAGTTTTCAGACTTTGGCATGTATCGTTTTAGTATTCGGTTTACTTATTCCAGTTGTGGGATTGTATTGAGGAGTTTTTCCTCCAGACTTTATTTTACGTTATGTGATGGTTATTCTTTTCACTTCAGTATGGTGAATGGTGTTATTATTCTTTATTACACTTGTTGCATGTTAATCAGACTTAAATTAAAATTTGGCACTTACTTTTTAAATACTAGGTGGTTAGTAATCATTAAAAGGTTTTCGACAGTGATGCTATTAACTGGGCCAACTTGGCATTTTGAATTAATTTAATAAAGGAGTAGCTACCCGGTATTTAATTAGTCGGGGTGTCACAGCCTATTGGAAAGCCCACATGAAATCTACTTTAAAGGTTATTGATAAACGTGTCTAGATTGTTTATGAAATAGGGTGGACTCCTCCCACTATCACCGTTGAAAATGTCACCAATCCCAAACCTGTGTCTGACTAGACTAAGGATGATTTTAAATAGAGTATCTCTAACACCCATGGCCTTAACGCTATTTCTGGAGTCATCACCCTCGATGAATTTCACCGAATTATGGCGTGCACCATGTCTAAAGAGACATGGGATATCCTCTAATTGACACATGAGGATACCAACGTGGTTAAGGCATCGAAATTATAAAATTTGACCACCCAGTTTGAGACTATTACCATGTCAGAGTCCGAGTGTTTTGACAAGTTTTATGCTAGATTGTCGGACATAGTCAATACGAGTTTTAATTTGGGTGAGAAAAATTAGGAGACAGGGTCACTGTTTTAAATTATTTTGGGGATATTACATACACATAGGTTAGAAGAACTCGTAAGAGACCTTCAAACTTATGAGATCGACATGTTTCCCAAAACTGTTAAGCCTAAGGATAGAGGGATTGCACTTAGGGAACCATCTACAAAAGTTGAGGAAGTGTCTAAAAAAAGAAAAAAGAGAGAGTTTTTGAGTCCGAGTCAGAGAGAGAGTTTGTTTTTGATGACATGGCCTTGTTTGCTAAAAAAATTTAAAATTTTCTCAAATTTTCAAAGAAAATTCTTCCAAAAAAAATATGTTTGATAAAAATATGGATAAATAAGAGGTCAAAGAGAGCGGTGAGAAAGAAGAAGATGCGAGATGTTTTGAGTGCGAGGGAAAAGGGTACAAAGTGTTTGCATGTCCTACTATGCTAAAGAGAAAGGGAGAGAAAATTGTTATGCCAGCCAATCTTAGCGATAGTGATAATGAGGTAAATGATTTCGGGGATGAATCATCACATGGTATGTGTGTTGACTTTACGGATAGTCATGTGAGTACATCTAGTTTGTCCCAAGACGATGAGAACACTTGTATACATGAGAGCCCCGATGATGATTTGATTGTTTCTAATGAGCGTGAGAATGAGATTGAAAGTAAGGGTGAAAGCAATATCCAAAAACCTTTTAGAGATTTAAACGTCGAGACCTTAAAGACGAAGATGTTAAATAAGGATTCAGGTCTTAAGGTGTTTTGTTTGGAGAGAGAGGTAGAAGTTTTGAGGGGATGTGAGGCATCGGCGAGTCAACTCGAGAAGATGAAGGTTTCTTTAAGTGAGCAGTTGATCATTTTAGGCCGAAAAAAGAGTGAACTTGAATCGCGTGTGTTCCAACTCGAGAGAGATCTCGAACGTGCCCGAGAGGTCAAGGTTACTATAGAGGATACATCTAAGAAGGTTGGAAATATGCTCCTCGGTCCCGCTTTGGGTAATGTTGAGAGATTACGAATAGGTTATAACGGTGTGTCTACTTCCCATGCTGCACCCGAGCCTGTTCTCAAGTTTGGATAGATCCATATGGCTCTCGACCAAACCCACCTAAGCGTTCGTTTCTTTGTAGTAGAGAGCATACTAATAATTTTGAGAGAGGTGTTCCTAGACCGGTTTTTACCTGTTCCTACTACAAGAAAAAAGGACACCTTAGGTAGTTTTTCTTTAAGTTGGTTTATGTGTCTCATAGGTTTCCACCTCGTTATGCTACTATACGTGTTCCCATATGCACACTCACACATGATACTTCACTTTCTCTTACACATCACATGAAAGATTTTGATCATTTTAGAGAGCAAGTTGATTATTTAGTCAAGACTTCACAAGATTTGATGAATGTTTTCATAGAATGTCACCGCCTTTGAAAAACACCTCCATACCTAATGGTTGAGGTTTAGACTTTTTTGCTAGCATATGACGATTTTCATGATTATATTTTATGCCTATTGCTACTGTGTATCACTTTTGTATTTATTTTTTCATTTTGATATATTTTTTGAAAACCCAAAAAGATTTTTATTTTTAAAAATTTTTGGAAAAATACAAAAAGATTTTTTTGAGAAAAAATTGAAAAAGCCAAAAAGATTTTATTTTGAATTTTTTTTGGAAAAAGACAAAAAAAAAATTGTCGTTCATTTTATACCGCTTATGGATGGACATTTAGGATGACGCAGTCACAACATTATTCCATATTCATGTGACTATTTGACAGTGTTTAGAGATGCTACATCATTTCATCCATGTGCTTTATAATGTTTCGAGTCATTAAAATGAGATTTGAAATTACTTTCTACATGTTTGACTCATGATTTCCTTTAATGCACACTTGCATGGATTTATTTTATTAATGTGCTTGTTTATCACATGTTGGTCAAAGTGTTTTTAAAATGAACCAAATGCGATAAAACTTGACGATAAAAGTACTACATGCATGTAAGAACCGTTAACCGTGAGGAATTTATTTAATATGAAAAAATAATGAGCGAATACGGGAAAATGCTACAAAAGGAGAAAATAACCTTTGCATAAATCCATTGTTTGAAAAGATCCAAAAAAGTGTCGCATTATAAAAAGTAGCCAATGTCAAAATAGTTTAGTTTGATATTATCATTCAAAAGAAAAGGACTGAATAGGAAAATACGATCATTATTATATATGAGGGAGATTGGCTGGAAAAATATCAACAGGTTTGCACGTCTTGAAAAAGCATTGCATAGTTTTAGACGTCATTGGTGTGAAAGTCATTTATGACGTTGATGTGTTGATTAGATTGAGTCAATATCATCTGCATTCAATTTTTTTACACCTAAGGAGGATTTTGAGTTCATTCGTTAGGAGTATCCATATTCACCATGTACATTTGTTATGAATGTTTGAGTTGATTTTTCTATCGAATATGTTCACACCCATTCATTCCATTCCCATGATTTTATTATCTTAGTGTAAATTCATGGCATGTGTTGTTTTTGTAAATTATCTTTTCTTGAAAAAATTTGAAAAATTAAAAAGAAATTGTGAAATCCTTTTGAGTATATCCTTGCATAAGCGTAATTGTCATATTTTTGCTATGCTGGTTGTGAAACTCGGTATTTATTTTGTATATTCTTTTTCTTGTCTATTTCGGATAAATAAAAAAGGGGAGAACAAATAATGAATTATGGGGGAAGAGTTTTAATTATAGGGGAGATTTGAGATTTACTTTGATTTGATTTGATAATTTATTTATGCTTATCTCACTTCAAACTCGATACGTCATGAAGGTATTTGTTTTGTTTATTGTGTATAGGACTTTGATGATCATTTGGAAAGCACGCGAAAAGAAGCATAAGGAAAGCAAAGAGATTTGAAATAAAGAGATTTAAAGTTGAAGATTTTTTACTTGCATTTTTAATGTCTTTCTACGTTTTGGTTCATGGGAGGGTATTAGATTTGTATTGGTGTTTCATTGCTAATTTAGATTGTTTTTGTTTTGTACCAGCATAGACATAAGAGAAGATTTGCGAGGACATAATTTCCATAGTCCTGATTTTATATTTAGTATGTCGTATACCGCTACCGCCGTTGAGAGAAGTTCACAATCATTTATTTAACATGACAGATCATTTATTTTGGCGTCGGCCGTCACAAAAACTAAGTCGGGCCTGAGTCAATAAAATACCATTCTTAGCATGAGACAGATATGAGACATAAATAAATCAATCCTCAAGATAAATAATTGAATCAAACTTAATTGATAACAACAACTGAACGATAAAAGATCCACCACATGCTAAACTCCAAATAATAAGCTAATCTCCAATAATATAAAACTGAATAAAATCCATACAACTTTGGAACCGAATAGCCTAATCAAAACCATAAACTATGCCTCAAAGTACATAAGACGGAATGAAAAACTAAACTAAATTAATACGCATAAGGTAGAGCAACTCTAACTGCACCTCCAAGAAAATTTCCAAATAGTTCTAAGCAGCTTCTCCAAAACTTATCCTGAAAAGTTAGTCAATGTACGAGGTTAGAGCCTCGAGCATGAATACACACTACTCCCCTCAAATAGGATCCTTGAATCCAAACAGTATCATTATACGCAATAAATATCACAATAGAATATTTTAAATTAAAGGGAATAATTAAACGCGATAAATATAAATCACTAACTATCCGCAGGAATCCCCATTTAAAAAGGCACACCAATATGATTTTAAATTCTCAAGTCCCACGATGTTGATTTAACTTAAATTAACCAACTTCTCTTATTGTTCTCATTTTTTACTATGGCAGTCCTCCCGTCCCGGGTGGTAATCCACCAAAGTGTCACACTTCCCCTTGCCAATCGTCCTCTGACCCGTTTAAACTATCGGTCTCGACACATAACAAGGTTCCACACACGACACGACATAAATCGTCCTCTGACCCATTTAAACTATCGACCCCGACACATTATGTTGTCACAAATTTTAATACCCATTTTTATCTTAGGCATTAATTCTCAATTTCTCAATTTCACAATTTATAAATTACCCCGCCCTTTTAATAGATGTGAGATCCTAAAAAATACCCCTTAGTCCCATACCTAAGGGTACCCAAGTTATCAATACGTCATACCCCTATGTATAGGATGAATTTCTAACATAAACCTCAACCTAGCCTCATGCCTAGGCTAGCGTAACGACGATAAAGCGACAAAAAGCATCCCACTCCTGACATAATAAAGTCGTAATAATCTACCCTCACTAGTCCCATACCTAGAAGGCGTAGATCATAAAAAGGCCTATCCACTAGTCTCATACCTAGAAGGCATCCTAAAATAAAGGGAGAGTATAAATACCCAATAACCCGTCATTACAATGGCAAATTAATAAAACCAACAAGTCACACAAATATGTATAATAAATCAACGTACCAAATAACGCATGATAGTCAAATTCAATTTAATCTTAATTTAATTATCTCATCATCATAAACACCCAAATTAATCTCATATAATTATTTTAAATTAAATACACCTAGGTTTCATCATTAATACAACAATATTCCACTTTCATTACCTTAACGCAAATTACGTGAGTTATACGCCCCTAAATTCATTTATTTCAAAACTAGGATTTTTCTACATGCAACCTACACCAATAAAACTCAAAATTCACTCATGAATCCTATGCATCCAAGGGTTATGAATATTATTCATATTAAGAGATTTCATAAAAACAACCCCAAGTTTTATGTGTCCACTTTCTCTAATTAGATTGCTAATTGGTTTTTTAAAAAATGTGAGATTAAAGTTCAGGCAACACTTAAAACGCATAATACTAAGGGAAATGAATAGAGTATTCATGCATGTGATTAGTTGGACAAAAATCTGGGCAGAAGGTTGAACTCCTCTTGAGAAAACACCAATTAAGCCTTCTAATCAAAGGTTAAAATCTTGAATAAGTTTGGGGCTATGGTTTGTAGATGAAAGGGAGTAATTTTGGAGAGGTCTTCTGGTTGAAAAGTTTGAGAAAAGGTTAATTGAAAAGCCCATCCACGAATTAGTTGTGATATATAAAGGATTAACAGTTTGATTAAGAAAAGAGTTCTAATCAGATACAAACACTCGAAAAATCACTACGGACGATCGAACCGTCAGAATGGCTTGTAATTTTTGTATGTTGTAGCGAACGATGAGACAGGACAGCTGTGAATAATTCAGCTCGATCGGACGGTCGAATTTCTAAAAATATTATTTTTATCCTCCTTAGCAAGGATCCTCCTCCGATTTTTTATACAAAAAGTTATAATTTCCAAATTTTAATCCCGATTTAAATTCCACTTAAAACCTTATTTTTATATAACAAAACAAACGTATTTAATACAAATAATTAAATCTAAAATTTTATTTTTCTCAAATTTTTCCAAATTAGTTTAAAAATACATATTTAAAAAAATTGGGGTTGTTACATACTTCCCCACTAGCAAAGGATTTCATCCTCGAAAGTAGACGAAGCATACAAATCGCGTAAATCTTGCAAAAGAAAATATTGCTCACATATGCCTACCCGTAGGATGCCATAACTGGGCGCCCATACACCCAATTCTACGCGAACCTCCCCCACAAGCAACAAAATAATATATATTGCTTATATACATACGCATAACTATGAAAATAACGGCGTACCACACGCTCCCACAAATCTCCACTCGATCCTATATCCGAAAGTCATCAAAATGCTAACATCCTCAAATTAAATCTTAACATCAAAAATCTCAACATACGATACCTAATATCTGCACTAAAATCTCTAAAATAATTATCGTCTTCAAAATCGATTTTAAGGATCCTCACATTAAGCTTACTAATTCTAAACTCAATACCTACGACATCCTTAGCAGAAAGCTTCACATCGCCAAGAAACACATCTAGCACGTATGCTAGACCCTCTACCTTAAGAAGTGCGAAACAACAAAGGGAATCAAAGATCGGCAATGTGGAAGCTAAACGGACTTATAACCTACAAGACCTAAGACCATGCTCTGATACCATTTGTCACACCCGGCCCAATTCTAGCGTTGGTCGCCACCAAAACTAAGCCAGGCGTGAGTTAATAAAATACCATTCTTAGCATGAGACAGATATGAGATATAAATAAATCAACCCTCAAGATAAATAATTGAATCAAACTCAATTGATAACAACAACTGAATGATAAAAGATCCATCACATGCTAAACTCCAAATAATAAACTAATCTCCAATAATATAAAACTGAATAAAATCCATACAACTTTATCAAAACAATAAATTGTGCCTCAAAGTACATATGAAGGAATGGAAAACTAAACTAAATCAATACGCATAAGGTAAAGCAACTCCAACTGCACCTCCAAGAAAATCTCCAAATAGTTCTAAGCAGCTTCTCCAAAATTTATCCTAAAAAGTTAGTCAATGCACGAGGTCAGATCCCCGAGCATGAATACACACTACTCCCCTCAAATAGGATCGTTGAATCCAGACAGTAGCATTATACGCAATAAATATCACAATAGAATATTTTAAATTAAAGTGAATAATTAAACACAATAAATATAAATCACTAACTACCTGCAAGCATCCCCATTTAAAAAGGCACACCAATATGATTTTAAATTCCCAAGTCCCACGATATTAATTTAATTTAAATTAACCAACTTCTCTTATTGTTCTCACTTTTTATTATGGCGGTCCTCTCGCCCTGGGTGGTAATCCACCAAAGTGCCACACTTCCCCTTGTCAATCGTCCTCTGACCCGTTTAAACAGACGGGGCCCCGACACACGATAAGGGTCCACACACGATATGACATAAATCATCCTCTGACCCGTTTAAACTATCGGCCCCGACACATTATGTCGCCACAAATTTTAATATCCGTTTTTATCTTAGGCAATAATTCTCAATTTCTCAATTTCACAATTTATAAATTACACCACAATCGATGTGAGATCCTAAAAAATTGTAAGGACACAAATTTCCAATTGAGTCCATATATAGTTTTGGCTCAATTCCGGACAAAAACATTTATTCATAGGATAGTATGTAATTGTAATACTCTCAAGCCTATGAAGTGTTTGTTGAAGACGTAGCGGCAAAGAGTATAAAGCTTCATCAAGATGCCGGTCTGCGTGCCTTGTTTCTACGTCATCAACTATGGTTCCATGATCCCAAGGTATGAATGCAATTATATATATATAGGAGCTTGGAACTTGTTTATTGGGTGTTAGGTTTTATACAAACTGTGTTTTAATTTTCAGAAAGAATTATATAAAACTTTAAAATAAGTTTATAAAGTTTTCTGGGCTAAAATCGAATTTTCCAAAATTCTGGAAGTTCGTTCGATAGGTCGTTCGAACGAGTTTTTCATTCGAACCATATGTCGTTCGAACGAGTTTGCCAACGAGGTTCCAGTATAAGCCTATGAAATGTCGTTCGATATGTCGTTCGAACGAACCTTATGTTCGAACGAGATATCCAACGAGATTCTAACGAGTTCAATCTGGAACGTCGTTAGAAGTCTCGTTCGAACGAGAATTTCGTTCGAACGAAATGCCGTTCGAACGAGATGCCAGGCGGGAACAGTTTTTGGAAATTTTTTGGCAGTTTTTCACCCACTTCCCCACTTAGTTTTTAACCAACTTTTTCAGACTTTAATATGTGCGGGAAGAACATTTTCCACCTTAACATTTCCATAACTTTTCCAAACTTTTCCATTCCATTCCATCTCTTAGAGAGAGTTTGAGAGCTAAAATTGTTTAAGGAAAATGTTCAAGTTTTCAGTACTATTTTTCAAGAGAAAATATTTTATCACTCTAGTTTTACACCCATATTGTTTATCCAAGTTCACATATATACATATCAATTGCTTGGAGTTTGGCACTGGTTCATCTCTTCCGTTTTAAAGAGAAGTTTTGGTTTGCTTCTACATCCATCAAAGAAGAAGACGTTTTGTTGCGATTCTACCCACTTGGAGAAAGGCTCCTTGCTCGGGTGACGGTGACCATATAAAGTCCTATCGGTGGATTCCGAGACCGCGGTGGTATTCCAAGGTTATCCGCTAGGAAGAGGTGTCTACAAGAAGAAGCGTCGAGGCTTGAGAGGGATCGAGTCGTGCGTTGTAAGTCTATCTGTCTTGTACTTGTAATTCCGTATCTAGTGGATTTGTGGCTAGGGCCGTCCGAGGTTGTTTCCCGTCTTGGGTTTTTCCTCGTACATCGCGGCGTAGTGTGATTGATTTATTTTATCTTGCAAAATAACGTAGAACGCATGTTTAGAATAATTCAAGATAAAATTTGGTTTAAATCATCACACTCATTTAATTTGGTGCTAAACTAAATATTGGGTAAAGTTTATTTAATTCAAGTCATTTGCTAAAATTTGGTTTCGCCTAATTTGCTAATATTGATAAATATGACTTAGGCAAATTCTAGGACTTGGATTAATTAATTGGTTTAAGTGAATATATTAATTGATTAATTTTACTTCACTTGGTGTAATTTTAATTTGTTTAAGAAATTAAAATTTGTTGTTTTAAAGTTGAACCATCACACCGCTTCCGCATCGAGTTTACACAAAAAGGAAATAATAAATTAGTATTGGGGGCCTCGCGCACCAACAAGTGGTATCAGAGCCGGAGCGCTAAGTTATCGCGTTAAAGATCCATTTTTCGGCTTTTTGTATTTCCTTACCTTTTTAGGTGGTTCAATTTTTTATCACTCTCATATTTTTTTTTCTCTCAATGGGACGTCTTAATGAAAATTTGTCCAGTTTTAATGAAAATAAAATTTTTGATTTTCGAGAGGAATTAAATGGGCTTAACAAATGTAACGAAAATTTAAAGGAATTAAATTTGAGATTTGTAAAAAGAATTAAATTTCTTGAAAATGAAAATTCTTGTTGTAAAGCTCACATTGAGTCTTTGCAAATCTCCTTATCTCAAAAAGATATTTTTTGTGAAAAGCTCATGGACTTACATTCAAATTTTGATATTTTAGAAAAGTCCAAGAAAGAGAGTGAAAATCGTGAAAAGACTCTTAGGGACAAGTTTGCTCATATTGAGGGAGAGCGTGTTAACCTTCTAGGAATTATTGAAAATTTAAAGAAGGAGTCCCATAATTTTGAGGAGTCTAATTTATTACTTGAGTCCGAAATTTTAAAAATGAAAAATGATTTTCAAGACTCTAGTAGTAGTTCTAATGGTTCTAGCACATCATGCTCAAATTCTTCCATTGCTAAAGCTAAAACCATTGTTTGTTTTAGAGGGTCAACTTTGTCCAAGGTCTTTAAAAAGGGTCACACCTTAGGTAACATTCCTCGTGTTTACACATGCTTGCATTGTGGTAGGAAAGGTCACCTTAGGTCATTTTGTTTTGATCTTAAAATAAGTCCAAGGAAATCTTTATATAGCATTTCATTATTTCCTAATCCCCGTCATGTTAAATATAAATCTATATGGGTTAGGAAATCATTATTAAATGCGCTAGATACAAGATTTGTTGATTCTCATTTACTATCACATGAAACCTCCCTTGCTATATTTAAAGGTTGAATGTGTTAGTGTTTTATGCATACTCTAGCTTTTTGTGCTTCATATTATATATCATTGCTAGATGTATGCATGCTTAGTCATTTTCTAGTCATTGCCTCATTTCATATCATATGCTAGAAATTATGACTTGTTTATCTTTTTGTATTATATTTCTTTTGTTTGAATTAACTGAATAATATAAAAAGATTTTTGTTTATCATTTGTGTTTTATCTATTTCATTTGAGATTAATGAAAAATACAAATGATTTTTGTTTTTCCTTTTGAGTAAATATTTATTTTTGATTAAAAATGTTAAAAACTCAAAAAGATTTTTTTTGTGGTCTTTAGTTTGACACACTTTATGTGGCATAAACTTGTGTTTGAATTCCATCTTTTACGCTCTCACGTGGCTAGAACTTTTGGTTTAGATTAATCAATCCTTATTATGTTCTTTACCATAGTTTTGTGGAGTAGTTGGATTTTGTGTTGTTTAAATGGATTCTATTTTTATATGCCTCTATTCACACATGCACGAGCTCTTTTGAAATTTTAACTTCATATGTATATTGGAGCTATGTGAGGTGTTCTCCTACCAATCTTGTCATCTACATACTTGTGACTTAGGAGGACTAGTGCATGTCAAAATCCGTTGCACGTGAGAGTTGTGTGAAAAATGAAAACATGATAAATAAAAATGTGCACGGGGAAGGGCTCCGAAAGGACTTAGTGATCCTTTGCGATTGTAAGCCACCGTTTGGAATGGACCTAAAAGAAATACGTGGTCCAAAGGCCCAAAAACTGAAAATATGGCATCAAAACGAAAATAATTTGCCAAGGCCTATGTTTGATTGATATATTCATTCAAATTTAATATAAATGCATATTGGGGGAGATTGGATGGTATATCAACGGTTTGCACAATGTTCGGTTATCCTAGTTGCGGATTTCATGTCATGACTCTATTGGTTTGTAGAATCATCAATATGCTAGGCTTGTATGCATTGTGTTTGTTTGTTCAATGAGTTCAATTTATATTGTCACATGAGGTTATATTCAAATGTGATGAAGTTTGCAATCAATTGAGAACTCCGTGAACATGTTTTAAGTGCTTGGGTCTAAATTTAATTGTTACTAGTCCACACCCCAACACTTCCGTTTCCATATGACATATTTTTTCCATATGAGTGTGCAAACTTATTGTATTTTGTGTCATGTGTGTGTTTATATCTATATATATGATATTTGTTTGTCTTTGCCTTGCTTTCTAGTCCATCCAAGCTTAAACTTCATTATTGGTATCTATCTTGGATTAGTTATGCTTTTGTTGCTCATGTGCTTTAATGTCTTAACACTTTAAGCTTCAACGTGTTTATTAGTTCTTTATCCTTTGCCTATTCCTGAACAAAAAGGGGGAGAATGATAGGGGGAGAAATGGTATATAATCCTATTGTAATCGTACCTTAATTTAGGAGATTTAACTTAGGGGGAGTCGCGACCTTCTTATGTAGATTATTTTGATAAAGGGGAGAATTAATTGTGGGGGAGTATTTATTTTAATTGCATTTAATACTTTGATATTCCCTATGCGTTTGATAGTTTGCTTAAGTGTGCAGGAATTCTTCTAAAGCGGCATCTTTCAATGGCAAAGCGTTTGATCCTTGGGTTGAGTCAAGTTTGGGTGGGTTATGTTTTGAGTCTAGTGAGCTTGACGGCCCTTTAGGATTTTTGTTTGGTTTTTGTTCCGGAATAGCCAAAGGGGGAGATTTGTAAGGACACAAATTTCCAATTGAGTCCATATATATTTTTGTCTCAATTCCGGACAAAAACATTTATTCATAGGATAGTATGTAATTGTAATACTCTCAAGCCTATGAAGTGTTTGTTGAACACGTAGCGGCAAAGAGTATAAAGCTTCATCAATATGCCGGTTTACGTGCCTCGTTTCTACGTCATCAACTATGGTTCCATGCTCCTAAGGTATGAATGCAATTATATATATATAGGAGCTTGGAACTTGTTTATTGGGTGTTAGGTTTTATACAAACTGTGTTTTAATTTTCAGAAAGAATTATATAAAACTTTAAAATAAGTTTATAAAGTTTTCTGGGCTAAGATCGAATTTTCCAAAATTCTGGAAGTTCGTTCGATAGGTCGTTTGAACGAGTTTTTTGTTCGAACCATATGTTGTTCGAACGAGTTTGCCAACGAGGTTCTAGTATAGGCCTATGAAATGTCGTTCGATATGTCGTTCGAACGAACCTTATGTTCGAACGAGATATCCAACGAGATTCTAACGAGTTCAATCTGGAACGTCGTTAGAAGTCTCGTTCGAATGAGAATTTCGTTCGAACAAAATGTCGTTCGAACGAGATGCCAGGCGGGAAAAGTTTTTGACAGTTTTTTGGGAGTTTTTCACCCACTTCCCCACTTAGTTTTTAACCAACTTTTTCAGACTTTAATATGTGCGGGAAGAACATTTTCCACCTTAACATTTCCATAACTTTTCCAAACTCTTCCATTCCATTCCATCTCTTAGAGAGAGTTTGAGAACTAAAATTGTTTAAGGAAAATGTTCAAGCTTTGAGTACTATTTTTCAAGAGAAAATATTTTATCACCCTAGTTTTACACCCATATTATTTATCCAAGTTCACATATATATATATATCAATTGCTTGGAGTTTGGCACCGGTTCATCTCTTCCGTTTCAAAGAGAAGTTTTGGTTTGCTTCTACATCCATCAAATAAGAAGACGTTTTGTTGCGATTCTACCCACTTGGAGAAAGGCTCCTTGCTCGGGTGACGGTGACCATATAAAGTCCTATCGGTGGATTCCGAGACCGCGGTGGTGTTCCAAGGTTATCCGCTAGGAAGAGGTGTCTACAAGAAGAAGCGTCGAGGCTTGAGAGGGATCGAGTCGTGCGTTGTAAGTCTATCTGTCTTGTACTTGTAATTCCGTATCTAGTGGATTTGTGGCTAGGGCCGTCCGAGGTTGTTTCCCGTCTTGGGTTTTTCCTCGTACATCGCGGCGTAGTGTGATTGATTTATTTTATCTTGCAAAATAACGTAGAACGCATGTTTAGAATAATTCAAGATAAAATTTGGTTTAAATCATCACACTCATTTAATTTGGTGCTAAACTAAATATTGGGTAAAGTTTATTTAATTCAAGTCATTTGCTAAAATTTGGTTTCACCTAATTTGCTAATATTGATAAATATGAATTAGGCAAATTCTAGGACTTGGATTAATTAATTGGTTTAAGTGAATATATTAATTGATTAATTTTACTTCACTTGGTGTAATTTTAATTTGTTTAAGAAATTAAAATTTGTTGTTTTAAAGTTGAACCATCACACCGCTTCCGCATCGAGTTTACACAAAAAGGAAATAATAAATTAGTATTGGGGGCCTCGCGCACCAACATGTGGTATCAGAGCCGGAGCGCTAAGTTATCGCGTTAAAGATCCATTTTTCGGCTTTTTGTATTTCCTTACCTTTTTAGGTGGTTCAATTTTTTATCACTCTCATATTTTTTTCCTCTCAATGGGACGTCTTAATGAAAATTTGTCCAATTTTAATGAAAATAAAATTTTTGATTTTCGAGAGGAATTAAATGGGCTTAACAAATGTAACGAAAATTTAAAGGAATTAAATTTGAGATTTGTAAAAAGAATTAAATTTCTTGAAAATGAAAATTCTTTTTGTAAAGCTCACATTGAGTCTTTGCAAATCTCCTTATCTCAAAAAGATATTTTTTGTGAAAAGCTCATGGACTTACATTCAAATTTTGATATTTTAGAAAAGTCCAAGAAAGAGAGTGAAAATCGTGAAAAGACTCTTAGGGACAAGTTTGCTCATATTGAGGGAGAGCGTGTTAACCTTCTAGGAATTATTGAAAATTTAAAGAAGGAGTCCCATAATTTTGAGGAGTCTAATTTATTACTTGAGTCCGAAATTTTAAAAATGAAAAATGATTTTCAAGACTCTAGTAGTAGTTCTAATGGTTCTAGCACATCATGCTCAAATTCTTCCATTGCTAAAGCTAAAACCATTGTTTGTTTTAGAGGGTCAACTTTGTCCAAGGTCTTTAAAAAGGGTCACACCTTAGGTAACATTCCTCGTGTTTACACATGCTTGCATTGTGGTAGGAAAGGTCACCTTAGGTCATTTTGTTTTGATCTTAAAAGAAGTCCAAGGAAATCTTTATCTAGCATTTCATTATTTCCTAATCCCCATCATGTTAAATATAAATCTATATGGGTTAGGAAATCATTATTAAATGCGCTAGATACAAGATTTGTTGATTCTCATTTACTATCACATGAAACCTCCCTTGCTAAATTTAAATGTTGAATGTGTTAGTGTTTTATGCATACTCTAGCTTTTTGTGCTTCATATTATATATCATTGCTAGATGTATGCATGTTTAGTCATTTTCTAGTCATTGCCTCATTTCATATCATATGCTAGAAATTATGACTTGTTTATCTTTTTGTATTATATTTCTTTTGTTTGAATTAACTGAATAATATAAAAAGATTTTTGTTTATCATTTGTGTTTTATCTGTTTCATTTGAGATTAATGAAAAATACAAATGATTTTTGTTTTTCCTTTTGAGTAAATATTTATTTTTGATTAAAAATGTTAAAAACTCAAAAAGATTTTTTTTGTGGTCTTTAGTTTGACACACTTTATGTGGCATAAACTTGTGTTTGAATTCCATCTTTTACGCTCTCACGTGGCTAGAACTTTTGGTTTAGATTAATCAATTCTTATTATGTTCTTTACCATAGTTTTGTGGAGTAGTTGGATTTTGTGTTGTGAATATATCAGCTCGATGGCATCAAAAAGAAAATAATTTGCTAAGGCCTATGTGAATAATTCAGCTCGATCGGACGGTCGAATTTCTACAAATATTATTTTTATCCTCCTTAGCTCGGATCCTCCCCCGATTTTTTATACAAAATGTTATAATTTCCAAATTTTAATCCCAATTTAAATTCCACTTAAAACCTTATTTTTAAATATAAAAACCAACATATTTAATTATTAAAAATAATTAAATCCAACGTTTTATTTTTCTCGAATTTTTTAAAATTAGTTTAAAAATACCTATTTAAAAAAAATCGGGGTTATTACGTAAGACTTTTGCTAAACGAAAACTACAAATATGCAGAATTTTAGTCTTCACTTTTAGGGCACAAAACCTTATTTTTGATTCACACAAAAGATCCCATATACGTTTGTGAATCATTTGGAACCCAAAAACACTGATTGTCGAAGTTTTTCTTGCAGAGAAGGATTTCTCTACTGGTGGATTGATAGTTCTTGCAGGGTTATTTGCTGATGACTGCAGTCATTATGGATACTCGAGGGTATTCACTTATGGTGCTAGGTTGTGGTTTATGTGGATTTTTTGCGAGAGATTCATTGCAAATTTCCTATGTAATTGTAAGTTGCGATTTGCGTTAGATAGTGAAATAAAAGGTTTTAGCCGAAAGTAGTTTTTTCCTGTATCTTATTTGCCTCTTGATTTGTGATTGTTTATTTAATTTATCCACATAGATGCATGATTAGAGTTTAAATAAAATTTGTATTAAAGATTCACTCTCATTAAATAATTTTCAGCTGGAAATTTGCGAATTATATAAATAATCGATATCACGCATCTTCAAATTAGTATCAGAGCTTTAGCTTGGGATTTTTACCTCTTCAGTTAAAAAGAACATAAATAAATTTTCCCAATTTTATTAAATTTTTTCTAATTTTTAAATAATCTATTAAACATTTTTTTAAAGATTAAAATTTATTATTTAAACATTTTTTTTTATCTTTACTCTCACAATTATGGAGGAACATTAGATACGTTGATAGCCATTTTGATCAAATGACTTAAAATCTTGAACCTTGTATTAACCTGGTGGTCCAATGTGATAAAGGTTACCGACCGACTTAGTCCAATCGGTTTGCATCTCAATTAGGCTATAATGAGAACCGTTAAATTACATTTGTGTAGGTTAATTATCAATCATTAAATTCATACTCTTTTGACCGAATTACAGACTCTTCCATAAATTGTCTTACGCTCATATGCTGAGAATTTTGGTCATTGTTAGAGAGAGGGGATCAAAAGAGGGAGGATAGAGAGAGTGTGATTAGGGTTATATCAAAGAAAGAGAGAGAATGAGAAAAGAGGCGGAGACAAGAAAAGGAGAGCAGATAAGTCCCCATTTGGTTATGTATTAAAAAACTCGATTTAAATACTATTTTTAAATTCAGTTTTAAAATTCAGCTTTTTGTGTTTATAAACATTGGTGTGTGTTTGATAAACTCGTTTTCAAATAAAGTTTTATGAAAATTTGATAAAATTAGCAAACATGTATATTTATATTACACACATACACACACGTATATATAAACACATACATAAAATTTTCATATATACATGATACATACATACATACATCATAAATGTATAACTATATAATATGTTTTTTTATGTATATTTAATGAGGTATGTTGGGGAGTTTGACTATAAATACATAAATATGCATACATAATATAAATGTGCATACTTAAATATATAAATGCATACATACATACATACATACATACATACATATATGTATATATATATGTATATATATATGTATATGATATGTATATGTATATGTATACGTATATGTATGTTTATATTATGATATTGCATGTATAATTCACAATAAAATTATATACATACATGAATTGATAATATTATTTAGTACACATGTACTATATGTATATTTTATATTATTCCATACATTAATAATACATGTATAAAACTATATAAAAGTATCATGTATGTAATGATAATATTATTTAACATATGGATCTTTATATATTATATAATTTAATAAAATATTCATAGATGTAATTTCGTGTACATGTACATATATATCTTAGTATATAATATAATTTAATAAAAATATAAAGAATGAATAATTCTGAGTTCAAAGATAAAAAAATAGATTTTTGAAAACACTATTTTGTAGTATTCTAAAAAACTTGATTATAACACAAAAATATTATAATCCATCCCCGTTAGTCATGTATTCAGAAAACTCGATTTAAATACTGTTTTTAAATATAGTTTTAAAATTCAATTTTTTTAAGTTTATAAATATTGGTGCACGTTTGGTAAAATTGTTTTTAAATACAGTTTTCTGAAAATTTGACAAAATTGACGAACATGTATATATATATATATATATATATATATATATATATATATATTATTTCTTACATTAATAATACATGCATAAAACTATATATAAGTATAATGTATCTATTAATAGTATTATTTAATATATGGATCTTAGTATATTATATAATTTAATAAAATATAAATATATGTAATTTTGTGTACATGTAATATATATTTTTTATTTATGATATTTACACACATGTTAATGTATTATATATGTATATTATATATTAAGGAATAAATTAAGAAGGCCCCTAAGTGTATGTACTTTAGGCAAAGAAAATCTTTTTAAAATTTTCTCAATTTTATTATGCACCAAGTATGTGAACCAATTTAATTAACCCCATTTTATCTTTTTAATTCTAAACATGAATATAGGGATATTAAACAGATAAAGTATAATAACTTCACAACGCCATTGTATGAGGAAACCACTAAGGGAAAAAACCTCAGACAATTCAGGCCAGACAATCACTGTGATACGAAAATTACAAAGAGAAAATTTAGTCTTACGTAACGACTCGACTCCACAAGCCATGACGCCTCTTCTTCTCTTTTGTCGTTCCTCTACAGTGCAACGTAGGAGTTCACCTATACCAGGACCATAGCACACGAGTCCACATATGCCTCGGTATATACCGATACAGCCTCAGCAACCGTCTACGATTAAGAACATGGAGTCCACCGTTTCTTCACCATAATCAGCACTCATAGAGTCCACCATACGAAAACATTCTTCTAATGATGGAAGAATCAAACTAGTGCTGCAAACCATGATCTCTATGACATAAGGATTTTGTAAACTCGGATCTTGAAACAGGAAGGATGTTTATTTTTTATCTTTGGAAAACACTTGTAAACAAATTGCAGAAAATGTATATCTTTCTTTTTTGTTCTGCACACATTTGTCTGAGTCAAAGATGCCTTAAATAATAAAACATGTTTTTCAAGGCGGCACATCATTTGAACGAGAAACACATGTCGTTCGAACAAAATAAGTATCTCGTTAGAACGAAAAGCAAGTTTCGTTTGAACGAGGTTTAAATTTTCTTGAACAAATAATTTGCTTGCCTTTGTTTATACGACTCTAAACTCGACTTAACTCAGAAAATATTTATAAAAATCATTTTAAAAACAGTTTTAAACAAAAGATAATATCCTTATAAAAAATTTCGAGAACCGTAAACCATTATGCATTCATACTTGAAAGAATCTCATAAATCCGTGTGAAAACTGAAACGTGCACCTAATATGCATCATGATCTATCTTTAAAGCTTAGCCGCTATGTCTTTATCACAACGTCATAGGCTTAATGGAATTACGACACATAGAGACCATCCTATAACTCAAAGTGATTTTTGTCCGGAATAATGTCAAAACATACAAATTGACACTATTTGGAAATTTGTCCTTAAAAATCTCCCCTTTGGTTATTCCGGGACAAAACCAAAAACAATGAAATGCTAAGACAGGTCGTCAAGCCGTATGACCTATGTCCCATCCCATAAACCCAAAAATAAAAAAATAGGACACGGACTAGAATATATAGGATCGACAAACCTGAGTCTGAATGTGATGTAGCCAAAAAAATCTTAATCTCTGAAAAATCGTTACACACACGAAACAAACAGATGACATCGAAGTACGAATGAATAAATCAAATAAATATGTGTTGTTAGTATCAATAGTATAAATGAATATGATCAAATCTCAAATCTCCCCCTACATAACAAACCTATATCTTCCCATTTTTGCCTGGAATAGACAACTAGGGGACAAATAAAAAGAAAACCCCATATCCAGTATGATTATAACATGTGAGTATAACTAGAAAAACATAAGTAAATAGCTAATAAAAGATCAGAATATGACAAAGTATAGATTATAAGCAGTCACATGAATAAATCATCATTATGACAAATTATGTAACCAAACAGAATATCATCCCCAAGGTAGTATAAGAATGAAATAATAATAAACTTAGTCAACTGCAAACAACCCATAAGTACCATATGAGAATAACATAATAAAATCTAGCATAAAGGTATTGAAACTAAACAAAAAATATTCAAAACATTTGCAGGTCGTTCGTACGAAAGCCAGAGACATTCAAACAAAAATGAGATGTCCTTAGAACGAACATCAAACGTGCTTCTACCGACCTGAAATAGTGTGATCACGTTCGAAGCTCATTTGAAGCGGGGCATCGAATGACCTTCTAACAACCCAACACTGTACGTCGAACACATCTTGCTCGAAGCTCGTTTGAAATAGGTTCAAATGATATCTCAATCTCGTTCAAATGAGAAGGGATAATCATTCAAACGAAGAGAAAAAAAAATTGAATTTTGCCCCCCAAAAAATGAAAAGTAAACACAAGAAGGATAAACACTCAGATGTAAATGCAGACCAAAAACACAGATAAAACATGAGAAAAAAATAATTTAACATGGTAGCATGATATCGATGTTCCTAAACATGACTGGAGTGAATGGGCGTGAACCAACACAAATGCATCATAATTCAAACACATAGATACGTTCGAGAAGCTCTAATTGATCGCTAAATCTCATCAAAATACGGTTTAGCCATATGTGTCAATTATAAATTGAACTTAGTGAAATAAACAAACATCGTGCACACAAGTCTAGAATTTTGACAATTCTATCATACAATAGCTCCATGACACGACTGTTTAAACCTAGGACTCATTATGCAAACCCGTTGATCTTCAACTAAACTCCCTCAAACGATAAACATATATAACTATTCTTTTTCGAATGAAATATTCTTTTTCTAAAGTTATATTTTCTCTTTGAAGAGATCCTATTGGCTATTTTTGGCAAAATATGCTATTTTTAATGCCTTAATTTTCTCTTGGGCTCTTTTAAATGGTGGCTTTCATGACGAGTCAACCTGTCTTAGGCAGCCCTTTCCCGTGCACACTCATATTTTTTTAATAAATAATAAATATCCTCACGGGCAACGGTTCTTACATGCATAACTCCCCCTAACTCATATATGCGCGCAGATGAAAAAATTGAGAGGAGAACGTCTCACCAAACTCAAATGTACATGAGAAGTCAAATATTCAAAATAAGATCGTTCATGTGTGTGCAATGGAATATACATAGTCAAATCCATAATGCAAGTTAAGTTCAAAATAACTTCATGAAACACATGGTTAAGATCAATCTAAGTATCTAAAATCATGATCAAATGTCCTAGCCACATGGAAATTGCGAAGTGAAAGGGGTCTAAACACACCAATATGCCATACCATAAGTGTAAAACTTAAGATACAAAATAAACAAAAATATTTTTGCATTTTTCAAAATATATTGACCCAAATAAATTTTTTTGCATTTTCAAAAAAAAATACCAAAATCAAAATCGTTTTATATTTTTTTCAATAAAAATCAATAAAGGAACAATAAAATACATATGATACACATGCCATAACACTAGAAAATATATATCATGAAGCGAAAACTAGCGTTTGACAAAAATGGCTAACATGATCATCTGTAAGATCTATTATGGGAAGAATCACATGCAAGCAAATGCGAGTTATAAAGTCTAATTACTAAAGCCTCTAAGTCTGATTTACTAACCCAAGTAGGTGTGTAACGACGCATGGTGGTTTTAGGAACCGAAACGACTTTCTTCTTAAACTTTCTAGAAGCATTCAAAAGGTCGTAGCAAAAAGGCCTAAGGTGACCCTTCCTACTACAATGAGTGCAAGTGTAGATACGATGGGGAATGTTATCGAATTGTGGATCTCTCCTAATGTTTCTAGTCGGCTCCATCGCACGCGTGGTTTAGGCTTTGGTAATGGGAGCAATACGATCATTGAATCTAATTCCACACCTATAATCTTAGATTTGGACGGTGCCTAACATCCCATCCAACATTTTCGACCTAGACTCCAAATCAATCTTGACCTTACTCGAATCTCTCAATCTCTCATCAAGCTCTCCTATCCTAGACTCGAGTAAATGTCTAGACTCCTAAAACTCTAGAATCTCCTTCTTTATATCCTCCATTAAACAACAAATACTATCTCTCTCACCCTCAACATGCTCTAGCTTCTCTTGAAGAGTCTTTTCCCGTGCCCTAAGATCATCAATAAACGTATCATTATTTTATACAACACGTTATTTCAACCTAACTTGCAACTTTAAAGTATCCTTTTTCACCTTCACAGTTTTCGCATACAATTCATGGAAGGTAGCATGCAATTCACTCTCATCTATCTCCTCATCCTCACTCGCTTCACCCTCACACACTTAGGGTTCACTCACTATGTCTTTGAAAGTATCATTAACATGATTATCTTCATGAGAAGATTTATCTTCGTCTCTCACATGACAAACCATGAATACGGTGTAGTTATGCTCAATGGTGGAATCTTCTCCCTCTTTGGGATCAATATCACTAAGGGTGCCGTTAAATGTTATCGGTTTTTTGCCCTCCTTCTTAAGTCTAGTGGGTCACTTAGCTACCCTATGGCCCTAACCCTCATAACCATAACACTTATCTAACTCATCCCTCTTAACATTCTCACTCCGGTTCTTAGGGAAGTGACCGGACTTGTTCTTATTTTTCTCAAACCGTTTTTCATCTTTCTATTGCTTTTAAAATTTGAGAAATTTCTTGAACTTCTTTGTCAACATGTCCACATCTTCGAATTCAGTGTCAGTCTCATCATTCAAAACTTTAGTTTCCTCCTTCAGGGATTTCAAAGCAATGACCTTTCTTTCTCCAGCACTTGCTTGGAGGTAAACATGTTAAGCTCATAGGTTTTTAGGTCACCTACAAGCTCTTCTAATTTCGTTGAGTTAAGCATACCCAAAGAGTTTAAAAAGGTCACCATTAGATTAAATCTATTGGGCAATGACCTTAATATCTTTTTTATGACTTGGTTGTCGAGTATCTTCTCTCCTAAGTTATATGATTAGTTAACTGTATCAGACAATCTAGCATATAACTGATAAAATGTCTCACTCTCTAACATCTTAATCGTCTTAAATTGGGTGGTGAGGTTTTGGAGTTTGGAAGCCTTTACAGCATTGGTTCCTTCATGGGTGAGTTGGAGTAAATCCCAAGCCTCTTTTGACGTGTCACACGTAATATGGCGAAATTCCTTCGGGGTGACTGAAGAAAATAGAGCATTTAAACCTTTAGAATTATACAGCCACAATTATGCTCGGCATCAATCCATGACTCAACAGGTTTTAAAATAATTACATTTCCCTCTCTCGTGACTAGTGGAGACCACCCCTTTTCCATCTCTAGCCACACACGTTCATCTATAGCCTTAAGTGCACACTTCATACGCATTTTACAGTAAGCATAGTTGGACCCATCAAACATAGGCGTTCTAACCCCGTCAAACCCTCTAAACTTCATACCTAAAGACAAGGGATCACAGACACAGTAATGTAGTGTTCAAGCTCTTATACCAATTTAAGAAGGCCCCTACGTATCAAGCAAAGACCGTATTTTTAAAATTGTCCCAATTTTATTATGCACCAAATATTTAAACCAATTTAATTAACTCAATTTTATCTTCTTAATCGTAAACATGCATCTAGTGAGATTAAGCAAATAAAGTAAAGCAAGTTCACAATGTCGATGTACGAGGAAACCACTAACGGAAAAAACCTTGGACGGACCAGGCCACACAATCACTATGATACGAAAATTACAAAGAGATAATTTAGTCTTACACAATGACTCGACTCCACAAGCCTTGATGCCTCTTCTTCTCTTCTACTCCTACTCCAAAGTGCAACATAGGAGTCCACCTACGTCAGGTCCACAACACTCAAGTCCACGTATGCCTCGTTATCCTTCAATACAGCCTCAGCAACCATCTACGAATAGGAACACGGCGTCCACCATTTCCTCACCGTAATCAACACGCACGGAGTCCATCGTATGAAAATCGTTCTTCTAATGATAGAAGAATCAAACCAGTGGTTCAAACCAAGATCTCCATGACATAAGGATTATGTAAACTCGGATCTTGAAACAGGAAGGATGTATGTTTTATCTTTAGAAAACACTTGTAAATAAATTGCTAAAAACGTATACCTTTCTTTTCTATTTTGTACATATTTTTCTGAGTTAAAGACGTCTTAAATAATAAAACACGTTTTCCGTTTGAACGAGAAACACATTCTGTTCAAATGATATAAGTATCTCGCTAGAACGAAAATTAAGTTTCGTTTGAAGGAGAATACAAACTCGTTTGAACGAGGTTTAAATTCGTTTGAACAAATAAAATGTAAGCATTTGTTCATACGACTCTAAAATTGATTTAATTCAGAAAATATTTATAAAAGTAATTTTAAAAACAGTTTTAAATAGAAGATAACATCCTTATAAAAAATTCTGAGAACCATAAATCATTATGCATTCATACCTGAGAGAATCATGAAAATCCGTGTGAAGACGGAAACGTAAACATAAAATGTGGCATGATCTATCCTTGAAGCTTCGCCGATATGTCTTCATCACAACATCATAAACTTAATGGAATCGCGACATATAAAGACTGTATTATGACTCAAAGTAGTTTTTGTTCGGAATAATGCCAAAACATATAAATTGACACTATTTGGAAATTTTTCCTTACATAAATACATAAAAATATGACGAATGAATAATTCTGAGTTGAAAAATAAAAGTAGAATTCAGACAACACCTTTTGGTTATTTTTCTAAAAAACTTGATTATAACATAGAAGTATTGTAATTCAGTATTTAAAACAGGTGTGCTAAAGGCAATTTTTTATCAGAATTGTATTTAAATACAAAAAAATAGAATTATAGTTGCAAACCAAACTGGCCCTCAGTATTTTAAATCAGGGTGTTAAATGAAAATTCTTATCAGAATTGTATTTAAACATAGAAAATAGAATTATAATTGATAACTAAACAGTACCTGGGGATCTTTTTGGTTGTGTTCTCCATAACAGCCTCCTAGTTGTTCTCCTCCGAAAAAATCAACCAAGGATTCAGTGATCTCAAGTAATTTTTTGTATAAACCGTGAGAAGAATGTTTGAATCCTACATTTTATCACACACAACACATCACATGTTGTTTAATCGCTCCTATTTATAATCAACATGTACTGAAAATGATTTGTAAACCTTTGCATGCATCTAGATTTGAATCAAACCTTTTAAATCATATTGATCTCTCTTTTCAGATCTTGAGATCCATTTTTATGCATATGTACATATCTCAACCCTTTATGTATAAAAAAATTAAACCTTTTAAAAGGTTTTAGAATTGATTTTGAAACTTAGTTTTTATCAAAGATTATTTATGTTTTCATTAAATCTGAAATTTGTGATTTAGATCTATTTGTTTGATTTCCATAAATATTTTTTTAGTTTATGAGAGTATAAACTACATGTTTTAGTATTCATATCCCTTCGCATATAGATCCTCAGTAATGCATTAGGATTTGTTGTAATTTATCTATTTAGTTAGATATGTTTGTAATTTTTTGGGATTGTTGGTAACTATAGATGTTGAATTGTAGTCTAGAACACATTCACTCATAACACCACACTTCACAAACACTTAGAACACACGCACAAATCCCCAATTGTCTTCTTTTTTAGGAATAACTCTACTCAACCTGAAGAAGGAGTTGCTCAAGTCTCCACAACAAAAGATCAAGAAGGAGGCCTATCTAGAATACTCGTCTCGTATTCTATGTATAACTCTATTTTCTTGCTTTTTATCTTCATTTGTTGTACTTGTAAACTTCTTGATTTTTATTAGCGAATTTTAGTTCATGGTTTAGTAACCACAACTGGGACATTTCTAAATCCGTGTGCTTTGTGTTGTTGATTATTTTCATATTCTATATCGTCTAAATTTGAATCTGAACTAATAATTAAATAAATTTGACAAAATTTCAATCAATATATTTCTTCAAATAAAATTTGTTTAGGTGATTAGAACATACTGGTTGAAAATTTTACACATCTTGTGAAAAAAATTTATACTTCCATATTAATAAAATAGATTGCTCATGAGGGAATTTCAGATAAAACTAGTTTTCACATATATTAGTGTTTAAACTTTTTGTTTAAAGGCTTCTCATAGTTTGTGTGGGAGAAATAAAAAAGTGAAAGAGAATGTTGACTTGAAAAATAAAAAGGGGATTGATACAAAAAGTTTCAAAGGATCATCCAAATTCATTATCTTGCACATTTTTTCATAAGGAAGGACATTTGGAATCTTTTTGTTAGAAATTGAAAAGGATTAAAAAAATACGATTATGGTTCCTTGAGTTCCGAATGGGATGATGATTTTGTTACCGGACATGTCTTTGATCAGAAGAAATTTTTTAAACATCAATAAGAAAATCCAAGATAGTTACCATATATCCCTTCGCATTTGCGTAGTTGGAAAGTTGGGAGGAGAGATCATATAATTAGTAATGGATGCTCACATTGTGGTAAATTGAACCATACTTACAATTTCTGCTTCAAGATGAAGAAGCTTGCATGAATTGGTTTGAAAATTCAAGAGATAGGTAGTTCTGACATCGTACCTATTAGAATAATGGGTGGACGGCCCTCTACCAAAATAAAATGGTAATATCATATGGCTCATTCTTAGCGCCACTGTCGAAATATGATTAATTACTAACCACCTAATTAATTTAACAAGCAGTGTCAATTATTATCTTCTATTAATATACAAAATTATTAACCAATCCACAATGATTCCATACACAATAACCGATATCAATGAAATCACAATATAAAGTCTGAAGTTGAGATAAATAAATAAAGTCCCCGAATAAACCATCGGGTAAAGTCCAATACATCTAGTCCAACTAGGCAACATGACCAACCAATATTGGAATAGCGGACCTAATCTAGAATGTTAATAATTGATATGCCCAAAGTGTACCCTCGTATTCAGAGTCACTAACCTCGGCCTGCCTCACAGCCGAGTTGACAAGAGGCTCACAACTGCCATCGAAAAGGTCGTATTCTACAAGGTTGGCTCTCTACTACCAACCTCGGCTCTGCAGCATCCGAGGTGAGCAGCGCCTTATAGGGACAGGTTATTGTCAACATCCTACTCTGCTTAAGCAGACATTACATCTCACCTCTGTGCCTAACCTCGGCCAGTCTTCCCGGTCGAGGTCATCATGGATATTGATAAGACACAGCAACACTGTCGGACTTCACCAACCTCGTACTCGTCCAGGCCGAGGTTATATCAGTCAAGGACATAAGTCCGGGCATATGCAAGAACATGTAAGGTTTGGAACACGTGGGCAAATCAGTTATAACCGAATCATTCCCCTCACGTGAGGGAATAATTATCTACATAAGATCAGCCAGGTGTCATCATCATACTGGTTCGATCCTCATACACACGCTCATTGCATCCTTGGGGGGTACATTACACCCCCAAGCACTATCTATAGAGGTCTTCCTCTACCTTGTAAAGGGACGGATAATTGCAACCCTAGCTGAAACTCTATTGGTTTACACCGTAGAGAGAGAAAGCTTAAGAGATTGTAACTATGGCCGTTAGTGCGTTCATTTAGTGAAATTACTCACACACTCACAGTGGACATAGGCCTGATTGGCTGAACCATTTATATACTAGTGTTTCTCATCTTCTCATCACCTCCCTCTACTAGATATTTACTCTTATGTTACCATTGCTATTGCTAATTTGAGCTTATCAACACCTCATACTGGTGGTACTGTTTCCAGCATCATCATTTTGGCACCGTCTGTGGGAATTAGAAGATTCATCTGTTCCTCTTTTGCTGCTTAGTCCTCATCGAAAACTCTAGTGGTGAACCAGGCCTTGCCCTTCGTGCGAAGTTGTTTCGTCATTGAAAGAGGTCCCTTAAGGTTTCCAAGATCTATAGTCCTTTCATCAAAAGCTCAATTGTATGACACCGGAGTTACCACCACCTCCTCCACCATTTGTTATTAAAGGACCCAGTTTCATCTAGGCACCACCCCAGTCCGAGATGGTTGAGGTGGCAGTAGCCTTGAAGTTCTTGGCTGCAACTCAACAAGTGATGCAGGAGCAATTTTCCCAGCTAACCCAAAACATAATGAGACCACCTGGGGTCTCACCAGAGATGATTACTCTGACAGCTACTCAGCAACAGCATGAGGATAGGGGACCACCCCAGGCACCACGAAAGGTCCAACCTACTCCTCAACGAAGGAGGGATGTTGCTGACCCTAGGCGTTTACGCCTGGGAAGGCAAAAAAACCCTTGTCCTGAGGATAGGTACGACGACATTGAGGTAGAAGATGTCCCGGTAGACTGTTGGGAGCCGTATGAGGGCTTAAACAACACTGTACGTCCTATACTGCAGAGCCGAGGTCAGTGTGAAAGACGAGATGATGATGCACGACAGAGAGTGTCAACTTTTGATCGCTTAAGTAAAAGGTCGGCCTTTGAAAGGCTTGGCCCAGTTAATGATTTGAGGCAGAGGCTATCCAGTCAAGAAGCATAGCTGGATCACAAAGGGAAGGTGGTGATCAACGGCCTCATCATGGTCGACCACCACATGGCCGAGACTATGGTCAGGGGGAGGTCAACAGCCGACGTTGCGTAACAGCTGGGGAACCCTCAGTTCACCCTTTAGAATTGGCTGAGGACAACTTCGGCCAAGCTGACGTTGCTAAACCATGTAATGAATTTATTCAGATGTTGGAAGAGAAGATAGGGGATCTCATAAAAAGCTGAGACCCATTACAGAGGGGGTACTCAGAGGGCTCACCATTTGTGGCAAGGATTTTTAACTTCCCAACCCCTGCCAAATTTAAACCTCCGGTGGTGTCTCCGAAGTACGATGGTATTACTAACCCAGTCCATCATATTAAAATGTATCAATCTACAGCAGATATTTATTCAATCTCTAATGAGATGAGGTGTCGAGATTTCTCAAGCACTTTGACTGGGGCTGCACATAACTGGTTCACGTCTCTTCCTAAAAATTTAGTTGAAAATTTTAAAGGTTTGGCCGAACAGTTTATTCATAACTTATGTTTTGGGGTAAGGCCTCAAAAGAAGACGACTCGATTGCTTTATGTAAAGAACGGGAATAATAAAGCCTCAAAGACTACATCGTGAGGTTCAACAAGGAAAAATTTGAGGTAGAAGATTATGAAGAGAGCATAGCCATGACAGCCCTAATTGAAGGACTTCAGAAGGGAAAGCTACTTTAGAAGATTGCTGAAGACCCTCCCAAGTCTATGGCCGAGCTGTTAGCAGTAGCTGGAAAGGTCATGAACGCAGAAGAAGTAATGACTACGAAGTATGAGGATGAGAATGGAAGCAGCAGTGGGAAGTTTCAAAAGAAAAATGACGAAAAGAAGAGAACTACAGAGACAAGTTTGCACACTACACTCCTTTAACTGTGAGTTGCGAATATTTCCTCAATGAAATAAAGAATGATAGATCCCTGAGATGGTCGGAGAAGATGAAGGCTCTTCCACATAAGAGAAATAAGAATCTATGGTGCGAGTTCCATCAAGATCACGGCCATCTGACTGACAAGTGTTTCAAGCTGAAGGACAAGATTGAGAAGATATTGAAGTCTGGAAAGCTTAGAAAGTATGTGGATGGTAGAGCTTCTAAGGGGGGAAGAGACTACCCTAAAAAGAAAAGAAATGATAAATGGAGGGAAGATGTCCTTGCCAGAAGAGTTGATGACTCAGATGATGATGATAATGACCTGACCTCCCACCAAAAGACAACAATGCCCCAATGAAGAGGGTCGATATGATCTCTTTCGGTATGAACACTATCTGTGGGGGACTAGCAAGGGGTGGCTCCGAGGTAGCTGATCTCAAGTCTTATGTGGCAGAGGCCAAAACAGTGACTAAAGTCAAGGTTGTGAACTTGGCATCTACGGAGGTTAAGCACGAGAATAGAAAGAAGGTAGATATGGACACCCTCGTGGTCGGCTTCTCACGACTTGACTTCAAGGGTATTTTAGCTCCCCACGATGACCCTTTAGTCATCACCACGAGGGTGCATGGGTCTGAAGTTCAGAGGATCCTCGTTGATCGGGGGAGTTCAGAAGACGTTATGTTTTGGCCCTGTTTCAAGATCTTAGGCCTCAGTAGATCTAGGCTTGTCCCTTATCATCATCCCTTGATTGGCTTCAGCGGTGAAAAGGTTCATCCATTGGGTATGTATGAAATGGATGTTGTAATGGGTGATGAATGGACTAACAGGTTGACTATAAAAATCAATTTCTTTATGATGGATGAAAACGTCTTCTCAGCTTACAACCTCATCATGGACGAGTAGCCCTCAAGGAATTTGAGGCCATGCCTTCAATGGTCCACCAAATACTAAAATTCCCGACTCCCTATGGAGTAGGGAAAGTGCAAGGTGACCAGATGTCGGCAAGAGAATGCTACTTTAACTCTGCAGAAGAGAGAGAGGCTCATAAGAGGGTAACAACCAGGTATAACATCGACACACTTGATCCTAGAGATGAAATAAAACTCAAAAAGGGGGAGGCCGCGGAGGAGGTATAATCCATCGTCCTCAATGAGGACGAGCCAGAAAAAACCATCCAAGTCGGCAAAGCCCTAAGACCTGAGATCAAAGAGGAACTAGTAAAACTGTTAAGGAAGAGACAAGGTATTTTTGCCTGGAGCCATACAGACATGCTGGGTATTGATCCTTAGATTATGTGCCATAAACTCAACGTTGTAGAAGATTCCAAGCCCATCAAACAGAGAAGAAGAGTATACTCAAGGGAAAAGTATAAAGTCATCAGAGAGGAGGTTCAAAATCTTAAAAAAAATAAGTTCATCAGAAAGGTCATATACCCTGTGTGGTTGTCTAACGCTGTCATTGTGCCCAAAGCTAATGGGAAATGGAGGATGTGGATAGATTTCAATGATTTAAAAAAATCTTGCCTAAAAGACAGTTTCCCCTGCCTCGTATTGATCAGATGGTGGATGCCACAGCAGGACATGAGCTCATGAGCTACATGGATGCGTATTTTAGGTATAATCAGATCTTTATCGACTCGACAGACTTAGATAATAAACCTTCATTATAAACAAGGGGACCTATTCTTACAATGTCATGCCCTTCGGCCTAAAGAACACAGGGGCTACATACCAACGTCTTATAAATAAGATGTTCGAAGATCAGATAGGCAAGTCCATGGAAGTTTACATGGATGACAAGCTCACGAAGAGTTTGAAGGCCAACCTCATGTGGACAACCTTGAAAGAACTTTTGACATCATGAACAAATACAGAATGAAGCTCAATCCGACCAAATGTGTCTTCGGGGTAGGAGCAAGAAAGTTTCTGGGATTTATCGTCAGCCAAAGGGGAATAGAGGCTATCCTTGAGAAGATTAAGGCTTTGTTGGAAATGAAGACACCCAGAACTATCAAAGATGTTCAGAGGCTAACCGGGAAAGTTGCTAAACTTAACAGGTTTGGCTCAAGAGCCACATATAAGTGTCTTCCTTTTTTCAAAGTTCTTAGAAAGGCCTTAGAATGGCATGAGGAATGTGACATTGATTTTAAAGAGCTTAAGTCCTACCTCAGTTCTCCCCTATTACTATACCGGCCAATTCAGGGTGAGAAGCTATATGTATACTTAGTTGTCTTTAAATCAACCATCAGTGCTGCGATAGTAAGAGGAGAGGATGGAATGCAGAGACTAGTGTACTTCAATAGCAAAGAACTCCAAGGGTCTGAGCAGAAGTACCCTCAGATTGAAAATTTAGCCTATGCTTTGATACATGCTTCTAGGAAAATGAAGCCATACTTTCAAGCCCACGATATGGTCGTCCTCATCGATTATCCACTCAGACAGGTCCTCTAAAAGCCTGAGAAGTCAGGAAGGCTAATGACCTGGGAAAATGAGTTGGGGGAATACAATATTGTTTATCAACCCAGGGTTGCCGTCAAGGGACAAGCACTCGTAAAATTTGTGGTCAAGTTTACCTAGGATGAGGTCGACGTTGAGATTAATCAAGAGGCTGCACATGAGAGTGAAGAGAGAAACGCCGGTTGAACATCAGATGAGGTCGAGACAGGTATAGCCAAGCAGAGAATAGTTAAGAATGAGTAATAGAGATACCTCTTTAAGAAGGGGGGCCTATCAGAGGGAAACTTCTCTTCAAATGAAACCATCTAGAACCTCTTCGTTGACGGGTCATCCTATGAAAGAAGAAGTGGAGCAGGGATGATAGTGTCAGCATCGGATGGTACCGATATTGAATATGCACTGAGGTTCAACTTCAAAGCTTCCAACAATGAGTCAGAGTATGAGGCATTAATAGCAGGTCACTCTTTAGCAAAAGCCCTCAATGTCGTCCAGCTCCTAGTCCACAGTGACTCCAGGTTAGTCGTGAACCAAATCCTAGGGGTGTATGAGGCCAAAGATGAAAGGACGGCCAAATAACTGAAGAGGGTGAGAACGATGCTAGAAATCTTCAAGGAAGTTAAGATGAAGAGGATACCTCGGCTAGATAACAGCCGAGCTAATGCACTCGCAAGGTTGGCCTCAGCAACATGGATAAACATAAGGAGAACAGTACCAGTTGAGATTCTGCTCAAGACGACCATCGAAGAGGAAGAGTTGGTAGACCTTGCCTAAATCTGAGTATGGGAGCCTCGTGGATGGATCCTCTTATTATATACATCAGAGAGGGAGAGCTTCCATAATCGAAGTTAGAAAGAAGAAAGGTGAGGTTCAGAGCTGCAAAATTCTCTATCGTAGGAGATGTCCTGTATAATAAGGGATTCCTCCTCCCTCTTCTCATATGTGTTCACCCTTCAGAGGTTCCATATATCTTATAAGATGTGCATGAAGGCTCTTGTTCAAGTCACATAGGAGGAAGGCCATTGGCTAAGAGGATAATTACTCAAGGGTACTAGTGGCCGACCTTGGCTAAAGATGCAGCTGCATATGTGAAGAAGTGTGATAAGTGTCAAAGGTTCTCCACCATCCCTCATCAGCCTCACCAACCTCTGACTTCAATCAACTCCCCTTGGCCATTTGAAGTATGGGGCATTGATTTGCCAAGAGCTGTAAACAACTATCGGTTCTTAATAGTGGCAATTGATTATTTCTCCAAATAGGTAGAAGTTGAAACAATGATCACAATCACTGAGCAAAAGACCTTCCAGTTCATCTAGAAGAACATCATATGCAGGTATGGTCTTCCAAACACCCTCATCTCAGACAATGGAACCCAATTCAAGAACATATCCTTGGAAAAATACTGCGAAAGAGTGGGGATCAAGAAGTTCTTATCTTCTCCTCGCCGACCCCAAGCAAACGGCCAAACTGAGGTAAAAAATCGAACAATACTTAATGGTATTAAAAAGAGGTTGGAAGAGGCCAAATGAAGATGGATAGAAGAGGTATATGCAGTGCTTTGGGCCTACTGGACGACAACGAGGACACCAATAGGATAAACTCTATTTATGTTAGCCCATGGCTCAGAGGCTGTCATCCCAACAGAGGTAGGACTTCCCACTCATAGAGTTCAGACCTATGACCCTCAGAGGAATGGGGAAGAGAGAAGACTTGATCTTGATTTGATTGAGGAGAGAAGAGAGGATGCAGAGATAAGACAGGTAGCCTATCAGCATATAAATGCGAGATTCTATAACCATAGGGTAAAGTCAAGGCCGATAACTGTGATGGACCTAGTCCTGAAGAAGATGTGGCAAAAAAAAATAATCTCCATACTAATTGGCATGATACTTATAGGGTAATTTATGAGGTTGTACATGGTACCTACAGGCTTGAAAATCTTGAAGCCCTTCTCCAACTTAAAGAAATATTACATATGATGTTACAGTTGTTATTATATTTTTGTCAGACATGTACCAATTTATACAAAGGATGTTAATGAAAAGATAGAAATGTTGTGCAGATACTTTTATCATATGTGTTTAACATCATTAATTTGGTCAATTATGACGTGAAACATCATTAATTTGGTGGCCTCAGACCCTTAACACCATGAATTTGGTGAACTATGAGGTGAAATATCATAATTTGGTGATCTCAGACCTTAAAACATCATTAAGTTGGTGAAAGTATGAGGTGAAACATCATAATTTGGTGACCTTGGACTTTAAACATCATTTAGTTGATGAAAATATGAGGTGAAACATCATAATTTGGTGACCTCGGACCTTAAAACATCATTAAGTTGGTGAAAATATGAGGTGGAACATCATAATTTGGTGACCTCAAACCTTAAACATCATTATTTGGTGAAAATATGAGGGTAAAACACTATAGTTTGGTGACCTCTAACCTTAAACATCATTAAGTTGGTTAAAATTGGTAGTGAAACATCATAATTTGGTGACCTCGGACCTTAAAACATCATTAAGTTAGTGAAAATTGGAGGTCAAACATCATAATTTGGTGACCTCAGACCCTAAACATCATTAAGTTGGTGAAAATATGAGGTTAAACATCATAATTTGGTGGCCTCGGACCTTAAAACATCATTAAGTTTTTGAAAATTGGAGGTTAAACATCATATTTTGGTGGCCTCAGACCTTAAAACATCATTAAGTTGGTGAAAATTGGAGGTTAAATATCATATTTTGGTGACCTCAAACCTTAAAACATTATTGTTTGGTGAAAATTGGAGGTGAAATACCATAGTTTGGTGACCTCAGACCTTAAAAATATCATTAAGTTGGTGAAAATAATAGGTAAAACCTCACAATTATAGGGCAACACCAACAAATGAATTTTAAACAAAACATCGTATGAAGTAATAGAAGCTGAAGAAGTTGAAGTACTTATGATTATCATTAAAAGGGTTCAGAGTTACAAGCCAAAGTGTCAAGAGGCCATCAGAGTTCATAAAAATAAGAATTATAGAAGTTCATCAAAGCTACAAATATTGAAAAGCTTCACTAACAAAAAAGCCTATATCTCGGCGGGAGTCGACCCACCAATAGCATCAGTCATCTAGTCAAGGACGACGTTTGTGACTTCAACTCCATCGTCATGATGAGTAGCGTCCTCAGTCTCTGTAACCTCTAGAGGAGCAGTCTCGACTCGAGCAGCATCAGACTCTTCAACTTCTTTCAAGGCCTGAGCGAACCGAGGGTCTCCAAAATCGAGACCAATAAAGTCTGATGCAGTCAAGACACTAGACTCGGTCTCCTTCATGGCTGCCCATTTTCCAGTCTCTTTGATACCTCTTTCACAGTATTCAAAACCAAAGCTGACAAATTCATCAGAGACCTTGTAGTCTTCGATGGCCTTCTCAGCAGCATCTTCCAAAGCAGCCTTGATTACAGCATTAACCTTAGGCTGAAGAACATCGTCCTTGGCCTTCAAAGCTTTGTCATGATCCTTGTTGAGCTGAGACATATCATTATCCCTCTCCTTGATGACCCCGTTCAACCTTACAACCTTTGCGTTCAGAGAGGCTTCAACCTTCTCAGCTTCCTTCCCCTTTTCTATAAGGGGCATCTTCTTCAAAGTCCAATCAATAAGACGATGAAAAAACAAGATACCATGCAGAAGAAGATCAGATGTATGAATATATGAGTTATAATTTCTAAAAAGTCGATGTTACACTGTGAGAAAATGAGCAAAAAATTGATACCTGGATTGACTTGTGGAGGGCAAACTCGGCCAATAAAGGGGCATCCAATGCACGTAGGAAACGCTTGTCTTCCTCAGTCATTATTATGCCAATAGCATCGGTAGCTTTCAAACTATGGCCAATCAAGCTATCTCCGATTTTGAGCTGAGATAGACAAGCAGCCAGGGCATCATCTGTAGAGATGGGGATGGCACGATCCTTGGACTAAGTCTTACTCATCCTCGTATGCGTCAGTTTAGCCGTGGACTTCCTCTTTTTATTAGCATCGGCCCTGAAAGTGCTAATGTTCTTTTTTGAATCGGGCGATGATGCACTCTTACCACCTCTCTTTTCCATGAGCTTCACCAGACTAGGAGCAGACATCTCCCAAAACTCGTCTGTTATACCTGTTGGACGCTATGCAAGATAAGTCCCTGAGTTAGTCAGTCAGAGATAAAAAATGTAAGAGGTATGACGGGTAAGAAAAAAATTGAAAACTTATGAAGCTCTTCAAGGGGACCACACCCTAAACCTGTCTGAGAAAGGTAATAGGGGGTCATCATATGGTCATATTTAACGAGATGACCATTCTCGCCTTGATTGCGAAGGTCCTCAACGTTCTTGTGATTATCCTAGCTAAGTCTAGGGTCGGGTTCAGCAGCAAGAGAGACCTTACCCCATCTCAGAGGGGTCCTTGGAACCGACATTCCAGAAGCCTCATCTGAACTGAATTCCCATGCCCCGAAAATAAAGAAGTACTGAGGTTTTCAATTATGATTTGAAGTTTGGGTAATCAAGAGCATTGTCTTCTCTGATTTCCTAGCTAAGAAGTGGTAGTAGCTGGGGTGGTTTTTGGCAGACGAGGGAATGTAACAGCCAGTAAAAACTCTAACTAGAAGGTCTGATTGGTGAACATCCCTCCAAAGGACAATGGCCCCAATCATAACCCTTCAGGAGTTTGGGGACAGTTGGGAAGGGGCAAGATTTATGTGGGAAAGTATAGCTCTGATGGTTGGGTGAATAGGAAGATGAAAGCCCCAACTTAAACATCTGCTCAAAAATGCATATTTATCCATCTTGGCCATCGAAGGCCCTCTTATCCTTCAGAGGTTTCCTAAGGATGATTGAAGAATTAATGGAATATAGGTGCCTGAAAGTAAGAAGGTCGTACTCATTGATGGTACTCTCATATTCGACCACCTTAGAGGTATCAAGTTCGCTATCCTCACCATCATCACCATCCCCAGCAACGTCAGCCTGGTCAGGTGTAGGAGCACCACCAAGAAAACTCTGAGAAAATTCAACCCCGGTGGCAGACGATAAGGGAATAACATCAATAGGAGAGGGAACTTACACACTTAGCCCTAAGATTTCAACATCGAAAGACCCACGCGAAGTGCTAACACCTTGGTGAGACGAGGCACTGCTTGAAACCTCGGCTTCCCCAGGAACCTCACCTTGCATAGGAGAATAATCCATAGCCTCTTGAAAAGAGTCTACAGACTCACCTGTTTCAGACGTTGACATAGGGTATGTGGAAGAGGACTCAGACATTGGGACAGGATCCTCAGGAACCTCTGCAAGCTCAGTAGGCTCTGCAGGCTCAGGGTATATGACCTTTAGTGGAGGAGGAAAAATTGGTCTGAGGAGAAAGGCCTCAGCCCTACAAGCTTCCTCTTGGACTAGTTCTATCTGCCTAATCTTTTCAAAAGTCTTCTCACGAAGAGAGGGGAACTCTTCTATAAGTTGGTATAAGGGTCTGAGCATAAGGAAGATGACACTACACTTAAGGGAAGGACTCAAACTACAAACATCTACATAACTTAAAGAACCCAAATTAAAGATCAAAGGGTAGAAGTTGAAAGGTCTGAAATGAAGAACACCCTAAGCTAGTTGCCGTAGAAGATGATCAGGGGGTCACCGATTATGGTTGAAACAACCTCGGAGCAGCCTAAAATAGTCCCAAAACTACTTAACCGCTACAAGCCTATCCCTACAACCACCTGACAGTAGTGGAAACCCTCGCCGAAAAAAGAAAAACTCGTCGAAAAATTAAAACTGCAAAAATAATGATCAGAAATGGAAAATGAAAGGTTGAGGAGCAATATCTGATTGATTACGATTGAAGAAGGAAAAGGTTAGAATCATTAAACCTCGAATCATAGCAAGCAATGGAGGGATTGAAGGAAATCGCGATGGCAAATGCAAAAAAGCTTAGGCAGGAGAAAAATGGAAGAGGAAAGAGAAAAATGGAAGAGGAAAGAGAAAAAGAGAAAGACGAAAGAGAATAAGGTTTTAAATCTTCTCAATGATGGGGCACGATTTCCAATGCCCCCATCATTATCCTTGGAAACCTAAAAGACGCTGCCAGAAATATAAAGACCTTGGGGAATATGTTAGTCACTTCAGTGAGTGACATGTGTCAAGGAATCACTTCACACCCCAAGGTACTAAGAGAAACTCAACCTCGACCTAACATACCCCTCATTCAACTACTCACATAGGAGACTAAGGTCTAGGGGTGATTGATATGACCAAAGTGCACCCTCGTATTCAGAGTCACTAACCTTAGCCTACCTCATAACCGAGTTAAAAAGAAGCTCACAACTGCCATCAGAAAAGTCGTATTTTGCAAGGTCGACTCTCTACTACCCACCTCAGCTCTACAGCATCCGAGGTCAGCAGTGCCTTATGGGTATAGGTTATTGTCAACATCCTACTCTTCTTGAGCCGACGTTACATCTCACCTCTGTGCCTAACCTCGGCCGAGGTCATCATGGCTATTAACAAGACAAAGTAACACTGTCGGACTTCACCAATCTCGTACTCGTCCATGACGAGGTTACATCAGTCAAGGATACAAGTTCGAGCATATGCAAGTACATGTAAGGTTTGGAACACGTGGGAAAATCAGTTATAACCGAATCATTCCCCTCACGTGAGGGAATATTGCGGTCATCATTATCTATATAACATCATCTAGGTGTCATCATCATCATACTGGTTCTATCCTCATACAAACGCTCATTGCATGCTTGGGGGGTACATTACACCCCCCAAGCACTATATATAGAGGTCTTCCTCTACCTTGTAAAGGGATGGATAATTGCAACCCTAGCTGAAACTCTGTTGGTTTACACAGTAAAGAGATAAAGCTTGAGAGATTGTATCCATGGCCGTTAGTGCCTTCATTTAATGAAATTACTCACACACTCGCAATGGACGTAGGCCTGATTGGCTGAACCAATTATATACTAGTGTTTCTCCTCTTCTCCTCACCTACCTCTACTAGATATTTACTCCTATGTTGCCATTGTTATTTGCTAATTTGAGCTTATCAACACCTCATAGTGGTGGTGCTGTTTCTAGCATCATCAATAATAGAATCGGCTACTCGGAAATCCTGCAAGCCTCCACACCAGTTGCAGTTACGTAATCCCTAGAAGATGAATCCTCCTTAGTGTTTGTGTGCCCGGACACCTAAAAGTTTTGAAAATAGATTTGATACGGGTCAGAGTCCAAAACCTTTGAAAATATTTTGCAAGTGTATAAATTGTGTAAATGAAAATTTTAAGCAATTTTCATATTGATAAATCGGTAGCGTACTCTCGTGAGTCACCCCTCGTCTAATGTGCGCACCTAACGTATGCTCCTGAATCTCCTAGTTATGCTACCTCACCTAACTAGTCTCATCCTAAATCACAATGTAACATATACCCTACCTCGAGTATTGTTTATCACTGATTTATTAATTAGCTTACTCGCCCGCCTAATTAAATATCGCATTATGAATTATTCTCATAACTTTACTCCAGTCACTTATAGACATGTACACTCAATGTATTACGCTTGTATATAATTTTTTTTTCTTTATATACGTATAATCGAAACACATCAAATGCATATAAACACATATATCGCTCACTGTATTTACATAATCGTTGTCCTTCCGAACTTTACCTCGCTAGATGCAAATCGCTAGCACGCTATCAAGCTCCAGCGAGTCCACCACAACCTGGGCTATCGGGTCAAAATCTCACCACCAAATACAAAAACGTAACGAAAATCAGAGGCGATCATGGCCTGTAGTCATATGAGAATGGAAAATACTAATTCTTAAATTAAAATGCGATGGTTAAATATTCCAAATTTTAAATTTATTCAAATTAAATTTTTACTTCTAAAACACAAACATACACAACTTCAATTTATGTTCAAATTTACACAAACATAAAATTAGACAAATTACTTGAATTAAAGTAAACTAAATATTACCCAATTAAATTAGCACCAAATTACACAATTGTTGTAGTTAAACCAATATTTATCTTGTTAAGCCTCGCTTGCTTTTACGTGATATTTTGCAAGACAAAAATAAACACAACCACAATGCTATGAGGTACGAGGAAAACCCACAATGGGAAAAATCTCGAACGGTCCAGCCACAAGTCCACTAAGAACAGAATTACAAAGGACACGATAAAATTCTTACGCAAGACTCGACGCCCTCACAATCCTTGACGTTCTTCATTCCTCTACTTCTGCCTAGTTGATAACTCTGGAATCCACCTTCATCTCGGAATCCACCGATGGGCACGACTACCATCAACATACAGAGTCCATCGTATGTGCACCACGAACCACGAACACGAAATCCGCCACAAGAAACTATCTCTTTGGGGTAAAGAATGAAACCCAATACCAAACCAATGATCTCCAAACAAATGTTATGTAGAAACTTGGATCATGTAAACTATATGGGTGGAAGCTTGTTTTTTGTGTTGAAATTAAAGCATTTTTATTCATAAAAAACAAAGGGGACTTTTTGAAAACGTTTTGGCTCTCAAAAACACTTTGAAATGTGAAAAATCACCTTAAAAACGAACTCCCAAACTCTTAACAATGGCGGGAATGTTGTGGGAGGTTTTAAGAAAAACTGTCAGAAAACTGCTCGAAAAACTGCTCAAACTGCCCGATCGTTTGGATGAGAAAACATGGTCATTCGAATGACATTATCGAACGAGAAAGCAGAGGGACTAAAACAAAGGTTCGTTGGAACGAAATTCAAACGATATTTCAAACGAGAATTCAGTCAGTCCAAAAAGGAACCTTGTTAGATAGCTCGTTTGAATGACCAGGGTATCTCATTCGAACAAATCTCCTATGACTTAAATAATTTTGTGTGGAATTAAGATAATACTTACAGATTGACTCAATTGAAAATCTTCCTTACAAATCTCCCAATTTATCTACTCTGGGACAAAACCCTATGGGTCGTCAAGCTCATATAAAAGACACAATCCCACTGAAAAATAAAAAATAAAGACACTTGATCGACACATATGTCGGGTAGCTTTGCTTGCATTAAAACTTTGTTGCATGGATGAAAACCTGCACACTTAAACACACCATTAAACGCATATGGAATAACAATAGTAAATTGCATAATTACATCTCCCCCTTTGTCTAACAATATCTACCAAAGAAAGACATCTCCCCCTAAGTTAGAACTCCCCAATTAAGAGGGTTAGATACCATTTCTCCCTATTTTTTTTCAGGAATAGACAAAGATAAACATGCATAAAGTAACCCACTTCTCCCCAATTAATTCAATTCTCCCTCTAAATGAAATAATGGATAAACATAATTGTAAAAAAATTATATCATGCATTGGTGTATAAGATGCGATAGCAAAATGATACCAACTAATTCACACAAAGATTAATAGATACCAAGTAACATACGATAGCAAAATGATACCAACTAGAATGTACAAAAATAAGCATGGGATATTATTGAAAAGTCACAACAAGATAAATACCTATTTGAACTAACAGTATATAAGGACTAGATGACAAAGCAAAGACTCAAAAACAAATGATACCATATGTATAGTTATATATAAATATATCAATGAAGCACAAGCACACACACATACATACATATATATATATATATATATATATATATACATATATATATATATATGCACACACACACACACACACACACTAAACACAATAAGTTTTCCACACTCATATGGCATAAATGTGTCTAAAGAAACATTTGATAAACAGAGTGAAGGGGTGTGAACTGGAGACAAAAGAATTATAACCCAATCACTAAGACATGTTCAAGGAGTTCTATTTGACTTCAAAACTTTATCAACTAAGATTTATCCTCATGAGATGAGATAAAGTGAACTCAAAGAACAAACAAGCACAATGCACACAAGCCTAGAATTTTGATGATTCTACAAATCAATAGCTTTATGACAAAATACCGTAACTAGGATTCATTGTCATTGTGCAAACACGTTGATATTTCCATCCAAACTCCCTTATTAAAAATAATTATTTTCTCTTCTTTTGAATGATCATGTCAAGCTAAAATATGTAGGCCATGGCTACTTTTTACAATGCCACAATTTTTAGGCCTTTTTTCAATGGTGGCTTTTCATGCAAAGTCAACTTGACTATCGTACCCTATTCCATTGCTAAACAAAACTTTACTGGATAAATGTTTATCTATTTTTCTCAATCTGGGCAACAGTTCTTACATGCACAAATCCTCCATAGTCATAAAACATGTAGATAACAAAATTCATAGGAGAACATCTCACTTAGATTAAATACACATGTGAAGTTAAAGTTCAAAGGAGCTCGTGCATGTGTGTGTGGAGAGGCATATAAAAAGAGAATCCATTAAGCAAATCAAAGTATAACTACTCCATGTAAGCATGATAAAGAACATTTTAAGCATTGAAATTCATAACCAAAAGTTCTAGACATATGGAAGCGGAGTGATATAGGATTCAAACACAAGGATATGCCACATAAAATGTGTAAAACTAAAATACACAAAAACAATCTTTTTGAGTTTTTACTACAACAAAATGCTAATTTTGTGACTGTTTTTTGTGACTGCCAATAGGGGTGACAAACTTGTCACTCCCGGGAGCAATCACAAAATTATTTGTAACTCCCATTAGGGATGATAAAATCAATGGGAATAAAAAATTTGAGTCAATTAGTTTGTCACCGCTAATGGGAGTCACAAATGTTACCATATAATTAATTTTTTACTCTTATAAGCAGTCATAAATTTATAACTGTCACAAGCAGTCACAAATTTATCAGTAGGGCTAAGTTATGACTCTTACGAGCAGTCATAAAATTATAAATGCTAAGAGGAGTCACAAACTTTGGTCTAATACTAATGTGTGACTGCTGGAGGAAGTCATAAATTTGTGACCGCTTCTAGCAGTCACAAATTTTGGCCTAATATGTGGTTTGTAACTGCTATTGGCAGTCACAAAATTTTTGACCCAACTTTTATTTTCCTCTTCTCTCTCCTCTCTCTCTCTTTTCATACTCCCACCCCTCTCTCCTTCATCTATGTTGCGGTGTATTACGCTATTGGCTTAATACACATTGTTTTGTCGCGGTGAAGTTTTGTTGCAATGAAGTTTTGTGCTCGATGAGTATATCTACATATTGTTTTGTGTTCTGATACTTCGTTAGGTCAAAATTTTCATATGCTTCGTTAATAATTTCATATCTGATGCTTCGTTAGGTCAAAATTTTCATATGCATTGCTTATTTGTTGTAACGATTTCTAAATCTGATTTAGAAATCGTTGATTTATCAGCCTTGCATTGTTTATTTGTTTTATTGGTAATATATCTACACATCGTTAAATCTGATTGTTTTGTTGTGAGTACATCTACACATCGTTTAACCTCTTTCGTTTTTTGAATATTATCTTGTTTGGGAATATGTTAGATTTTTTTCAATAATCATTTTATATTATTCATATTTATTTTATCTAAAAATTAATTAAATAATCATTGTTTTGTGCTCGGTCAAGTTTTGAAGTTTTGTGCTCGATCGGTTTTTCCTGTGAGTCAATGATAGTATTAATGCAATGATAGGCCAGAAATTATGTTCCAAATATCAGCTCAAAATATTTTTTTACTATTTCCAAAAAAATTAGTCCTTAACAGTTAAAAGTGGCCTCAAGCGTTTTCTCTATACGAGGCGAGGCTATATCCTAGTTCATCGCAATCATTTTAAAAATATACACAGTCATTTTAAAACTAACATCACAATCATTTTAAAAATATACACAATCAATGTCAACGAAGATATAATTAGTTCATCGTCATCTCAAATCATAATAAAACTGACAATGTTTCATCATAAGTCATAACAAAATAAATTATTTCATTCGCCATCAATACAACTAACATAAACTTCATTTACTTTTATAATTTACTGAGTTTCTATTTGTTTGTATTGTAGAATTAATGGGGTTTCCACAATATAAATAGTGGATGGGTGAAAATTATAGAGTGGGGCAAGTATACGTTAATGGGATCAAAGACTTTGTGAATTATGCAACGAAGAATCTCGAAACTGATATTATCCCATGCCCGTGCAATCGTTGTAAAAATGGTACGTTTGCAATGGGTAGATGTAAAAGTACATTTGTTTCATTGGGGGTATGCAAGCTGACTACACGTTTTGGCATTTTCACGGGAAGAGGGAATTTAAGTATATTCCAGAAGAAATACTTGTCAATGAAACCGTTCACACAAATGGTGACCCGTTAGTACATGTTAGGTTAAACGATCTCATAAATGATACATACAAAGTGCACACAACACAAGAAAAGAAAGATAGTATAGGGAATGATTTAGGATGTGAGGATCATGTTAGCAACGATATGGACCAAGTTAAGGATTATATACGGTTAAAATCAGCAGTTGCAACACCATTATAACATAACTCCAACCCCGACCACACAATGTTATATGCCATGGTTGGGTTGCACAACTTAAAGAGAAAATTTGGCTTGTCGGGAAAAAGTGTGACGACAATACTCCTCTGGGCACCTAACGATATTCAGTCTATTCTGGATGACAATACAGAATTAAAGAAATTATTAAACACATTAGAGGAGTAGATGTTTAATTGTAGCATGTTATGTTGTTTTAAATGTTGACTTAAAAATTATGTATAATAGCATGTTCCAATTATTTCGTAGCATGTATTCATATTGACTTTTTTTCACAAGTTTATTATTACTTTTTCCAGGATGTCATATATTGTATATACATGCAATGATTTTCAAAACAAGTCTTTTATAGAGAACACGTCAATTTATCGGCATGGCTATCGAAAAATCAAATAATGCAATTACTTGCGAGATCATGGGTGGAACATACCTGAAGCATATTTATTTCAATCAATACTACGCACACTACCTCAAAGTTGGGATGAAGCAGTTGAAAGGGTTTTCATAAAACACAATCCAAGTAATGCGATGCAGTTAGTAGAGTTTTTAGAACTTGAAGAAAGAAAAATCCATCATTTATGGATAGAACTGAAGAGGATAAGGATGCGTTCAGACTCTACTGTGAGAAAACATATGCATAAAAAAGTTAAAATCTATTATCGACTTAGGAGATAAGGCATACTTCCTAATATGTTTAGTGTCAGAAATGCAATTTTCAACACACTTCCGCAGACATGGCTAATAAAAACTTTACGTGAAATGATGAAGTATGAAACTTATGACATGGTCGAATTATTAAAACTTTTAGAATATGTTGAAAAGGTATAACTTATATAATATTTTTTTATATTATTTCCTTACTCTTGTATTAACATATGGACTAATGCATAAATATATAAATGCATAAAATGGCGTCTGAGAATACAATTCCATCATCTAGGCCAGAAAGTTCAAGTCATGATGAACATTCTGCCATTGATTCTCGTGTTGACGTTTCCCTTAACCTATTTGGTTTGCCAATAGGTGGAAAGAATCCTTTTAAAGCTTGAGCCTTATCTTTGTTAAAATCTTGTATTGGCTTAAAATATGAGAGTTGGGATACGGTTGAGCAAGTAAAAAAGGACGACTTGTGGGATACTCTCATGAAAGAGTTCAATCTTTCGGCCGACTAGAAGGAGGGGTCCATGAAAGCCATTGGTATTCAATTGAAGACTTTTAGAAGTAACCTCCGCTTGACTTATTTTAAGGGATTGGACAGTGATGGGATAAAGGCCCTAAAGGATCAAGTACCGAAGAAAGAGAATATCCATGTCTGTGAGTGGAATGAATTCGTCTTGTGCGAAGCATCTGAGGCAAAATTAAAACAACGACACGAAGGCTGGGTGAACAGGTCTAAAAATGCTGACGTCCATTGTCTTGGTTGGATGTCGTATGTTGAGAAAATCGAGGAGATGGTATACCACCCTTTCTTATTTTAATGTGTATATATATTATATCTCTTGATCAAATGGTTAATGGAAAATTAATTTGTAGGTGCTTAAAAATAAACGACATGTTGATCGTTCGAAAGTGTATCTCGAAAGTCATAGGAAAAAATTTTGGGGAGTTTCACCCAAATGTAGCTGATGATATGGTGAGTTTCGTAACCTCAATTGTAATAATTAAATTCCTTCAAGTTTAGTCGTTCAATCATTTTAATCGATTCACAAATAATTTTGCAGCAAAAATTGAGTGAGCTGAGAAGTAGTCAAGGTTCTTCAAGCCAAAATAGTATTGATACAAATGCATTGACTGCCTCTAGAGGAAAAGACACTAGGGGGTGACTCGTGGTGTTGGACCCGTGTCCAAAAGTAAACTTAAGGCAATTGCTCCTATAGTATCACAATTGACTAGAGCAAAGACACGAGAAGAAAAACATGATAAGGATATGGCATTTCTCAAATCATCCGTTACCATGATTTTAAGTGCTTTTGAATCGAATGGACTCAAAATACCAAATCCAAGTCCTCACAATTACACTCTTGTCTCGCATCCAAGTCCTCGCAATTATACTCCTGTCCCACATCCAAGTCCTCACAAGTACACTCTAGTCCCTCATTCAAGTCCCCACGATTACACCCCTACTCCCTGTCAATTGAGCCAAACTTTGGAGATTCAACTGAGCAAGATTTTGGAGATTTAACTGATCCTCCACATGATATATATGTCGATTTATTAGATTTTTCAAATCAAAGGAAGATTGCAAGTGGACAAGTTGTTGCTTCAGCTGCTACTGGAACGATAGTGCATGGCCATCAATTGTTGATAGTTGAACGTAAGGTTTACGTTAGTAGTGTTTAACCAGGAGAAGCGAATCATCCGTTGTATCGTCAAAGTCATGGGGCAGACACTATTAAGGATGTCGTGAAATCTCGGGTGGTTTGGCCATTGCTTTGTCTTTCCCTTAAGTGATCCAGAGTAATTTGTCTTGATAAATTTGAACAAATTGTCAAAGTGAATAATTAGTAGTGTTTGAACTCTATTTTGAATATTAGTATTCTATTTTGAATCAATTAGTAATCTGTTTTGAATGTATCCACTGTCTGTTAGACAATTAGTAAGTATATCTAACTTAGAACTAACTAGTTCTAATAATGTATAAAAGATCCTTGGGCTTATATTTCTGGGTTGCTAAAGAATTGTAAGAACTTTTAAAGAGTGATTGTGAAACATTTTAGGGGATCTGTTGATTATGAAACAGATTTATTGTCTATTTGTTGTTTTTAAAGAGAGTTAGTTTTTAAGATTTCACCTTCTCATAATTAATATATACTTTAATGTTGAATGGTCTTTATGTGGGGTTGCTCCTCTTAGCCTTACACTTCACTTCCTAATTTCAAATTATTCACTTCAATAGATAATCAACTATGGCTATATATTCCCAAGATATTATGTACTCATATTTTGAGGATTTCATTGTTGAATAGAGTTAAAGAGTCATTCAGCAGCTTACAGATTCCGAATACAGCTCAGGTTCGATAACTTTTTAACCCTGAAATTATGCTTTTAGGTTTTAGAATTGCACTCTGGTTATCCTCAAATATTGGTTTTTCCTTTTTTTATAGAAGTTTATTTTAGAGTCCGGTTGATGGATAAACAAAAATGGTTGATCATGATGCAGATCTTATTTTATATATTAATTGGGATGGAAATATTGTGGAATACTTGGTGCATTATTGAATGAGAGAATGGATATATAGTGCAAGTCTCTAAGCCCACTGTCATCTATAGCCTGATTATTAATAATACATCTGGGATCCATTTTATATTTGAGCCATCCATTTTGTATTTGAAATATGTATAGTATTGAATTGATTAAAGTGAACACTGATTGAATTGAGCACTGATTGAATTGAATTGAGTACTGAATTGAATTGAGAATTTGCATTGCATACCATCAAATATATCGGCTAATTGAACCAACCATTTTGTATTTGAGCATTGATTGATCACTACTTGATAACTGATTGAGAACTGCTTGATATATGATTGAGCACTACTTGATAACTGATATATTAGTATTCAACTGCTTGATTTACCTGATGTATACTTGAGCAGTGATTGAGATAACTGATATATGATTTTGCAGTGACATATTGAATTGATATTTGAGCAGTGATATATTGAATTGAATTGATACCTGATGTATATTTGACCAGTGATTGAGAGAACAGATATATCATTCCTTGATAACTGATATAAAGAATTGATTGAGCACTGATAACTAATATATGATTGGGTTGATATATGATTGATATAATAACTGATATATGTTTGATATATCAGTTTGATTCAACTTATAACTGATACCTGATATGCTTGATATATTCAGTTGGATTCGATTGATATATTTTCAATACCTGATATATTTTCAATAACTTCATAACTGATACCTAATACCTGATATAGTAGACATGGGACAATAGACTTGCTTGATAACTGATATATTGAATTGAATGATACCTAATACCTAATATATAACTAAGAACTTGAATTTATGAACTAATACCTTGATAACTGATACCTGATAGACATGGGACAGTAGACTTGTTTGATAACTGATATATTAAATTGATTAAGCACTGATAACTGATATATGATTGGGACAGTAAACTTGATAACTGATATATGATTGGGACAGTAGACATGGGACAGTAGATTTGATAACTTGATAACTGATACCTGATACCTGATACTTGATATACTTGATAACTGATACCTGATCTGATATACTTGATAACTGATACCTGATATACTTGATAACTTGATATACATGGGACAGTGGACATGGGATACCTGATTCACTGCTTGAGATACTTGATTAGTGCAGTTCAATTTTGACAGTTATATAGTATGGAACTGATATATGATGTTCAATTTATTTTGGTACTGACATGTTTCAATTGTGGGACTGTTGTATATGCTCTAGTTGTATATGGCACAAAACAGAGTTAACATTCCATTTTGACATTTCTTAGATACGTCACAACACATAGTTAACATTCCAAAGCTGATAGACGGATACAGATAATGAAATCCCAAAGCTGATAGACGGATATAGATAATGATATTCCAAAGCTGATAGACAGATACATATATACAGATTTGCTGAATGATATAAGTTTATCCCCTAGGCCTAAAATTCATAATGTGGATCAATCGATTAAATTAGATTGGAAACAAATGTGGGCATCAGATAATAATTAATCAGGTTGTCTTTGAATAGAAATCACCTAGAGTGAGCAATGCATAAAATGTGGTTTGTCAGCATTTCATGATGGTCTTCTATCTCTCTTTGTTGTCTCTATATATATGTATGCTCATATATAGCTTTAATGGCCCCTCGTACCTCTTTCTGTGCCCAGAGTAATGCATAAAATTTCGGTATTATCTACTTATTAATGAAAAATTCCATATTTTCGGTTATCGAGAGAGGACCACATTCCATTTTTTCCTGGATTCTTTAATCCTTGCTATTGTTTGTACATGGTTGCTAATTTCATCTTATAGATGATTAGATACACTAGTCAGTAGCATCAATTAATCCTTGCTATTGTTTGTACATGGTTGCTAATTTATCATAAATCTGAATTTACATTATGAAGTAATGAATGATAAGTGTGGGGCACAATTGCAAGCATTTTGACATTTATGTTGTGGCTGAATACTACATACATTAATCTGTATTATCAATTTTATTTTAACTAGAATGCCTGGCTGGAATTCTTTTAACTAGAATGCCTGACTGGAATTTTTTATTGCCTCAGAAAATATAGGTCCCAATTTTGATGTTGGTCAACTAGATGATCCTGAAGTGCTTACACTTTCTTTATATAGATAGACAATATTATTCTGCAGAATGAGTTTGCTTTTGACACTTTCTTGATATTCTTCTTTAATATTATACCCCACATTCTTTATTGTAACTAATATAGTTACAATTTATTATTTGCAGGCATACCCGGCATACGTAGTATTCAAAGGACTAAATCCCAGTGTTTACACTTCGTGGCAAGCAACACAAGCACAAGTCAATGGATACCGAGGCGTTGTATTCATAAAATTTGAGTCCATTGAACTTGCTCAACAGGCATACTCCAAGTACATGAGGGAGGATGTCACCGCATCAATACCCCCCACGGCTGATATATCTAGACTTAACGAAGTGTATCCACTGCGTGGTGACTCCTGGTCTATATTTAGAATGATTTGTTACATGTTCATGACATTTCATGTCATCGAAGTGTTGCGTCGTTATTTTTTTTAGTTTATTTTTTATTCTGTGTTCAATTTGTACTTAGCGCCCACGAAGGGGTTGTTTAATGTTAAATCAAGTTTAAACAAGTTTTATGAGTACTGAATATTTGGAATATGAGAAATATAAATGAAATGTTGTCAAAAATTTTAGACTTGTTATCATGATATTTATTTTACTTTCATTATTTCATCTTTTTGTGAAAATATAAAGATATTTGCAATAGCTCTTACCACATTTAACAAATTCAATTTTGTAACTGCTAATAGTAGTCACAAATTTGTCACTACTATCAATTTTGTAACTGCTAACAGCAGTCACAAATATAAGATTCATAATTACTGTCAGCAGTTACGAATCTAATATTCGTGACTATTGTCAGCAGTTACGAATTTAATATTCGTGACTAATGTCAGTAGTTAGGAATCTTATATTCCTAACTGCTGAGAGAAGTTACAAATAGCAGTTACAAATAGGGATCTCTAGTCATAACCCCGTAGGGGTTATAAAAATTTGTGACTGCTGTTAGGAGTTACAATTTTGCTTTTATCACCCCCTAAATTATGACGGTAAATAGCAGTTATAAAGGTCAATTGTGACTGCTAACAGCACTCACAAATCTCCCATTTTGGTGTAGTGTTTCAAAAATTTTAAACAAACAAAAAGACAACTCAAAAAACATTTTTTGTATTTTTCATAAGACCCAATAAATGATAAAATAAAAATAGAAAATATACACATGTCATAATTCTAGCAAAACATATATGATAAAGCATAGACTAGAAAATGACAAACAAACATATAACTAGCAAGAATATATCATGAAGCACAAAAGCTAGTGTATGTAAAATAAAGCTAACACAATCAACCTTTAGATTTAGCAAGGGGGAATCATGTGCAAGCAAATGAGAATCATAAAGTCTATCAAGTAAATCCTCCAAATCGGATCTCCTAACCCACATAGGTGTAACGTGGTGATCTCGGGTTTTGGTGACCTTGGTGACTTTACTCTTAGACTTGCTAGGACCATTTCTAAGGTCGAAACAAAACCTCATAAGGTGACCATTCTTACCACAATGTGTGCAAGTGAAAATAAGGTGAGAATTATTACCTAGGGATTGACCTTTTATAGTGTTCCTAGACGATTCTCTCAAAACCATGGTTTTGGCTTTATTAGCGAAAGCATTTTGAGTATCAAAGCCAATACCACACATGTCATCTTTGATTTGGACGGTGCCTAAGATTTTATCTAATTTCTTCGACCTACGCTCCAAGTCAAATTTGACCCGACTTGAGCCTCTGAATCTCTCTTCAAGATCCATTATTCTAGACTCAAGTAAACTCTTAGATTCTTAAAACTCAAGAAGCTCTTTCTTCATAGCCTCCATAAATCCTCTAAGGCTATCTCTTTCACGTTTCACATACTCTAGCTTCTCTCAAGGAGTTCTCTCACGTGCCCTAAGATCTTCAATTAAAACACTTTCATCACTACCTACGATACGTTCTCACATTATAACTTCCAACGTCAAGTTTGCCTTTTTTAATTTCAAGGATTCTATATACAAGTCATGAAAGGCAACTTGGAGTTCACTCTCCTCTTCCTCCTCTTCATTCTCACTCTCTTCTCCACTCTCTTTACCATCAAACTCATGGGATTCATAAACAATGGCCTCGAAAGTGTCATGTATAAAGTTATCTTCATCGGAATAAAATTCACTATTTCCCACATGACTAGTCATGAATGCATTAAAATTGCGCTCAATGGGGGAATCGGGTCCCTCTTCAGGTTCACTGTAACTAAGGGTGGCGTTATATGAAATTGGTTTATTTCCTTCCTTCCTTAGTTTAATGGGACATTCGAATGCCCTATATCCATACCCCTCACAACCAAAACATCTATTCAACTTGTCCCTATTAAGATCATCATCACGATTTTTAAGGAGTTTATCGACTTTGTTATACTTAGACTTCTCATATTTCTTATAATCATCTTTACGATTCTTTTTATTAAACTTAAGAAATTTTTTAAACTTCCTTGCAAACAAAGCCATATCATCCGAGTCAATCTCAAACTCATCATTCGAAATCAATGTTTCCTCCTTTTGGGCTTTCAAATTTATGCCCTTATCTTTCTTCTTCACATCCTTGGAGGGAAACATGTCAAGTTCATTGGTTTGTAAGTCACCTACAATCTCTTCAAGTTTTGTAGAGTTTAAAGTGTCTAAAGAATTTAAAACAATCACTTTTGGAATAAATCTATCGAGTAATGACCACAAAATTTTCTTTACGACATGCTTATTGAATATTTTTTTCTCCCAAATTAAAAGACGAATATACAATATCGGACAATCTAGCATAAAACTCACCAAAGGACTCACTTTCTAACATTTTAATGTTTTCGAATTGAGTGGTGAGGTTTTGGAGTTTAAAAGCTTTAACGACACTTGTACCTTCATGGGTGAGTTAGAGTATGTCCCATACCTCCTTAGACTATTCACACATCATAATCCTGTGGAATTCATCCGATGTGATAGTACCAAAAAGAGCATTTAAACTTGTAGAATTAAACTTTGCTAGTTTAAGCTCATCCTCACTCTATGTTTCAATGAGTTTGGGAACACGAACTTCTACTTCTGGATGCATTAGTGGGGACCATCCTATAACAACCGATTACTAAACCCGCTCATCTAACGATTTAAGTGCCGACTACATACGCGCTTTTCAATACGCATAGATGGAACCATAAAAAACTGAAAATTTTCAAAAAGGCATATTTTCCAAATTCAAACCCAAAAATGATCTTAACACAATAATTTAGCATTCCCACTCTGATACCAATCTGATAATGGAAAATACCAATTTTTAAATTGAAATGCGATGGTTCAGCAAATATTCCAAATTTTAAATTTCTTACAAAAATTAAATTTCTTCAAATTAACTTTTCACTTCTAAAACACAACCAGACACAACTTCAATTCATGTTCAAATTTACACAAACATGAAATTGGACAAATTACTTGAATTAAAGTAAACTTAATATTACTGTAATACCCCATATTTTTGCGTATTTCTAATTTAATTAATTCAAAAATTAATTAAAAATACACATTTAAATTATGCGAGTGAAGTAATTTAACGTGATTTATTTAATAAATGTGATTGTAAAATATTAATCAAGAGATAGATACTGATTAATATTTTGATGAAATTTACTAAGTGTGAATAGTAAATAATAAATGATTATTATCATACGGCATAGCTAGTGACATGTGTGTATTCTAGTTTAGGTGAGAAATGATAACTATATTTTAAGTTACTCGGATGGGAATTTAGAGATCACGGATGAGTCCATATGGGTCAAAATAGTCGAAATAGTGTACCCAAAAGTATAGTTTGGGTCCCGAGTCAATTTTGGACCAAACCAGCACCTATTAAGAGCGTTTTGATCATTTTTCAAAAAGAGGTCAAGGGACCTACGAAATTTAGAGCCATATATCTGATATTTAGGGATTGGGGTTAGGGCTCATAACACAAAAGATTATAGAGGCCATTAGAGAAAAGAGAACCATTTTCCCAAAGGCTAAGGAGAGAATTGTGCAGATGGTGAAGGGTTTCTTGCACCTCAAGGCAATTAGAAAGGAAGATTGGAGGAGAAGCAATCAATCACCAAAAAAGAACCAAGAAATCATACCAATCAATCTAAGGCAACGGTTAATTCAAATCAAATTGATGTTATAATACACATGAGTAGGGATTTCATGAATATATTGATTTTATCTAAAAACCTTTGATGAAAAGTACCAACTGATTTCATGTTTGGGTGAAATTGCATGTAGTTAAGGTTTATATTAGTAGAGAATGTTAAATCAGAAGAGTTTTGATTATTACTAATTATTTAAATTTGGGTTTTCGATTGAATGAAATGGATGAACACAAAACTAGATTTATAAAGGATTTTTGGGGGGTTTGATTCATCCTTCATTGATTTCGGTGAAGTTTTAATGTGTTTGAAACGTTAAAAATCATCTTAACTCGGGTATTGTGCATTTGGTTATGAATTATAAGGTTTGGGTGAATCATAAATGGTGTAAAACGCTGCTGCAAAGCAGAGAGAACAAAGTTGCAGAAAAACGGACCGATCCGGCCTTGGAGAGTGCGGTTTGGTTTGGCCTTAGCTGAATAGCGGACCCGTTCGGTCTTGGGAAGCCGGATCGGTTCGGTGCTCTGAATTTTTGAAATTTCCCTTTTTCTCTTTAATTCCTAAATGGACGTGGTGAAAAATCCTTAATCACTTGTGAAAATAATATTGGGAGACTTGTTATTTTATAGTAGGCTTACGATGGGAGTACGACTTCGTCTTAGACAGAGAATTAAGGTGGGAATGGGATTTGTTAAAGTAATTCATAATCAATCTGAGAGATGGATAAATAATTACGGGAATCTAATGAAACTATATACATCAGTAAAATAAAGATGGTAACTACTGAATTATTATAAAACAGGGGGTAACTAGCACCTTGGAGTTGTGTGAACACTCAAATAATTATGAAAGTGAATTAAATTCGTAAATAAATGATAAAGTACGGTGAATATTAGAGAGAAAAATATTACGTACTAGTACAAATAATTTGGTTGTATGAATACCTATTCTATTGATACTTAGGCCTTGTGAATACCTAAAGTATGCTAAATTTTGTTTTGGGTCGATGATTATCCGGACCAATACATAAAAGCTCGATTAGGGGTCGATGATTATCCGGACCAAATCGAAGATGAATGTATTGGGTTCAATGAGTATCCGAACCAATATATATATGCTTAACATTTACATTGGGGTCGAGGGATATCTGGACCAATGTAAATGATAGGATGATTAGGGTCGATGATTGTCCAGACCAATAATCCCATTATATATTGTGTGTGAAATATATATACTTCATGATATTCTACTTATGTGGGAAAGTAGACTTGTACATGATATATATATATATATATATATATATGATAAATTAAGTAGAGAGAAACTTAATTACAAGATTAAATAGATTGGGGATGATCTACAGTAAAGTAAGTAGTGAAACTTAATATTGGAAGTTGAATGATAAATTCTGAATTACTTTATAAATTAAGTGGTGAGACTTAATTATGATGCTTAAATGTAACATATGTGAATGTTACCTAAGTAATGAAGGACATTGCGAGATATGTGAATAATGAATCGTACTGGATGGGCAGCATAGGAGAGGATGCATTAATAAGATTGGTTATATACTTTAGTAGAGATAGATAGGGGGTGGTAGCTAAGTGGGCTAAGTATGGAACATTAGGCGTGCACATTAGATGGGAGGTGAGGAAACTCAAGGGAGTGTACATGAACCTAACATGTGTAATAAATAACCGATTTTATATTGCTATAAGTCACTTGTTAATATTTTCAAAATGTTTTGAGTACTAACTCTTGCTATATAAATGTTTTCAAAAACCTTTTAGGTGTCCAGCCACAAGGGAGCCATACTTGATTTCTATCTAGGGATTCGGAGTTGTAGCACTGTGGATGCTGATAGGAATATTGAGTAACTGAATCTTTCATTCAGATCTAGCATAGGATCTCATTCTTGTATCTCATGTGTAGACATGTTGTCAGTTGACTACATTGCAGTTCCAGTTTTGTATCAGTTTTACTTAGTAGTTCGATTGTGGATTGTTATTTGGTTATAGTTATAGCCGACCGTTTATTTGGCATGACTTTGATGCTTTTACATATTAGTGATGGTTTGGATTCCACTTGTGAATGTTGCTTTAGTTTTCAAATTGTTCTTTTATCTTGTTTATTTGGAAGATAAAATTTGGCACAGGTTTAATTAACTTAGGTGGTTAATTAAATATTGGGTGATCAGGCCTTTATCGAATGTGTCAGAGATGGTATCAAAGCATCAGGTTCTAGTATCCATAAGATCTGTACAATTTACTACATTATATGCGTATTGTTTGTTTGATATAGAACCCTATTATTAGGACTGTTGCTTATATCTTTGTGTGCTCTGAGATATCGTACTTCCGCTATTAAATTTTGTATAAACTGTGCGCTAATAAAATTCAATCTATTTTTAGATATCGCCGAGGAGACAGCGAGCTTAGAGGGCCACAGCCCGAGATGAGGTGTGGGAGGATCCTGAGGAGCAGTAGGTACCACCACCAAACATTATTTCTACTACTCAGGTGGTAGTGATAGTAGCTCAGGCAGTAGAGACAGCTATGAGGGCCATGGCAGCCCACTTCCCTCAGCCTCACGCTCAACAGCTCGTAGCACCAGCTATTCCGACCCAGCAAGGGCCACCCACTTGGCAGAGCATCAGGGAGACCTTCTAGAAGGGTCATTCGCTCGAGTTGTAGGGTGGCGCGGATGTAGTGGAGGCATGTCAATGGAAGAACATTCATCAACATCTGCGCATGCTAGATTGTAGTGAGGTTTAGAGACAAATGTTGGCCACCTCTTCAGTGGTGGGAGTCAGTGACCACCTCTGAGGAGAGAGACTCGATGACTATTTTGGAGTTCTGGGTGCGGTTTAATCGCAAGTACTTTCCGCCTGCAGTGGAGGCAGAAATGAGGAAGAAGTTTAATGAGGTATGTCAGGGTGACCACTCAGTTACTAATTATGAGGAGTTCATATGTCTGGAAAATTTTATGCGAGACGAGGTTAGCAATAAAGAGAGGAAGAAGGCAAAATTTATGGATGGCTTGGCCTAGAGGATCAGGTAACATTTTATTGGGAATCCAGCATTGATGACGTATACCGATGTTGTTAACGTGGCACTTTTGCACTGTCAGGACTTCCGTTTCCATGGGAAGGTAAGTAAGAGGGGAGAAGAGTCTATGCATTAGAGCAAGACTGGGGGGAACAACGTTAGTGGGGCACCACCCCGACAGCAGCAATCAATAGTAGGCACACGTGGCAGAACTCCCAGCAAGGGAACTCTGTCAAGATATTCATATTTGGTGGCCACAGATCGGTAGGTAGGGCTAGCAGGTTCCTCAGGGTCGTCAGGTCCCGGGGAACTAGGGGGTGGCGAGCAGAACCAGGGCCAGGGTCAGAGACAGTTCCAGGGGAAGTGTTTCACATGTGGCCAGTAGGGTCATAAGAGTAGGGCTTGTCCACAGCTTATCGAGGCACACCGTCAGGGTGCCTATAAGAGGTAGCAGGCTCCGTTAGATCCATCTCTAGCACCAGCCCCACCCTAGCAATAGGGCCAGATGCACTATGGTCGTGTATTCAACGTCTGGGATGTACCTGTGCCTCCAGCACCTCAGGTGCCACCTGCAGTAGTAGGTACATTTTTTATTCATGGATCTGAGGGTAGAGTACTTTTTTTATACTGGACCATCTCATTCATTTAGTAAGACTAGATTTGCACGAGCCGTCAGTTTATTATAGACAGTCGACAGTCTCCTTATGTGTGTAGAGTCACCGATGGGGAGTGGTTCATTGATATATTCAATCTATAGGGACGTCGATATTATGATTGGGAGACTGAGTCTAGATGAAGACCTCCTAGTGTTAGATATGGAGGGGTATGACGTGATTCTAGGTATGGATTGGTTGGCAGGCTATAAAGCGATGGTAGATTGCTATGAGAGGACTATTGTGTTTTTGATTTCGGGACTGGAGAAGTTCCTTACGGTGATGCCTCTTCCTGAGGGAGGATCGCGTAGTCATTTATATTACATCGAGGAGGAGACCTTTTAGGAGGTGGTTATTCCCTTAGATTCGATTCCTGTAGTGAGGGATTTTGAGGATGTGTTCCAGGAGATACCCGGGTTACCACCAAGCCGGGAAATAGAGTTTGTCATCGACTTAGCACTGGGGATGAGACCGATTACCAGATCACCGTATCGCATGGCTCCCTTAGAAATATGGCAGCTGAGAGAGAAGATTCAGTAGCTCTTGGGCCAGGGTTCCATTTAGCGGAGTACATCGCCCTGGGGTGTTCCGGTATTTTTTGTGAAGAAAATGGATGGTTCGCTTTGCTTGTGTATGGATTACAGGGAGCTAAATAAGGTGAAGATACAAAACAAGTTACCGTTATCTAGGATTGATGACTTATTTGATCAGTTGAGAGGGGCTACATACTTCTCCAAGATCGATTTGAGGTCAGGTTATCACCAATTGTGCATTCGAGAGGAGGATATTCCTAAGACCGCTTTCTTATCGTGGTATGGATCCTAAAAGTTCAGTGTGGTGCCATTTGGTCTCACCAATGCTCCTGCAATGTTTATGGACCCATGAACGGAGTATTCCGAGAGTTTTTTTATCAGTTTGTGATAGAATTCATCGATGACATCCTAGTTTACTCACAAACAGAGGAGGAACATGTCGATCATTTACAGATAGTTCTGCAGAAGTTACGGGACCATCAGTTGTACGCTAAATTCAGTGTGGATTTTGTCTTCGGGAGGTACAGTTTCTTAGACATATTGTGTCAGACAGGGGCATAGCTGTTGATTCGAGTAAGGTATCGACGGTGAGGGAGTGGGGGCAACCCATGACACCGATCGATATTTTCAGTTTCTAGGGGTTGGCCGTATATTACCGTCTCTTCATCAAGGGGTTCTCAAAGATTGTTGGGCCTTTAACGAACTTGACTCGTAAGGGAGTACTGATTGTGTGGAGCAACCAATGTCAGTTGGCTTTCGATGAGCTGAAGGATAGATTGACATCAGTACCCATACTTGCATTGCCTAGGATTGTAGTGGAATATCGGGTCTACACGGATGCATCCTTACAACGACTTGGGGATGCTGCACAGTAGGAAGAGAGGGCGATAACTTATGCGTCTCGAAAGCTAAAGCCCCACGAAAAGAATTACCCCACCCACAACCTAGAGTTAGCAACGATCGTCTTTGCATTGAGGATATGGAGACACTACCTGTTGGAAGAGCAGTTCACATTGTTCACGGATCATAAGTCACTTAAGTATCTCTTCACACAGAAGGATATGAATATCAAGCAGAGGCAGTGGCTAGAATTGTTGAAGGACTACCAAATTGATATACAATATCATCCTGGTAAGGCTAACGTGGTGGCAGAAGCGTTAAGTCGTTGACCTACTGGAGATTTAATGGAGGTGTGGAAAGCAAAGTGGAGTGAGCTCTAGCAGGAGGATGATGTTGTCAGAGCATACATGGTTGTTATGACTATCACTCCCAAGATTATTATGCAGGTAGTGAAGGCACGGACAGAGGACCAGTTCTGTCAAGACATGGTGCGGCAGTTATTAGCTGAGGGTGCAGAGTCTTACTCAGTCAGCTCAGAGGGAGGCATGCACTTTAATAGGAGATTGGTATTGCCCGAGGATGAGAAGTTGAGGAAGGAAGTGATGATCGAGTCGCACGGATCCAGGTTTGCGGTACATCCCGGTGGGGATAAGATGTACCAAGACATGAGGAGACAGTACTGGTGGGCCGACATGAAGAGAGACATAGCAGATTTTATCTCAAAGTGTGTTACTTGTCAACTGGTGAAAGTTGACCATCAGAGACCTTCAGGGATGCTACAGCCACTTGATATTCCTATGTGGAAGTGGGAGAGCATCTCGATGGATTTTATTACTAGGCTACAAACTTCGCAGCGGGGTCACGATTCGATATGGGTGATAGTGGATCGATTGACCAAGGTTTCCCACTTCTTGTCAGTTCGCATCAACTACAACACGATGGAGTACATGCAGCTATTCATTTCGGAGATTGTTAAGCTGAATGGAGTCCCAATTAATATTATGTCTGATATAGACAAAGTATTGTGTCACATTTTTGGTAGAGCTTTCAGGAGGCTATGGGTAGTGACTTGAGATTGAGTAGGGCATATCACCCCCAGACGGACGGACAGACAGAGAGGGTGAATCAAATGCTGGAGGACATGCTGAGGATGTGTATCCTGGATTTTGAGGGAGGTTCGGAGCGATACCTTCCATTGGTAGAGTTTGCGTATAATAACTCGAACCAATTTACTATCGAGATGGCAAAGTTTGAGGCACTGTATGGGAGACCTTGTCGTTCGCCTGCATGGTGGTTGGAGGTGGGGGACAAGTTGTTAGGGCCCGAGATGATTCAGGAGACTACTTCGACGAAAGAGCTTAAGAAAATATTTACTTATAAACTATTAATTTTCTTTAGTTGATCATCAATGCATTTTGGTAACATGGCCTATTTGATTGCTAAATTAGGTATGCATTCTATTTGATATTAAATTATTTGAGAATTTTTAGTCTTAGGTTTATCTTTATGAGTAGAAATTCATTTTTATCATTGAAAATTTACTCAATTTAGTTGTTAGAGAATCATTATTTTCATTCAACTTTGTTCTCACTAATTTTATTAGTCCATTTGATTTTTTCAGTGTTTGGTAGATCAAGAGTAGAAAAAATCTATGAGGTTCAGTACTTCACCCCCCCCCCTTTTTTTTAACTTTACATCTTATAGTTTATTTTGTACATTGTTAGTATTGTAGGCATGTGCAAAAATTCATTATTTCACATCCAATTAGAACTACGATGAGACAATGAATAAAACATGACAACATGACAACATGACCTGATTCGACTAACGCGAGTCATAAATTTAACTCGAGCATGAACAAATACATTTAAAATCTCAACACGAACACGATTTATATTTTGCGTTCTGTTAACGTATCATTTTCAAAATTTCCAACTCTATTAATCTTTTTTATATCAAAATATAATGTCAAACAACAATAAAATTAACCAAAATATTTCAGGGAAGTTCAAAGACATGTGATTTCATATCTATTTAATAGGTCTTTTATGGTGCTTTTAATGAGCATATGTTTATTTTTTTGTACACATGGCTTGAATAATAATTGATCTATATTTTTACTATCCTCTATGTTTTTTGTGCATCTATAACTAATGTTTACATTTACGCCATCCTCATTTTAATATGTTACTAATAACATTTTTGTTTCAAACAAGATGTACTCCCTAAGGTATTTATCTACACCTTTAGTTTCTCATTCTTACCATCTTACATCTTATTTATTTTTCTTTACTGTCTTACTCTACTACAAGTTTGTAACAACTATTTTAGCATTTTTATTCAATTACTGCGTATTAGTTATTATGTCTTGAATTACTTTGTAATTTGAGTTATATTATTAGTTGGACCTTTAGGCCTCTTTCACCTTCACTTCCCATGCTACAAGTTAAATAACCCAGTGGTATTTAAATGATTTGACAGGGAGAGTATCACTCAAACATAGATTTGTGCAGTTCAACATTAGTGGTTAAGCACACTACGACCATAGTAATTATGTAAGTTGTCACAAGGAAACGTTGTAATTGTTTTCTTTGTGTAAAATTGATTTAGCCTAAGGTCAAGACTATATTATTTTCAAAAGATAAATTTGATAACTTAATGCACAAATTTTATTGATCAATACTTATTAAAGAGGAAATTATGTTGTGTTCAGTCATTTTATTTCCTTTATTTGTCTAGGATCATTAACGGCTATTTATTTTTCATTTATATGATATTTTTCGTTCATTGAAAGATTTTGAAAAGGGCCACAGTGAGAGCAATCAATGACGTAACATTGAGTTATTAGTTGCAAGATTTTGTGACAATCATTGTGAGGAAAAAATAGGTTTCAGTTTAATTTCAATTTGTAGTTTATATGTTGTTGAATGGGTGTTCATTCATTATCACTATTCCAAACACAAGATTTGAGAAGTATTTTAAGATAATCTCTTTTTATTATATGCTACACCATGGACAAAGAGTATTTTAATTAACTGCAAATTTATCTGTTGTAGTGTATATATGTTCAGATGATTTAACTATAACTTTCTAATTTCATACATAATTTATATTTGTTTTCGAACATTAACCTCCAAGGTTTTACGTACTAAATATTCCTTCCTTTAATTCAATATGAAGAATCCAAATTTATATAGTTGATGATGTGTTAGCCACAATCTTTGCAGCAGTATTACAACACAATTTATAGGCTTATACGAAATAACATTGTTATTTTCAAGGACTTCCTTTTCTCTCTCATTATAAAAACATTGATTCACATATAGCTAATGGGGCTATAGCTTGATAGTTCTTAATAAAAAATAATTAATAGTTTTCATATTAGAAATAAAAATTGACTAGGTTTAAAAGACTCACCAATCCGGCACGAATACGGTAACCTTATAGCATATTTCTATAGTTAATACAAATAAACACTCTATACAATATTGCACTTATAATTATTTATTTGTACAAATGGCTTGAAAACTTCTCTCTTGCAGTGTATATATATTCAGAAAATAAGGATTTACCTAATACGATTACGCTGAAAATCCATATTTGGAGTGGCTCAAAGAAAATTAATTGTGCTGTCATTTCGGCAAAAAGTTGTTGTCACCCGTTTTAAGGACTACTTCATTTTAAAATTCACTTTGCAATGTAGTTTTTTTCCTAACTTGGATTTTTTTACTATAGTTCGTTCTACGACATTGCGGTTATTACCATTCATTTCCTCTTACTCATTTTAAGTTGGACTCTCTATTCACCACATTAATTATATTTACATGCCCATGGCTATGGTTACGATCTTAATTCGAAATACCAATAATAATTACATTTTAATTTATTTGAATAAAACATTTCAAAATGCGTTACATCCGCCCGTGCATCGCACGGGTCACCACTAGTATATAAATATAGATTCGTTCATTAAATGCTATTAAAACGTCTAATACTATTATATTAGAGCTATAATATAGATATATGCGTCTGAGTTGCGTGACTTTGGTGATTTATATTTACATTATTAATTTTTTATTTTAGAGGTTAATGCATTTTAATTAAATAATTAGAGTTTGCTAACTTTTCGTTGATGAAGTGTTAAAGTTAACTGGAAATCATAATTTAAAAAGAATAATAGTTTTAATTAATTCAAAATCATAATAATAATAATAGTAATAATAATAATAATAATAATAATAATAATAATAATAATAATAATAATAATAATAATAATAATAATAATAATAATAATAATAATAATAATAATAATAATAATAATAATAATAATAATAATAATAATAATAATAATAAGAAGAAGAAGAAGAAGAAGAAGAAGAAGAAAACGACTTCTCAGTCACCTCCCCCTCCACTCACCATCCAAAATGACTTGATTTTGGGTGGTGATGGTAATGGTTGATTTGATCTCGGCTGGTGGTGGTGTCACGTTGTATCATTTCTACAGTGGAGGAAGGGTTATGGGGTGTGGGCGTGGGGTTAGGTTTGTCTGGGGAGGGGTTTCAAGCTATACTATTTTTTTCTTAGTTAGTTTTTCATTTTTTTTTATTTTTTCATTTAAATTATTTTAATATTTAAAACAACAAGTGGAAGTTAAAGTTAACATTACATCGATGAAAAGTGGGCAAAGTCTAATTTTGTAATCAAAATGTATTACAGTCTAAAATAAAAAATTATTAATGTATTAAAGTGTAAATAACCCTGTCTTTTATTTCAGTCATGTGAGTTGTGTAATTTGGATACTAGTTGGCATGTATTATTCAAGTAGGACTGTGGCATGTATATTTCATTTGAGTTGAGTTTTGGATTTATATTTTGTATTGACATGCAATTGAGGTTAATGTGTAGTTGTTGAGATATATCTTACTCTTTTGTAGTTGATGATGCATCTTATGAGTTTTATATTTGAGGTTTATTATGTCACTTGTTTCATTTGTTCCCTTACACGCTAAGAATGATATGTAAATTATTTTTACTTGTTGTAAATTTTAATATTAGGAAGCGATTAACCCTAGTGTTAAAATATACGGGTCATTACAGAACAAGACTAACAATTATATATATATATTTTTTGTATCTATGCACCCCTCTCCACTAAATTGCGGAGTCTTCAAGGTATATAGCTATTTTGTTTGGTTTATTCTCTTAGACCCAATAATGTCAAGTATAAATATACACACATACATTTACTACCAAAAAGGCATAAAAGGTCCTAACATCATCCCTCTCCGTGATTTGTGTCCTTAAGACTAGGGCTGAGTATCGATCGGTTTGGTCGATGAAAGAAGTATATCAAAACCAAAACCGATATAAATTCACTAAACTAAAATTACAAATTTTACCGGTCGGTGGCCAAAATCAAAATCGAACTGTGCAATTCATCAGTAAAATTAGTTTTTTTGGTTATTACCGAAATCTTTGAATTAAAAAATTAAATAATATTTCAATAAAAATTAAACTAAAAAAATTAGGTTTATCATTGTTTTATATTTAGTTAATTTTTTTAAAACTAAATTAACAATGCCCACCAAATATTTGAACTGAGAGTTGGTTCAATTGTTACAGTTGACCAACTAACAGATTTAAAGATGTGCACTCAAAAGTCTATTTAAAGAAAAACAATAGGAAGAAGTTTCAAAACTCAACCAATATGGGACTTTAAAAAAAAGTACTTGACAAACATTTTGGCCATTTATCTACTTACACTTCCTTTCCATATAACATAGCATTTCTTAAGAATTTAACAAACATTTTGGCCCTTTACCTGCTGAACGATTTTGCTTCATTAATACCTTTGGGTTTAGCTATGCTTATTTATTTATTTTCCTCTCATTATTTTGGTGCTTTTAGTCATGAGAGTTTCAAAGAAAAATTATATAATATTATATGTCTAATAAGAAGTATATTACATAAAAAAATATTTGGTATATCTAGTTTATAGTTTAGGTATATTAGTAGGGTTAATTTCAAAACTTATGTTTTAGTAATTTATAAGCGGTAATTTCGGTAAATCAGTTTTTTAAATGTTTAAACCAAAACCAACCACAAAAAAATCCATAATTTCAATTTCGGAAGTTTCGATTTTCGATAAATAAAAAATGTAAATCGTTACCATTTTTTTGGTACAAAATGGTACAATGCGGGTTTCAAACCAACATATGCCTTATATTGAATATTTTGTTTTCTATCTTATTTCTTTTTCATGATTTTTCTAACCCAATGAAAATTTTTGTCAAGAATAATAGAGACAAGATCATTAGAAGAATCTTTGGCTTTTGTTTTCTTATTTTTTATTTATGGGACTATAACTAAAACTATTACAGTAAAAGTAAATGGTTGTTAATTAGATGGGAGATGGGTTGTTTGGGTGGGGAAATTATAGGAGAGAAGGTTAGGAGAAAGTATATATAATACTTGAACAAGAATTAGTGAGGTGTTATTATGATTAAGAGGTAGGCTATTACGGCTTAAAACTCTCTAAAATAATTGTACCATTAAAACCTGAATTTAGGCTAGTGCTTGGGTTGAAATGGATCAAATTATGGGTCCTTCGCTGTAAAATAGCCCCATTTCTCTCAAAAAATTGAGTATGAGTTGCTTACATGGGAACTAGTAGCTGCATTAGTGGGAAATTACTCAAGAATTTAATGAACCATTATTGGTCTCATGATCTTCATTTACTTCTTTAGGGACATGTTATTTCAATAGTTGGCCCTCAATTTGGTTGATGTATATCCTTGAGCATCTCGGTGATGAAAAAATTTCCTTTGTCATTTTTTCCTTCTTAAGCATATTTATTTTATGCCTCATATACAACCTCTTCACACTTTTGTAAACATTTATAGGATACCTAATAATTTCTGGAAAATATGTATATAAAGGTAGAAGCGAAACTCTTTTATTTATAACAATTCTGTCAACTTCAATACAATGATGTAATGCAACTCTTCAAATCAATTCTGAAAAAATTTAAGGCGTGATGTCACTTTCCTAAATATAGTACTTCCCCCACCAAGATAATTCGGTATATAAACGGAAATTCGCAAATCCGTACTTAAGATGTAATGAAGCAATTGCACTGTTAGCAAATTGTATGTTTGAAGACAACCCTCGGATGCAGTAACAAAGAACAAACAATCAAGTTCCTATTCTGATTCTATAAACTAAACAGTTTAAGATAATTTTTTATCTCCTGAAAAATGTAAGTGAGTAATTGCAGGGGTTGGAAAATCTGAAAGTGGGTTAATCTGAATAATGTGCAATTTTGAATTAGGCAGACTTTATTTATAGGGAATGAAAGGATTTGTTATCAAGAGTCATGACTGTTGGATTAACAATTTTAATTAATTCCGAAATCGTATGAATGTTAAATACCAACAGTCACAAGCCATTTTCGAACTAGTGCAATTAAACCGAACTGATTTTGCACGGACTAAGACGTGACCGTGACCGTGCCCGAACTACTGCGATTCGACCCGGGCGAATCTCGAAAACCCACTACCACTGCTAACACGCAAAGTGCACTACTAGCACCTTTATCGCCCACTGCCCTGTGCGTCCACATGCGTGTGTGTACATACGGTGTTTTGCACGATATTAGAGCTCTCTTAAATAGCCCTCTTAAATGCTTGATGAAGTAACTCTTCATCTTCCATTTTTATTTATTAAGTGCACACTTTCTTTATATTTTTCCAATATGGGATAAAATTTGGCCACACTCCATTTATAGCTTAGTGGGTTTCACTTAGCTTCACTCATTTTTCAATGTGGGACACTCTCCCTTTTATATTGGTTTTGTTTCCCACTTTCCTCCACTCACTTCCAATGTGGGACAAGCTTTCACACACCAAGCTTTTACTCACTTATTTAAAAAATCTTCAACATTCCTCCACCATTTTCAAAATAAGTTTTGTAAATCGCCTGTAAGACTGTGAATAAGCACTGGCGTCTCACGACTTGGACCAACCCCCTTGTGAAGATTCGTCAAGGCTAACCATGAAGTATAATAGACTTGTCTTTGAACTATCAATCCATATTATAATCAGCCAGACTTGTCTACACACCCAAATCTTTTAGTCACTGATTATCCATATACGCCGACACATGTATTAGGCCTTGTGTTTGTACCTTGATTTCATGTGTGCTTTTGAGTCAAGCCCAATTCTCATATAAAGTGGTACCACTTCCACACACATATAGGTAGACTATCATAGGTTTCCATGTAATTAAAACACCATAATTCCATTAAGATCAAACTCATCCTCTTCATTATTCGTTACATGTACTAAGTACTTATCCTTGTGATGTTTGGTTATGTAGTACTTACAATCACGTCATGTGATGTACTTTAATCATTGAACTCGAGACTTGAATATTTTAAGTGTCAATTTTAGTTTCCATCAAGAGTGATTATTATTAATAGGCTTTAGCTCCATCCCCAATGATGTATTAAACACCGGCCCTCTTGCAAGACCTTTAGTAAATAGATCAGCTAAGTTTTAACTTGATTTTACATAATCCACTGCGATTACGCTATCTGTAATCATTATTCTGACATAGCTATGTCTCAGGATAATATGTCTAGATTTTCTATTGTATACTTTACTGTAAGCTCTGGAAAGTGTAGGCTCACTATCACAATGTATGGATATTGGAGGCATTGGTTTTGGCCAAACTGTAATTTCAATTAACAAATTCCTTAACCATTCTGCCTCTTTACTAGTTGCAGCTAATACTATAAACTCATCTGTCACTGTAGAGTCAGTTATACAAGTCTGTTTCTTTTATCCCTAAGAAACAACTCCTCCACAAATAGTGAAAATCCATCCACTTGTAGAGGAATGATCCTCCCGTTGAGTTATCCAACTATAATCAGAAAAACCTTGTAATACTTAAGGATATCCACTATAGTATATACCATAGTCCATAGTTCCTTCTAAATATTTTAATATTCTATTAACATCGTGCCAATGTAATAAACTAGGATTACTAGTATATCTACTTAATTTACCAACATCTTATGCAATATCGGGTTGAGTACATGTCATAGCATACATTAAACTACCAATTACTCGTGCATATTCCAATTGTGAAATAACTCTAATAGTATTAGGGATCATCTTTAACTGTGGTTCAAAAGGTGTACTAACAGGTGTGTAATCAAATTGATTAAATTTCTTCAAAATTTTCTCAACATAATGACATTGAGTAAGAATTATATTTTTATCTTTTCTTATTATTCTCATTCCTAATATGACTTTAGCCACACCCATATCTTTAATATCAAATTTAGAAGACATAAAACTCTTTGTGCTATTAATACTTTCTAAATCAGTACCAAGAATTAACATGTCATCCACATATAAACATATAATCACACCTTTACCATTAGAAAATTTACTATAAACACACTAATCAGATTCATGAATTTTAAAACCATAAGAAATGACGACTTTATCGAAATTTTCATGCTCTTGTTTAAGTGCTTGTTTTCGGCCATATAAGGATTTAATTAATTTACATACTTTATGTTCTTGTCCAGGCACAACAAACCTTTCAGGTTGTTCCATGTAAAAATTTTCTTCTAAGGCACCATATAAAAATGAAGTTTTCACATCCATTTGATAAATTTTAAAATTATATATAGATACTAATGAAATCAATACTCTAATAGTAGATATTTTTAATCATTTTTTTCAGCAACTGGTGCGTAGGTATCAAAATAATCAATTCCCTTTTTTTTTGTATAAAACCTTTAGTAACCAATCTAGCCCTGAATTTATCAATTGTTCCATCTATATTCATTTTCTTTTTAAAAATCCATGTACACTTGATAGGTTTAGATCCTGAAGATAAGTCTACAAACTTCCAAGTTTTATTACCCATGATTAATTGCCTCATTTATGAGTTTGTTTCCAAAATGATGAGTCCATTTCATCATTTATGGCTTGTTTCCAAAATGATGAATCTATAGACTTAATTGCCTCACTATGAGTTTGTGGGTTTGTTTCAATACTAGAGTCAAAGAAAAATGATTACAAGGTATGTCTCTATTTCCTTAAAAAAGATAGACAACAAAGTCCGGACCAAATCTCTTTTCTTTTCTAGGTCTTTTACTTTTCCTAATCTCTTCTTGTTCTACTGATGGTGTATCATATAGTTGTGAATGAATGTTTACTTCTTCTTTTTTATTATTAATTCTAGGAATTGAAGAAAATATTTGTTCATAAAAAACTGCATCTCGAGACTCAATTATAGTATTTACCTCGACGGAATCATTAGGTTTACTAACCATAAATCCATAGGCTTTACTATGTTGTGCATAGCCTACGAAAATACACTTAACACCTTTATTTCCTAATTTCTTTCTCTTAGTTTCAGGTAGTCTTACAATAGCTCTACAACCCCAAACTTTAAGACAACCTAAATTAGGTTTTTTATTCTCCATAATTTATAAGGAGTTTTTTTTATTATCTTTAACAGGTATTCTATTCAGACTATGACATGTAGTTAAAAGTGATTCTCCCCAAAACCCTTTACTTAAACCCAAATATGAAAGCATAACGTTAACCATTTCAGTTAGTGTCCTATTTTTTCTTTCCGCTACTCCATTTTGTTGTGGTGTATAAGGTGCAATAAATGCATGTATAATACTCATATCTTTATAAAATTGAGGAAAGTGATACTCACCACCTCTATAAATTTAAGACATTTGATTTTAATATCACATTCAATTTCAACTTATATGTCTTAAATCTATTAACACATAATCCTTAGAGTTTAAAAGATATACATAAAAATATTTTGAAAAGTCATCGATAAATGTAGCAAAATATTTACTACCGCCTCTAGTAAGTGTTCCATGCAAATCACAAACATCACCATATACTAATTGCAACAAAGACATAGTTTTTTCTATTTTTGAAAAAGGTAGTCTTGTTATTTTTTTGCATGCATATTTTACATTTTTCATTCATATCATTCTCATATTTAGGAATTAAATTTAAATTAACCATGAAATGCATTTTTTTGGTATTAACATGTCCTAAACAACTATGTTATAATGAAAGACAATCAATGATATAACCAGAAGAATCTGTTACATTGAGATTGAGCTTAAACATGCTCTCATACAAATAACCTTTACCTATAAAGGTACCATTTTTAGTCATAACAAACTTGTCTGACTCAAATACAAGCTTAAAGCCAAATTTGTTAGCAAGACTTCCATAAACTAAATATTTCCTAACATCAGGAGCATGAAAAATATTTGTGAGACTAAGGATTTTTCTAGAATTGTATTCGAGATCCACTGTCCCTTTGCCTTTAACCGCAGCAGTTGAAGAATTTTCCATATAGTGAACATCTCCTTCCACAGTTTCATAGGTAGAAAGCAAACTCTTATCCTTACATACATGCCTTGTGGCACCAGAATCAATCCATCAAGAGTTATCTTCTCCAAGTATATTAGCCTCAAAAATCATAGCAACAAATTTTTTCTTTGTGTCTGATGACCGTCATTTGTCTTTTAGTTTCTTGAACTCACGACAATCCTTTTTGAAGTGACCTGGTTTATTGCAGTGAAAACAATTGCCTTTCTTATTTTTGTTTGCTTTAGAATTATTTGAAAAACTATTCCGCTTGTCATTCTTTCCTTGATTGCCAAGTTTTTGCTCCTTTCCTTCCTCCACCATATGGATCTTAGAAACATAATTTTTCGGTTCCTCTTTACCATCTAAAATTCGAGTCTCTTATTAAATTCTTAAACGAGTCTCTAATTCTTCAGTGAAAGATCTTCTTTTTTTGTGTTTGAGTTCTTTCTTATAATCTTTCCATGAAGGAGGAAACTTTTCAATTATGGCAGAAATAATAATATTTTCATCCATATTTAAATTTTTAAGTTTGCAATGATTTAATATGCGTTGGATGTGATGGAATTGTTCTAACACAGGCCTATTATCAAGTATTTTAAAACTTAAAAACTAACCTATAAGGAACTTCTTACTTGTAGCATCTTCCGTAAGATATTTGGTCTCCAATTTGTCCCATAAGTCTTTAGCAGTCCCAACATTTTGGTAAGTTATCAGCAAGTGCATTGAGAATGTGACCACGGTAGATGTAATCATCGGTTTTTCATTTTGTGCGTTTCTTAGTCTATTCCATAATTTTAATTTCTTCTTCATTTGGTTTCTCTTGTGACAAGACATACACAACCTTCAATGTGGTTAAAAGAAAGTGAACCTTTTTCTGCCAATGCAGAAAATTACCGCCATCAAAACGGTCCAACTTAACTTGTCGAAGTGATTTAGAAGAATCTGCCATTTCTGATGATACTGTATTTAGATTGTTGGAAAATATGTATATAAATGCAAAAACGAAACTCTTTCATTTATAACAATTCTGTCAACTTCAATACAATGATGTAATACCACTCTTCAAATCAATTATGAAAAACATCAAAGTGGGATGTCAATTTTCTAAATATAGTATTTTCCCCACCAAGACAATTCAATATACAAATGGGAATCCACAAATCTGTACTCAAGATACAATAAAGCAATTGCACTGTTTGCAAATTATATGTTAGAAGACAGCCCTCGGATGCAGCGGCGAAGAACAGATAATCAAGTTACTATTTTATTTCTGTACACTAAACATAATACGATAATTTTTGTATCTCCTGAAAAAATGTAAGTGAGTAATTGCAGGGGTTGGAAAATCTAAAACTAGGTTAATTTGAATAATGTGCAATTTCAAATTAGGCAGCATTTATTTATAAGGAATGAAAGGCTTTGTTCTCAAGAGTCATGACTGTCGGATTAAAATTTTTAATTAATTCCAAAAAGGTATGACTGTTAAATATCAATAATCACAGGCCATTTTCAAACCAGTGCAATTAAATCAAACCGATTTTACACGGACTAAAAAGTGACCGCACCCGAGCTACCGTGATCCGACCAAACGAATCCCAAGAACCAACTACTACTGCGGACACGTGGCATGCGAAGTGCCCAACTAGCGCCTCTATAGACCACTACCCTGCGCGTGCGTGCGGTGCTTTGTACGTATTAAAGCTCTCTTGAATAACCCTCTTAAATGCTTTATGACGTAACTCTTCATCTTCCATTTTCTATTTATTAAGTCCACACCTTCTTTATATTTTTTCAATGTGGGATAAAGGTTGCCCACACTTCTTTTATAGCTTAGTAGGTTTCACTCAACTTCACAAATTTTTCAATGTGGGACACTCTCCCTTTTACTTTGGTTTTGTTTCCCACTTTCCTCCACACACTTCAAACGCGGGACAAACTTTTACTCACTTATTTTAAAAATCTCCAACAATAATCTGGTAATGTGAAAAACATTTTGATTTTTTTTTAAATAAAAGACAACACCAAAAATATGTTTTTTTTTCTAACCAACCAACCTTTTTTTTCTTCTAGAAAATCATTGAGTTGGTTCACATTTAGTCAAACGAGTGCATAGTGCCCATATTCGCTCTTCAAGGTTGATGGATGCTCTTATAAGATCTCAAGTCACCCTCTCATCTAAAACCAATTGGTGCTAAGAAGAGTAAACTTTTAATCTTTTACAAGTTCTCTCAACATCATTGTACTAGGGCAAGGTATTTGTAGTACTCGTATTCCAACACAACCCCCAACATGTGACACGGACAAGAGTCAATCTCATGAATGTTGGCTCTCATACCACTTTTTAGATCTCAAGCCACCATCTCACCTCAAAATAATTGGTGTTAAAGAGGATAAACTTTTAATCTTTTACGGGTTCAACATCGATGTTTCTAGGCGACGATATGATCATTAAGGCAATTGTTATACTCACTCCAACATATCCATTTTAATTCGGTTCTCAAATGCATTAGCAAAGCTCATGATCAATCGGTGCTAGAATTCCAAACCAAGTTACATAGTACACCTTACTTACGCAAAAGTTTGTTTTTGGTGACATGGTACAAAATATTTAGGCCCCGTTTGGTTGTCCCAAAATTATAAATTGGATCATTAATAAATTGATACATTTATAAATTGACCCATTAATTGTGTTTGGTTTCATTAATGAAATGATTCATTAATTGCCCCATTTTAGTTCATGTGCAAAATCTGAAATTGGATCATTTTACAAAAAACGTGAAATGAATCCATTTGAAATATGAGCCACATAAAGTGCATGTCCCCTCTCCCTCTCCCCCTCTCTCTTGATTTGTTTTTATCTTTTTTTCATAGAACCTTAACATCAATTTCAAATTACCAAACATTGTGTAAAATTGGATTTAACTCATTTCAAATTCACTCATTAACAATTCACTAATTCACAATGAACCAATTTACATAATTAAACAATTTGTGCAATCAAACTGGGCTTAGTCTAATAGAAGAGATTGAAAGAACTAGTGGACAAACCAAGTGACATAAAGTTCCGAATTCGCTTCAGATCATTTATGTCTAAAATGACTTCATAGTACACCTTACTTATGGGGGTTAGCTACCAAGTCTTTACATTTTTCAGGAAAGGACACGGTGCAATGCATCTAATTTAATTAAAGTTTTACCATTAGGGAGGATAATTATTACCAATGGAGCATTTGGATAGGTAACTAAGGACTATCGATACAACTCTAAATAATCTTCATCGAGATATACAATTGAAAGTTGGGCTTTGGCACTCATCACAAACAAGGCTAGCATATGTTGGTTTAGTTGTATGCACAGTAGGTAAAAAGGGTGGAACCTCCGGACCAAAGACGAGTAGGGACATTTAAGGTGTGCTTGTAAATAAGATGGAAAATAATCGTTAAAAGTCAATTTTCATGAAATTGAAAACTTGAAAATATTTTCCATGGAAACAATTTGTTGGTGTTGTTTGATTGTAATTATTTTTCAGGTGGAAAATGTTTTATTTTATATCTTTTATGTGTTTGATTTCCAATATTTTCCATGGAAAAAAGTAGAAAATATATAAAAAAACAAAAAATTAATAAAAATACCAGAAAATTAATCAAAATAACCAGAATTTTTTTTAAAAAACACAAAAAATGAATAAAAATCCAAAAAATATAGAAAATGAATAAAAAACTAAAAAATAAATATTAACCCCAACACAAATTTTTAAAAATAAATATAAAAAAAAGAAAAAATGTATTAAGATTATTAAGAAAAAATAAAAACTAATTAAAACAAAATCCACCAAGGCCCCCCCAACCCCCAACTGTTTCGTCCCCTCTGTCGCCAGGTCTGTTCTATTTTTTTAATTCTCTTGTTTTTTTAATTTTTTTGAATTATTTGCATTTTTATTAGTTTTCTACGGTATTTATTCATTTACATTTTTAAAATTTTTTGAGCGCTTTTAGATATTCTTTTACTTTTTTTTTCTTAATTAATGAATTTCTGACTTTTAAATAAAATTTTGTTTTTTTTTTAAATTAATTCAAGGGTTAATATTTATTTTCTATTTTTTACTCATTTTCGGTATTTTTTTCATTATTTTTTTTTGACCTTTTTTCTGCTTTTTTTAAAATTAATTCTCGGACTAATATTTATTTTATGTATTTCTTTTCATTTTCTGAGCTTTTTTTATTATTTTTTTTGTTATTTGTTTTCTTAATTATTAAGTTTCTGACTTTTTAATAAATTTTTGGGTGTTTTTAAAATTAATACCGGGGTTAATATTTATTTTCTTTTTTATCCACTTTCTGTATTTTTTTTATTATTTTGGGGGGTATTGTTGATACCAATTTTAGTCTGCTGACATGGCACAATGAAGTGGAGACACATGGCAATCTGCGTGGCATTAACAAATACTTATGAACAACACCTTGACTTCGAGGAACTCAATTTCTCCGACCAACTCAGACACTTCGAGCAGTATGTGCTCTCCGAAGAACTTACCTGCACCGAGCAACTCATGGATACCGAGATACTTAGGCGGTCCGAGCTGCACCTCGATCAGAGCATTTATTATCAGACAATTAAGAGGATTAAATGCGCATTAAATGCTGATTATTATCATACGGACGTATACGCTTATTGGACAGCTATGTATGATCCTTTCTCATGTACAGCTTCAGGGCTATAAATACATTGTATCATCCTCATTGTGGAGGGGACCGAAATTTCTGGAGATAAATCTTACCTCGAGAATTCCCAAACAGTCAATAATAACATAAACAGTGGACGTAGGCCATTCGTTCAAGGCTGAACCACTTTAAAATCTTTTGTCTTATTTATTTTTTATCTGTGATTAAACAATTAGAGATAATCTAATTTTTTACATCAACAGATTGGAGCCGTCTGTGGGAAACGACTGTAATTTTCGTTTTTCACAAAAACAAATCATCACCAATGGATGACAATCCTGAATCCAGCAATCGAAACGCTGAAAACCCCCCAAATCCATCCGCTCCTCCAAATATCCAAGATCTGGCTGGAATCATAGCCGACAGCCATGCAGGAAACAATGCGACAACTCATGCAAACTATCCAAGGTGGAGCATCAACCTATTCAGGACAACGAAGTGGTCTAAGAAATACTTATTTACTTTCTTCACGCATGAGGCAAAGCGATTCATATCGCACTGATAAATCTGAAGATTTTTCTTATCAACCGGGTCGAACTTCGTCAGTATGAGCCACAGATATTGAACAACACATCACTCTCTCTCCGGAAAGGACCAGTGCACTGGAAAGATTGAGTAGAGTCTCTCCTTTTGATCGATTGGGCCCTAGGAAGAATAAAAGTCCTCCTAGGGTTATGTCGAGAAACTTTCGACGACCATTTGATTTAAGAGAGGGTTTTGCCCAATCACAACCAGCTGCTTGACAAGATAGATCCCAAGAAGCCACATCCACGTGATCAGTTGCTCGAACCAACAGGCCCGAGGAAGGAAATGATGCGTGGAAAGGCTCTATTCAGAGGCTAGAGGATAGATTAGGGGAAATGGCCAAGGCCAAGAATCCTCTACAAAGAACTTTTGTCCAAGGGACACCTTTTGTCCAAGCAATTGTGGATTTTCCCACACCATCAAAGTTCAAAGCACCTGTTGTAACTCCTAAATATGATGGAAAAACCGATCCTGTCCTTCATATAGAGCAATACCAAGCTGCTGCCGACATCTATGTTGTGCCAAATGAGATGAGATGCAGGGAATTCTCGGGAACTCTTACAGGATCTGCTAAAATATGGTACAATAATCTTCCTCGAGGTAAGATTTCAACTTTCTTTCAACTGCCTGAGCTCTTCATTGTAAACTTCTGTTTTGGAGCAAAACCTGTTAAACGAGTAGCACACTTGTTAAGTGTTACACAAAAGGCAGGTGAGAGCACTAGGGATTATATAACTCGTTTCAATAACGAGAAACTCGAAGTTATTAATTATGAGAAAAAAACAGCGATTACTTCTCTGATGAGTGGGCTGTTGCCCAACAAGTTATATTACACCTTGGCTAAAGATGCACCCAGAACCATGTCAGAATTGATGGCAAAAGCGGCCAAGATCATGAATGTCGAGGAGGCTATGGCTGCAAAGAAGAATATGGATACCAAAGAAACCAAGGTGGAGGATGATAAGGCCAAAAAGAAAGAACATAAAAACAATGGTGGTGACAAGCACTCAAAAACAAAGCCATCATGGGAGGTATTAAAGAAATTTGAAAATTATAGTCCTTTGAAGGTAGACATCAACCATGTTCTAGAAGAAATCAAGAACAGCGAGGAGTTAAACTGGCCAGAGAAAATGAAGTCAGACCCTGACAAGAGGAATAAGGCCAAATATTTCAAGTTCCACAAGGATCATAGCCACATGACCAAAAATTGCATAGCTCTTTAGAATGAGATTGAAGCACTCATTAGACGAGGAAAACTGGCAAAGTATGTTGATCGTATAAATGAAAGAAGAAACAACGACCGAGCAAGAGAGAGATCTAGATCTCCTCGTCGAGCAGAGGAGAACAAGAAAATAGACAATGAAGATGATCCAGAAGACGACCCCGATCTTCCCAAAAGACCAAGGCAGCCAGAACGTGAGGTATTTTTAATACGTTTTGGATCATTTGATTGTCATGTTATTCAGGTGGAGATGCAGGAGGTGGAGACCTTACTGCAGAAAGAAAAGCTTACCTCAATGAGGCTCAAGCCTGTTCATATATTCAACGAATAAATCTGGCTGAAGATGATCGCCCGAGGAAGGTCAACAAAGAAAACCTGGTCATCGATTTCTCAAAGAATGACCTTGCAGGTGTGCTGTATCCTCATGATGACCCATTGGTGATCAAAATGAGAATGAAGGAAGTGATGATCTCGAGGGTACTGGTTGATAATGGTAGCTCGGCTGATATTATATTCTACTCGTGCTTCGACAGCTTAAATCTAAAATTGTCTCAGTTGGAGCTTTATCATAGGCCCTTCCTCGGTTTTGCTGGCGAGAAAGTTTTTCCACTTGGGACGATCAAGTTGGATATGTTCATTGGTACATGGCCTGCTTGTCGAACAGAAAGAGTATGCTTCTTCGTGATGGATAAGAATGTTCAATCAGCCTACAATATCATCATGGGAAGGGTAGGATTGAAGAAGTTTGAAGCAGTACCATCTACGGTACATCAATGCCTAAAATTTCCAACCAATTTTGGAGTAAGAGTTGTGAAGGGTGATCAAAAAGTAGCTCGGGAATGCTACTATTCATCTGCCGAACAGGAGGAATTAGAGGAATCTAAGAAAAAGACTACTACCTATCAGGTGGATGAGGGTGCAGAAATTAAAACATTGGATCCTAGAGACGAGTCGCAACTCGTGAAAGGTCGGGTGGTTGAAGCTACTGAAAACATCATTTTGGACGACGAGCACCCTGAACGAACAACTCCGATAGGTTCGTCGTTAGATACCTCATTAAAACAGGAGTTGATAATTTTATTAAAAAGCAGAAAACAAACTTTTACTTGGATTCATGAAGATATGCCCGGAATAGACCCAAATTTCTTATGTCACGAGCTCAATGTGAATAAGGAAATCAAGCCAGTGAAACAAAGAAGAAGATTGTTAAGCCCCGAGAAGAACCAAGCTATACAGGAGGAGGTTGAGAAGCTCCAAAAAGCTTACTTTATTAAAGATGTTAAATATCCAGACTGGTTAGCAAATGTAGTAATGGTGAAAAAGAAGAACAACAAATGGAGGATGTGCGTAGACTTCACCGACCTCAACAAGGCATGTCCAAAGGACCATTTTCCCTTGCCCCGAATTGATCAACTAGTGGATGCTACCTCGGGACACGAGATTCTGAGCTTCATGGATGCTTATTCTGGTTACAACCAAATTAAAATGAAACCTGAAGACAGGGAAAGTACCTCTTTCATTAACCCTAGGGGAACTTATTGTCATAATGTTATGCCTTTTGGTTTGAAAAATGCAAGTGCGACATATCAGCGGCTGATGAACAAGGTGTTTGCAGAACAAATCAGTCGCAATATGGAAGTCTATGTTGATGATATGCTGACAAAGAGCAAGAAATTTGCTGACCATCTAGTTGACTTAGGCCAGACGTTTGATCAATTAGATAAATATCAAATGAAATTGAACCCAACCAAGTGCATATTTGGAGTACGAGAAGGCATGTTTCTCGGGTACATTATCAATTAACGAGGCATTGAAGCAAACCCTAAAAAGATCAAAGCTCTGTTAGGGCTGCGATCTCCAACGACGAAGAAAGAAGTGCAAAGTCTTACAGGTCGAGTAGCAACACTTAACAGATTTGTATCGCGAGCAACTGATAGATGCCTCCCATTCTTCAAAACGCTCCGAAAGACTTTTGAATGGAATGAAGAATGCGAGAAAGCTTTTCAAGAATTGAAGAAATATTTAGGAGCACCTCCACTGTTGTCCAGACCAGTGATGGGAGAAAGGTTGTACTTGTATCTGGAAGTTCGAAAAATGCAGTTATCTCGGCATTAATAAGAGTAGAGGATGGAGTACAAAAACCAATTTATTACACTAGTAAGGCCTTTCGAGGAGCAGAGATCAGATATCTAAAGCTGAAAAAGTTAGCACTGGCGCTGATCGAAGCGAGTAGAAGAATGAAGCCATATTTCCAGGCTCATACCATAGTCGTATATATCGATATGCCATTGAGGCAAGCTCTTCATAAACCAGAAAAATCAGGGAGATTGATGTATTGGGCAATAGAACTCGATGAATATGATATAATTTATGAGCCTAGATCGTCACTGAAAGGGCAAGCAGTAGCAGATTTTATAGCAGAGTTCACTTATCCTGATACCCCCGAGGAGCAAAAGCTGAACACCGACCAACTTGTGGATGTTACAGGATCATCAAATTTAAAACCCGATCAACTTAAGTTGGTCGGAGAGCAAGAGGAGAAGGTCGGCGAGCAGCGAAGTGTGGTAGAAATGGAGATAAAGGAGCAACAAATATTCCATCAAGGAACTTTGTCCAATAAGAAGTTTGAGGACGAGATACCTATATGGAACTTGTATGTGGATGGCTCATCGTACACCTCAGGAAGTGGAGCCGGGATTGTATTAAAAAGTCTAGACGAGGTCGATATAGAATATGCTCTGCGCTTCCAATTTCAAGCTTCTAATAATGAGGCCGAATATAAAGTGATGATTATAGGTCTTAGTCTGGCAAGAACTATGAATGCAGAGAAGGTAATCGTATGCAGTGACTCACAGTTGATTGTAAACCAAATGCTCGGTGTATATGCAGCAAAAGGAGAGTTGATGATTAAGTACCATACAAAGGCGATATAGTTAGTATCGGAATTTTTCACTGTTCAACTGGTCAGAATACCAAGAATGGAGAATGCAAGAGCTGACGCTTTAGCTCGATTAGCATCAGCTACTCGTACCGAGCTACGAAGAACAATCCCAATTGAAATTCTAGTTGGTCGGAGCATAGAAGAAGATCTGACGATAAACTTTATTACCCTTGATTTAGGGCCATCTTGGATGGATCCCATCAGGGCATATATTGAGGAGGGAGAATTATCGATTGACAAACTCGCGGCTAAGAAATTGAAGTTTAAAGCTGCTCGTTATGTACTGACTAATGGTATTCTATACAGACGAGGAATTATGGCAGGTTTGCAAAGATGTGTGCATCCCTCCGAGGTGAAAGACTTGATTGAAGAGGTCCATGAAGGTAACTGTGGAGCCCATGTAGCAGGTCGGACGCTTTTACAAAGAATAATGACGCAGGGATACTACTGGCCAATGATGAGGGCTGATTGTATAGCCTATGCCAAGAAATGTGACAAGTGTCAGCGCTTCTCCTCCATCCAAAGAACTCCCCAAGCATTGTTGACACCCATTACTTCCTCTTGGCCATTTGCCATGTGGGGAATTGACTTGGTCGGGTCACTTCCAACGACTAGAGGAAAATTTAAATATCTCGTCGTCGCAGTGGATTATTTTACTAAGTGAGTAGAAGCCGAGCCTCTTATCGACATGACATACGAAAAGGTGTACCAATTTATTTGGAAAAACATCGTTTGTAGATATGGTCTTCCCCGCGCATTCATCACCAACCATGGAACACAATTTGACAACAAGGAGTTCGCTGCCTATTGTCATCAATCAAATATCTTGAAAATCCACTCGGCACCAGGCCATCCCCAAAGCAATGGACAAACTGAGGTGACAAACAGAACACTGTTAAATGGCTTGAAGAACAGACTGAATGACGCGAAAGCAAACTGGATAATAGAGTTACATTCAGTACTATGGGCTTATCGTACTACCCCCCGAGCAGCAACTGGAGAATCTCCATATATGCTGGCATTTGGAAGTGAAGGTGTTATACCTACAGAGTTGGGTCTTCCAACACACAGAGTACTGAATTTCAATTCCCATGTCAGCGACTTAATGAGAAGGTTAGATTTGGACATGCTCGAAGAAGTTAGAGAAGAAGCAGCTATCAGGAATGCTGCTTACCAGCAACGAATAGCTTTGTTCTACAACAAGAGAGTGAAGAAGTGCGACCTGAAAAAAGGAGACTATGTGCTAAAGAAAGTGATTCAAAAGCACAATAAACTGGAAGCGAACTGGCATGGACCTTACCGAGTTACATAAGTTGTTCGACCAGGAACCTACAGAATAGAAACTTTAGAGGGGGAAGAGTTTAAGAATGCATGGAATGCAGAACACCTGCGCAAATATTATCAGTAATGTAAACTCTCATGTAATGTTGTTTCATCAGTATGAATAAAATGTGAATATTCTATCCAATTCTCTCATTTTATTGAAATTTTTTCGCGGAATACTAGTGTTACACACTACTCAGCAAAATCCACCAACTCCAGTTGGTCGAAAATATATATATATATATATATATATATTTCCCAAAAGTGCCAACTCCGATTGGTTGGGAAGAAAATTCACCAACTCCGATTGGTCGGGAATAAAAAATATTTCCCAGAGGTGCCAACTCCGGTTGGTTGGGAAGAAAATCCACCAACTCCGGTTGGTCGGGAATAAAAAATATTTCCCAGAAGTGCCAACTCCGGTTGGTTGGGAAGAAAATCCACCAACTCCGGTTGGTCAGGAATAAAAAATATTTCCCAAAAGTGCCAACTCCGATTGGTTGGGAAGAAAATACACCAACTCCGGATGGTCGGGAATAAAAAATATTTCCCAAAAGTGCCAACTCCGGTTGGTTGGGAAGAAAATCCACCAACTCCGGATGGTCTGGAATACAAAATATTTCCCAAAAGTGCCAACTTCGATTGGTTGGGAAGAAAATCCACCAACTCCGGTTGGTCGGGAATACAAAATATTTCCCAAAAGTGCCAACTCCGGTTGGTTGGGAAGAAAATCCACCAACTCCGGAAAAAATATTTCTAAAAATCCACCAACTCAGGTTGGTCGGGAATAAGAAGCTGTCAACTACAGTTGGTCGGGAACATTTTTATTAAACAAAGCATGAGTATGTGATAAAAGTCAGCTAATGGCTTAGAATTAAAAAGTGATCAAGCAAAATTTTTTATACTCGTAACATTTTAAATTACCACCAAGCTGGTCGAGAAACAAAACATCATCAATTTTGGTTAGTCGCCAAATGATTACCACAAATTCAGGATAGTCGACAATAAGTTTTAACCAGCTTTAGTTGATCGGCAAATAACATAATTTTGTTATCTTTTTAACAGATATACATACACATATGTAAAGTGTTTTACAAAATATCTACAAGACAATGGCAATCAAGATTGCAAAGAAAAATAAAAGTCTTTCATTAAATTTAGAGCAAAATACATCGAGAATGAAATACATATTAATTATTACATCAAGATTCCTATTCAATTGGTTTCTCCCTCTCTGCCTTTGAAACAGGTTCTTCACCAGCAGGAGGATCGTCTAAGGCATAAGGGGAATTAATGAAATTTAAATCTTTAAGCATCCTGATGTTCATAACTGATGGACGATCAAGGAGGTTCTCGGGGCGAGATAAGTTGGAGTGAAGACTGTAGTCGCCGAGATACTTTGAAATCAGGCATTGTGGAATGGCCCGAGCAGGAATCCAGCTCATATCAAGCTTGAAAGGAGGCACTGATAGGTCGAGCAACCCAGGATTGTGGTAATCCCACAAATAATGACCTTGTTCCAACTTCAGCACGCCCAAAGCATTTAACCATCCTTGTTTATAACCCACATTATTTTCATTTTGGAGCCGATCATCTAAATGGTAGAGGGCTTCATTGTAACCAGCCATCCAGAACTCCCTAGGCTATTTGTGGAACTGGTAGGTTAATCTTTCTAAGTGCTCGTGGAGATTCTTCACCAAATTCGTTTTATTCTCCAAGGTAGAATTTTGGGCAGCCAATTTCTCGTCTAAAGTTTGGATTTTCTTAGACATCTCGGCCAATGCCTGGTTCTTTGCCATCAATTGGAAGGCTTGGTTTTCCAGAGTCGATTGAGTTCTTTGTTCCTCGACAATAATCCTAGCAGCTCTTGCTCGTCCTCGAGTAGAGGTAGAAGGCCCAATCCTTTTCAAGGTTTCTAATTCATCCCTCAGGTTGGCATTTTCAACCTCCAAGAAAGAGAACCCCTTGTCATTTACAGGGACCAAAGCGTTTGAGGTAGAGGCTGCAGACCTCCGCTGGGATACCTCTTCTCGCAAGTTATTATTTTCCTGCTCCAGTAGCTTGGCTATCCGCCTGTGCTCCTCGACCTCGGTCTTCAAAGTTCTCTCCCTCACATCGTAAGCAACAAACAACTTATCATATCCCTTATCAGCATTCAGTTGCTGATACTTCTTCTCATATCCTTGGTGCAAGAGGGCTGTAGACTCCTTGTATTGTTGTTGAAGCTCCTCGAGAGTACCCTGGAGGTCTTTAATCATTTCATAATATGCTACATTATTAGCTACTGCCCGGTCGAGCGAACACTTTAAATACTGGTAGGCTTCAACTGCTTGCTCTGAAGCATCTTGACCACGGATATCAACGATTTGAGCTTTAGTCATATCTGTATGACCATCTTTGAAGTAATCATTGGATTGCCTCAATAATTTTGTATCATGAGCAGATAACAATTCCATCATGGCCATAAACTAGTAAAAAGAAGAGAGGGCAAGAATCAATAAGGAGCAAGATGAAAAGAATCAATATTATGAATAGTCAAAATTTCAAATTTTATTACATCATAAAAGAGAAGTACATAGGTCAGAGTTACAATTGGCAAAAATAAACAGAGAGAAAAATCCGAACAACTCTACACCTTCTGCTTGTATCCCAAAACTTTCTCGGAAGGCTGAGACGAGGAAGTAGGTTGCTCGGGTGGCACAGATGGCTGCTCGGTGGGAGCTGGAAGCTGATCGGTTGAAATAATGGATGGTTAAAGTTGCTCGCATGAGGACTGGACAATTGGGGGATGAGAAATTTGATCTCCCATCACCATAGAGGATTCCTCAGAGGCAGCTTCGTCCTCTTCTTCTTCTTCAGGAGTTGGAGGGGGGCCAGGGGTGTGTCGCTGAAACAGGTCAGAATTTTCATCAACATTCAGCTCCTTCAGAGCAGCGACCCAGCCATCCCTAAAGTACTTAAGGCTACCATATTCCACCTGCGACATCATGGCAGCCAGACCCTTATTCCATCTTTTGTCCCAGCCAGCACTGAAGGACTTTTTCACAGCTAACTTTCTTTTCACCTTCTCCGAGGAAAGCTTCTCGGATAGAAGTTCCTCGGTAGCCTTCAATTTATTCTCCACTTCCTCCTTCTGACGACTTACTTCACGAAGTTTTCCTAACTCTTCCTCAGCAGCTTTGAGCTTACCTTCAAGCTCCTCGGCATTTTGGAGCTTCCCTTCTAGCTCTTTATTCTTACTTTCTAATTCTTTTATTTTCTTCTACAATCCCTTGGAGACCTCAACAACCTGATTCCTCTCCTGCTCGGTGGAATTAAGCTTCTTCTCCCAAGAAGCCTTATCATCAACATACTTCTGATGAGAATCCTTCAGAGACTGCGTCAGACCCACCAAAGCTTTCTCTACACCTGACGAGGAGCTTGAAGCTTTAATAGCTTCATCATTTTTCAAAATTGTATTGAAACATGTTACCAACTGGGAAAAGAAAATAATAGCAAGTCAGTGCAAAGATATAACAAGGGAAAAATGAAAGTTTAGGACAATAATACTTACAGAAGCAATATGACGAGCAGCTAATGTGGTAACCATGTCCCGAGAAAGATTTTCTTCAATACCTTGGATCTCGGGAATGATCCAAGACTTCACCCAGCTCATGGCAAAGCTCGGGGCAACAAAAGTGGGAACACCACTTCCCGTAGTCGGGGGCTGAGCGATGGATTCAGCCAAATTGACCGAGGAGCTCTTCTTCAGCCTCCTCAGAGGAGCATCAACGGTCTCGACTAAGGATGTAGTCTTAGTCGGGGATATGACTATAACCTCTCTTGGAGCAGCGACCTTGCTCGGAGCCACTGGGGGCTTCTCGGCAACCTTCACAGGAGCAGCCGGAGGAGGTGCATCGATTTTTCTTGTCCCTTCTTCTGGGACATCATGTTTGCTTTTCTTTGCCTCTCCAGCAACAGAGGCAGATTTCTCGAAGAGGGTAGGAGCTCTTCTTCTCTTCATTCTTTCACTCAGAGGAATATGTGACTCAGGTGAAGAACTTGAAGAAGCTGGTACTGGTTCTACGTCACTTATCACTGGACGAGCAGTAAAAGACGAGGTGTAACTCTTATACTGCAGCAAATATGAAGCTGATCTGATATGCTCGTCGGCAACAGTTTGATGCAAACCCCAGATAAGTTTCAGATGTTTTAAGTTAACTTTTGTCTCTTTTGGAGACCTTCTTTTGCTGTCAACTGCAAATAAATGAAAATTAAAATATCAGTGACACATTTTATCAAACACAAAGAAAGCATAAATTCAAAAATAAAGTAAAGTAAAAACAACCTATCCCATTGCCATAGGGAGGGCATCTGGGACCCTGATACACATCATTTCCAGTTAGTGGAGCATGTTATCATTTTTTTATAACGACACCATGCTCAAAATAATCCCTATTGGCATCTGGGAGATTGACCACTAAAGCTCTATTTATAAACCTAGTTTTTAAGTAAAAAGTACTGTCACTGACATCCCATCTATAGCAAAACATGATTTCTGGAATTCCTATACGAGTTCCGTGAATCTGATTTAATCTATGAACTCCGTTAACTATTCTCCATGTATTGGGGGCTATTTTTGCAGGAACCACGTCAAAATATTGACAGAATTCCAGACACAGAGGGTTTGAGAGAAAAGAAAAGCCACATTCAGCAACAAAGAGACTGGGCAACCAATGTCCCTCAGCCAAACGAAAATAATCTGAAGGCTCAAAAAGTTCCTCCAAAACAACCCATGAAGGAATAGAGAAATCAGAACGAAACTTATCAAGCGACTCAACAAGGTAAACCATGGCGAATAAAGGAAATAAAAGAGAAGGAAGAAGATCTTACAGAAAAAGGATGGATCTGTTGACAACGAACGATGAAAAGGATGAACGCACAAGAGAGAGAGAAAATGGAAAACTCAAAGATACATATTTGAAAAAGTAAAAGACGATATGATTTTCTGCAACGCTTAAATACCTTACCTTGGAAAAATGTAAAAATAATGATTACAAAGGGAGACGTTTACGCTACCGACGGCTAAAAGGACAAAAAGGGCGCGGAGATCGAAGCAGTTAGAAAAATTCGAAAAGTCTGATTCTATGAATTCGAAAAGGAAAAATAAATGCAAAGAACACGCTCCTAAAATTCAGGATGACCATTTAATCCCGCCATATTTCGAGAAGAATGTTCCACACTCCTCAGTCTCGAACTGTGAAACATTGGGGGCTTCTGTTTATACCAATTTTAGTCTGCTGACATGGCACAATGAAGTGGAGACACATGGCAATCTGCGTGACAATAACAAATACTTATGAACAACACCTTGACTTCGCGGAACTCAATTTTCCCGACCAACTCAGACACTCCGAGCAGTATGTGCTCTCCGAGGAACTTACCTGCACCGAGCAACTCATGGATACCGATATACTTAGGCGGTCCGAGCAACACCTTGATCAGAGCATTTATTATCAGACAATTAAGAGGATTAAATGCGCATTAAATGCTGATTATTATCATACGGACGTAATCGCTTATTGGACAGCTATGTATGATCCTTTCTCATGTACAGCCTCAGGGCTATAAATACATTGTATCATCCTCATTGTGGAGGGGACCGAAATTTCTGGAGATAAATCTTACCTCGAGAATTCCCAAACAGTCAATAATAATATAAACAGTGGACGTGGGCCATTCGTTCAAGGCTGAACCACTTTAAAATCTCTTGTCTTATTTATTTTTTATCTGTGATTAAACAATTAGAGATATTCTAATTTTTTACATCAACAGGTATATTCATTTTCTGTATTTTTTTTATTATTTTGGGGGGTTTATTCACTTTTTGTATTTTTTATTGTTATTTTTGGATTTTTATTCACTTTATGGATTTTTTTCATTATTTTTGGATTTTATTCACTTTCTGGATTTTTTTTCATTTTTTTGGGTTTTATTCACTTTCTGGATTTTTTTCAATATCTTTGGGTTTTTATTAATTTTCTGAATTTTTTTCATTATTTTTGGGTTTTTATTCACTTTCTGAATTTTTTTCATTATTTTTGGGATTTTATTCATTTTCTGGATTTTTTTTTCATTTTTTGGGGGTTTTATTCACTTTCTGTATTTTTTAAAATCAGTTTTGGATTTTTATTCACTTTCTGGATTTTTTTTCATTATTTTGGGGGTATTATTAACTTTCGGATTTTTTTTTCATTTTTTTGGGTTTTTATTCATTTTCTGGATTTTTTTTCTTTATTTTTTGGATTTTTTTTTTAATTTTTTGGGGTTTTATTCACTTTTTGTATTTTTTTCATTATTATTTTTGGGTTTTTATTCACTTGCTGGATTTTTTTTCATTATTTTTGGGGTTTTATTCATTTTCTGGATTTTTTTTTCATTTTTGGGGGGTTTTATTCACTTTCTATATTTTTTCATTATTTTTGGATTTTTATTCACTTTCTGAATTTTTTTGGGGGGTTCTATTCACTCTCGGGATTTTTTTTTCCCAATATTTTTGGATTTTTATTAATGTTCTGGATTTTTTCATTATTTTGGGGGTTTTAATCAGTTTATGTATTTTTTTCATTATTTTGTGGCTTTTATTCACTCTGTATTTTTTTCATTATTTTTGGGGTTTTATTCATTTTCTGGATTTTTTTCATTATTTTTGGATTTTATTCACTTTTTGTATTTTTTTTTTCATTTTTTGGGGGTTTTATTCACTTTCTCGATTTTTTTCATTAATTTTTTGTTTTTTTTTATTTTCTAAATTTTTTTCATTATTTTTTGGGGTTTTATTTACTTTATGTATTTTTTTTCATTATTTTTTGTTTTTATTCACTTTTTGGATTTTTTTCATTATTTTAGAGTTTTTATTCATTTTCTGGATTTTTTATCAATTTTTTTGGTGTGACAATTCTTTTTCCTAGAAAATAAATAACAAGGTGGGAGGAAGTTTTTTAATTCCACTTTTTCGTTGAAAAAGTGGTTATCTGATTTGTTTTAAGGAAAGCAATTCTATGGAAAAATTTGTTTATCAAACATCTAAAAGATGGAGAATGACTCCATATATTGTATTTTTCATGGAAAATTAAGGGTGATTGCGCAACAGATAAATGAGGGTTTCTATAGCGACTCAAAATTGGGACTCAAAATCGCGACTCGCTGACATGGTGTGTCGCGATAGGCTAGTGTCGCTGACGCGTACTCACATTCATAAAGGATTATTAATCAAAGACAACATGTCATGTCAGCATAAGTCCCAATTTTAAGTCGCAATCAAGAGTCGTTTTAATATTTTCCCAAATAAATATGTTGTATTATAATTAGGTACATGTTTTACATACCATCTCAAGAGCAAAGGTTTTAGCAAAAAAGAAAGAATTGCCTTCAAAGCCTTATAACAATTATCACAATGGAAAAATGTGTAAAACTGACGTACTATGCCATCAATCTTATAGCAAAGAGTAGTGCTAGGCTTACACGCCCTTAATACACACTTAGTACACATTTCTAAGTGGCAGTCTTTTATTGGATGTTTGTTTTTCTTGTTAGGAAAATATGGTCTAGTTTTAATTAGATTTTTTGATTTTTTTTTATTTAAAAAAAATTGTTTTATAGAAAAAAATATTTTTCACAAATTAGAAAAAATATATTGTTAAAAAACACTATTTTAATATAACAATTATTTTTTTTGAGAAAAACTGTTTTAAAAAATAAAAGTTAGTTTAGTATAAATAAAAAAAACTTTTTTTTTTTACATTTTTAAACAGTTTTAAGAAATAAAAAAATTGTTTTCAATATTGTAAAATAAAAAATTAAGTTTAAAAATAAAAAGTGTTGCTGGCGCGAACCTTTAAAAATAAGGGAATATTGGGTAAATGGGTGTTTTAGGGACTAAATGATTTAAAAGTAATTAAAAAAAACAAGTTTAAAAATAAAGGATGCCGCTGGCGCGGACCTTTAAAAATAAGAGAATATGGGGTAAATAGTTGTTTGAAGGATTAAATGAGTTAAAAATAATTTAAAAAAACTAAGTTTAAAAATAAGGAGTGCCGCTGGCGCGGACCTTTAAAAAGAAGAGAATATTGAGTACATGGGTGTTTGAGAGACTAAATGAATTAAAAATAATTAAAAAAAAAAAGCAAAAGAATAATACTAGACAACTCGAGAGATAGTGCCGGGTAATTAAAAAAAAATTAAGTTAAAAAATAATGGGTACCGCTGATGCGCACCTGTAAAAAGAAGAGAATATTCGGTAAATGAGTGTTTAAGGGACTAAATAAGTTAAAAATATTTTTTTTAAAAACAAAAAAAATAATTAAAAAAATAAAATTATTATTCTAATAATTATTTTTTTATTATTTTTATCCCATTTCACATCATCTTAGTATTTTTTTTTTTTTATAAAGCAAATGATGTATTGTTTTGATTTATTAATACTGTCCACCTAAGCACCCTGTACTAAATATGTACTAGGGGCGGATAGAGGAGCATTATTCGTGGGAAAAAGAGCTCACGTGTCATTTCATCTGTCGTATGAGAGACCCTTGCGCAACATTTTAAATGTTGCGACAACAAACCATCGAAAAATTAAATTAGAAATGAGTTGCATATTGCAGGTGGTAGAATTTTTGCCATTCAAATGGGTTCGAAAAAGTGGGGGTCGCATAACAATCCATTGGCCAGTTAACCTAGTTTGTTATTCACTTGAAATATATTTACCCTTCATTTCAAACACATTTACTCTCTCCTCAAGCCTCTTCTGATCTTCTCTTCGTCCCTCTATAAATCAAAGCCTGTAATTGAATGAATCAAACCCTTTTACTTTTTCCATTTCTAATGTTAACTATTTGAATAAATGTTAGAATAGAAGATTGCAAATTTGAAGGCAATTTCACCCCTTAATTAAAGATTAATGATATGATTTTTGTGAGATTAATGATTTAATTTTCTTTCAAATGATTTGCAAATTGTGGTCCCTTGATCGATTTGTAACAATGGCAGAGCTTCTCAACGAGAAGTAATTTCTTACAGCCTCATTAAAAGCTTTATTTATGTTGTAGAGAAAATGCATAAAAATATTTTAATTTTTACAGGGAAAAAGCTTCAGTTCATTTTTATAAGTAAAAACATATTGTTTTTGAAAAAAAAAAAAGTTTTTTTCTTAACAATTCTAAGCAAACCCATATCTTAGACTGAATCAACCCTGTTTGGACCAATATAATCGGGTCCAGTCTCGGTCCCCAAAAAACAATGACCGTATTATTCGGTCAAGTAAAAAAAAGCCGACCGGATAGGACTGTGCACCCCACACCCTAGAAATCAATAGGATCATTGACGCTTATCCTTGATCTCTCTCTATATATGTATATATAAATGTATATGTATAATGTATCCTATGAAACAATTCTGAGGTTTATTTACAAAGAACGTAGCAGGCTATAAAACTGTTCAAAAACAACATAAGATAGCTAGAAAAAATGATTAAGCTGACAAAATAGTTTCTATGGGAAGAAAAACAAGTTGATATTCAAGAAATTATGGGGAAGTACACTGCAAAAATCATAAGTAATTCCCATTTAGCTCCTCAGAAAGTTCCAAGGTCCTGTTCCAGTTCCTATTCTGCACATGTAGGAGCAAGATAATTGAAACGATTATCAGAATTTCTTCTTTCTGCATTTTCTCCCTCTCTCTTATTTCAGATAAAAGTTAGTTTTGTGCAAGACAAACTCGAGAATCTTATATACAGTGATGAATGAGAAGTTGTGTGCATTTCATCTCCAGTGGTGTCCTCGATTTAATATCAGGCTACTGGGATTGAACTATCTGGTAAAGCAGCAGTGCATTACCACCTAATATGGCCACTAAAATTTAGACACACTAGTTCATGGAACCATCTACCCTCTTAGAAATTTCCTCAACATAAGATGATAGTTAGACCATGCTTGGTAAAGGTGGAATTATTGTTGGGCTTTAGCCCTTTAAAGGAGAAAATAATTGTGTATAAAAGACAATCCATAGTATTCTAGTAAAAATAGTTTCTGTAAAGTAAAATTCCAAACAACCTGCAACCAAAAATTTTAAGACAGTGGTCACAGATAAGCAGCAGCTTTTGGTTGTGGGGTGAGGAAGTGGATAACGGAATAACAAGAAGAAACTATGTACATCACTAAAATAAACAATACAAGTAGCACAAAAAATTATGCATCACTAAAAAAGGGTTTCAAGTATTTCAAAAGTGATGTCACATATTTCAAAAAACAATTACCTACAAGAATGTGAAAAGAAAAATTATTTAATTAAAAGGACCAATTTCGAAAAAGTCTCTAATGGGCTTTTGTCTCCCTTCTTTGCACGACTTCTCCGTATGAGTAGGATGAGCAATTGTACTTAAAAAAATATGAAAATAAGTGCTTTTAGCCCAATTGATAAAATAATTCATTACGAAGAGCAACTTACCTCCAAAAGCCAGCAAATGTTCTCAGACTCATATAGATGGTTAGAGCGACCCAAAGTCCAATAAATCCATGACTGGAGGAGAGGATGAACAAAAATAGGATGCTGAATATAGCCACCAGAACCTGAGGACAATAGCATAATTTTTAAGTAATTATTTTTCCATTTGATAGGGTAAATCAAAATAGGATTTTTACTTCTTATGATCTATAAGGATGTAGAGATGGAAATTTGTAAATTTCAACATGTAGTATTGTATTCAAGGTTTTCTGGCAACCATATGGAGGATTAGGCTCAACCTGTATAAATTCATTTTCTGGCACAATGTTTAAATTTATGGGAAAATAACTAAATCTAACATTAAACGCCATTCCACTAAGTACTTGCTTGATTCGAACTTTCGTGCTTTATTGCAACCCTCGATCAGTAAATTTTTTATAGTCCCAGTGTTTATGTCGAGTTTGAACACAGGATACAATTATGTTCTTCATACTTCATAGCTCAAACTTTATATGCAAATTTACGAATCTATGATTTCTAGAAAGAACAAAAACTTGACCAAAATGAGCACTCAGTGGTCTTTCCCTGAGAATTAACACAACACCATAGTTGTTTTTGTTCCTGAAAATCCAATATTCTGTATATTTTTACAAGGAAAACTTATATAAAAGATCACATTTGTGTTCATTCCTCTTAATATCTGGGAGACTTGACGGTAGACTTACCATAGAGTAGGCAGAATATGCAAAATCAGATGCTCCAAAGTTGACGCCATCAAAAACAAACGCCAAGGCATTGAGTGGTTGAGTAGCTGCGACAAACTGATCGCGAAAAAAAAGGAAAAATTATAGGTACTGAGAATTATGGGTTGAGCAGATACAGAGAAGTAGCAATATATATACTATGAAGCACCACCGACACTCTCCCGGAGGTCACATGTCCGTGTTCGACACATGTTGGACAACGACACCCTGAAACATCTTTCAACCATACCTTTGGAGTGTCTTAAATTTTCTGACAAGCTTAGACACATTAGGATATGTTAAGGACATGCTCAAACACGTTGCGCCGACTACATTACAATTACCCTCGACAAAAAATGGACTCAAATGTATTTTTGTTTGTTGAAATGTGTTTTTGTTTCTAATTAAAGGGATGAAAGTCCAACATTTTTAAACTATTGGAACAATGTTAATTTTTTCTTTCAATTATACATACAAGAATTTGAATAATAATCCATGTGTTCCCAATGTGTACCTGTCCCTTATTTTAACATACCATATCGGGGTGTTGAGCGGGGTCATTTATCACATGTCTGTGTCAGTGCTTCATAGCATATATATTGATGTAGTATAGAGATATTTTTATACTTCACTTCGTAAATATAGTTTTTGAGGATGATGTAATGGTTAATGGCATCATCATAATCGAGAACCTTCACCAACATTCTCTTGTACCCCTATGTATAGAGTGACTCCCTCATTAGAGAGGGCACTAGATTTTGGAGAGATGGTATGATATGACATGAGTTCCTTTTATAGTGTGTCAATTTCCGCTCTATATACATCATATATATATATTCCAGCAAGAACATATACCGGAATGCCAACTCTAATGAGGTGGAGGACATTGCTGTCGTTTGTAAATAATCTTGCTCCAAATTGCAATCCAACTCCAACGATGAAGGCGAGTACCAGCCCAAGAATCACCCCCAACTGCAGTAATATGGACTTGTTTAAATATTAAAGCAGTGTAAGATAAGAGTGGATGTTCTGTTGGGCATTGGATTGTCCACCTAAATCAATAATTGTATTTTTCTAATACTAAAGTTCAGTTTAGATCATGTACTGGATGAATTTTTACTCTTCAGGAATGTATGATGTACACGATAATGATCGTATTTATAATAAATCGGAAAATAGGTCAATACATGATCTTTACTCAATAACGCGCCCTGTATTGAATGAATAATTGAAGTACCTGTAGCACCCGGGATGCAGTGGTGACCACCCTATCGTAGTCTTTTTTGGCAAATGCAGTTGCAAGCATAGCCTGAAATAGAGAAAATCAAAGTACTACAATTTTTCATATGTGGGTGACTATATTCAAAGAAAGATCTCTTAACAATTAAATAACATGCTATCCAACACTGGGAAACTTAATTTGAAGTTATGCTATAAATAAGTGGTTGTCGGTATAAGGTTTTATTCATATTTCTACAACAGATATTTGAAACAATGAAAAACGTAAATTAAACTAAGACTCATTGCGCTTTGATTAAAAAATCCAGATGCACACGCTGCCTTTTGCGATATACTATGAACCTCCCGTTAGTTTGGGTAAAGTTATCTAAAAACGTCCCTTGATTTGAGTAACGAACAACCGTTACACCCTTTTTTGTTTAGTGATCGACTAATACTTAAAAAATCTTATAAAAAAAGGAAAAGTAAAAATCAATTTTATCACAAAAAGTGAGGGTGCCTTGTCTTTATAAGAGCCTCACATCTCACCCGAAACCCTCACCTCAAGAACAAGAGCCTCACATCTCTCAAAGAGATACCAAAACATAGGTTAAAAAAAATAATAATCCTTTTATACTTCAGAGAACTTATTGAAAAAAAAAACCCAAATATTCCCCCCTCCCCTAAAAACCCCAAAACCGTACAACCTAGTTGGTGGACAGAACTTTGAGCAGCTGAAAACCCTCCATAGACATCTGTTAATGTCCCAAAAAATATCTGATGGGACCAAAATTCCATGCCATTCCCACGAATAGATCGAATCCAGTTGCGGTAATCTGGAAAGGTGGATGACACAGAAGGTTTTCAACAAAGTAATTGAACTAAATTACTAAGATTTCAACTTTCTGGTTATTGAACAAGTGATTTATAAAGTTTTATTTATCTTAGCATCTTTCAAGTATCTTTCACAAAATAACACAATAAATAAAGAAAAAATTATGCATTTTGTTGGAATAAAGAACTATTGCTTCACAGTGCCAATTAAATAGTGTGCTAAACACTTAAAATGTCAAGTCAAAAATCTCTTATAGCGTGAGAGACTTTTTCAAATTTGACAATTCAGAATGTTACACTTTCAACTAGGTAAAAAATATTATATCACAAACTAAACTGAGCCTTAGGAAGTAATAGTTCAACCAATTTTTTTCAGAAACATAAGTGAGTATATGATTTATTATCACAGTATTTGAATTTAATTATAATGAAGATATGAGTTGTAACCTGTCCAGCAACAGCCAAGCCATCAGCTAAGAGAGACGTAGCCAGCCAAACTTGCAAGCAGACTTGAAATGCAGCCATTGGAGTTGGTCCTTGACGGGCAGCCATTGATGCAGCCAGGGTTACACAGAATGTCACAGCTATTACCCTCATTAATAACAAAAAACCTGAAACAAAGTTCAAGTTGTAAGGGAAAAAAAAGTAAAAAAGTAAAAAAGAAAACAGAAATATATTCTAGTAGTAGCGGAGGAAAATAGTGTTAGAAATTTACTGGAACTGAAACAAGCGTGATCTAGGAAAGAAGAGGAAACAATAGCAAATAAAGGGTGTGATGGTCTCAACTTCTTAGTTTGACTATTACAGTGATGTGTCATAAATGCATGGCTAGTGTGCGGGGTTCTGAAGACTAACAAAGTTTGATTGACCAATATGCTCAAAACATCACTCTGTCCGTCAAACTGTCGAAAAATAGTACCACCCTAGAATTATTCCTCTAAGAGTAGTTATCTTTACTAATGTCTTAAGAATTTGAAAAGAAAAAGATTTCGGTTTTTTTGGCTGAACTCCTTGGCTGATAATTTTTTTGGCTCTAGTATACTAACATATTTTTGGGGCACTACGGTCCCTCTCCATTAATGTATACTCAATTTTTAGTAATGTATACGATAGATATTGTAAAGTAAACATGTATTGTTTTTATTTATTATTTTTGGTAAAAATTGTAATTTGTATGTGGAAATATGGGGTGAGAGACCTTAGTGCCCAAAAAATATGTAAGTGGACTAGATCCTAAATAAATATCAACCACTAAAATGGAAAACTCCCAAAAGATTTCCAGTTGAACGATATCATGAGATGAACAAAAGTTCTGAAACTCTGTGCATGGTACACTAGGATAATCACTTATGAAGATACTTATTTCAGCTATGAATTGAAGTTTATATTGCAATTTTTTAAATTAAAATAAACACTGCATTAATTTAACAAAAGTTCTGAAACTCAGTGCATGGCAGACTAGGATAATCACTTGTACAGATACTTATAAAGCTTTCTGGCTATAAGCCCCAATTGGGATTCAGCAATGAACTGAAATTATATTCCAATGTTATTTGAACAAAAAAAAACACTACATTAATTCATCATTCGCAGAGAATAATTTAAATTGGTACACGGTCAAAGACAGTGATTATGTTTTAATCCTTTTCATTTTTTGAGACCTGTATTGTTTCAAGTGACTTTTTATTCAATTGAATAAACACCGACTATGTTTCAGCATTCACAATTGAACAATATTTCACTTTCTCCTCAAATTAAATGGGGATTAAAGCTTGATTGTCAAACAAAAAATTGATTATGGAGGGCCTGGAACAATCACAAGAGATTCATAAGACCAATCCCTTATAAACTACTAAATAAAATTTGAGCATTAAACTTTCTTGACATCTTCATATAAAAAGCTCACCATTTTTAAGAAATCGACTGAATTGCAAATGTTCAAGACTAGGAGGTAACAGATCAACTTGTTCCATTAATCTCCACAACAGTATAACTGAAATTAGGTACCTACAATACAAATTCAAGTGTGAAAGAATATTGTCGGAGATTGCTTTCCTAACATTACTCCATAGGGAGTCCACAACATGATTGAGTAACAAACGTAGTAGTATGACATTTAGAAAGCAAATAATCTGACTTACTGAGATATAACATGGGCAATCGCTGCACCTTGGACACCTAGACGGAAGACAAATATAAAAATTGCATCCAGAATTATGTTTGTTACATCACCTGCCACTAAATTAGATAGTGTCAAGATAATAGGTATTGATAAATGTGTGTCCTAAAGGCACCTGTCAAAGAAATCAGAGTTTGACCCCCATTTGTTCAAGCCTATTTTGATTTGGAACGTAATTTATAGTAATATACTTTTGACCTCAAAAGGCCTAATACACATTTATAAGCATCACAAATAATTTTTAAACAGACTCCAAAACATTCATTTGCAAATTTTGTCACCCAAAGCGTAATGGGACAACAAATCGGGGCTAAGGTGTCAAAGATCGCCCTTAAATTTTTTGATTCCTTGTCTTGTTCATATTTTTATTTATAGCGCCCTTAGATGAATATTAGGTTTTCTCTCTCTCTCTCTCTCTCTCTCTCTCTATATATATATATATATATATATATATATATATATAATGTGTGTGTGTGTGTGCACGAGTGTGACACAAGTGCGTAAGTTGTGTTACACTTCCGTATCATTATACTCACCGATGGCATAGAGAGGAGTTTTTGTGTCCTTAAGTCCACGGAAGACACCTTGCATAGCCAACGTTAGGAGAACTGCAGGAGCACCAAGTGACCTCAATGTCAGGTACTGTTGCGCAGGTTTTAGCATAGGGGAATCCTGCATTTGTAAGAATTTCACTGCCATTATCAACGATCACATAGTAGTAATTTCAGTTGCAGCTTGTCAGAGAAAAATTCAAATAGACCATAAAAAATAAGGGTGCGTTTGGGAACACCAGTTCCTGTTTTCGGATCAGAATTGAAGCAAAACAAAATTTGAAATACTGTGAGTCCGATTCGAATTCCAAAGCTTGGAATTTACTTACAGATTTGACCCCCATGATATTCAAAACAGGTTTTGCTCCAGATATTAGGAATGTGGCCTGGATGAGTCCCAGGATGCAACCAATTACTAAAGCTGATGAGGCTGATGGGATATGCTTTTTTTCATGCTTAAACTTAGCTATATTAAAGCTGCTTCCACATAACTCGGACTGATATGTGCCCTCACCAGGCTCTGACAAATAACAACACATAGCACAAGAGAATATGTTAATATCATGAAGTTTTACCTACACACCAATCAAGGCTAACCATGAGAATTATAGGATTACGTGCAGAAACTGAAAATATGGACCATTTTACGTAGTTACTCAAACAAACACCAACAATTAATAATCCTGTATTGATGTTACGGCATAAAAGAAATACACTTTCTGAACGCATATTGAGAAATAAATACTATAAATAGCAAATCTATCATTTTCTTTGTAGTGCCTTAAGCAAATAATTAAATAGGATGTATACTAGGGCCTTAATTTATGCCTGACAAAAAATATAGCCATTTGAACAAAACATTAGGGCTTTAACCAATTGATTTTATCTATGGGAAACCTGTGCAGTCCCCCTACTTGCACACTATTAGGGCTGACCCGGACACCAATATTCTCGATAAGGGAAGAACTAACTTAGGTTGCGTTTGTTTTTTCATCTAAATCTGAAATGTTTGTTTTTATGTCTGAATGGACCTCTGAATGAATATATTTAGACTGATTCAGACTTCAAATATACATTTACCTCTTAATCATTCAAAAGAAAAAATAGCTGTTAGCCTCTTAATCATTTAAAAAAAAAACACTATTTGGTACTTCTTAAGTCTCAATGGTTCAGATTCAGACTTAAGAGGTAAAAACAAACACCGCCTTAGTAGAAAGAGTAGAAACTGAGACAAAAAATGGCTAGCCAACACAACTATGGTTAATTGTCATTACTAACACAAAAATTACAACGAAATATGAACGGAACCATCATATTGGGGTTTCATTGTATTGAAATTGCTAACGTAAATTATTATGAATTAAAATTATAGATTAGGGTTAAATCCCTAATTATCTATTAATTATATTGATAGTTCTGAAACATATAAAAATGTGACTTTTAATATGACACAAACGTTTTATGAGTTTAAGGAAACTTGAATGTTGTATGAGTTTGGGAAACTTGACTACTGTTTAGAAGCGTTCCTGTCTATGCATACATTTAACTATACTCACTATATCGACTAGTTCAAGATAATTTTGTTATGTGGGAAGAGTTGTGGTTGCCATTTGATAGATTGGAGATTCTCCACAAGTATACGTCAAGTTTATATTGTGTATTCAAGTGTAAAGTTCAAACTTATTCTAATGTAGGGAGAAGACATTATGAAGACGACCTTTTTCATGTAGAGAGTTTCTTATACGAATTTCTTGTCTGCTGAGTCAGCAAAAAAACAAGGGTGTTTTTATTTAAACCCATTTTTCTTTCTATAACCTCATTTTTATTAAACTCTAAAATCTTTTAAGGAATGTGTAGAGGTTGGGTTGAAATAAAAGCACCCAAAAACAATGCCACCATAAAATGAGAAAGAATCTTCATTTTTCAATGCAATAATGAAGAGACAATAATGACACGTAAGATCCATGATTCATGGTGGAAAATTGCAAGGGTGATCATTTTACACTTGCTTCCTTGCAACAGTGAAAAAGCCTTTTTTTCGGCTACATACCACTCCTTGAAATCAACTTTCTATTTTCACTGCTTTTAATGGAACCCATTTCCATGCTTTCGCTCTCTTGCACTTCGAGGCCCACTTTTGCCGTCGCATCTTCCTCAGCAACAAAAGAGGTGGTGACACTCACAAGTGGGAAAATTGCAATCCTTGATATTTGGTTGAATACAACAATGGAAACTCCTACAGCCGCAAGTTCCACTGAACCTGTATACATCGACAAGAACAACTTAGTTTTAAGATAAAACAATTATTGACAAAAAGTAAGCTATCATTAAATTAATGAATAAATTTACCAATAAACAATGGAGTTATGGATGAACTTACTATGTGTCAGTGAGGTTATAGACGAAATTATTTAGGAACTAGATAAAGAAATTTTTTCAATAAGGATGAACTTACTTTTGATCACTTGTGCAATTTATAAAAGCTGGGATTGAATGAGAAATTTTTTCAGCAAGTTTACATTAAATCAATTACAGAGGTGGTTGGAGATCCCCCCAAACATGACAGTCTGACAGGTAAATACCTCGTTGTAATCTTGCTAGGATTTGTGCGTGGAAATAACCTCTAAAAGAGTAAACCAAAAGATATTCGAATAATAATGGACCTAAAATTTCTGGTTAACAATATGAAAAAAGATATCTTAATGGTGACCCCTTCTTGTAGACAGTGCTTTGAATGTTAGAAATATGGGTAAATAAGAGAAGTTTTGGTAGATACGATAAGGAAGGGTGACCTATGAATTACAAATTGACTGATGGGATGAAAAAATAAAATTGTTCAAAAAAGTGTTAAATTACCGTAATACCTCAAAGCTTAAGCTGTTACGTATTGGCTCAGCAATATATATCATGCGCCTGCACTCCCCCTCATGTGCGACCCCTATCGGACGCACATGGATAGAGATAGTGCATATGAGACTCGAATCTATGACCTACGAAACCAATGCTCTAGTAGAGTACCCTAATCATTTGGTATTACCAATATTTGAACCCAAGACCTCGTGAAGCCAAAATTTAAGCTAGCTTCGCGAAGTTCATATCACTTCCCTCTGCATTTTAAGTAGCAGACCATCCTAAAGTTGTCTTGATGAATTCTAATTAATCATTGGTTTCCTTAACCACCTTTAATCAAAGTTCTATATTTTGAAGATTTTACCTCATTTATGGGGTTTGGGTGCTGAATCATAGCCAGGCATTCACTCCTCTTCTAGTCCAATGAAACCTCTTGGTTCAATTTTTGGACCTCCTTTTAGAAACTCTAGCTTGAGGTTACTTTGCTAGGATGACTTCCCACACTTGTATCACATTTAGCCTCCACTAAGTTCTTCTAGTTAAAGACCACACACTCTCATCAAGCGTGTTAACTTTGGGAGTGCAGAAGGAGCTTCAAGGCTATGACAACTCTCACCCCAAAGACATTCAACAATTATAAAGACACATGAAGGTTACCAAGGTTTCTTATGTTTCCTTTTACTGCTTGTCTGTCGAATAAAACATCCTTTTCAAACTGGTACCGATATTCCAATAATCATTTTTCAATAATGCTTTTAAATCACTTATCTGACCCTGTATCCCGGCCTATTGTTAATTGAAGTAGTCCCTACAAAACAACACTTTTGGTGACTGGCGATCAACAGTGCGACAGTTGGGGTAGTCCCTCATACGGAAGGAGCCAACGTACCACGAGCCAGTGGATATATTCTTCACAGTTGGTTGGTTCTAATAAGGTGTCTATGGTCCAACAAACCAACTCTGCACTCTGCTTTGAGACCAAACGTCAAGAAAATCTTCTTATTCTCCAAAACAGAGGAGCCTGCAACCAGCGAAGGAATTAGTTCGCTGCAGCGAACAGGCGGCATAGACTTGCGCAATTTTTTTTTTAAATGGGGTATTTTGGGAGTTTTCACATGTAACCGTGGGGTATATATAGAATGATAGGGGGGGGGGGGGGTCTCATTAGGGTTTTATTCATATTGAGAGAGCTATTTCATCAAAAAGAGAGATATAAAGAAAATGAGAGAGGTTTAGTATTCTAAACTTTACTCCAAGGTGATATCGAGTGTATTTTGAGCTTGGGTTGAGAATGTGCATAACTCTTGTATGATCCTACATTGTAACCTATTTTTCTCAAATAGTGGACTTGTTCTCTCTCTCTCTTGTGGATGAAGGCAACGTAATATTGCCGAACCACGTTAAATCTCTTATGTTCATCTTGTTAATTTTGCGTTTGTTTATATTTTCATCAATCTAACATATATATTTCCTTTTGGTTGGTTCTGGTGCTATCGGTGCACAACAATTGGCATCAAAGCTTTAGTACAGACAATGTGTTTGACAAAATCTTAAATGAGGCTTTGGGATTAAACCACTAGTGTTTAGAAATCTTGGGTTTTGTTGTTTCACATTGAAGGTGGATCGTTTTGATGGAAGTGGTAGTTTCACCCTATGGCAAGGTAGAGTGAAGGATCTCCTCATTCAACAAGCATTAGTGAGAGCATTGAAAGGAAGGAATGGGAAGCCAGAGAAGATGACAGATGATGATTGACGAGATATAGAGTCAAGGTGTTTGAGTACTATCTGACTCTATATCAGTGATAATATTATCAATAATATCAATAACGAGGACAATGCCACAAAGTTGTGAGAGAAGCTCTATTTAGCGAAGAGTCTCATAATAGATCACAAATCTCAAACAGGATGTTTACCGGTTGAAGATGGAGGAGGGCAGGAACCTCATGGATTACATGAGTGTATTTCATGGGATTGTGGATCAACTGAAAAAGGTTGACGTGAAAATAGTGAAAGAAGATCGGGAACCGTTGCTTCTTACCTCTCTTCCGAATTCACATGAGAACATTGTCACCACCATTTTGTATGGTAAAGATACGGTTATAATTGATGAGGCGGAGTCGACTCTATTGTCCGATGAGAAGAGGAAGTCTTCGAGGGAGGAGCATTAGGGATCGGGTTTATATGCTCATGGTGGGAATCGGGAGAGGAATACCAACTGAGGAGCTAGTGAAGGTAGTAGTAGATCTGAATCAAGGGGTGGAAAAGATCGGCAAGGTAACAAGTGCAAGGAGTGGGGTCACATAAAGCGAGATTGTCCATTGAAGAAGGATGAAGATGGCTTCGACAGTACATCGGTGACATATGCAGAGGATGGAGATTTTGAAAAGTCTCAAGCTTTCTAAAGGTAACTTTCTCTCTCAAATTGAATGGATATTTAATTTGGGATCTTCGAATCATGTTTGCTCCGAAAAAGTATTTTTTTTTTGGACGTTCTAAGATAAGAAGAAAAGTTTCTTGTCTTTGCCTAGCGGAGAAAGGTTCATGATGCAGGAGCATAGGAGAAGGACGTCCTTTTTATATTTCTTTTGTCTTGTTCTTTTTTTACCCTTTTGTATCTTTAGTATAAATAGCCTAAAGACTCTCATTTGTAATACTTTGGCCCATTTGATATTGAGAGACTAAAGAGAGAAATAAAAGAACTCCCTACATTATCATGTTGTTGTTGTTGTGTAGTTAACTTCTTTAATTTTACGCTTCCGCACCCTAATCTACATCAAATTGTTATCAGAGCCCGATTTGTTCTTGGAGTAATCATGATTATAGAAGATTGGGATTTGAATTGGGTTCATCCGGATGATACCCGGAACAACCCTATTGATACGTTCCAAATATTAGAAACCCTAACCTCAATTCAGGCCTATAGGGAGAGGATGACAGCACCATCGGACGACGGGAATAAGAGTACCGGCGCTGCTGGGAACTCATCTAGGGTTCGTCGACCCAATCATCTACTAAAAGGGACGGATGACCACTGGGTAGCTTCGGAATTTCATACCGACACCCCTCATCACCCGATCCAGGCAGACCAGCCCCAGAACAAGTCATCGGCACCCCCAAATACACCGGATCTCTCCGAACAGCAGACCAGCAGTTGGGAACTGCAGAACCGACGCAACCCGACCCTTCCGCAGACTTCTCAAACATGCCACAAGGCTAAATAAATGTCAACCTGTTGGAGGCTTAAGATGTTACTACGATTGATCAAAAACTGAAGTTTTTCGATTCTAAGCAATCCAAGATTCACCCGAATGTATCCAAGAGGTATTCCTCCACAAACTCCAAACCCTATTTTCCCAAATCCCAAGAAACCCTAATTCTTACTCCACCAAGAAACCCTAATTCCCTATACAAAGGATGTACCTCTTTAAGCATCCTCCCTATTCCTAATAATGTCCCATTGCTCACCGCTCAATCCATTTGTCGACAATGAGACTCATTTTGTCGAACCCAAGCCAAACTTGTCGATGTCTCTACTACCTACACACACACCGTGATGATTACGACGTCCGTAGATGCCAAAATGCCTCCGCTTAGTGATGACACGTGGGTCCGGTCAAGTATTTTCTTTACCCGGTGCACCACAAAAGGAAGGTTATGCACAGTGATTATTGATGGGGGATCGAGTGATAATTTAGTAGCCTAAGAGATGGTAGATAAACTAAAGCTTCCAACGGAGTTGTTGATTACACCATGCCGTATTAAGTGGTAGGATAGCGGAGCCACACTGGCCCCTAGTCGACAGTGTCGAGTTGCTTTCTCTATTGGGGATTATCATGACGAGATTTTGTGCACCATAGTTGACATGCGGGTATGCCACTTGCTTTTGGGGAGGCCATGGCAATTTGACCATAGTAGCATGCATGATGGGTGAGCCAACACTTCTCTTTTACACATGGGGAATGAAACTTTCTTCTTCGGCCCATGCAACCGTTTTCGATGACTCGACCCTCGGTCTTACTTGTTACCCATGACGAGTTAGCCACCGAGGCCGCAGAGACGGGATATGTTATGCTCTTATTAGCCCCATCGCCACTCCAAAGGCATCCGTTCCGCCGTGTGTTCAGCGTTTACTGGATTGTTATAGTGATGTGTGTGCTCCCCCAGACGAACTTCCTCCCTTACGAGACGTTCAACATGCGATTGACTTCATCCTAGGAGCGAAGCTCCCCAACCTTCCCCACTATCGCATGTCCCCTACAGAGCACACAGAGCTACAGCGGCAGGTCACCGAGTTATGTGACAAGGGGTTTATACGAGAGAGCATGTCTCCTTGTGCGGTTCCGGCACTTTTAGCACCCAAGGACGGGAGTTGGCGAATGTGCGTCGATAGCCGTGCCATTAATAAAATCACGGTAAAGTATCGGTTTCCAATTTTGCGGCTCGAGGATATGTTGGACCAACTTCATGGAGCGACGATATTCTCCAAGTTGGATTTGAAGAGTGGGTACCACCAAATTCGTATGAAACCGGGGGATGAATGGAAGACTGCCTTCAAGACAAAGGATGGGCTATATGAGTGGACGGTGATGCCTTTTGGCCTCTCCAATGCTCCCTCGACCTTTATATGAGTGATGACGCAGATTCTGCGCCCTTTCATGGGTAAATTCGTGGTTGTTTATTTTGATGATATTTTGATCTACAGTTGATCGGAGGGGGAACACTTAGATCACGTGGCTCAAGTATTAGAGGTCCTTCGAGCTGAGTGTTTCTTCCTTGCGTTGAAGAAATGCACTTTTATGGTACCATCAGTGACTTTTCTAGGACACGTGGTCTCAGGCGACGGCATCAAGGTGGACGATGCCAAAGTTCAGGCGGTAGTGGATTGGCCCCCACCCAAATCGGTCTCCCAGGTGCGCAACTTTCATGGCTTAACGGGTTTTTATAGGCGTTTCATTGCTGGGTTCAATACAGTTATGGCTCCTATTACAGATTTGATGAGTACCACTTCGAATACCGAGTTCAGATGGACACCAGAGGCGGATGCTGCCTTTAAACGCATCAAGGAGTTGATAATGACGGTCCCTATCCTAGCCTTGCCCGATTTTGATCAGTTATTTGAGTTGTCTTGTGATGCTTGCAAGACAGGGGTGGGTGTTGTTTTGAGCCAGAATGGGAAGCCGATTGCCTTTTTTAGCCAGAAATTGACGGGTGGCGCCCTCCATTATTCGACTTACGACCTTGAGTTCTATGTCGTGGTCAAAGCCGTCAAATTTTGGTCACCCTATCTCCTTCATAAATAGTTTGTCATCAAATCGAATCATGAGGGCCTCCGTTTCTTACATAGTTAGCGCCGTGTTAGTGATCGACATGCCAAGTGGACCGCCTACCTCCAGCGCTACACTTTCCACTTGTAGTATAAACCGGGAAAGGAGAACCTAGTGGCAGACGCTCTTAGCAGGAGGACACATGCGTTGGTGACTCTGCGGAGTCAAGTATTTGGATTCGACGAGGTCTGTGATCTTTACCCGAAAAATGTAGAGTTTGTACCCATCTTTGCCGCGTGCCAACAGGGCAATGGAGCATCAGGCGAGTATCTCCTACAGGATGGGTTCCTCCACCGAGGTATGGCCCTATGCATTCCATATTCATCCCTACGGGAGACTCATTTCTGAGATCCATGGGGGCGGTTTAGCTGGTCATCTGGAACAGGCCCGTACGCACGCGATGCTGAGGTACCGATTTTACTGGCCGATGATGAGGGGGATAGAAATGCTTTTATCAAGCGTTACTACACTTGCTAGACGGGTAAGGGCCAGCACACTAGTGCGTACTATACACCCCATTGTCGATTCCAGAGCGGCCATGGCAGGACGTGTCGGTGAATTTTATCGTAGGTTGCCCCGTACTTCTCGGGGTCATGATTCCATTCTTGTGGTGGTGGATAGGTTCTCCAAAATGTCCCACTTCATCCCTTATTCTCGTACCACAGATGCATCCCATGTTGCTTCCTTGTATTTTCGAGAGATTGTTCGTCTTCATGGGGTCCCTCGTAGCATCACTTCAGATAGAGACGTGCGATTTACAGGGCATTTATGGCGTACACTTTGGCGACTTTTACGGACCGAGTTACAGTTTTCGATAGATTTTCATCCCTAGACGGATGGCCAGACTGAGGTAGTCAACCGTAGTGTGGAAGATCTCTTATGGTGTCTGTCTTCCGAGCATCCTCGTAGGTGGGACGCAGTGATCGCACAGGCTGAGTTTGCCTTCAACAACGTCGTCAACCGATGCACTGGTCTTTCTTCGTTTCAGATTGTCTTGGGGCAATCTCCTTCTATGCCCATTGATCTCGCTGAGCTTCCGCCGACGGTGCCTATATGCCCTTTCGCTGAGGAGTTTGCTACTTGTATGGCATCCATACATACTGATGTTCGTACTCGTTTATAGTTTATGTACACCTCTTATAAAGAGGCTGCCGATGAGCACCGTCGGTTTGTCTCCTTCCTTCCGGGTGATTTTGTAATGGTATATCTCCAGAAGGCACGTCGATAGGGCAAGGATACCAAACTTGTTATGCGTCGTTTTAGTCCTTTTTTTATTATTATAGCTTGTGGGACGAATGCCTATGAGGTTGATCTCCCTGAGGAGTTCCGCATGCACCGCACGTTTAACGTGGCAAACCTTTCTCCATTCCGGAGCACTCATGCACCACCTATTCCCCATCCTTCGACCATAGGCCACCCGGTTCGTTCTCATGCCGATCGCATTGAGGGGATTCTCGCCTTTGAGTTTGTGCCTTCTTTTTCAGTTGATTATACTCGATATTTAGTTAATTGGGTGCCGTCCGGAGACGGAAGATTCTTAGATCACCGAAGCCACCCTCCACCACATTGACCCCGATTTCTATTCCCAATATATGGCATATATGGATTCTTCTCAAGGGGGGGAGAGTGATGCAGGAGCATAGGACAAGGACATCCTTTTTATATTTCTTTTGTCTTGTTCTTTTTTTACCCTTTCGTATCTTTAGTATAAATAGCCTAAAGGCTCTCATTTGTAATACTTTGGCCCATCTGATATTGAGAGACTAGAGAGAGAAATAAAAGAACTCCCTACATTTTCATGTTGTTGTTATTGTTGTTGTTGTGTAGTTAAATTCTTTAATTTTACGCTTCCGCACCCTAATCTACATCAGTTCAGTTGAGGGGTTGGAACAATGAAAATCAAAATGTTCGATGGGGTGGAGCGCATTTTGGGGGGTGTCATATGCCCCATTGTTGCGAAAAAACTTCATATCTATTAGCCAATTGGATTCCAAAGGTTATCGAGTTTCGTAGCAGGTGGAGTCTTGAGAGTCGCACGTAATTGTTGGTCCTAACAAAGGGAGAGGGAGGAGGTTTGTATCATGTGAAACAGGCTTAGAGGATAATGGGGAAGCAGCATGCACAAGTCATCAAGCACTGGAGGCGTGTCTCCTTTGTGATCAGTTGAAAGTTTCCCAGCATCAGACGATGGTGGGAAGAAAAGTCTTATTAGAGTAGGGAAAGGCTCGGGGTCCCCCTCCGGGGTCAACAGGTAATTTTGACTCGGCGTAGTAGCACACAAGCATGGGCCATTGATGAATCAGGAGCTTTAGGGTCGTATTTGATTCAATGTGTGCGTAATTAGTACAGTGAAGGTCAATGGGTGGTCGTTTGTGTTTTTTTTACAAGGGGGGAGTCTCAATTTGGTGGAGGAGTTGTAATTTTCTTGCCAAGGTAGAGATTTGTGAAATTTGGCTCAAAAAGGCTCCAACCCATGTCTCTGTGCTCCCAGCGAAGGTCTAGCATCATTGCAATGAAGGGGGTTCGCTGAGCACGATTATGACCAGAGTTTTTCGGCATTTTGTTTGGGAGCCCGTGACTAGCGAAGGTATTAGTTCGATGCAGCGAGCGGGCAACATAAACTTGCGTAAATAGGTTTTAAGTGGGGCATTTTGGGAGGGTTTCACATATAACCTTTGAGCTCTAAATAGAATGATATGTGGGGTTTTTTCATTAGAGTTTTATTGATATTGAGAGAGTTATTTCATCAAAGACATAAATAAAGAAAGTGAGAGAGATTTAGGATTCTAAACTTAATTCCAAGGTATTTGAGGCTTCAATTGGAGTGTGCTTAACTCTTGTACGATACTACCATTGCAACCTATTTTATTTTTTTAAATTGTTCTCTCTCTTACCGAACACGTTAAATCTCTTATTCTCATCTCATTAATTTTGTGCTTATTTATATTTTCGTCAAGGTTGGTTGCGGAGCTATTGGTGCAAACCCAAAAACGACCCAACAACAAAGAAGGAAACTTGGCCTAGTTCCCAGATGGATCTAAGAACCACAAATAACATTCAACAGCCACAAACCTAAGTTATCCAAACGACTCTTCGAATCCGGTGGTTAATACTCCATATGAAATCCTGATTTTTCGTGCTATTATCCTTCAAGAAACCATCTTTCATGATGATTTCAAAAGTTTAGTTCACGAAATCCCACAAGATGTTTGTGAGCCCCCCGAGAAAACGCTTTTTTCCCTCCTTTTGTTAATGAATCATCGCTGGTTAATAAAAACAAAAACATGAGTAAATTACTTAGGATCCATTTGATAGAAAACTGAGAAAATGCAAATGATTCCAGGACATTTGAAATATAAATATATATATGAAATATAAATATATATTAAAATATATGAATTATATAAATGTACGAAATATACGCATATACATATATGTATATTCGTATATTTTATATATTTTAACACATATATGTATATTGCGTATATTTCGTATATTTTATATACGAAATATATATATTTAATATACGAAATATATATATTTACATATTTATTAACAATATATATTCATATATTTATTAAATATATAGAGTTTACAAAAAAAAATTGGTTTTGAGTGATTTGCCATCCAAAGGTGGCAAACAAAAACCTGACTCCCCCCAAAGAATTGAATTCCACCCTAGGGTGGCAAATTGTGCTTAAGGGGTGTTGTACATAGAAAACAAATTCCAAGGCAAATGAAGGGTATCAAACAGCCTAAAAGCTGGAAAAGACCAGAATTTTCCAACTTTTCTGAATTTGCCCTGGAATTGAGAGGCTATCAAACGGACCCTTAAATGAACCTTAATGTGTTTTTTGTACCTATTGAGTCCTTAATGTTTATTACTTATTTCGAGTCAGCCCTTTCGTTAAAGAAAACCGTTTAACGGTTTTCACCTAATTTACCTATTTTCCACGATTTTAACATGTAAAATTATTTTTTTGACCTAATTAAACCCTCCAACCTAATTTTTACTATTTAGTATTTTAAATTATATTAAACATTAAAAATTATTTTGCAACTTGTAAAAAATTATCTTTATTAAAAATCTTTTGAAAATTAGGAACATTAGGCCATCTGTAGTGGGGGAGCTAAATGTGAACATTTAGCTTTTTTGCCCTCACAGTGGGTAGCTAAATGTACACATTTAGCTAAGAGAAAATGCATTCGCAATGCAAACTTTGTTTGTGGATACACAATGTGTAGTGGTTGGGTCCCACAGGTGGCGGGCAACCTTTCACCCGCCCAACCCCTTTCCAGAATAAAAAAAAATTATTAATGTGGGTTGACATAGGGGGGAGCCTGGGCGTGCAAGACTTACCCGCCCAGGTGCTGGGCGTGTAACGATCCCCCGCCCAAGGGGGGAACCCACACTCGCCATCTCATTTTTACACCGTCCCATTGTGAGTAACACACGAAAAATCTAACCCAAAAAATACACATTTACATTTTTTTACACAATCCCACTACAGATGCCCTTAGATATTAACTTTTTCGTTTGAAAAATATTGAAATGAAAATACTGTTAATAACATATATACGAGAGATGATCCTTTTTTCATCACGTATCGCTTTTTTCCTTGAATTTGGGTATTGTTATCTTCATTTCTTCCAATAAGGTTTCATTATTTTTTATTTTAAAATTACTAAATATCGCATCAATGAACCGTAAAGAAGATTTTAAGCTATTAAAATTTCAAAATTTTAATATTTAACAAGTTTTAGAATAAAACAAATTAAAATGTCACGCCTTCTACTATTAATGTTTTAATATAATGAATTTTTTAAAAAAAATATGTGACGAATTTGAAAATAATTTTTTTTCTCAACGAAGCCTTTTCCCAATTATTTGGGGTCAGCTATATGGATCCTATTTTTTTATTCCATTTTGCTCAGTGCAATATCTTCGGTTAAATCACGTGATGCCATTTTCTTTTTTTCCAATATCCCGTCAAGTTAATTTAAGCCTACCTCAACCTCTTGCGTTGCCATCAATACCAACGAAATCACGTTTCCTTACAAGGGCATTCATTGGTCTACACGCTTGACGTGTCCAAGTAATCAAAGAATGCTACTGGTGGTCGTACACGCAGAGAGATGCAAGTGTTTATGTTTGGAAGTGAAAAAAGTGCCAGAAATTCTCTCTTATGGTCCATCAACCGGCAAGTGACCTGAGGCTCTTGACCAACCCATGGCCATTTGCACAATGGGGTTTAGATATCATAGGACCACTACCTACCGCACTTGGTAATCATAAGTACTTGTTGGTCGACACAAACTATTTCGCCAAGTAGGTAGAGGCAAAATCACTGGATAATATTATAGATCTGGACATGATAAGGTTTGTCTGGAGGAACATTATAACACACTTTGGGGTACCAAGGACAATCATAACTGATAACAGCATAAAGTTTGAGAGTGGACATTTTCAAGCTTTCTGTGATGAGTATAAAGTCGAGAGCCACTTTAGTTTGGTAGCGTATCCCCAAAGGAAGACCACCAACAAAACGATGCTCGACGGCCATAAAAAGAGGCTAGAAAAAGCAAAAGGCGCCTGGGTGGACGTGCTACCCCATATTCTCTGGGCATATCGTACCACGCCCAAAAAACCAACCAGGGAGACACCCTTTGTGCTCACATATAGAATGGAAGTTGTCATACCACTTGAAGCAGGCCCCCAAACCATGCGAGAAAAGTTGGCTGACCAAGGACTAAACGAAGACACCGTTCGTGATGAACTTGACCTGACTGATGAACGAATAGAGAAGTCCATGATCAAGCTGGCCTCATACCAACAGCTGTTGGCAAAGCAGTATAACAAGGGGGCAATCCGAGGAAGTTCCAAATAGGAGACTACATCCTCAGCAAAGTTCTCGGAAGCTCCACAAGACAGTCGGACGACAAGTTGGGGCCCAATTGGGAACGACCATTTAAAGTGATTAGAGATGATCTACAAGGAGCCTATCACTTAGAAACAATAGAGTATAGAGAGATACCCAGAGCATAAATTGCGGCCAACCTCAAGAAGTTCTACTTTTAGTCTTCTTTTTACCTTTCAACACTTAAGTTATAAAATTTCATTTTAAAACTTATTTTGCTCGCAATTTATTATTCTTGTTATGAATAAAGGCCCTTCTTTCCATATCTCGCCCAAATATCTTAAGCTATTCAATTACTTTACATTGTTTCCTAAGTAGTAGGCTCATAATTGGCTTTTAGTCTTTGAAAAGTTCCGATTAGGCTTTAACTTGATTACAATGATAATTTGGCTAACTATAATTAAAATTAAAGTCCTTATGTCCTTGTCACAACCAACACAGGTGACCTCATGACTTTCCCAGGCAAGATAAAAGCCCTACGGGGGATCCCTAGGCAATAAACCAACAGTGCTTGGTCGACTAAAATCCTGAACGGGTGAATTTCCCATAGACTAGGTGTATTTTTACCATTGTCTTTTCTAGGCCTAAGGGAGAGTGACGACACGACCTAAAAGGTAAGAAAGGCAGAATGACACATGCAATGCATAATAGTCTGGAAAAGTACATATATTAACTTCATTCATTTGACAGATCCCGATTATAAACAGTCCCAACTACATAATAATTACATAAAGCACAAGGATCTATAAGGTCTATAGTCAGCGAGCCAAGAACTGTTCTATTTGCTTCCTTTGACCATCGTCAAGGTTAGTCCTGTATTCATCATCACTGTCATGACCTTCCAGGTAGCTCGCGATAAGTTGAAGTGGAATGGTGTCTAAAGGGACCATGTCTCATCTCACCCAAAAGGAGGTCGGCTGTATGCAGGGAAATCGACTTGATATATATACCAGAGCTGAGAGTCCTGGGGTTCCTTAACAACCTTGAAAGCGTTCATCCATCCGTGCTTGTAAGCAACGTCTTGAGCTTCCTACAACCTCATCTTTCTGACCCTCATCATAACCAGTCGACTAAGCCGCTTGGGTACCCATCTTGAATAAATATCGAAGCTTTTTGTTGTCGCGGCTTAGCCCCATTACCATGACGTTGCTCCTTTGAGCTCGCTCCTCAGCTTCAGAAAGTTTCTTCAGCGCCAACCTCACCCACGTCCTTGGATTCATCTAACTGGAACTTCACGTTATTTATTTTGTTTTGCATGGAAGCACTCACATATTCGAAGTCTTTGAGGTCGTCCATCAGCTTGGTACCAGGGTGGACTGGCTCTTGTAGGCCTCAGTCCTCCTTTGTAAAGCCTTGCAGGTAGTAAAAAATGCTTGGTTAGCTTGCGCGCTAGCATCTCGCCCAAGCACGTTGTTTAAATTACTATAAGAAGTATTGTCCTCAGCAACAGGCTATAATATCAACGCAGAACAAGCAACAGTTTATTAGGAATGCATATTAGGAATGCATAAATTAACGTACTCAAAGAAATAAAGATATTATTTTCATTAACAACAAAAATAGGCAGAACCATTACAATCCATCTCTAAGGGAAAATAAAAAAGTGTACAAAGTACAAGCAAAAAGAGAAAAACCTTAGAGACTACGGGCTTCACTTCTTCACCTGCTCTCCTGCCTCAGCTCCCTTTTCCTTGATCGTCACCTCCTTCTTCTGATCAATAAGGGTGTCGGTGGAAGGACGCTCGTTAACCTCGGGGGTTAGGAGGACTTTGCTGGTGCTGACTAAATAGCTCGGACTCTGGTGGGACTTTAACTTTTTCCAAAGCCTGCTATCAGCCCTTTTTGAAGCTCAACTTTCGAGCATAGGCAATCTAGATCTTAACATCAGTATACGCCTCCTTCTAGCCTTGCTCGAAGCTGGCATCCTTGGAAAGAGGAATCCGGGCCAATTCAGTAGTCAGCTGAGAATTCTTATTTGATAGGCGAGTGTTCTCCACCTTCAGCAGATTGTTCTCGATAATTAAAGAGGCCATGTCCTTAGTGATGCTCTTATTCTCTCTCTCATGTCCCTCTTTGGCCTGAGTTATGGCCTCCTGGGATTTTTGAAGGGCCTCACACAATTCGTCATTTAGTCTAGTCTGGTCAGTGCGACCATCCCAAAGACTAGTAAACTCCGCCACAAACTGCAAAATAAGGAAAAAGTCAAAGTGTTAGAGAATCAGAAAAATCGTAGTCGAGCAAATCAAATACAAAAAATAAAAAGAAGACCCTTACCAGTGACAGAGTTTGGGAAGCTCGGAGGGAAAGCTGGTCAGTTCACATAATCTTTAGTCGCTCGTGATCGCCTGCGAGCACTGCCTCCCTCAGCAAGCCTGAGGCAAGGGATGCATTATTGACCACATTGGGCCTGAGAGGTGTTGAGGAGTGAATAAGGGATGTTGTTCTTCTTTGAAGGAGGGGCCAAGAGTACTTTCTTCTCCTACTCCTACTCCCTCTTCTTCTATTCCTTTTTCTCTTCCTTTTTCTTCTCTTTGGTGACCAAACTTGAGTCACCAGCCTTGGAGGATTCGCCTTTAGTCTTCTTTTAGGACTTGGGTTGGGAAAAAAAGGACCTTATTTTTGTCATCTTAATCAATAAGGACTCTTTTCTTGGTGGGAGCCATCAAGTCTTCTCGTTCTGGTCAGATGGACCCAATGTCTTGTGGCTCATTGGATGAAGAAGTGTCCTTGTCTAGAAGAGGGAGATCAGGTATATCATATACTAGGAAAGCATTAAAGCTACCAGTAGTGTTGGTGTATTCTAGTAGAAAACCTTCCGAACTGGGGTGCTCACCATTAGGAAGGAACTTTCTCACCCTCCAAGCCTTTAGCAGATTGGCAAAGTTGATATCTTGGAGGGAAGGCTCCTTATTTTTCTTGCGAGTTTTCCAAAGACAAAAGAAGAGAACGATTAGCAACAGAAAATGATAAGCAAAATGCAAGCAGTCTAAGGAACAAATGTTAACTTATATGATCATCCCCCCCCCCCCCCCCCCCCCCCGTGTTCGGGCACAAAGACCCTGTGTATTCTTCCCCCTCAGGGAGCGGTGGATATTGTCAATTTCTAGCGATGAACCCCTAATCCCAATATCCTTTGTTGGAATCAAGGAGGTTTACGACCAACACCCTGTCGGCCTTCCTCGCCTTCAAGTATAAGAGGCCATCAGATGTATGAGACCAGGTGTGACAATACCTGATCTCCGGGATGCCCAGGTTAGTCCCATAGACTCGTTTATGAGATTAACCCCATTAACTATTTTCCAAGTAGTGGGGGCACACTGAGCAGGGACCGCCCTAAAGAATTCAAAGAACTCTAAAAATAGAGGGTTTGGAGAAAAAGTGAATCCCCCTTAGACTACAGCTAGGGTATGAATCCAGTGTCCCCCATCGACGTCTCTGACATCTTTGGGCATGGGGGCACACTCGATCATGACCTAAGGAGGAATGGAGTAGGTCTTCCTAAACTCGTCAATATTCTCACCATGGATGGTGTTCGATATTTTAAGAGGAATTAATAACTACTACTGAAGACAAATGGAAGAAAGAATAAAAGAAAGATGTGAAAAAATAAATGAGAATGAAGATTTACACAGCTGAAGAGTGCGAATGAAGAAGCTCTGGAGTTTTGATAAACAGAAGACTCGAAGAAAAAGTGACGGTTTGATGTAGAGGAAACCTAGTTTTAAAGGTCGTGCACAATTATAAGGTGCAGTACCCTAGGAGATGTTGGCGCTTCATTTTTCTTAGTTAGACGATCGTACCCTCGCGACTTCAATATAATTACAAGACTAACCTGCTGATTCAAATTCATGAGAATGGATCAAGATCATTAGGCTCAAGACGTGGTAAAATCCACTGGCTCAATAGTTTTATCCCAGGGATTTTTGGGATAATTGTGGGGACCTAAATATAACTTAGGCCCAATTCAAAACCGGTCGACCAGACCAGCAGCATATGGGGCATCCTCGTCCTATCCTATCAGCAATAAGAGATAATTGACATTATTTATCATATGGATAAGTACAATATATCTCCTGTTATTATTAGCGCACGATTGTTACCCAAAATCTCGGACGAGATATTCAAGGAGTCACCACGCACACTTATCTCAAGCCAAGGGAGTTCCTTGGCTAATTCAACCACTATGGTTTTGCATAACCGTCTTGACTTTTCTTTAATTGACAATTGGTATAAGTTTTTTCTATTAAGTGTTACCAATAAGTGTTTTGTTCCAACCAAAATTCTGATACGGTTATCTTGTGAGTGAGAATTTAGATAGTTACGTAAGTTTAAGAAATTTCAAATAGGGGTGGTTTAATTGGGTCCCTTAAGATATCATTATCCCAATTCATTTGGGATTGTTAGATAAACTAAGGGGTTGATATAAAACCTCCGTTAGAAATAAGTAATAAATATTTAAGACTCAATCAATACAAAAAAACACATTAGGGACTTAATGGAAACATAACAAACATTTGGGGTCATTTAAGTAATTACCTTATATATAAAAATCCAGTGGGAATGGTCGAATTACAGTTAGGTTGGGAGCACTACAGATATTAATATAACTATCATTAAAACTATCACACATTTTTTAAATAACTGTAAACTGCACTTGACATTTAAGTGTAATATCATTAAAACATTTTTTTACTAACAATATGATCTAACCGTTGTGATAATGAACTATTTTAATTACAAGAAAATTTTTAGAAAGAATAAAAGAATATGGGTATGTGCTACACATTCTGAGACGAACTATTTTTCTGAACTTCAAATTTTATTTGTGAATTGACAAACTTGAGTTTTTGAAAAAGTATAGAAACTTGGAACAAAATGATAACTTAATGTAACCAAGGCAAACAAACCATTTAGATTTTGAAAATGCGAAGAAATAGATAAATAAGGTAGAAGAAAAGTACCAATATGTCCGATGAATGCAGTGTCAACAAGAGATGCAATAGGGTCAGCTATCAAAGCAAGTGCTGTAGGCAACGCGATCCTTATTATTTCCGCACCAACCTCGTCCATCTTAAAAACTAATCTGTTCACATCATTAAATCTACTTTATTATTATTGGAAAATAATGGTTTTACGATATCAATTGGGTTAACTTTTGGCCCAAATAAAAGAGGGACCCACATATTTTTTGGTGAGGATCCACATATCAACGTGTTCCTCTCCACAAGGTTATTAACGTGGTATATTCATGTGTTCAAAACCATTAAAAGGTGAATGATAAATTTACCTCAAAGTACCCCACTTGAAGTGAGCGTACTTGAGCTTAGTTGGGTAAAGTAGGATATTCCCACATAGGAAAATTAGAATAAAAGTTAGTTGTATATCTACTCATGAGTTAGGTTTAAGGAGTGGATATCCGTAGGGTATCCCAACCTTTTCAAGGGGTGAGAACCTACATTATGAATAGATTGGGATTTGTCCCAAAGGCCACATGTGAAAGCTAAAGCTCGTCCGACCTGACTTGTGCTTGAGTCCGAATCCGTGAGCTTGGGCCTTGTCCTTTCTTTTTGGGCCATGTTTTATTTCATTTTCTTCAAATTATTTTTATTAAATTGGGTATGTTCGGAATTACTTTTCCAAAATTAATTGGGTTATGTCTGTTCGGAATAGGCACATTCTCTCATATAAATAATTCATTTTCCTCCCTAATTTTTAAAAAATTTTGCAACTATTAAATTTCCATTCAGTAGTGTGTTCATCAAACACTTTGTGAGTCTTTATTAAAAGAGAGACTCCATCACAGAAACGTTGGTTTGTAGATAAATTAAATTGGAGTAGTAATTTTGGTTTGGGTGATTGATGTATCCCGAGAGGCAGTCGTTCAAAGGTTCGTGAGTACCATAGCGTGAACATAATTGCCTTAAGAATATATTGTCCAAAAATAGCCTCGATTAAAATTCTGCACTTGTGTATTGTTACTCTAACCTGTAAGTTTGTAAAATTTTCTACTTATAATTTCATTGTTGTACCACAATTATCAATAAAAATACAGGTTTATTTATCTGTCATATTACATATTAGTTTAAATAGTTATGTTATTACATTTTGTTCACCCATTCCAACAATTATTGCTCACTAAGTTATGGTTTAATTGATATCTGATGTATAATTAGAACATCTCGGTAAAAGATAGGGCACATAAGAATCGTCAAAATTTAGGGCCCGAATATACCGCCTCTCTAGCCTTCCCTCATGGTCGGCCCAATAAAAATTACTCAAATGGTACTTACACCATTTTAACATAACATTAGGGATGCTTTAATACTAATATTTTATAAAAAAAATATGTATTTATAGGGATGTTCACTAGTATCCCTCACTATTAAAGGGTCTCTTGGGATACCATAATTTGTACCATAAATAGGAGTGATGCCACTTGAGTATACATAACAATGAAATGAGAAGACCTCTCCCTCTAAATTCTCCTTGTGTCCTCTTTATTTTATAACACGTTATCATTACGATTGCATCTATTCAAGATTTTCGTAATGAATCTTTTTGCTCAATTTATTTGTGAGTTCTTCAAGGATGTTCAAGTGAAAGCTTTGTCGTTCATGAACTATGTTTTTGGAAATTACCATCAAAAGTTCATGGTTAGGAGATTGATAATGTGAATGAAATAGCTGTAATAATTTCCCAATGGCCAAAGGCATATGGAACACACAAGAGGATTACTATTATCACCGAGGGTGTCGATCCAGTGATTTTTGCTTGAGGATGGATGGGTAAAAATATTTCCCGTTTTATTGTTGCCTAAGAAAAACTCGTTAATACCAAATAAGTACGTAATCGTCTGTATCAATATAACTTATAAATCTCTTTAAAGGTACGTAACCATCAAGAACCCATATATAATGTTTACTGACACTAATAAGTTTCTACATATTCTCATTTACACTCTTATGAGAATTACATGGGTTGCATCAAATCTATGATGCTGATTAGTTTTATTTTGAACTTGTATTTTTAATTACCTAGAAAAAATATATTGAAAATTGTGAACTGTCATTATAAAATGAAATTTGTATAATAGACAATGAATAACACACAATATTATAAAAAAGCATATGTTTTTCAGACTTGATATTTAATTTAGTAAATGTTTCAACCATAATTGAACCTAAGGCTCCAAAAGATCCTAGATGATATTGTTATGTGGTACCCTCCTATTCATATTCGATGAGTTATATGAAAGGAATTCTTGAAGATATTTATTATGTTTTAGTGGTATAAGAATACATGGGTACTATATTGAAGTAAATAATGAAAAGTAATTTTGCATTACTTCTATTATAGGAAGCCTGAAGCTCATACTAGCAAATAATCATTTCATTATTTAAGGAGGTATACTATATGACATTAATTATTGTAGAATTTCATTTTATCATCAGCCTAAAGTTCTATGGTTTGATTAGGTGATATTATATAATGACCATTTTGATCAACTATTTTTTTTTTCTTCAAAAGCCTTTAAAATTTAAAAAGTTATTCTGTGATTTTTTAACAAAATATTTATAATTTTAATTGATATTTATATTTACTGTTGTTATTACAACTAGGCTGTAAACGGATCGAATTCGGACCTGATCAGGCAAATCCAAATTCATATCCGTTTATGTTAAACGGATTCGGATCCGATCCGTTTATTAATCTGATCGGATCAGGCAAATCTAAATCCATATCCGTTTATGTTAAACGGATTCGGATCCGAGCCGATTATCTGATTATCCGTTTATGTTAAACTTGATTTGCAACTTTTTTATTTTCAACTCTTATTTCATAAATTTATTCTGCAAATGTTCCAAAAAAGCAGATAAAAAACTATTATAATATATATTTAAAATATTATTGAATACAATATATATATATTAAAAATATTAATCGGATTGGATTATTAACGGATCGGTGTATATGAATCCAAATCCGCTCCATTTAATAAACAAGTAATCGGGTAATCAGATTTTAGGCATGATCCATATCTGCTTAAATGAATCGGATTCGGATTCGGATAAAATCCGATCCATTGACATGCCTAATTACAATGATATATGTAAGGACAATTTGTCCATCTTTATGTATATGTTATGTCATACGCCGTTACAAGATTGTTGGTTGAAAAGATCACATCGTCATCAACAAAATCCGAAGATCAAAAGAAGAAAGAATTTGGGAATCAGACCTGACCGGACCGATCCGGTCCAGAAAAAGAACCGATCCGGTTTACCGGACCGATCCGACCATCTACCGGACCGATCCGTTTTGTCAGACTCCAGTAGCCACCGGATCCATAGCGAACCGATGAAGGCAAAAGTCCCGGACCGATCCGATGCCAACCAGACCGATCCGGTTTCAGAAAAAGAACCGATCCGACTTACCCGGACCGATCCGCCTAATCGACCGGACCGATCCGGCGAGGATAATCACTGCCAGATCGTGCAGCGGATTTTGAAGGGTTTCAATCCCTTATTTAAACCACGATCAGCAGTTGGTTTTTTTCAAGACTTATACACGATTTTCAGAGCATATCAACCCTAAAGTCTTCACCTATTGAGTCCTATGATTCTAGGTTTTTAGATTCACACATCTTCCGTATCTTTGTGAATCAAATTTGGTAACCCAAAGAACACCATTGATGTTGTTCAACCTTTTGTGAAGTGGACCGTTTCTTCCTCTTCATTGCAGCCCTACTGGACAGGGATAGTTCCAGCCGCAAGCCCTTCTGGAAAGGGATTTTCTTCCAGCCGCGACTACAGAATCCGATACCCGAGGGTAATTCTTAGTCAATCTGTATTTCATTGTAATCCGATTGTAAACCGTATTTTACAAATTATAGTGATATACAAATGGTTTTGCCCCTGTGGGGGATTTTTTCCTTAAACTTTGTGTGTTGAATATCTTGTGCATGATTTCATATTGTTTCAATCACACCTAGTTGCATGCTTAGGGTTAATTTGGGTTAAAATTGGTGTTTATTATATTATTTCTTATTTGAACGCAAGCGCCAACTCTCTCAAATTGGTATCAGAGCAGGTTACGCCATTCTATTGTGTATTCCTTACTTCCGCAAAATTTTTTCTAAAAGATATCAATTTTTGAAATAAATTGATTTTTGAAAAGAGCGTGTTCAAATGGAGAAGTCATATTATAAAATGCCTATTTTTGACGGGTCAAATTATGCTTATTGGAAAGCCCGTATGAGGTCGGCTTTAAAAGCCATTGATGAACGTGTCTGGATTTTGGTTGAACGAGGGTGGACTCCTCCAACCGTGACTGTTGATAATGTGACCAACTTGAAACCTGACATCACTTGGACTGATGATGAATTTAAATGGTCGTCTTTTAACTCTAAGGGTCTAAGTGCTATTTCTGGGTCTGTCACTCCTGATGAGTTCAAACGCATTATGACGTGCACCACGTCAAAAGAAGCATGGGATATTTTGCAACTTACCCATGAAGGAAAAAATGCTGTTAAAGAGTCAAAATTGCAAAATTTAACAACTCAATTTGAAACCATCACCATGCATGAAAATGAATGTTTTGATGAATTTTATGCTAGGCTTTCTGACATTGTTAATACTAGCTATAATCTTGGTGAACATATTCCAAATGCTAGAGTTGTTAAAAAGATTCTTCGTTCCCTTCCTAAGCGTTTTATACCTAAAGTCACTGTGCTGAATTCCTTGGGTAATTTAAATACTCTAAAATTGGAAGAACTGGTAGGAGATTTACAAACTTATGAAATAGACATGTTTCCTAAATCTGCCAAGCCAAAAGATAAGGGGATTGCCCTTAAAGCCCAAGAGAGAAAAAGTGAGGGGTCGGCAAGAAAGAGAGTCGAGTCGTCTAGAAAGATAGAAACTTCTGATTCTGAATGTGAGTTTGACCTAGATGATTTGGCACTTTTTGCTAAAAACTTCAAGAAAATTATGAAATTTAAGAAAAATGGGAATTTCAAAGATAAAAAGAATTTTCAGAAAAATAAGTTTGAAAAGAAAGACTTTAAAGAACCCCCTAAAGACAGTGAGAGGTGTTTTGAGTGCGACGGTAAGGGACACAGAGCGTTTGAGTGTGCCACTCGTCTGAATAGGGAAAAGGGTAAAGCTGTCCTAAACGCTACCCTTAGTGACGACAGTGAGGTCGAGTCGGTGGACTCGGGAGATGAGTCACCGCATGAGCGTAACTTCACCGCGTTCATGGCTAGTCATGTGAGTACTCCTAGTGCATCTCACGACGATGAGGATGCTACTTCACAGGGACACCTCGACAGCGAGAGCGAAGAGAGTGAGGGAGAGGAGGAAGGTAGTGAGGACGAGAGTAGCCTTCAACGCGCCTACGCCGAGTTATATGATGAGTCTTTCAAAACTAAAAAACGTAACAAGGCATTAGTTCTTAGGATCACCGCGTTAGAAGAAGAGTTAGGAAAGATGAGAGAGAGAGAGTCCTCCACCTGCACCGCTATGAAAGAGAGAGAGTCTGCCTGGGTTAGTAAAGAAAATTTGCTTAAAGAGAGAGAGTGCAGTTTTGATAAAGAGAAAGCGGACTTGACTAAACAAGTGGCTAGTCTTACGAGTGAGCTCCATTCCTCCCTGGAGACTCGAAAGAAACTTGAATCCCTTGTTGCTCAGCTTACTCATGACGTTGAGAGAGCTAGGAAAGTCAAGGTACAAATCGAGGACAGATCTGGGAAGATGGGAAAGATGCTCCTCGGTCCCGCTTTAGGTTTTGGTGACCGGCATGGAATAGGTTTTGATGGTGCCTCCACGTCTCAAATTGCACCCGGACCAATTCCTGAGTTTACTACGACTCTTTATGGCCGTCATAAAAAACCAAGAAGGAGAGTTCGACCAAGAAAAGCAAACCAAGGTTCTCCTAATATTGTGCCCTTTTGCTCCCATTGCAAAAGAAATGGACACCTTAGGGATGATTGCTATAAGTTGGGTCGGACACGACGTACGGTTGCTCCACCACTTCAGACTGATGAGTTTGCCAGTCTGAGAGAGCGTGTTGAGTTTCTAGCCGCCACATCACAGAGCTTGATGGAGGAATTCCGACGGATGACCTTACCATCAATGAATGCGCCCCGCATTCCGGCTAAAACCAACAACAACAAGGGAATACTAAAAGGTACCTACTCTTGGGTTCCTAAGAAAGAGAAAAAGGCCCTTGTTGTCCATGTCGCTCTCAAAGCCCATAATACCTCACAGTGGTATTTTGACAGTGGTTGCTCCAGACATATGACAGGTGATACCTCATATTTTACCCATCTTGAGGATTATAATGATGGGAGAGTCACCTTTGGAGATGGTAGCAAATCTAGCATAGTAGGACGAGGTACAGTAGAGTTACCAGGATTTCCAAAGCTAGAGAACGTGCTGTACGTCAAAGGTTTGAAAGCAAACCTTATTAGCATCAGCCAGCTGTGCGACAATGACTTTGCAGTGAAGTTTGACCGGAAAACTTGTAAGGTCTATGATCAAGCCGGTAAACTATTAGTGCAAGGGGTGAGGACAGAAGATAACTGTTATGGGACTGAGCCCAAATCCTCACTTGTCTGCAACAGCGCCACGATCACTCCTATGGATCTGTGGCACCAACGTCTAGGTCATGTGAACGTCAGAGACTTATCTCGTTTAGTCAAAAAGGACCTAGTACGTGGCTTACCTTCACTTGGAAAGCCAACTTCCATGATTTGTGGACCCTGTCAGTTGGGAAAACAAATCCGTAGCCCGCATAGGAAGTTGAATTCCATTACCACCTCCCGTGCTCTTGAGTTGATTCACATGGATCTTATGGGTCCTACTCGCACGGAGAGTCTAGGTGGTAAGAGATACATTCTCGTGATGGTAGACGATTTCTCCAGATACTCCATTGTAGGTTTTCTAAGAGAGAAATCTGATGCTGTAGAATTTTTAACGACTAAGTGCCGTGTCCTGCAAAATCAACACGGGGTCACTATTAACAGAATACATAGTGACAACGGCACTGAATTTAAGGAAGCAAAGGTGGATTTGTACTGTGATAGCCTTGGGATCAAACATGAGTTCTCTGCTGTGAGAACTCCTCAGCAAAATGGGATTGTTGAGAGGAAAAATAGAACGATCCAAGAAATGGCTAGATCTATGCTTCTAGGTCGTAAAATTTCTAGGAGATTTTGGGCAGAGGCAGTGTCTACTGCATGCCACACGGTGAATAGGGTCTATCTGCGTCCACACACACTTAAGACGCCTTATGAATTGTGGACAGGCAAGAAACCCAACCTGGCTTATTTCCGTGTCTTTGGGAGTAAATGCTACATCCTACGGGATAGAGAGCAATTAGGAAAGTTTGACTCCCGGAGCGACGAGGGAATATTGCTAGGATATTCATCGGACAGTAGAGCGTACCGGGTTTTTAACCTGAAGAGCTCTAAGGTTATGGAATCAATAAACGTCACTGTGCAAGATGACGAACCTCCGACGGTTATTGATCCCAACCTTCAGTGTGAGGATGAGAACAATTCTGACAGTGATTTACCTGTTCCTCTCCCACACTCTGTGGACCCTATTCCTGTGTTAGGGGACACACCTGCTTGGGTTCGCAAGAGTCATGACCCTTCTGCCATTGTTGGTGATCCCACTCTAGGGGTCAAGACTCGTGCTCAGCTAGAGAACGTTGTTAGCCATCTTTGCTACACGTCCAAAGTCGAGCCCAAGAATCACAAGGAAGCACTCAAAGATGAACACTGGATATCTGCTATGCAGGATGAGTTGCTTCAGTTTAAGAAGAACAATGTCTGGGAACTTGTCCCCCGACCTAGTGATACTAATGTTATTGGTACCCGGTGGATTTTCAAGAATAAAATGGATGAAAATGGTACCATAATCAGAAATAAGGCTAGGTTGGTCGCTCAAGGCTACACACAGATAGAGGGTGTAGACTTTGGAGAGACATTTGCTCCTGTTGCGAGGCTTGAGTCCGTCCGCTTACTACTCGCCATCGCATGTCATCTGCACTTCAAGGTATATCAGATGGATGTCAAGAGTGCCTTTCTGAATGGCATTGTACAGGAAGAGGTTTATGTGGAACAACCAAAAGGGTTTGAAGACCCTAAGCACCCTGAACACGTTTACTATCTGAGGAAAGCCTTGTATGGTTTGAAGCAAGCACCCCGTGCTTGGTACGAGAGGCTTACTTCCTATCTCTTAGCCCGTGGCTTCAAGAGAGGGGGAGTTGATATGACGTTGTTCGTCAGGAGAGATGACAGTGCTATTTTGGTTGCCCAAGTCTATGTGGACGACATAGTCTTTGGATCCACATGCTCCCAGCATGCTCACCACTTTGAGGAGGAGATGAAAAGTGAGTTTGAGATGAGCATGGTAGGTGAGCTTACATTCTTTCTTGGTCTCCAGGTTCGTCAGCTAGAGGATGGGATGTTCATCTCCCAATCCAAGTATGCTAGAGACCTAGTAAAGAAATTTGGTTTAGACTCCGCTAAGCATGCTCGTACACCTATGAGTACCACTACCAAGCTTAGTAAGGACACTTCAGGCAAGGACGTAGAGCAAACCTTGTATCGGAGTATGATAGGCAGTCTTCTCTACTTGACTGCTAGTCGTCCCGACATTGCCTTTAGTGTTGGAGTCTGTGCGCGTTATCAGGCGTCTCCCAAAGAGTCACACTTACTCGCTCTAAAACGTATTATCAAATACGTGAGTGGGACTCTCTCATACGGTATTTGGTATTCCTTTGATACCGATGACCGTTTGTCCGCCTATTCGGATGCCGATTGGGCTGGGGACGTAGATGGTTGTAGGAGCACTTCTGGTGGGTGTTTCTACTTTGGTTCTGCTCTTGTCTCTTGGTTGAGCAAGAAGCAAAACTCCATCTCTTTATCCACTGCGGAGGCTGAGTACATCGCCGCCGGGAGTTGTTGCACGCAACTCATGTGGATGAAGAAAATGTTGGAGGATTATGGGATTTCACAGGACACCATGACCATTTCCTGTGATAACACGAGCGCGATACACATATCCCGCAATCCTGTCCAACATTCGCGCACAAAGCACATCAGGTTACGCGAGCACTTTATACGTCAGTTAGTTGAAGAGAAAGTCGTAACCCTGAGTTTTGTTCCTACCGACCGTCAGTTAGCCGATATTTTCACGAAACCTTTAGATGCCCTTAGATTTGAGAGTCTTAGGAAGTCTTTGGGGATTTGCACTGTTGACTGAGGGGTTGGTCTATGTCTAGAATAGGATGCTTCTTCATGTTCATATCATATGCTTCCTATTACTAGTCTGTTTATATGTACCATAGCTTTCTTGTACAGCTTTTATGTATTTGTTTCTTATTCTTAGAAAAATACAAAAAGATTTTTTTTGAAAAATTTTGAGAAAAGCACAAAAAGATTTTATTTTGATAAAATTTTTTGAAAAATTCAAAAAGAGATTTGCCTTTTATGGATGAGCATTTAAGATAGCCAAGTCACAACTTCATTCCATATATCCATGTGACTGTTTAATAGAGATTTGAGAGGCTACATCATTTCATCCATGTGCTTAACATTGATTGGAGTCCTTGAGATGTAATTAGTGATATTTCCTACATACTTGACTCCTATATCCTTTATTGCACACATGCACGGCTATATTTGATTATTGCACTTGTCAATCTCATGTTGGCTTGAGTGTTTCCATCTCAATCCTGTCTATACAATGTATAAAATGCAATAAAACTTGACAAGATTGGATTGCATGTAAAAACCGTTTGGTGAGACTGTGCGCATATTTTCATAACGGGGAGGGGCTGCGAAAGTTGATTCTTATCCTTTGCGCAAAAGCCACCGTTAAAAAGGACCTAAAAAATGGAGGAATTTTAATATCCGAGGTCCTAAGAGGTTAAAAGAGCCCGAAAAAATTGTTAAGGCAATCAAAAGCAATACATGCCATATATGGGCCATTTAGATTTCACCATCAATTCTCCAAAGTTTGAGAATTTAGTATACCTCTATTCAAAATATAAATCTGAGGGAGTTTGGAGATTGAAAAACGGGTTTGCACTTCCTTGAAAGTCCTGAAAACGCATGAAAATCATTTTGGACGTTATTGGTGTAGAAATCACTTTGAGCTTTGATTTGTAGATTTGATAGTCAATGTCATATATTTCCAATCTTTTACACCAAAGGAAGCATTTGAGTTCATTCGTTAGGAATATCCAATATTCATCGTGCACACATGTCATGTTTGTATGCTTTGATTTTCCTATTGAATTTTGATCACACCCATTCTTTTACGCTATCACCGACTTGGTTGTTTTATGTTCATTCATGGTGTGATTTTATGCCTTGTGACATCCCGGTACTTGATTGCTTGATTTATTTCTCTCATTTGTCTATTTGGGGACATCATAAAAAGGGGGAGAATGAATTATCTGATTATGGGGGAGTTTTTATGTTTATCTCATTTCAAAACTCGATACGTCACTTGGTATTTTGCTTTATCTCATGTGTGTAGGCACTATCTTGATGATCTCTGAATTGCACACCCTGATGAGAAAAGCTTTGAGATTCCTGAAGATTTGAAGAACAAACGATGTAGTCTTATTCATATGTATCTTTCCAGTTTTGGGTTCATGGAAGGGTAGATTTGTATAGGCAGTTGTGAATTGATAATTCGGATTTTTTATGTTTGTTCCGGCATAGACATAGGGGGAGATTTGTAAGGACAATTTGTCCATCTTTATGTATATGTTATGTCATACGCCGTTACAAGATTGTTGGTTGAAAAGATCACATCGTCATCAACAAAATCCGAAGATCAAAAGAAGAAAGAATTTGGGAATCAGACCTGACCGGACCGATCCGGTCCAGAAAAAGAACCGATCCGGTTTACCGGACCGATCCGACCATCTACCGGACCGATCCGTTTTGTCAGACTCCAGTAGCCACCGGATCCATAGCGAACCGATGAAGGCAAAAGTCCCGGACCGATCCGATGCCAACCAGACCGATCCGGTTTCAGAAAAAGAACCGATCCGACTTACCCGGACCGATCCGCCTAATCGACCGGACCGATCCGGCGAGGATAATCACTGCCAGATCGTGCAGCCGATTTTGAAGGGTTTCAATCCCTTATTTAAACCACGATCAGCAGTTGGTTTTTTTCAAGACTTATACACGATTTTCAGAGCATATCAACCCTAAAGTCTTCACCTATTGAGTCCTATGATTCTAGGTTTTTAGATTCACACATCTTCCGTATCTTTGTGAATCAAATTTGGTAACCCAAAGAACACCATTGATGTTGTTCAACCTTTTGTGAAGTGGACCGTTTCTTCCTCTTCATTGCAGCCCTACTGGACAGGGATAGTTCCAGCCGCAAGCCCTTCTGGAAAGGGATTTTCTTCCAGCCGCGACTACAGAATCCGATACCCGAGGGTAATTCTTAGTCAATCTGTATTTCATTGTAATCCGATTGTAAACCGTATTTTACAAATTATAGTGATATACAAATGGTTTTGCCCCTGTGGGGGATTTTTTCCTTAAACTTTGTGTGTTGAATATCTTGTGCATGATTTCATATTGTTTCAATCACACCTAGTTGCATGCTTAGGGTTAATTTGGGTTAAAATTGGTGTTTATTATATTATTTCTTATTTGAACGCAAGCGCCAACTCTCTCAATATATATATGCGATTTCATTTTGCTGCGACATTTTTCCACCGTTTTGGGGAGTATAGAAAGTAGAAATAAAATTTATTCCCGAAGAACGATTCATTTTTGAAGACTGGTGAGAATTATTATGGAATACTTTCACTTCGTCTCATCTAATCCTCTTCGTTCAATGGAAAATTGAAGTGAAAATGATATTGCAACATCAAATTACTACAAAACTTATAATTAAATATAGTCACATAGATTAGTTGCAAATGTTCTTGCCAAAATCATTTTTCCAGTACGGTAAAATAAATTCGGCAACAAATAGATTTATTGCATGCCAGAAGCATGACAAACCATAGGTCCCAACTTCTTGACTCCCTAGTGATGGAGGTTAAATAAAATCACGCCCAAATAATGCCTTAGAAGATGCTATATATAACGCTTTAGAAGAGGTTATGAACAAATCCACTTTATCTAACATTACACAAAAATTGAATAAGTGTCACTCTAATATCGGCTAGTGTTGTCACGGGAAAAACCATGACAATAAAACACGCATTTTTTGTCACTATCATTGATCCTGACAACAGTCTTGTCACGGACATTGACCGTGACAACTTAGAAAGTTGTCACGGTCAAAGTCCGTGACAAGTTTTTTAATTAGAAACCATTCGTGGTCCCTTTTATATTTACCCTAAGACAACTCCCTCTCTCTCTCTCTCTCTCTCTCTCTCTCTCTCTACGACGGCGACCATCTCTCTCTCTCTCTCTCTCTCTCTCTCTCTCTCTCTCCGGTGACCACACACCTATATTCCAGTACATCTCTCTCTCTCTCTCTCCTTCACACACACACCACAGAAACACCCCCCCCACACACACACACTAATATACACTCTAGAATGAAAATCCTAATTAATTTGATACCTTAACAATAATTTCAAACACATGCACTTATTTAATTTTTCTAATTTATTGTGCAAATTTATTATTCATTTATTGTGCTAATTTAAAAATGATGTGACCTTATTATTTATTGTGTTAATTTAAGAATAATGTCACCTTATTGCGCTAAGATGTTTCTCATTTATTGAATATTTCGCATTATTGGGATTGTTGAATTGTTGTTGATTGGTGGATTTGAACATTGAGATAGCGATTGAGTTGATTAGCCCTAGGCATTTATAATATTTTGCATTATTATTTGAATTATTGTTTGAGTTTCTTGAATTGTTTTTGACTGGTGGATTTGAACATTTAGATGGCCATTGAGTTGGTTGGCCTTAGGCATTTCCAACATTTAGGGTTGTGATTCTACCGAATATAAATAAGATAGAAATTAAACATACTATAAATTTTAAAAGCTTGTTGTTAAACAATTAATAATGTGAAATGAAACATAACTATGTATAAATCACCACTATAAATATTATTACCAAATAAATGAAACATACTTACCATGGTAATTTATCACACCTTTAAATTACATATAGTGCGCATAGATACTAGTCTTATAGTTCTTATATGTACGTATTCAGTAGCCTTTAGACCCATTCGAGAGTCATTACCCCTGTAATGAGATCCTCAAATTGTCACATTTGGATAGTTTGGTATGACATAGTTTATGTATAATAATATTCTTAGTGACTTAAACTTGTTACTTTTGGGGGAAGTTCTGCTGCCGCCTCTTAATATTCTCTGGTTACATACTAGATGATGCGGTGTTAAGTGTTATTTCAATTGATAAATTGAAATAACACTTACACTTACGAATCTATGTTGTATACTTGGAGAACTACAAGGATATGTTGTCGAATTTTCCTCAAACTAGAACAATGCGCATGAGTTGCTAAGTATATTATAGAAATATGCGGTCTTGAATGGGATAAGACCACTCACCCTTTAGAGGAGATGGAGGAAATAGGATTCATATTGTTTTTATAATACAACACCGAAAGATGAAATACTAATCCATGAATATGACCACTCACCCTTTTGTTTATACTAATCCATGAATATACGCTTCTTACCCATAGTAGGTGATTGTTTGTAGTAGCTGTGATGGGATATCCTCTATACAAAGAATGGATGGGTGAGACAAATAGACGAGGGGATGTATATCGTAGAGGTGCTAATAAATTTGTGATCTACGCAAAGAGATGTCGTAATGATGAAGAATTCCTGTATCCGTGTGCTAAGTCTGGGAATGGTAAAGTGCTTGAGTGGAGAACATTTGAACTACATTTGTTAAGATGAGGTATAAAAGATAGTTATTGAAATTGGGTTTTTCACGAGAACCACATGTTCCTTTTGTCCCCGAGCAACCTTCACAACAATCGACAAGTAGAATAGATGTACAAGGGCGGGAGGACAATGTATATCATAATATTCTAGAGAATTTAGTTGATGATGCGTATGGAGTTCATGAAGTGGAAGAAAATAATATCACTAACGATGTACAAGGTTCAGGTGCTCATGAAGATATCGAGATAAATATTGATGATGACTATCAAAGTTTAAAACTTAAGGCGGCCCAACCGTTGTACTCTTGATGTGATAAAAATCATACAGATTTACATGCCATGGTTTATTTTCATAGTATGAAGACCCAATATGGTTTTTTTGGCAATAGCGTCACATAAATTTTGAATTGGACAAAGGGCTTGCTACCCAAGCAGAATACACTTCCAAATAGCTATCCTACTATGAAGAACAATTTGAAAGATTTGGTAATGAAGTATAAATCAATTCATATTTGTGTGTATGACTGCATACAATACCAAAAAGAGTATAAAAATCGTGTATGGTTTCCGGTATACGATGAACCTAGATATGTGCAATCTAGTGGCAAGAAAAGCACAAGCTCAAAAGTGCCTCAAAAAGTGTTAAAATATTTTCCTGTTAGGCTTAGATTGAAGTGTTTTTTCACAGTACCATGGATAGCGGAGGCAGTGACTTGGCATGCTAGGGAAGAAGCAGGGAATAATTTCATACATCATCCTATTGATTCTACATCTTGAAGAGGATGAATTATTAGTATCTCGATTTTTCTCGAGAACAGTGATGATACGAGAAATCGTCCACTAGTCGTTATCGTAACAACAAATCAAGTGTAAAGTATAATAAACAGATAGAACTAGTAAAAAGAGAGAGAAGACACGCAATATATAGTGATTTAGCCAAAAAAATGGGCCTACGTCCACTATGTTGCTCCATTCTCATTATATGTATTGCGTAGTACAATACAATTAAGCCTAAAGAGGCGTACAAGTATGAGAATAAAGGAGAATACCTGGTAACAATAATTCCGGGATGCCGGAACTATGAATGAGATGCCTGAGTGAAAACCCCCAACGAGGCCGAGAGAGAGAGATCATCTCAGAGCTATGTGACTGGACCCGGGTCTGGAATAATGAATCTCCCTATTTATCTTGAGGTGTGGTCCTCTATTTATACGTGTAGATGTTGGATTGTTGCTGAGCAAAAAGGGGATGCGGCCTGCTAGGTGAATGACCTAGGGCCGCACCCTACAACATGTGGCCCCCCCATCCTGTGCAAGTTAGGTTGCGGCAGTTGAATGATGAGGCTGGGGGCTGTGGCGTGCAGCTCACAAGTGGTCGCAGCCTACATGATAAGGGTTACGGCAGGTCTGCTAAGGACGTACATAGTGACTAGACTATGAGGGTTGTGGCATGTGTAATCTAGTCTGCAACATGTAGCCGCGGCAATAAGGTGCAATATATGTTCTATCAAACAGCGTAACATTCGTTTGGCAATATCAATAGATGGTTTTAATCTATTTGAAAATCTAAGCACCAGTCAGAGTGCATGGCCAATAGTCCTAGCACTACTCAACCTCCCTCCTTCACAGTGTATGAGACCTGAATTTCAATGTGATCTTTGTTGATACCTGGGCCAAAGGCACTAAGTGAGGACATTGATGTCTACTTGGATCCTTTGGTAGAAAAATTAAATAAGTTGTGGGAATAGCGTGTGCAAGCATGTGAATATTTTAAAAAAGAAAAGTTTACGTTGAAAGCTATGTTGATGTGGACAATTCATGATTTTCCAGCTTATGGGATATTATCCGGTTATGTAGTACATGGTTATTTAGGGTGCCATGTTTATGGAGAGGAAACAGGATCTTTGCATCTCATTGATAGAAAAAAAATACCATTGCCATAAGAGGTTTTTACCCACCACTCATAGTTTTAGATTTGAGAAAGGTTATAATTTTTTACCGGGCGAGGTTGAACATAGGCTACATCCGAAAAAACTTTCAGGTTGAGAAATTGAAGGTAAATCTTCTAATTTTGGCACTAATATGCTAGGTAAGAATACTAAATTCAAGAATGTTAAGAATAAGAAGACACCAACTGGGAATAATACTGAGACAAGAAAGGCATAGTCTAGGAGGTCAATTTTATTTGACTTGCCTTATTGGAAAAGTAATCCAGTGCACCATGAATTGGATGTGATGCATTCGGAGAAGAAAATCATTGAACATATTACGGGCACATGCCTTGGGGGGAGTCAATTGAAGGATGAAAAAAATGCACGAAAAGACCTTAAATCGTTGAAACTTAAGCCACAACTATGGTTGAAAGAAAATAGTAGGGGATGAACAATACTTCCCCCTGGTGCGTTTACTTTGACGAGTGAGAAAAGAAAGGTTATTTTAGACACAATATATAATTTGAAGGTTCCATATAATTTTTCATCCAAATTGCAAAGATTTGTAAATTATGTTACTCATGATTTATATAAGTGCAAGTCCTATGATTGGCATGTAATCATGTGATTGGTTCCTCTATTGTTTAAGCATTATTTCTCAAAGCACAAGGATTTGTGGAGGGCCATTTTGCAAATTCACATCTGCTTCACACTTTTATGTGAGAAGGTAGTTAATCGATATCATATATTGGCTACAAAGTAGCCGTTGTCGAAGCGATTTGTGTGTTGGAGAAGTACTTTTCCCCATTATTTTTTGACATAAATGTTCATTTATTGGTACACTTATGAGAAGAGGCACTTCTTTGCGGTCCAGTTAGATATCGGTGGATGTACTTGTTTGAAAGGTTGATGAAAGTTTTCGAAGATTATGTCAAGAATACACGATACATTGAAGGATCATTTGCTGAGGTATACATCACCATGGAGTCATCAATCTACACTAGGGAATATATGCTTGACCCAAGCAGTGTGGATAACAGTGATGAGTTCATCGATGAGGGTGATAAGGTGATGGGTATGCGAGTGAAATTAACGAGTTTACGACATGAACAAGTAGCTCGTTATCTATTTGACACACATGAAGATATCGAAGAATGGAAAAATTACGTTTGTATTATTTTAATTTTTGTACATGATAAATTTCGTAATACGTTCGTAAGAATCTATGTAGGAAATATGATGCATGTGGGAGCAATAAAAGACGAAGAACGATGGCCCAATCAGATAGAGAATTTAAGTTGTGGGTGTCACACGAGGTAATTATAATGAAAATGTCTCTTATTAAATTATATATTACAAGAAAGCTTTAAAACTAACCTAAATAATTTATCTATAATCTCAACTCTTAAATAGAGGTGATGCGACATCAAGGCTTGTTGGTCTAGCCACCGGACCGTTATTCACGACACATAAGTGTTTACGAGAAAAATACAAATGTACAGAACTCAGGCATTTCATACAAGGCTCTTAATTATTTTCGAGCGAGCGCGAAAGATAAAAATCTCGTTGAAGCTGAAATGACTTACTATTGTGTCATTCGGAATATATTTGAATTGTACTATATAAGCTTCAAACAGGTTGTGTATTTACTGTGATGGGAAAAGAGTTGAGGATAAAAATGCTTGTAAAGTTGATCCTGGTACCAGTTTGATCATGATTGACTTGTCCAAGTTGAAGAGCAACGAGAATGTAAGCGATGAGACGTTTGTTTGTCTTTTCAAAAGGTCAAGCAAGTATTTTACTGGAAGTATATCAACAGCGAGTGTGGTCAATCGTCCTACACACATCAAAGTATCTAACTAGTAGTGTGGATGACTTGGCTACTCCTACCGAATATCAATCCATTTTAGATAATAATCCGAATTTGAAATAAATTTTAGAATTGTAATAAGTATTCCAATTATTCGAAACAATTCTTAGTTTGGTTTATGATAAGGATTTTTATTCTTATAATGTCGTTAACTTGTATTGTTCTAGTGCTTTATTAATATTGGACGGCAGTTTAATGCTTTTAATCATTTGGATTTGATCAGTTCCGGTGGATTTGAATCAAAATGGGTGGGTTGATTATCGAATATGTTAATTTGGATCTTAATCAATTTAAGCATTAATTCTTAGTTCGTGACATGGCCCGAATTTGATATAATTTTTAGATTTGTAATAAGTATTCTAATTATTTGAAATAATTCTCAGGGCGTCAAGGAGGCGGGGTTGAGGACGCTCGTCTGGCACTAGGCCCCAAAGTGGGGAAAATTGGGGACCAAAGTGGAGAGCGAAACGGTCTTACAAGTTAGGGACCTGGAGTTACCAAAGATGATTGTTTAATGATGCAACAATTATTGAATGGTGAAAATAGTGTAGATCCAAAGAGAAGTGCTATAAAATATGTATTTATATGGATGTCCACTCGTATCCCTCATTATTAAATGGTCTCTTAGGATATCATGATTTATATTATAAATAGGGGTGATACCTCTTGAGTATACACATCAATGAAATGAAAATCTCTTTTCCTCGAAATTATCTCCATGTTCCTTTTGTTTTACAATATAATACCATTTTTTGGCATTTTTGAATTGGCTTTTCGAACTTATGACTATAAAAAGTAATGATAGAGGGACACATTTTGGTTACACAAAATACGTGTCCTTATGTCATTAGTAGAAACTTCAGTGGACTATGTCCCACTTAATGTATCCATCAATGTTCCCAAATCGTGTCTGCAAAGTGTGTCTCCCTAGCATTACCATAAGTATCAAGTCACTCAATGTTTTATTATTTTTGGTAACTTCTGGTTTCAGTTTTTTTGAGTCATTTTTCATGTATTTTAAGTTTCAATTATCGTATTTTGGATACTTTTTTTGTTTTCTTTTGTTCGAGTTTTAAACTTTAAGTGTAAATGCAAAAATAATCTAACATGTAACGTATTAAATCACCTACGTATTTGTTTATAATGTGTATTCTTAATTATAAAAAACTACTATATCTACTTTGTTAAAAATTATATATATATATATATATATATATATATATATATATATAGAGAGAGAGAGAGAGAGAGAGAGAGAGAGAGAGAGAGAGGTTCAAAAAGTAAACATAAAAGATGAACATTTTAATAAATATTAACAAAAAAACACCTAACAACCCATTAATTTTAATTCCTATGTTGTAATTGATCCGCGCCAACGGCAACGAAATGCATGTGACATGCGTATATTTTAATATACACACACCCCTACCCCCTATCCGCCCCCCATCTGCTGCGTTTCCCGTCAATATACCAACAATTCGACCCTCGACCATAAGCAAGAAAGAGGGATAAAATGAGTTAATGGGATAAAGTGAGTTTGGGGTAGAAATGGTACCCCCTACTCCCCCACCCCCTACCCAGGTGGTATGGAGAACGGGTTGATCTCCTACTCCATACTTTACCCAAGCTGTCATACCCAAGCTGCCCAAAAAACCACCTCCCCGGCGACCTTCAACCCGGAAGCCAAATCCGTCCAACCCATCGACCTCCTTCTGGCGAGTAACCCGTTTACAAACCTGCCACCCACTTCCTTTAACCCATAGTATGGTTTGTGGGCTTGGGTGGAAGTGTTGTTGTAATATAAGAGTTAGGTTAGTAGCGTTTAATTAATAGTGTTTTATTAAAGCTGCCAGATGGGGTGGGGATGAGGTGGTCTCGTGTCACACGCGTGTTCATTGCTGCTGGTGCGGACCAATTACAACATATGAATTAAAATTAATGGATTGTTAGGTATTTTTTTGTTAATGTTCATCAAAATGTTCATCTTTTATGTTTACTTTTGAACCCCCCTCTCTCTCTCTCTCTCCCCCTATATATATATATATATAACCAGACTCCTGTGCACACTAAGTTTGCACAGTGCTGACGCACATCAATTTTTTTAAAGCATTAAAAAAAAAATTTGAGTTGATTTTTTTATGTGATATTTAAATATTTCAATGGACCCATGTAAAAAAAATCATGTCTCAAGTTGAAGGATTCAAACTTTTGTCAAACAAAACCATATGCAAAAATTAAAAGAAGTTATTGTATGGTTTGAAGAAATGTCCTTAGAAATTGAACAAGCAGTTTGATATATTTATGTTAGGTTAGAAATTCACATGAAATGGTTTTGATCATTGTCTTTAATTTAAGAGGTGCAAGGATGATACTTTTACGTACTTTTCTTATATGTTAATGACATCATCATTGATTCATTGCGTGTCATTGAGATTGGCAAGGTGAAGATGTAACTTAGGTGGTAGTTTGAGATTAAAGACACGAGTGAGGTGAAGAAGATCTTAGGCATTGAGATTATCAAGGATAATAATAAAGTAATATTGTGTCTCATTTATTGGATATACATAAAGAAAGTTATAACAAAATTTAGGATATAAGAATCAAAACAAGTTTGTGTTACATTGGCTGCACACTTCATGCTTTTAGCGACAATGTTCCCTAGCACAAAGGACGGGGTGAAGTAAATGTTAAGGTTACGCGAGGCGAGTGAATTGGGTAGCTTGATGTATGTAATTATTTGTAGTTGTGTATGTTGGAAATTATGAATGCAAATACAGAAATGGAACTCTTTATATATCTTCAAAAATGTCAACTTCAATACAACAATGTAATTTCTGAACAGTCACTATAAAACTTCAAGGCGTGATGTCACTTTCTTTTTCCTTTAGTTTCTTGAACTCACGACAATCCTTCTTGAAGTGACCTGGTTTGTTGCAATGAAAACAATTTCCTTTCTTCTTTTTGTTTGCTTTAGAATTATTTGAAAAATTCTTCCGCTTGTTATTTTTTCCATGATTGCCATATTTTTGCTCCTTTCCTTCCTCCACCACATGGACCTTAGAAACAGAATTTTCTTGTTCCTCTTTACCATCTAGAATTCGAGACTCTTGTTCAATTCTTAAATGAGTCTCTAATTCTTCAAGTGAAAGATCCTCCTTTTTGTGTTTGAGTTCTTTCTTATAGTCTTTCCAAGAAGGAGGAAGTTTTTCAATTATGGCAGCAACAATTACATTATCATCCATATTTAATTTTTTCAGTTTGCAATGATTTATGATGCGTTGGATGTCATGAAATTGTTCTAGCACAGGCCTATTATCATGCATTTTAAAGCTTAGAAACTGACCTATAAGGAACTTCTTACTTGTAGCGTCTTCCGTTAGATATTTGGTCTCCAATGTTTCCCATAAAGTTTTTGCTGTCCCAACATTTTGGTACAAGTCGAACAAATTATCAGCAAGTGCATTGAGAATGTGACCACGACACAAGTAATCATCGGTCTCCCATTTTGTGCGTTGCCTAGTCTGTTCCACGGTTTCATCTTCATCTTCATTTGGTTTCGGTTGTGACAAGACATATACAATCTTCAATGTTGTTAGAAGAAAATGAACCTTTTTCTGCCAACGCAGAAAATTACCACCATCAAAACGGTCCAACTTGACAAAGCTTTCTGTTATTTGTCGAAGTGATTTGGAAGAGTCGGCCATTTCCAAAAATTACTGTATTTAGATTGTTGAAAATTATGAACGCAAATACAGAAATGGAACTCTTTATATATCTTCAAAAATGTCAACTTCAATACAACAATGTAATTTCTGAACAGTCACTATAAAACTTCAAGGCGTGATGTCACTTTCCTAAATACAGTATTTGCCCCACACGAAGAATTTCGGTATACAAACGGGAATCAGCAAATCCGTACTCAAGATACAATGAAGCAATTGCACTGTCTGCAACTTGTATATTTGAAGACAGCCCTTGGATGTATCAGCGAAGAACAGTCAATCAAGTTCTTATTCTGTTTATGTGCACAAAACAGAATAAGAGAATTTGTATCTCCTGAAAATTGTAAGAGAGTAATAGCAGGGTATGTAAATCTGAAACTGGTTTTTGTTATCAATGTAATTCCGTTTTTAGGCAGCCTTTATTTATAGAAAATGAAAGGCTTTGTCTTCAAGAGTCATGACTGTTGAATTAAGTCATTTCCGAACAGGTATAATAATACCGAATCGGTTTTGCACGGGTCAACAAAAAAGTGACCGCGCCCGCGCTACCGCGATCCGACCCGGACGAATCCCGGCATGCGAAATGCGAAGTGCGAAGTGCAAAGTGCGCCACTAGCGCCTCTACAGCCCACTGTCCCGCACCCGCGCGTGCGCGGGTGTGCGTACGGTGCTTCGCACCGTATTGAGGTCTCTTGAATAGCCTCTTAAATGCTAGATGAATTAACTCTTCATCTTCCATTTGTACTTATTAAGTGTACAAATTCTTAACATTTTTCCAATGTGGGACTCAAAGGTTGCCCACCCCTTTTATAGCTTTAGTGGTGACACTTAGCTTTGTACATTTTCCAATGTGGGACACTATCCCCTTTTATATTTGGGTTAGCTTCCCACCTCTTCCACACACTTCCAATGTGGGACAAGCTCTTAAGGCTTTTACACCCAAAAAACTCTTACTCTCTTATTTTAAAAATCTCCAACAGTGTATATATTGACAATGTAGTGAAAGTTGTGAGTAAATGTATGGAAGATCATGGGAAACAGCATTCGCATGCGATAAAGTTAATTTTAAGATATCTACATGAATAATTGGATGTGGGATTAGTGTACCGTCAAGTTTACTAATCACATGATTATGCATATGTTGATTCAATCTATTTTAGCAATTTGGAAAAGCAATAACCTTCGTGATGTGTTTTCACATTGTCTTGGGGATCGCCCTTATAAGAGGTGTGTGTTGCAAACAATAGTTCATTTGCAGAGAATACAAGAAGAGCACGTGGAAACAATAGAGGCGGTTATGGAAGCATTATGCTTCTAGGGTCTTGTTAGTAATTTAAGTATTCAACATGGAAGGGACAAGAACAAATATGTCTAATTTCATTTCACATAGAAGGATATTGAAGATAATGATGTAGTTTTAAATAATATTGATACCGATAATAATCAAAAGAATGTTAACGTAAGGGTGGCAATAGTCACATTTAAGCATTAATCTAACTTCATTAATGTTTTTCATTGTTGAGGACCTTTAGTGGGGTGTAGTGACAGTGACCTTTAAGGACATTGAGAAAGGATCATCATTGGAGTGTGATCGTTTTCCTCTGAGGAAAAGAGTTGTGAAGATTTGGCTCAAAACAAAAAATGAGTGGTATATCTTAGATATAATTCACTTTTTTTTAATTTATTTCCCCAAGTGCATTCATTGTCCAAAACAATGGAATGTTTGTGCTGCGACAGTGGATTGTTTGGCCAATACAATGGATTATTTGTTTTGTGGGCAACACAATAAATCAGGGGTATTTTGAGCCCTTGCGACATAAAATGTCTTGGGTGTAAGTAGAATCTTATGGGTTATTTTGCATTAACTTTAGAACTCTCCATTTTGGGCATATAATAATAATAATAATAATAATAATAATAATAATAATAATAATAATAATAATGCTCTTGTGCGGACTATCTCGAATTTTAACAGTATGAACTGGACATGTGTCGCCTGGCGGTGACCTTAGAATTTATCGGCTAAATTATAGGTGCACTCTCTCTTTTCTGCGCTCACCGCCAGGTGACACATATTCGGTCTGCACTGTTAAAATGCGGACTGATCCGCACAAAAGCAATACTATATATATATATATATATATATATATATATATATATATATATTGTAGGGTATTTAAACATTTAGTCCCATCCCTAACAAAAATTCAGCGTAAAATAATTTTTTTTTCTATTTAAAAAAAATTGGTCAGCACCAATTTAGTCCTTAAGAAGTATGTATTGGGCCCTGAACGTCTCTCTCTAGAGAGGCTAAAGAACGATTGATTGTTTGCATTGCATTTTCAAGATCTTTATTAGTAAAAACTATTATTGTTACTCGCATATATCTAGTCTTGTGATTTTTTATTATGTGCTTATTTTCATCTATTCGCATTTTCTATACATTTGGTTTGATTTTCTACCTATTTTTAACTGAGTTCGTCATTAGTTAGTTGTTGGTTGCCCACGTTGGTATTGAGTGTGCATGAATCACTCAAATTGAGTGAGTTTTTAGAAAATTATTTATATACCCCTACTTTCTGAATTAATAATAAATTAATTATTTTTGGATTGTCTCAAATTAATGATCCACTTTCTATTTTTGAACATTATCAACGAATCAAATTTAATATTGGTGAACAAGAGTTAATCTTGACCGTTGATTGAGTGTATTCTTAATTTATATAAAATAAAAATATAAACTCTTAATTTAAGATCGATAGAGCATATGCAATTAGGGCTGATCTTGAGATTGATAAAAATTGATAAGGCCTCGTGCAAAAATAATAAAATAGAGTCCTTTTTTATGTATTGTTATAAAAAAAAATGGTCCCCTAACATATAAGTAACAATAAATAGACCAACAAAGATCCTTTGCGATCGTTCACTTGACACATGCTCAAGACTGTCCAATGCACTAAAATACATAAGTGTTTGTAGATCCACCTTTGCAATATATTATTGCAACATATTATGATTTATAGATTAGCTTACAATTTCAGTTGAAAAAATATTTTTGCATTTTTTTACTAATGTAGACAAGTGATATGATTGAACTCAATTGAAAGGGCACTTCCATGCATGAGGCTCCAACTATTACGAGAAAGTATATGATACTATTACCAACATTTCTTCGTGTCAATGATAATCTGACACTTTAGCAGGATAAGCCTTACTTGGGCGAACAGCACAACATGCGATAACCATTTTGGCCCGGTGTATCATTTCATTTGGGCACGTCATGGTGTAATCTAAACGTACCTCATTTCTTCTAGCCAAAGTCTTCCCCACACTTCGTCAATCAAATTATAAATGAAAATAAAATTAAAAAAGGAGGAAGCGACGAAAAAATGCAATAGTACCTTGCATCCTTAATGAATATGGAGAGGGGAGTTTTCCTCCTATTCTCATATGGATAAGAATCATCTTTATCAGCCATCGTAGCTAGCAAGCCAAATCACCTTTATGCCAGAAAGAATTGAGTTACAGAAATGAAGGTCCACAGTCACCATTTTCCCAATGATGTTCTGATCATATATACCCAAACAACAGGAAAAAAATTATGGCTCAAGTGAAAATAACCCTTAGAAAGGGGTATTTACACCATAATTTAAGTTCAGGATTTGTTTTTCATTTTTTTGCATTGAAAATAGTTCGTGGGATTTTTTTACAGATACAAAAAAGTTACAATATTTTGTTTCATACCTCCCCTCACAAATTAATGCAAAAACTAGTGTTTGTAAGAGAGGAAAAACCAAGGGGGTTTGGTAGAGCGGAAGGGGCTCTTCCAACCTTAATCAAGGTCGGGGGTTCGACTCCCGCCTTGGGCATGGAGAAGCTTTAAATCTCTTGGTCAGCTGTCCCACCCATCGAGGTGCCTACAAATCAGCGATCGGGGATTTGTCGAGGTGCGCGTATAGCTGGGCCGGACACCCCGTGGTATTAACCAAAAAAAGTAAGAGAGGAAAAAACAATGATAACACATGTAAAAGACAAAAGGTACGTACTTGGGTTTGAGCGTCCAATTAACCGTTTCAGATTTGAAACTTCAACGATTAAAGAAAGACCTTTAATTCAAATCCCAGAAAAGAAAGAAGGTGTTTTTGTGTCTGTTTGAACAAAGGCAGATAAATTTCGATCTGAAAATTGCATGAGCTTTGAAACCTCAATGCCCATTCAAACAATAGCTTCTAATTCGAAGTGCAAAAGGTTGTATCAGCTTTTGAAGTTAAGCTCAGAAACCCATGGAGAGACCTCTAATTCTGGTGATTTGTAGTGACGGGGTTTCACAGCGGAATAAAAATAACGACCGCCAACTAGAGATACATGTGTCCAACAACAACAAGAGAAAAAGGTACCTTTTTCTTTAGTACTTGTTGTTTGTCTTGGAAGACTCTTTTTTTTTTTTTTTTCCGGGCTAGAAGACCCTGGCCGAAAGATGCCTGCCCACCTTAAAGAAATAAATAATGCACGAGAATATGTTTAGGGTGTGTGAAATACCCCCAAGTTTTAATTAGCTGTTCATTTATTTCCTCACAACCAATTTAACAAACAAACAAAAAACAGTAATACTAGGGAGACTCACTTCGTGGACACATTTCGTGTACCCGTGAATAAGTTAAAAATAGGTACAAATTTTTAATGCGTTAGTTGATGCCCTGGCGGGACCCAAAACAATAAGGGTCCGTTTGATACATATTGGGCAAAAGTGTTCGCATGACAAAATTTTGTCTAGGCAAAAATTTGCCTAGACAAATATTTTTTTCTCACATTAGACTATCAAACACCAAATAACGTAAAACAAATTTTTTAGGCAAAACATTTTAATAACACATTTTTCGTCCATATTAACATATATAATAATAAAAAATATGTTTTTTTTTTAATTTTCGTCCCAAGTCTTATTTAATAAAAAAACAGTTTTTTCTTTTCTTTTATACTTCCCGTTTTTATTTATTAAAAAAGTACCAAACTATATATAAAAAAAAATGTTTTTTACGTCAAAACTACTTACTAAAAATAGTTTTTACATTAAAACAGTTTTTAATTTTTACATTAAAACAGTTTTTAATTTTTTTACATTAAAACAGTTTTTATATTAAAATAATTTTTTGCATTAAAACAGTTTTTACATTAAAACATTTTTAAATTTTTTACATTAAAACAATTTTTACATTAAATCAATTTTTACGAAAAAACAGTTTTTACATTAAAACAATTTTTTATATTAAAACAGTTTTCCCATCAAAACAATTTTTAATTTTTTACATTAAAACATTTTTTACATTAAAACAATTTTTACATTAAAACAGTTTTTTACATTAAAACGGTTTTTACGAAAAAACAGTTTTTAAACAGATTTTAATTTAAAACAGTTTTTTTAACTATTTAAAATAATTTTTAAAATATTCATAACAATTTTTAAAATATTCATAACAGTTTTTTTTAATTATTTAAAATAGTTTTTAAATTGTTTTTTAAAATATTAAAAGCGTTTAAGAAGTTAGCAAATTTGTTGGCAAATATTTCTCACCCATATAGCAAAGCAAAATTTGCCAACATGTTATGCATAAGAGGTGTTGTACATTGGCAAATAGCTTGTAGGCAAATTTCGCTATCAAACACACCAAATTGTAGGCAAATGTCATATTTGTCAACTTATTTGCCATTTGCCATGGCAAATAAATGCTATCAAACGGACCCTAAAGTATAAGCTTTTAATGCAGTATGTCCACGAAATGTGTCCACGAAGTGGGTCTCCCTAACATTTTCCAACAAAAAAATACCCAAGTGTGACAAAAAATTGGAGCCTCCAATGCCACGAAAGTTGCTCGAAAATAAATGGCAAGCAAGAGTAGTTATATGGGAACATAAGCTAATTTATGGACCACATTTAACTTGCACTATGTCTTGTTAATGCATTGATTAATTTATGAGTTACACGTAATTGATACAGTTTGACTTACTAAAGACCCATCATGATATCACTTAAATAATATCAATAAACAATAATGATATTTATCCCATACATATTTCTCAAAATATTCCTTAAGTGTATTAATTATTTGTACATTGGGGTGAGATTCATACATGATATAAACACTTAATATATTTTGGAGATGTTTTGGGACGTATAACATTACTCATCAATAAAGGGTGTCCCCATCAAATTATTTTGTTAACAAAGTCACAACAGAGGCTGTTATCGTCTAAAAATGGATTCAAGGTTGTCTTAGTTGGTTAAGATTCAATCAGAGATAACAAACCACAAATGAACAATGTATGCAAATAAATAGATATGGGGATGAGGATAAGGAGATTAACATTAAGAAATACGTGGTTCAACCCTTAAAAATGAGCTACGTTCACGGTTGTGTTGTTGCTTTAGTATTGGATCCGTACAAAAATGATGTCGTATTTAGGTCTTGGACAGTGAGAATGTCCGTGATGTCTTTGTAAGTTGATGTGTAAGCTAGATTGATTGCTCTGCCCTGATCCCTGTGGGGGATCCGGTCTTTTATAGTGATTCCTATAGAAGGAAATGGATGTTGTCCAGTATGGGCCAGATAGGGACATCTTTGTTAATGGGGCACTCACGGATTTGTTTAAGGTTTCACCCATTAAGGGAAAATTTAGCACATGCTAGCCGTCTGACATGCCAAGCACATGTTGGTGGCCAACCGCCAAAGTTCCATGTTGTCATTCTACCTTGCTAGCTTCCACCCAAGTGGGAAATATGGCTGAGCTCCTAGCTGGCCGAGATCCCTTACTAGCACTAGTTCGACTAGGGCTAGGTCTTTCACTGTTTGAATGGTTTCATGTGTTTTCCTCTTCAGGTTAGGAGATGTTCAACAAAAGCCCCCAAGACTTTGTTTATGACTGCAAAGAAGTGAGTGAAGTTATATTCCAAACAATCCTCGGTTAACATCTGTCAATTCATATGTGGTCAGTTGTTCTGCTCGGCCGACCGAACTAATTAACTTATATGTTTCTCTTTGAAATTTTTGGCTAACTTAAGTTGGCCACATGCTAACGATCTAACGGGTCTTCTTTTAAGGTTCGTTTAGCACACGTGTTTGTGTCCTTTATAAAAGCGAGGAAAAAAAATCGTTCTTTGCCTATTTAAAAAAAATCGCTCCACCCTTTAAGAGGGAGAGAGAGAGAGAAATCGAGCGTATGCTTCTGGAATTTAAGTGTTTTCTCCAATCGAAATCAACATTCATTCAAGGTTTTCAAGTATTCTTCATGCAATACCTTTACTTTTTTTACTGTTCCTCCACATTTTTTGTTATAGGTGATGTTTTCGAGGATTTTCTCAATTTTTAGGGTTTTCGTAGAGCTGTGTTGGGTGCCTTGTATGAGTGACTAATCCAAAATCTGGCAACACAATTATGATTTGCACAAACTTCACCCAAATGCCTTTTGTGGGAGATTTTCCCCTCCTTTGCAAGTTCTCCCCAAAGACGATCCAAAAAATCCTAATTTCATCCCCAAACTAGCTTCTTCTAATGCACCAGCCCCCAAGTGTTGAGTATTGCACCTCTAAGTTTCACACCTAAGGTAGCCGTGATAGTGCAAACATTAGAGTTAGGAGAAAAATTACGCTGGTACCAGCACCACCACGTCATCTGTCCAATTGAATTTTGAAGAGAAAGCCTTGCTCGATGACTATTCCCCTTCCACCAAACTAGTAGAAGTCCTTTAACAGAAGAGCAAATAGACTTAGGAGATGCTCCCACTACCTCTTTTGATCCGACCACTTCAGATGCTAGGTGGAAAAATAGTGATGTTTCAGATGCTAGGTGGCAAAATAGTGATGTTAAAGCTAAAGATCTAGCCGTCTTGAGAGTCTTGTATTCCATTCCCGACGATGAGATAATGAGAGTCCCTAGCCCAGAGGAAAGAGCTTATAATAGGAAACATCCAATGAGGTCTGTTTTCCTCTTTGGGCTATTTAAGTTGGAGTTTAGTCTTCCACTCCACCCTTCCATAAGATCCATCTTAAAAGGGTATGTGTTGACCCTTACTCAGCTACCTCCTAATGCTTATAGGTCAAATGTTGGAGGAATGATCTATTGGAAAATATATGGGGGATTTGACATAAATAAGGATATATTTAGGTTTATATATGGTCTGAAAGATAACCATAAGCTCCTAGCTATTACTATTTCTCTCCTAGAAATCCAACACCAAGATGGTCCAGGTTCCCCAAACTAGTAACCGCAATTGGAAGACTAAATTCTTCTATGTTTTTGGTATATGGGAATTCTTTCCAAATGACCCACAGAGAGGGATTATTATTCTCAGGTACTGGAGTCCCTCTCACCTAATTGTCAAAAAAACTCCCTTACTATATAAGAGACTGGTGAAGCTTATTAGACGAGTTTGCACCTCGGACACCATATTTTTAAGGATGTGTACACTCCCAAAATATTTGCAGGATAGCGAATTATCTGAGCATCAGTACCATTGACCTTGACAACTATAAGACACTCAAGTGTGATGATAGTGATGAAGAAAGTTATGAGGAAGAGGAGTGGCTAAGGTAGAGGTCGGCCAAGTAGGAGATAACTGTGAAGAAGTTGACCAGGAGGTTGAAGAAGGTTAAATATTCTCACAAGTGTTAGGTCATCCTTATTTTCATTTTCTTTCTTGCTCCTGTATTTCATACGCTATTTGTTTACTAAGTTAGTGTTACCCATATCTTCCTGTAGCATCTACTCCAAATTCCAGCTCATTTATCATGGCACCCACAAATGTTTTTAGGGATAGGATGGAGGAGATTGAGGCTAAGCAGCTTCAAGAGCTGGCTGGAATTTTTTTGCCAAAAGGCCAAGGAGGAATCTTATACCAAGCAGTGCAATGACAATCTTCATAGGCTTTCTAATGCTGAAGCGACGAGGTTGGCCGTTAAAGAAGCCAATAAGAAAAAGGTTGCTGACCAGGGTAAAGGCAAAGTCATTGAGGAGAGACAAGGTGGAAAAAAAGGTCTATGAATGACCCAACATCCAAATATCCAAAGTTTCCTAAGCCTATTGCTCGATGACTATCCATGAGGGGAACTCATCATCCCTATACGGTCCTGTTGATCCCTTTGAGATGGACCCTCACTAGAAGAAAAAAAGTCTTTTTACAACGGCCAAAAAGTGTCATAAACTCATCATCCCTATATGGTCCTATTGAGCCCTTTAAGATCGACCCTCACTAGAAGAAAAAGTTTTTTGACAACGGCTAAAAAGTGTCATAAAAAGCTATATACATCACTTTTAATCCTAATCAAAAGCGTCTTAAAAATCACTGCCATAAAAAATTCGAAAAAACGTCTTAAAAATAGAGTCTTTTAAGACGCATTATTTACAAGGGTTGCAAACAATTAAAAAAATGTCTTAAAAATAAAAAAATTTAAGGCGCGTTATTTACAAGGGTTGCAAACAATTAAAAAATGTCTTAAAAATAAAACTTTTTAAGACCCATTATTTATAAGGGTTGTAAAAAATTCCCTCACTAGTTATCACTTGCCCAAAAGCATCCTAAATATGTTTTTTATAGGACGCTTCACTTGAATACATATCCATATATTACATCCGAAAGTTGTCCTACGAAATAAAATCAACAAAAATATTCTCAAAATCAATTTTAACTAGTCATATATATATATATTCAAAAGTGGTCATCCTAATATCTACATCCAAAAATTGTCCTACCAATATATACATGTCATGCTAATATCTACATCCAAAAATTGTCCCACCAATATATACATGTCATACCAATATCTACTTTCAAAAGTTGTCCTATCAATATATACATCCAAAAATTCTCTTGCCAAAGTAATACATACATTCAATAAGGTATTTGTTCCAATTACATTTCCATCCAAAATCAGTTAAAACTAAAATTTTCTATCTCAAATAAACTAATATAAACCATATATGTCCTTGACATTCCACCACAAATGTCCTCTCCATTCTTTCTTTACAAAACCACTTTTCATAAATCTACAAAAAAATAAAGAAAATGTTATAATCACTTGCAATAAGAAACCAATTTATGAAAATCTATATAACCAAAATAACTACATGATACCATTAGTTAGTTCAAATAAATATCACGCGTATAAGGAAGAGGGTGAGACTTACTATGCTTTGAGGTGCCTTAAAATGAACTAAATGAAATAAACTCCTATATCATCAATCTTGTCCTTTGTGTATGTCTCTTTCTTAGATAGAATGCTCATCTTAAACAATCCAATAATAAATGATGAGTTTTTGAGACATATATTAAGAGATGATGAAAAGAAATCTAATTAATTATCTTTGAATCAATAAACTTCGAAGGACTCCTTATTAATTATTTCATATATTTCATCACATAGTATCCACACTTAACGTTCGTAGGTTATTTAGGGCACTAAATGACATAAACACTAAAATGTTTGTCATAGGAAGTGAGGGAAGAAATATTACAATATTACTAATATTCATTTACCTTTACATCCTTCCAATGTAGTATTGCAGGTCGTTTATTTCCATCAAGTGCCAATGGAATGAGCCCACTACAAGATAAGAATTTTTTGATTAATTGTGAATGATTAATTACATTCGACCAGAGTAGAGATGAAATTTTACTCGCATTGAAATATTACTTAGTTGTTTCATCGTTTGGGTGATGCAAAGGGTCCAACCAATAAACAGTCATCGAAGAGCAATCAATGACAATCAAAACCCAATAAAAGCTACAAAAGAATAAGTATAACACGAATACATTATGTATAAATAATTAATAGTCAAAATATTAAAATGTAACTAAATCAATTAACAGGCACATATTTTGAAGGTTGTAAGGAGCAAAATATAATTGATTTCTGCTTACATGTTCCAATATTTTTGTGAGAAATTAAGATAGATTCACATCAAAGGTAGCACTAATGGATGAAGGATTTATAAATTTAATGTTTTCTCTAGAGCTTGTAAACTTATCATATAAGTGACTACATAAAAAAATAAACAAATATTATGGAAAACTTAGTGAGTGATTGAAAAGAATTTTAATCTCACACCTCATGTACACAACAATAATTGTGACATCTATGGGTTTCATCAGACAAAACTCAAACAAGTCATTCTTTAAGACAAATGTCTCGAGCTTATCATCTTCGTATATATCCTTCACAAGTGGAATCGTAATCTGATTTGCCTTCATATTTTTTAATGTTTGTGTGAAAGCAAAAACCATAACATGACCACCACCAGATTTCTCACTTTCTTATTTCTCACCATCACGATTATTCTTTTTGTCCTATTTTGGATAATAAACAAATACATCATCAGTTAATTCCATATTTAATACAATATATATTTAATGCTCGAAAATATTTTACCTCAACACCACGTAGTACAAACTCATTCGGCCAAGCGACAAGTGAATTGAGTGCATCTCTAATTAAAATCAATTCATCAGGTGCTGGTATAGGTAGATAGGCCTCTGGAAAAATTATTTTTCTGATGGAGACATGAACATTATGTTCGCTAAGAGGAGTGTTATGAATTTTCTCATTTAAACCTTCTTTCTCAAGCACAAACCCTTCTGCAGCAATATTGGTTTTCATTTCAATTGCCAATCTACATTTTGTCCCATACACAATCAAATTATATAATAGTCAAAATTAGAAAAAAAACTATATAACAATAAAAGTACTTTCTAATATATATTTTTGGAACATAAAAAAGTATTGATTCACGGGTGATACATTTCCAATATTAGATGTGGAATGTGGCCATGTTGTTTGAGTGTTTCCATCAGCTTTGAGCTATAATAATCCATGATAGAATGATAGAAAGAACACATTATCATAAGCGGAGTATTCTACTCAAAAATAAATATTTGAAGCGTAAAAGTTTGAGCCATGATGATACCTTTCTAATATTAGATGTGGGATGTGTCTTTGTTGATTGAATCATTTTGTTTCCATCAACTTTGAGCTATGATAATCCATGATAGAATGATAGAAAGAACACATTATCATAATCGGAGTATTTTACTCAAATAAATATTTGAAGCGTAAAAGTTTAAGCCATGATAATACATTTTAAATATTAGATGTAGGATGTGGCTTTGTTGATTGAATCATTTGGTTTTCATGAGCTTTGAGCTATGATCATCAATAATGGAATTTTTTTTTTAATAATTGAAAATTTTCTAATATAGTCGTGGTTAATACCTTCATAATATTAAATGTGGGGCATGGCCCTAGTGCTGGAATCTTTGGATTGCCATTAGCTTTAAGCTATGATAATCTATGATAGAATTTTTTTTATAATAACCGGAGTATTGTCTTAAAAAATTGATGCGTAAAAGATTGAGCCATGGATGATACCTTTTCATTATTAGATTTGCGATGCATCCCTGTCGTCTGGATCACCATCAACTTGGAGCTATGAGTAAAATAAAAATTAAACAAAATATTTAGAAATATAAATTTAATTTATAAACATATAAAAATTTTCATTTTTTTCAATTACCTTTGAATGAAGTGATGCACTTTTATCTCCATTTGAGGCAATATCATCTGATGAAGGAACTGTAATTTCCTTTTTCTCCAACTCTTTCAATCTTTGCTCCTGTTCTTTATTTCTTTTGCACTGCTCTTTATATTTCTCCTCTAATTCATTTGCATATATTTTTTATCCGCGCCTCGGGAGTTAAAGATATGTTATCGGGGTAACCCCAAAACCTACACCTCTAACTCGACTAGAGTGCTCGGGAGTACCCAACGCCATTGTAAGGATGTCGGAACTTTCTTCAATAAATAAGCTTCCATCCTCAGCTTGCTTTTGTAATGAAATCTGAAAAAAATCATACAATAAATCCAAGTTAGTCATGAAAATGTAGTAAATATTTATGGGGTTTACATATGCAAACTCACTATTTGTTCAGCCACTGCTTCCGTGTCATCATCTAGATAATGATCACCCTTTTCATCATGAGCTTTCACCCCTAAGAAACTTCGATCTTCTTTTAAGGAAGGACCCATTTCTTTTTTCTATAACTAGAAATCACACAAAAGACTATGCTAATTATAATTTCTTACTACGTCCTATCGTAATAAGAAATTATTAATTTCATTTACTAAAATATACTAGCTCCGCAATAACACCAACATATCCTTTTTTGCTCAAGCGATGATTAAACTTGTACTTCCCTCGCCTTTTGCTTTGAATCTTGCTTATTCTCTATAATTACAAACATAAAAAATTAACTACTGGATTCAACTCAATGTGAAATGATTTTGTGTTATGATTACTCAACATTCTCAAAAGTTTAATAAAATACGACCAATAAGTTTATGTAAATTTTCTAATAAAACTTTTACTATGATTTGGTGGAAACATACGAGGAATGCTGATATGAGATATAATGGACAGGAAACATACAAGTAGTGGAATAGGGATAAGTTTCTTCATCCTTTTTCTCCTCATATTTGTCATGCTACTATGGAAACTAAAATTCGCAAAGTGGGTCACTTATATGAGATGGTATGGACATGAAATGCTAAAGGAAATTTCAGTGCGTTCTTAGAATCTAGTGAGGGGGAATTCCATTAAAACTTGGTCTTCATCCTATGCTTGGCCTATTCCTCAGATATAAAACATCCGAGAGATCAATTTCATCATTTTCACATCTTACTAACTATCAAATCAAAGCATCAAGGTAATAAATCATCAAAACTGCATAAAACTACTAAATGCTGTTTTATTATTAGACTTATAAATAAATCTTATATATTTAATATATGTAATGACGTCGGATTAACAAAGGATCTGATCCGAACCCTGATGGATTTTGATTATGATTCGGTGTACAATCCAAATCAAATTTAATCTGATACTTTTCTTAAGGAAGCATATATTAGGTTGGTTTCTAGCATAACTATTACCCGCCTAAACAGACCACTTCCAAAATTTTTTTACTTGGATTTGTATTTTTATATTATCCTTGTAAACTCATAGACATCCTATATAACACATGCTATGGTCAAAATGTGCTTTGTGTGATTGAATCTTTCCAATGAATAGGGAAAAAAGTATGTTGTATAATATTTGTTTTTAGATTCAATATTGATGTATGCCTGATTCAGAAACTACCAAAGAGATTGTGGCATTTGTTTTTCCTTGAGAAGAGCTGGGTATTTTCGAATCAATTTTTCATCTATGGAATACACGCAACAACTAACCTGGAAGTCAAAGTGATATATGTAATTACTGCGGCCTCCCCACTTGGCTGGACTTTTTACTAAGGCAGAGGACTGATTCAAACTATTCAAATTGCTTGTGAATAATGCTTGATTGTTTTCCAAGCTTTCTTTCACCTTTTTCCATTCCATCTTCGTAAAGTCAAGCTCATAAATGCATACGGGCTTCACTTGGAAGAATACAACCATTAATATATGCTCATCTGAAGTAACCAACTCTAGACAATAACCACCAATTGAGGTAATAAGATGGGGTGGGGAACCTTTATTAACTTCCAGTGGTACTAAAATCGGGTCATCAAGAGAGGTAGTCTCCCGACACTCTTAGTTAGGTAATATACATTAACCTTGAAAGTAGTTACATCCACAATCTCCCAAGGATCACTACCATGCAAACGAAATGTCCATTTAGCATCTCTATACCGATAAAACCGAATGGTTGAATGACTTTTACTAATGACCACAATTACAAGATTGTTTGGGTAAGAAGGCCAAGAACTCCCCCACAAAGCAATGATTACCCTATGAAAGTTAAGGGGAGGGGAGGGGATATAATATACATTCTCAGTAATAGGATTAAGGAGCCAAATTTGGGGTTTACGAAACAGGCATCCCACAAGATAACCATAACAGACTGTATCAATATAAATGGTATCATAAATAAAATAAATGGATTTGGTGTCGACAAGTTTGATTACAAAGAGGAGTGGGGGTTGGGATGCCAAGAATTACTACTTGTAGTCAATCTTCTATAGACACTAACAAAGTTTGTGTAGTTGACCAAATTTATTCTATTTGAGATAAAGTGAAGTAAATTGCCAGGGAAGTCTTCTTATAGTCTCCCACTGTTATCATGGTAGTGGGTGTTATCACACGTATGCTATATAATTAATCTTATATTTTATTTCAAGCAGAGAGCCTTGGGTGCTTGATGGTATGCAGTTTGATACATTGAAGTACAAACGTGCTAAAAGAAGCCTAGAAGATCTTGAGATCGGCTATGGTACATTCATCATGAATGTTTATTATCTTCATTTTGATTTTGGGAGTTAAAAGAGTTTCTGAATTGTGACTAATTTGACATATGACCAATTCGAGTAAGAACCCGAGGATGTATCAGAAGAAAAGTATACGGTTCCCCATGATTATGATAATACAGAAATAGATTCCATTACTGAGATAAAAGAATATGTTGAGAGAGCAGAGGAAGGAGGATAAATAGCTGGTGCTGATTTAGGGAGTGAATGTGGCAAAATCATATATACACCTGTTAGAAGAGGCAAGCAGGTTGAAATGGATGTTTGTTGATCAGTGAATCGTGATGCCTCGGAGGGCTCCTTTCAGCGGATTGCTGTTACCCACAATAAAAATCCCAGATTGCATCATCAAGCTCGCAGATCTCTTCGGGGAGACTTGTGGCATTTTTATAATATATGTTTTTTACATTATTTTTAAAGGGTTTTTTTTAATGTTTTTGCAAATACAAATGTGAATCATGTTGTAATTATATGATGACCAAATTGTGTTGTTATTTTAGTCTTTTGGCCTCATATGAAGAAACTGCTTAACAATCCTTGGATATTTAAAAAAAAGTGAATAGAAGGTCAAACACGAAACTTGTATTTTCAATGCTTGTGGTTTATATGGATGGTGAATTCCGGCGCCGATAGCTACCAGTTTTGACTTTTCCTTTTGAGTCTCTGATTCAATCTCGGTTAAATATGCTCTTAGGAGTAAATATCCGACCAGTGATTGGTGATGGAAGTGTACATATCAAGTATACGGAACACTTTGGTCGGTAATTTCTTCATACTTTTTGCCATAATTTTTGGAAATCCAAACAGAACCGAAGCGGCTTCTTTTGAGATGTCAGCAAATCCATATTCTTTAATTGTATCTGATAAAGAAATGACGTGATCACTGAGGATTTTCTCTCCATTAAACAACGCCTTTATTGAAATCTTGATAGTATTTAATGAGTTCTTGATTTTTTATGAACTTGTGAAGAAGTCACTTTTTCAGCACCTAGTTAATATATACCTTCATCCACTATCAATTTTTGCATAATATTTTCTATCGACCCTTCATCCACTATCGATTTGCGTATACACGTTCCCATCCATGTTCTCTCATTATCCTTCATTGCGTATAGGATCGTGCTAAAGGATGATGAGAAATCAATAAACTGTCCCGAATAAATTAATGGAGAATTCTCATTATCCTTTAACGCGATCCCATACGCAATGAAGGATAATGAGAGAAAGTTGGTGGGAACGTGTATACGCAAATTGACAGTGGATGTAGGTATATATCAGCTAGGTGTTGAGAAAGTGACTTCTTCACAAGTTCATAAAAAATCAAGAACTGAATAATGCTGTCAAGATTTCAGTAAAGACGTTATTTAATGGAGAGAGAATCCTCTGTGAACACGTCGTCTCTTCGTCAGATATAATCAGAGAATCTAGTTTTTCTGACATCTCAAAAGAAGGCACTTCGCTTCTATTTGGATTTCCATAAATTATGGCGAAATGTAGCAAGAAATCGCCAACGAAAGTCTTTCATATACTTGATATGTACACTTCCATCTCTAGTCACTTACCAGATATTGACTCCTAAGAGCATTGTTAACAGAGTTTGAATAAAATACTCAAAAGGATATGTCAAAACTGGTAGTTGTCGGCGCTAAAATTCACCATCTCACTCTTGACAGTTGGAGTTGTATTATGTTATTTTCTTATTAATTTTTTTAGTTATGTATATATATTGGGTACTTAAATATAATAAGCATTGGTTAATGGTTACTGTTAAGGATATATATTAATGTTAAATCATTTATATTTCTTTGATATTTACATTTTATTTCTTCATTTCTTTATTATTTTTATTTTCAGCTAGGTGGGTAGACATGGATAGTTTAATTAGGTAGAAGAGATTCAACCATAGAAAGTTTGAGTGACACAATTAGAGACATTCCATTATTCACCATGGATCTTATTGACCTGACATTTGCCTTCTCAAACAAAGTCCCCAATGTTAAAGACATGATTGCTCTCTCGGGTAATTAGGATAACTTTTAAAAACAATTTTATTACACGCTGTAATTCTAAAACAAGTTTTTGAAGCTGCTTATAAATATAACTTAAGATTTCTACATGAAACTTGCTTATCTATTAGGCTTTATTTCCAACATCAAAATTATGTAAGCCATGCTAGGGTTTACATTTTTTCTATGGTAAATGGTTCTTCTTACTACGTGCATTTCACTGCAAGTGTATTTTATGAGAACGAGACAGATTTAAATGTGACACGTGTTTCATCTTTACTTCATTTTAAGTAGAAAAACTTCTTATTCACCTCCCCAAAAATTATATTAGCTTCTCACCAATCCACTCCTCTCTATTTACTCTTTTTTCTAACAGTTCATTTATATGTAACTCTCACTCTAATCAAACAGACCCGATACTCAAATTTCTTGAATAAGAGCACATACAATAGACCAAGCCAAATGCGTAACATTTTGAGAACGTATCTATAACGAGACCGATACCATCAGCTCATCATTCCCGATATCTTTGAAATCAAACTGCCCAACCATAGGGGGGGACAATAAACTTACGACACTAGATGCCATTAGTCCTCTTATTTTTGACAATGCTTATTTCAAGAATCTAGTGGATAATAAAGGCCTCCTCCACACCGACCAACAACTCTTCACGAGCAATTCCACTGAGTCTTAGGTCACCACTTACAGCATAAGACCGGGTACATTCTATGTAGATTTAACACAAAAGTTTCAGACCATCAATTATCTAAATAATTGTCTATGTGGATTAATTCAACATAAATGATTCAACAAGTCATTTTTGCCAAATGATCGTAGTAGAGCTTTCTATGATATAAGATATATATAGTAGTTATTTGTATACCTTAGAATATTTTGAAAGATTTTCTTTAACAAAGGAATCCTAAGCTGATTAATTAGTGAATGGAACATACTTCTTTGGTGGACATTTAAGAATCATTGGTTTATCTTCAAATCTTCGAATCCATGATGTGCAAAGTTAGGATTTAACTGCCTCCAACTCTTAGCCATCTTCAATAATACTTCACTTTTTCTCCTCGGATGGATATCAAACTTGACCTAAAGATAAATAAATTAAACCTCAATTAAAGTACAATTAAATCTAAACAAAATATATATCTGTCAATTATGAACAATTGATAATTAATCGATAATTACCTGTATTGCACTCCATAAATTATTTTTATATGTATTTGGCACATCATGTCATCTTCTATAATTGATTGGAACAATGGACTTAACTAATAACTTGCTAATTATGTTTTACCAATAACTATCTGATTTTTTCGTTGAACAAAACCCTTACTCGTTCTTCAGTAGTTTGAATTTTGATAAATTATTTGAGCTTTGTTGTCCCTCTACCCTTACAATTGTCATAATTTTCTTCAATATCTTCATTTTCAGAAATCACGTTGATGTTGATTTTCTTCATTTTTTGGATCCATGTGTGAATCCAAATCCTGAATTAGAAACCAAAAAAAGGTAAGATATTTTGATTCATTTTATTTGCTTTAGGAATTCCTTTTCACATTTGTTCTTTCATGCTCATCATAATTTCATTGGGGGAGAGAGGAGGGGACTATGCTTTTATTGGGGTTGATTTGTTTCTTTCTAACAACATAAAAAGGTTCAATTATTTCAACATGAATGAAAGTAAACTGAGATACAAATAGGGAGAGAGGATATAAAGAATACCTCACCAGAAATATCAGATATGAACTCAAGTTTTGTTCAAATTCTGGATGAAATTACCGAAATAAAGTCAAAATAACATCTTAGATAAGCTTCCTTTATCTTTTGTCGTTTTATGTCCATCAAATGGTTGATAGGCATACCTAGAGGCATGTTTCGACTGGATCGCATCGGAATAAGGGTGTTCGAAAAAATTTCCAAAATTTTCAAAAATTTAAAATCCTTTCCAAATCAGAAAAAAAAAATTTCGAAAAACCTTATTTTTTCCAAGTCGGGATATTCGAAATATTCGGAATTTTATTATTCGGAAAAATATCAAAAAAGTTGGAATTGTCAATTTAATCTATTTCGAAAAATATCGAAACTATCATTTTTAAAATATGAATTTGTGTTTGATATTTTAAATAGATAACTACCTTAACTGTCAGTAAGTAACAAACATGTAAACATCACTAAATAACAAACAGAGAACAAATCTTGAATAAATCTTGATACAAATCTTGATACAGATTCTATAACTGTATAAATCTGGATACATCATCAATTTGGTATGGAATCTTGATACATATAACGAACAAATAACTACCTTAACTGTCAGGAAAAATTGCAAATGGTATTGGATGTCATTCTGTTACCTTTGGATTAAATCTAAAATTTTCCATTAAAACCAGACGCAGAAAATGAACAAATGGTCTTGCAAAAATTTATCTAGTTTTTGTTATAATGAACTGGGTCATTATAAGTTAAGAAATAATAAATGCTCTTCAACAAATTCATCATGATGACACTAGCTAAAAAAATTGAACCTGAATCGTAAAGTTAAAAGACTTAAACTCAAAATGGAAATGGAAGTGAGGGCGAAAGAATATATACTTTGACTAAGCGATGGTTGAGCGGCTGAGCCTTAGCGGTGGGATGGCGATGGCGTCGACAATGGCTGAGAATCTGAGATTGAGAGTTTAGGTTTAGAAAGAGGGGTGAGTGAGGGTGAGAGAGAAGAGAAGCGGACGGCTAATTATTTTTAGGTTAGGATTGTGGTGTTGGTTAGTGTGTGTAGTATATATGTGGTAAAGATTGAGGGTTGCGATTGTTTTAAATGAAGGGTTGAGATTACACTACTAATAAATATATTTTTAATCTGAAGATGATAATTAAAAAATTATTAAAATAAATATTATTATTATGATTTCGGAATATATTTTGGATAATTTGGATCGGCATGTTATCGGAATTTTCGGAACGAAAATTTGGAAAAATAAATATGCTTTCCAATTCCATTCCAATTTATTTCGGAAGATTCAAAAATCAAAAATTTTAAAATGATGCCAAAATCGGAAAATTACGGATCGAAAATTGTAAAAATTGGAAGTTCGGAAATAAGTAACACCCCTACTTATAATAGATTAGAATGGAAAAAGAGAATCCACTTGGTTGACCCTATATGATGGGATTAAGATAAGAGTAATGATGATATTGCATGAGCTAAGTGAGGTGTTATCCTATTAATATTGTGAGTACATATCTGAGAGTGCGTTTTCGTTCAATGTCTTAACTTATTTAATTAAATTCCAATTTTACCACTAGTTTTTATTAAGTCCTAAACATGCATCTAAGTGATTGAAAGCAATGAATTTATCTAGCATGCAATCCAACAATCACAAAAGTAAATTTCAGTAAAAATCCCCCAAAGGGGAAAAACCTCTTATTTCACTATATAATGTAAACCACGACTTACATGTACATAGATAAATACATCGTTTTTGACAGACGAATACCCACAGGTCTCGGTTTATTATCTTTAGAAAGAGCTCCCATAAGAACTCCAAGAATCAGCAATGGAGATATCTTCTCTTCTCCACAAGTAACTCTCCAAGATTTGATAATATCAATATAAGGGTTACTCAAAGATTCACAAACATATATAGGGAGGTTTGAGATCAAAATGGGTTTTAGCCTTAAAATTTGAAGTCTTAAATTGCAGCAGGTCTGCAAAAGGTGGAGTTGAAAAGTTTTACGCAATACCTAATGAGAGCATGTATTTATTGGCAAAATAAAAAATCAAGGTGGCAACATATTGTTTGAACGACATGTACATGTCGTTAGAACGACATAGGGATGCCATTAAATCCAGCTTCAAATGTCCTAAGAAACGACATACCAAAAACCAAAACAGTACGTGGTCGTTTGATGCACAGAAGAAACGAGGCCTCTCGCAATCTTCGAACTATATGTCCATGTCGTTTGAATGAGTTTAAGCGAAATTTTTTATTTTTAAATGCCAGCCTTAGTTTTGAAAAAATGCGAACAGTTATAATATCGATTTAGAAATCTCACAAATATAATTGTGAAAATTTAAGAACTCTAAATATAAATTATCACTAACGTAGTGGAGTAGTAGAGACCGATTGAAGTAGAACGTTGCACATTGAATATGATGGGTGCGTGATAATGATCACATTGCTAATGATTCGGAACTGGCCATCATGGGTGATCGTGTGTAGACATGCCAAATGTAACGGTATACGACATATCAATTGTGATCTAGGACGACTCCGATAATTCCTTAATTATAAGGAACAATCACAATAGTATGTCCTTAAAAATCTCTCCCTATGTCTATGTTGGTATATACATAAAAATATCTGAATTATGCAACAAAAAAAATCCCTAAGACATACAATCTAATATCCTTAAAAATCCTCAAATGAAAATATCAAAATACATATCTTGAAATCTTTAAAATCTTCAAAACTTCAAATCTCCAAGATATCTTTGACATCATCAGGGTGTGAAAAATATATGATCATCAAATTGTACCAACACACATGAGACCAGAAACAGATACCTTCGTGACATATCGAGTTTGAAATGAGTTAAACATAATCAATAATCAAATCAAGTCTTCCTCAAATCTCATTCGTCCATAATTCATAATTCATTCTCCCCCTTTTTATTTGTTCGAAATATACAAGGAAAAGAATAAAACATAATAAAATGGAGTGCCACGACAAGTATGGAATATATATATATATATATATATATATATATATATATATATATATATATCAATTAATCTCATGAAAGGATAAACACATTCCATGAACTAACACTAAGATAACTAAATCGTGGAAACAGAATGAATTGGTGTGAACAAATTTGATAGGAAAATCAACTCAAACATTCATAACATATGTGCACGATGAATTTTGGATACTCCTAACGAATGAACTCAAAATTGTCCTTAGGTGTAAAAATGTTTAATTCAAATGATATCAACTCAATCTAATCAATAAATCAAATTCTAAAATTATTTCCACACCAATAACGTCTAAAACTATATAATGCGTTTTCAAGACTTTATTAGGACGTGCAAACCCATTGATTTCCAACCAAACTCCCTCATAATAATAATTCTTTTTATTTTTTATTGAGGTTCTAAATTCTCTTTTTAAGAGATTTCCTATTATCCCCATTTTGGCATATTTTTCTTTGTATTACCTTAATTTTTGGGGGGGCCTTTTCAAACGGTGGCTTTCACGACGAGTTCACGTGCTTCTCATAACCCTATCCTGTGTTCACTCATCATTTTTTAATTTTAAACAAACTCTCACGGGCAACGGTTCTTACATGCACTACTTTCATTGTCAAGTTTTATAGCATTTAGTTCTTTTAAGACATGATTGAGATGAATACACTTTCGACCAACATGTGATAGACAAGTACAATAATTAAATAAATTCATTCACGTTTACATTAAACAAGACTAAGAGTCAAACATGTAGAAAGTAATCAACTAATTACATCTCAATGATTCCAAACATTGTAAATCACATAAATAAATTGAGGTATCGTCTCAAAAGACTATCAAATAGTCACTTGGGTAATGGAATGATATTAAGACTTGGTCATCCTAAATGTCCATCCATAAATGGTGAGAAAAGAAATACAAAAATATTTTTTTGTTTTAAAAAAAAACAATTATCAAAATAAAATCTTTTTGGCTTTTTCAAATTTTTCCCAAAAAGAGACTGAAAAATCTTTTTAGGGTTTACAAAAAAATATCATAATGGAAAAATCTAAAATACAATGGTAGTACATACTAACAATAGGCATAAAATATCATCATGAAAATCATCCTATACTAGAAAAAAAAGTATAAACTTCAATCATTAGGACCGTAGGAGTTTTTCAAAGGCGGTGACATCATATGAAAAACATCAATCAAATCGGGTGAAGTCTTGATTAAATACTCAAATTGCTCTAAAAAATGCTCAAAATCTCTCATGTGATGTGCGAGAGCATGCAAAGTATCATGCGTGGGTGTACGTATGGGAACACGTGTAGTAGCATAATGAGGTAGAAACCTTAAAGCAAAAATTTCCTAAGGTGTCCTCTTTTCTTGCAATGGGAACAAATATACACAGGCCTAGGAACAACTATATCAAAACAACTAGAACACGCTCTCCTATGTGAAAACAGAGGCCTAGTTGGATTAGGTTGAGATCCATATGGATCAATCACAAACTCGGGAACCGGCTCGGGTGCAACATGGAAAGTAGATGCACCGTCATAACCTATTCCTAGTCTCTCAACATTATGCAAAGAGAAGCCTAAGAGCATCTTTCCAACCTTCTTAGATGTGTCCTCTATAGTTATCTTGACCTACCGAGAATGTTCGAGATCTCTCTCGAGGTGGGAAACACAAACTTCAAGTTCACTCTTTTTCCGACCTAAGATGATTAACTGTTCACATAAAGAAACTCTCACCGTATCGAGTTGACTCGCCAATGCCTCACACTCCCTTAAAAATTCTATCTATCTCTCCAAATATAATACCTTAAGACCCAACTCTTTATTCAACATTTTTATCTTTAAAGTCTAAGGTGTACAAATCTCTAAACACATTTTGGAGATCACTTTCTCCCTCACTTCCAATCTCACTCTCACACTCACCATTCCCCGAATGGCCTGAAACATCATCGAGGCTCTCACGTATACAAGTGTTCTCATCATCGTGGGACAAACTAGGTGCGCTCATGTGACTAGCCATGAAAGAAATGAACTTTCCATGTGGTGATTCATTACCGGAATCATCCAACCCGATGTCACTATCTCTAAGAGTGGCACTATTAGCAATCTTCTTTCCCTTTCTCTTTAGCATAGTGGGACACTGAAAAGCTTTGTGCAATTTTCCCTCGCATTCATAACATCTCACCTCTTTCTCTTTCTCATCGCTCTCTTTGCCATCATCTTTCTTTTTTTTTTCCTCAAAAATCTTTTTATTGAAAGAATTTTCTTTGGAAAATTTGATTTTTTTTTAATCAAATAAGGCCAAGTCATCAAAATCAACCTCACCCTCAGAATCAAACTCACAAACTCTCTCTTTTTTCATTTCTTAACCTAAGTCTTTAAATCTATCCCTCTATCCCTAAGCTTAATGGTTTCAGGAAATATGTCGATCTCATAAGTTTGAAGGTCTCCTATGAGTTCTTCCAACCTAAGTAAATCTAACAGTCTTAAAGAATTAAGCACATTGACTTTTGGGATAAAATGCTTAGGAAGTGATCTTAAAATCTTTTTAACTACTCTTCTGTCAGGAATTTTTTCACCAAGATTGAAGTTAGTATTAACAATATCTAACAGGCGTGCATAAAACTCATCAAAACTTTCAGATTTAAGCATTGTTATAGTTTCAAACTGAGTATTTAAATTTTACAGTTTAGAAACCTTACCGGAATTTGTTCTCTCGTCTGCAAGCTGTAGGATATCCCTTGTCTCTTTGACGTGGTGCACGTCATGATACGTCGAAACTCGTCGGGTGCGATGTCTTAAAAAATTGCACTAAGGCCATGTGAATTATAAGTGATCCATTTAAATTCATCCATAGTCAATCTAGATACAGGTTTAAGATTGGTAACATTATCTATGATGATAGTGGGAGGAGCCCACCCTTTTTCACAAATTAACCAAACACGTTGATCAATAGCCTTTAGAGTTGATTTCATGCAAGCTTTCCAATAAGCATAGTTTGTACAATTAAAAACTGGCATTAGATTATATAAGTTATCCATTAAAGTTAGCTCCTTCAAAAATCTATTTTTTCAGAAAATTGATATCCAAAAAAATTTTACCAAAAAATTACACAGTAGAATTGTGTAAATGGCTCTGATAATTTGAGAGTGTGCTTCCGTTCAATATCTTAAATTATTTAATTAAATTCCAATTTTATCAATAGTTTTAATTAACCCTAAACATGCATGTAACTGATTGAAAGCAATAAATTTATCTAGCATGCAAGACAACAATCACAAAAGCAAATGTCAGGAAATATCCCTCAAAGGGACAAAACCTTTTATTTCATTATATAATGTAAGCCACGACTTACATGTACATAGATAAATACAACATTTTTTTATAGAGGAATACCCACAGGCCTCAGTTCGTTATCTTCGACAAGAGCTCCCACAAGAACTCCATAGCCTCTCTTCTCCACAAGTAACACTCCAAGATTGGATAATATCAATAAAAGGGTTTCTTAAAGATTCATAAACATATATAGGGAGGCTTGAGTTAATAAAAAAGTATGAAGACTTAAATTGCAGCATTTCTGCAGAAGCGGAGTTAAAAAATCTTACGAAATACCTAATGAGAGCAAGTATTTATAAGCGAAATAAAAAATTAAGGCCGCAGCATGTCGTTCGAACGACATGTGCATGTCATTAGAAAGACATAAGGATATCGCTAGATCCAACTTCGAACGACCTAAGAAACAACATACCAAAAACCAAAATAGTACGTGGTCGTTTGATGCATAGAAGAAATAAGGCAACTCGTGACCTTCGAACGATATGTCCATGTTGTTTGAACGATCTCTCTAATACGTTTGAACGACTTTAAGAGAAAATGTTTATTTTTAAATGCCGACCTAGTTTTTGAAAAAATGCAAACAGTTATAAAATCGATTTAAAGATCTCCTAAATATAATTGCGAAAATTTAAGAACTCTAAATATAAATCGTACCATTAACGTAGTGGAGTAGTAGAGACCAGTTGAAGTAGAACATCGCACATTGATGATGATGGGTGTGTGATGATGAGCACTTTGACAATTATTTGGATAGTGTCCATCATGGATGATCATGTGTAGATGTACCGAATGTAACGATATACAACATATCAACTGTGATCTAGGATAACTACGACAATTCCTAGATTCTAGTGGACAATCACAAGATTATGTCCTTACAATGTCTATATGCTGGATTTGTTCATGTACGAATCATTGCATGAGAATGTTCTTAGAATGAAAAAATATTAAGTTTACAAATGGAATAAGGATATGAAGGGAGTAAATCTCCTTTGCATAAAAGAGCACTATTATAAAGAGCCATTTAAAAAGAAAATAGTGGCAAAAGAAAAGAAAAAAGATTTGCCAATGCCGAATTTTGAAATTGAATATCAAATATAATATCTTCAAAAGAAAAGAGACAAAAAAATTGAATATGTTTAATTTTGAGGGTACTATAAGTTGAAGATCAATGGGTTTGCACAAGTTTGTCCTGGTTAATCGTTAATATAAGTTGAAGATCAATGGGTTTGCATAAGCTTGTCCTAGTTAATCATTAATGTTTGATGCTACAGAATTTAGAATCATCAATATTTTATAGGATTGTGTGCATTTAGTCCATTTCACATGGGGCTAAATCTAAATTTGATATGTTATCGTTATCAAATAGAACTCCTTGGACTATCTTGAGTGGTTGGAACATAAGTTTTTTTTAGTTCATGCCCTTTCACTCCGTACCACATTGGTTTAGACACATTTATGCCATACAAGTGTGGAAAACTATGTTTTTGTGTGTCTTTTGTGGTGTTATACCTATATATTTGTTATTTATTATATATATGGTATGTTTATTTTGAGTCTTTACCTTGCATTTAATCTATGTTCAGAATATGTGTTTACATGGGTATCATATGCTTTAAATTTGTATCACATTGGTATCATATGTTTCGTTATTTGGATTATTTGTGCTTGTGTTTATGAGTTTGTTTATTGTTATTGTTTCACTTCACATCGCATGATATTTCTTGTTTCCTTTATAATCATACGCGTCACATTAAGTGGGAGAAGTCATTTTATATTATGCACCTTCCCTTTGTTTATTCCCGAATAAAAGGGGGATATGTCTAACCTAAAGGGGAGAAGTATTCTCTAGGGGGATATGTTTAACAAAAGGGCAGTATTATGTTTTCCGTAGGCGGTTTATATATTTTATATTCTCTTTGCATTTTAAAGGTGTGTTTACTATGAAAGTTTAAGCAACGATGTACCAAAGTTTCATAAAGAAACGCTACTCAAGAATTTATGGCCGTCAAGTGTGAGTGTGTATTTTTTCCTTTGGGGTTTGAGGATTGACTCTTAGAGAGATTGATGACCTAGTAGTTTTTTAATTTCTGGTTTTGTCCCATAATATCCATAGGGGTGATTTAAAAGGAAAAAATTTCAACGTGCCAATGGTTACTGTAAAAATGTGTAATATTGGCTTTATTCCGTTCGAAAAAACTACTTGAGTCATAGGTTAGGATTGTGTTCAGTTTTTCCTTCAATCCTATGATGAATTTTGAAAATCGAAGTGACCAAGTTAAACTAACATCAAATACATGTCGAGTTTCATGCCAACTTTTGTCTTCATCCACGGGATCTCAATAAAAGTATGAATGTATATTGTGTTTGATCCCTAGATTTTACATTTGGGTGTTAATTATTTCACTAAGGCGATTTTTTAAAAAAGGATTTTAAAGAAAACAATTTTTTTTCATAACTTTTGTTCAAATGAGTTTGGGTTGTTCATTTAAATGACCCTCGAACGACCTTCAAACGAGATATTTTTGCCTAGGTAGAAAGTTTTGCTCAAAGGTTGTCGGAAGCTCATTCAAATGAGGTTAGCTAGGGCATTCGAATGACTTTGTTTTTGTTTTAACAAAATGGCTAGTTTCATTTGAGCGGGTTTGAATGGAAATATCTTTTTGTGAAAATCTATATAAACAAGGGCACAACAATGTAATACCCCATAAATTTTAATGATTTTAATTATGGGATTAATGAATTAAATAATGAGAAATAAATTTGTGGTTAATCCGGATTTAAATAGATATTTACTAGCATGATGGGAGTTAGTATTATTGATGTGAATTATTTTGAATATTACTTAGGGAGCAAAATAATATGCGATTATGAATTTATTAAAATAGTCGCAAGTGAATAATGCATCAGTTATAGAAATTAAGTCGGGATGCGCGTGTCAACCGTGTCATGACTAAATTTAATGGAATAAAAGTATGTTATGTATAAGTCACCCATATGGTTATTTCGAGTGTGCAAAGTTTTTTGAAAGGGTTGGGATAGTCAGAAAAGTCGACCTGGGGATTTAGTTTGGGTCCCGAGACAGTTTTAGGCCAAACCGACACACTGGGAGTGTATTTCGATCATTTTAATTTTTGGAGTAAGTAGACGAACGAAAATTCAAGGGTTATATCAGATGAGAGGAGTTTTCTTCTAGGGTTAGAATTCACAAAATCTAAGAAGGCCATGAGAGGAGGAATAAGAAGAGTTTTTCAATCCTAGAGCCACCACTGGTACACCGTTTGCAACACCGTCACCACCCACGCGTAGATAGGAAAGAGAGGATCATCCCCAATACCATCATCTTAAAAATATCAGAACTTCCATTAAAGTCAAGTGATTTATGTTGCAATGATTCAGTGCATATATTATCCTTGGTAGTTTATAATTGGAGAAAACCTTGAATAATTGACATTTAATGTATTTGGAGAATTTAATCTTGAATATGGGTAAGTTTTGCATGTAGATAAACTTATGGAAATATAGCAAAAATTAAATCATGATCCATGTATTAGGAGTCACAAATTAAAGTGGAGTTATATGATGGTCTTGAAGAGAAATTGAGGAACTAGGGTTTCTTTAAGAAATATTCATGATTTAATCCAAGAAAATTAAGCCCCATGATGAGTTGATGATTCTAATACGCAAGAACTTATGTATTGATGTTGGTGTAACATTTAGTATAATTATTTGGGAGTTTGGGACATTGTAATGGATGATTTTAGGTTTATAATTGAAGAAACCCGTAGGCAAAATTATGCAAAAATCGAAGGTCAATATTTGATGGATCGATCCATCGACTCAAGAATGTCGATCGATCGACTCCCTTGCAAATTTTGACTTTTTTTTCCTTTTAAGTTCCGATTCAACCCTGAGTTTTTAGAACCCTTAATGTTATTTATTTAATATAATGGGACTTAGGGAAGGTCGGTAGGGTTATGGGGCCCGAAAAGTATCATTATGTATGGGGTTGAATGGGGAGATTTACGAGTGTTTTTTGAATGCGTTACGATTGGAAATTTTATGGATTGGAGATTAATTCAGATAAATAATGACTTAGGGTTTATACCAGTAGTAGGGGGACATTATAGTATTGAATTAACCTAAGGAATAATTGGTTGACTTCATAAACCTTTGGGATAAGCAAAGGTACTTGAATTTATACGAAGAGAGTTATGGCGTTAATTAAATTTTCGTATGATATACGGGTTATAAATACAACGTGAGAGACTTATAATATGGGATAAATACTTATGTTATGTGAATACCTATTGTATGGATTTTTATATGTATGACATACCTACCATACTTGCTATCGCTGGGAGGTCTTGAAGGGGATAGTCATGTCTTGAGGAGACCTTCGGGGGGATTATACATTAGTACCTCAAAGCATGGGATATAAGGAGGACTTATCTATGAATGGATAAGTTTGGGTTATATGGGTGTGTAGGTATGTGCGTAGCCCATTACACTGTGGTCCATGGTCGCTTCCAGTTTGTGTGTGATTTGTTTTATTATGATTCGTGAGAGATTCGGAATCGATTATCCTTATTATGTACGTGAGGTACTTGGACTTGATAGCAGAGTATGTACGCACCTTTAATTTCGCCTATGTGGGGTGTGGTATTTGTATATATTATAATGGTGAAATATATATACTTTTATTTATTCTACTATGTTGCTTAATAGAACATGATGATAATGATGTCAAAATATATTAAGTGCGTGAAAACTCAAAGGATTAGTGAGATACTTTAATTTGATTAATCAATATTGAAAATGCAAGAATGTATTATTCGGTTGATATGGGTGGGCACAATGACTTAGGCGTCATAGTAAGAGACTTAATGCAACTAGTTAAGTGGGATAGCGTAACTCGGATGGGTTAGGAGAATGCGTTAGGCGTGCACAATAGTTGGTAGGTGAGAATCTCAAGTGAGAGCACGTGCCTTACATTTATATAATATTCATTATTTAATTCAATTTAAACACTTGCTATTTTAAAACTATTTTTCAACTTGGGCTCTGACCCGTTTCTTGAAAATCTCTTCCTTTTGTCTATATATATATATTACATCAGGTGCCCAGCCACAGGGACACCAAGCTTAGAGTTTCCATCAGTTGGCGTGATGTAGCTGCTGTGGAAGTTAGAGGACCTTGGTATTAGATGCCTGCACTTATCCTTGACTCATTCGGAGAACTTCATATCAATTAGGGCATATTGGCCATTTTTGTTTAAGAGATTGTTATTTCAGATATTTGTTTTTCTTTCAGTTATTAAGCTTTATTTCATATCAGACTATTGTAGTGGGATTTTATTCTGGAACTGTTTTCTCTAGACTCAGTTAATTCATTATGTTAATTCATTTCCTATGAGATTGCATTGGATGATTGATGATGCTGGAAACAACACCACCCTTCAAGATGTTTGTAAGCTCTAATTAGTGATAACAATGGCATCTAGAGTATATGCTAGATGTAAGATATTGATGTGAGGAGAAGAGGATGAACACTTGAATGTAAGTGGTTCATCCAATCTAGCCTACGTCCACTGTAAGTGTGTGTGATTAATATCACTGAATGAAGGCACTAATGGACATGGATACAATCTCTCAAACTTTCTCTCTCTACTGTGTAAAATGACAGAGTTTCAGCTAGGGTTGTAATTTCGGTTCCCTTTACAAGGTAGAGGATGACCTCTATATATAGTGCTTGGGGGGTGTAATGTACCCCCTATGCATGCCATGAGCATGTGTGTGTTAATCTAGCCAATATGATGAAGACATATGTCACTGTCACATGTAGAGAATGATGATGAAATATTCCCCCACGTGAGGGGATTGATTTGTTACAACTGATTATGTACACATGTTTCCAGCCATACCTAAATGAGTAAAGGTTTGACTATCTGTGGTTGGTACCAACCTCGGCCTGGAAGAGTAAAAGGTTGGTGAAGTTTGGATATTTCCCAATCCGAGATCATTCATGATGGCCTCGGCTCATGTAAAGCCGAGGTAAGACAAAGTGGAGTCATAATGTCGGCCTGGGCCGAGGTTATATAGGAATAGGTTTGGAACACCGGATGATTCTCAACCGAGGTTGGTTATGATGATGGCGTAGTCCTTGCAACCTTATCTTGCACCCAGCCGAGGTTGCTAACCCTGGATGACCTGATGAATAAATGCCCCCATGGGTCATGAAGACCTCAACTGTTGTCTGAATGAGAGATAATTAGTAACGTCGGCCATGGCCGACCTTGCTTGGGATGAGACCCTTGCATTCCAATATAAGGCCCTTCTAACCTCGGTCATCTCCTTGGCCGAGGTTGTTTTCTCTGAGCTATTGGGTACATATAGGGCATATCAATCACCCCTAGCCCTTAGTTGCCTATGTGAAGAGGTGACAAAGGGGTGTGCATGTTCTAGGTTGGATTTCTGTTGGTGCTAATGCTTTCTTGACAAGTGTCAATTGCTGAAGTAGATGGTGTGCCTGGAAAGCTCAATGATTGTAGTTTTTTGGGATCTCAAGGCAATAATGGGCCTTGGGATGCGTGCAAGAGAATATCAAGGGTTAAAACCCTTTTTCCTTCCCTTTTTCTTCATTTCCTTATTTTCTCGCCTGAGCTTTATCTGTTTTCTCTCTCTCTACAAGAGCTCGGTTAAGGGTGCACTTGGTGGTTTTTCTTGCCAACCTTTCCCTTACTCTCCTTGCATTCCATCAGGTTTCGTCTATTACCTCTTCTTCTACATTTTTCCAGCCTTTAATTCCTAGTTTTTGCATTTTTTGGCGAGCTTGTAAGTTTTCTAGCGAGTTTTATGCACTTTCTGGTGAACTGTTCTTGATCGTTCTTCTTTCAAAAAACCCAGTTTGATCCTTAGGCAATTCCAGTCAAGTTGTTTGTTTTTAGCTTAAGCCCACAAGTGTAGGGTCGTCCCCATATGCTCAGACCTCTTTATCATCTTTTAGAAGAGTTCCCCTCTCTTAGAGAGAAGACTTTAGAAAAGATTAGGCAAATAGAGCGAGCCCAAGAGGAAGCTCGTAAGGCTGAGCCCTTCCCCCTTAGACCTATCTTTCCACCCCCTCTGAAAGTCATATACACTGAGCCACCCGAACTAGTTAAGTCAGCAGAGGTCCTAATTGAACCTACTCCCATGTCTGAGTCTGAGTCATCCACATCAGACCCTATGTCTGTGGACTCTTTTCTAGAGGACATGGACTTTTCCATTCGACAAGATCAGGTCCCTGATCAAGCTGAGATTTCAAGCCACGTCTCGTCCCATAACGAATCTAGCACATCTCTAACTTCTTTAGACATTGAAGTTGTCGAACCAAATGTAGACTTTCCTCCTCCCATTAATGCTGTCCCCCTCTTGGCTGCTACAGGGGCTAAGTTTTCTCAGAGGTTCCCTGAAGGTAATCCCTCGTCCTCTCCAGCCGACGTTAACCGAGACGAGGATGATGAGAGTGGGAGCGATGTTGGCACCTCGGAGGTGGATGAGATAGAGAGCACTGTCAGTGAGCTCGACCTTCTTGCCTTCAAGCATCTGTATTCCATAAGTCCCTCCATAAAACTCAGGAGACCTCTGAGGGAAGAGAGGGTTTTCGGCGGTCGAGTTGGTGAGATCTGCTTGTATCAGCAGATGTTCAAGTTAGGATTTCTCTGCCCATTCATCCCATCATTAGGGCCATACTGTCCTATATTAACTTAGCTCCTTCCCAGTTATCCCCCAATGCCTGGAGGGTGATAATTAGAGATATAGTTTTATGGAGGGCAGTCCACCATTCAGACCTTCCTATCCAGGTCTTCTCTGGATGCTACATCCCTTCCTCTGTTAGGAATCATCCGAGCTATTACCATTTCTTAGCTCGGAAGTCAACTAAGAAGATGTTGCAGGTTACCCAAACATCAAATCATAATTGGAAATCGTGATATTTCTTCGCCTCAGGGGCCTGGGAATTTGGCCCCCATGTCCCCTCTTCGAACTTAGAGCCGAGGATACCCCTGAGGTGGGGCAAGGTGTCAATGGCTGCCAGGGCCGACCCTGGGCTAAGCCAAAATAATCTCCAAAAAGTAAAAGACCTTCAAGATCAGGGGGAGCATGGTCTATTGGTCAAGTTCGAACATCTGATGACCCCCTACTATCTCTCTGAGATTGGCCTTGGGGGGATTCCTTTGACTGAGCTCCATAAGAGCTTATTTTATTATTTCAACAAGTTAAACCTATGACTTTTTATGTCTCTGATTTTCTAACTCAGACCTTTCTATTTGCAGAGCGTCCTGAAGGCATTTCAGATGATATCTGGGAGATGTCTGCCCCCAGTCTCACGAAGTTGGTAAAGAAGGCAGGTCTGAATGCACCTCCTCCCCCCCTCGAAACAGGGTGACAACACGTCTAAGGCCAACGCCACAAGGAAGAGGAAGACCACAACTTCTACTCCTGAGGATCATAGGCCGAGTAAAGCCCAAAAGGCCATCCCCATATCCTCTGACTATGCATTGGCTGCTCATCTAGAGCAGTTAAAAATCAATGACAGTCTGATAGGCCACAGTGTGCAGACGTTGGATGCCATCGGCTCTACTATGACCGATGCTGACAAACGCTTTTATCGTTCCATGGATACTCCCCTGCTGGTTGAGTTCGACCTTCACAGGTCTATCCAGGTAAGATTTGAATTTCAATTTAATTCCGAAGTGTAATATCTGCTTTGAATTTGAACTTATACATTTGATTCTTGATTTACAGGGCATCGTTGCTATGCACCATCTTGCCAACTGGACTTTGAAGAAGTTACCTCTCATCACGAAGGGCAAAGAGGCCGAGAAGGTGCAAGACTCTCTGAATGCAGAAGTGGATCGTCTGAGGTCTGCCTTTGAAGGGTCTGACAAGAAGGTAAAGCGGATGGAGAAAGAGATCTCCAAGCTTAAGAAGGAACACACCTCTGCCCTGAAGGCCAAGGAAGATGTTCTTCAGCAGAAGGTTGATGCTGTAGTGAAAGCTTCCCTTGAGGATGCTTCTGAGGGGATCCTGGCTGATTACAAAGTCTCTGACGAGTTTATCAGCTTTGGCTTTGAATACCTCGATAGAGATGTCAAGGCAACTGGTAAATGGGCGGCTGCCAAAGAGAAGGAGTCAGGGAGCTTGACTGCCTCTGACTTCATTGGTCTGGGCTTTGCTAACCCTCAATTTTCTCAGGCCCTTCAAGAGGTTGAGGAGGAAGATGCTGCTCCTGCAGAGACTGTGCCACTGGATATTATAGGGACTGAGGGTGACAACCCCTAGATGATATGGCCGAGGTGACCTACATCGGCCAAGGAAATGAGGCTGAGGTTTCCAACACTGTAGCTACAAACCCCTAGGCCATTTTTGTGAAGCTTTTTTGTAATTTTTGATTCTGATTTCAAATTGTAACCTCTGATTGCAAACTCAGATACCTTGTATCTTGTAACTCTTTTAATCTATATCAACCTCCGAGGAGGCCTTTATCTCTTTAGTTGCTAAATGTTCTTTGAATGATTTTTCTGTCATGCAATGTGTTTGTGCTAAGGCCTGAAGCCTCCATATAAATTTTCATAAGCTCCATAAATAAAATATTCACCAAATTAATGATGTTTAAGGTCTGAAGTCATCAACTAAGATGTCACACTCATAAAACATTCACTAAATTAATGATGTTAAGGTCTGAGGTCATCATTTAAGATGTTACCCTCATAAAATATTCACCAAATTAATAATGTTAAGGTCTGAGGTCATCGACTAAGATGTTACCCTCATAAAATATTCACCAAATTAATGATGTTAAGGTCTGAGGTCATCGACTAAGATGTTACCCTCATCAAATATTCACCAAATTAATGATCTTAAGGTCTGAGGTCATCGACTAAGATGTTACCCTCATAAAATATTCACCAAATTAATGATGTTCAAGGTACGAGGTCATCCAATCATGATGTCTCACCTCAGACCTTGTCACCAAATTATAATGTTATAAGGTCTGAGGTCATTAACTAAGATGTTACCCCCATATATAATTTTTCACCAAATTAATGATGTTAAGGTCTGAGGTCATCTACTAAGATGTTACCCTCGTAAAATATTCACCAAATTAATGATGTTCAAGGTCCGAGGTCATCCAATCATGATGTCTCACCTCAGACCTTGTCACCAAATTATGATGTTATAAGGTTTGAGGTCATCAACTAAGATGTTACCCCCATAAATAATTTTTCACCAAATTAATGATGTTATAGGTCTGAGGTCATCATTTAAGATGTTACCCTCATAAAATATTCACCAAATTAATGATGTTAAGGTCTGAGGTCATCAACTAAGATGTTACCCCCATAAATAATTTTTCACCAAATTAATGATGTTTAAGGTCTGAGGTCATCCAATCATGATGTCTTACCTCAGACCTTGTCACCAAATTATGATGTTATAAGGTCTGAGGTCATCAACTAAGATGCTATCCTCATAAATTCTACCACTAGAGCATAGTGAACCAAGAATTGACACGGGAACCAATCTTCTTATTAATTATCTCTTCATAAGATGATATATTTACATAGAAACTCTTGCAACATCATATGTAATACTTTTTTAGATGATCAGCATTCCAAGGATTAGAAAAAAGGATCCCCTTAAAGGTTTTCTAACCTGCAGGTTCCGGGCACAAACTCCTCAACCACTTTGTAAGGGCCATGCCAATTCGGGTGAAGCTTGTTTGCCTTCTGTAACGTCTTCTTCAGCACTAGGTCTCCCACAGCTATGGGTCTTGATTTTACCCTTTGATTGTAGAACTTTGCTGTTCTTTACTGGTAAGCTGCCTGCCTGATTTCCGCGTCTTCCCTTTTCTCTTCGATCAAATTGAGGTCAAGTCTTCTCTCCTCTCCATTCCTCTCAGGGTCATAGGTCTGAACCCTATGACTAGGAAGTCCTACTTCTGTTGGTATGATGGCCTCTGACCCATGTGCTAACATAAATGGCGTTTCCTCCGTTGATGTCCTAGACGTTGTTCTGTAGGCCCATAACACAACATAAACCTCTTCAGTCCATCTTCCCTTAGCTTCTTCTAACCTCTTCTTAATCCCGTCGAGGATAGTTCTATTGGTGACTTCTGTCTGACCGTTTGCCTGAGCTCGACCAGGAGAAGAGAAAAGTTGCTTTATCCCAACTCTTTCGTAATATTTTCCCAAGGAAGAATTCTTGAACTGGGTTTCGTTGTCCGAGATGAGGGTGTTTGGGAGGCCATGCCTGCATATGATGTTCTTCCAAGTAAATTGGAAGGTCATCTGCTCTCTAATCGTGATCATCGGCTCAGCCTCTATCCATTTGGAGAAGTAATCAATGGCGACTATCAGAAATCGGTAGTTATTTACAGCCCTTGGCAGGGGACCCACTAAGTCAATTCTCCATATTGTGAATGGCCAAGGGGAACTGATTGACGTCATAGGCTGATGAGGTTGATGGGGGTATAGTGGAGAATCTTTAAAATTTGTCTCACCTTATCACGTAAGCTGCAGCATCCTTGGTCAAGGTCGGCCACCAGTATCCTTGCGTAATAATCCTTTTAGCCAAAGATCTTCCTCCTATATGACTGGAGTAAGAGCCCTCGTGTACCTCATGTAGGACACGGGGAACTTCTCTAAGATGAACGCATCTAAGGAGAGGTAATAGGAATTCCTTCTTATATAGGACGTCTCCTACTATTGAGAACTTTGCAGCTCTGTACCTCAGTTTCCTCCTCTCTAACTTTGATTCTGGTATCTCTCCCTCTCTGATATATCTGATAAGGGGGTCTACCCATGAGTCACCTAGGTTTAAATTGAGGCAGGGGTTACTGACCTCTTCTTCTTTAATGGTCGCCTTGGGCAAGATCTCAACTGGTACTGTCCTTATGATGTTTGTCCTTGTTGTCGAAGCTAACCTTGCTAATGCATCTACGTGGCTATTGTTTTGCCGAGGTATCCTTTTCATCTTTACCTCTTTGAAACCTTCGAGTATCATTCTCATCCTCTTCAGGTATTTGGCCATCCTTTCATCCTTGGCCTCATAAACCCCCAACACTTGATTAACAACTAGCCTTGAGTCACTATGAAGCAGGAGTCATCTTACCCTAAGGGTCTTTGCCAATGAGAGGCATGCTATCATGACCTCATATTCTGACTCGTTGTTTGATGCCTTTAAGTTAAACCTTAGGGCATATTCAATGTTAGTACCATCTAGAGATAAAATTATTAGCCCTGCACCGCTTTCGCTTTCGCAAGAAGAACCATCAACAAAGAGGTTCCAGATGTCTTTATCTGATGAGAAGCTCCCTTCTGACATGACTTCATACCTGAAGAGGTGCCGTTCTTCCTCATTCTCAGCTATTCTGTTTCTGGTTCTCTTAGATACAACCTCTTCAGGATCTCGGAAGACATTGCTGTTTGACCGCTCTGCAGTCTCTAGGTCATTCTCAACCTCGGCCTCTTCTCATGTGAACTCAGCGATAAAATCTCCAAGTGCCTGCCCTTTGATAGCCACCCTAGGCTGATAAGTAAGGTCATACTCTCCCAATTTAATGGCCCATGTCATCAATCTACCCGACTTCTCAAGTTTGTGGAGGACCTGTCTTAATGGGGAGTCAGTGAGGATGACCATGGAATGGGCCTGAAAGTTGGGCTTCATCTTCCTAGAAGTATGTATCAAGGCGTAGGCTAACTTTTTCATCCGAGGATAATTTTGTTCAGACCCCTGAAGGGCCTTACTATTAAAGTATATGAGCCTTTAGACCCCAACATCTTCCCGTACTATGGCTGCACTTATAGCTGATTAAGAGACTGCTATATAAATATACAACTTCTCTCCCACTATGTGCCGAGATAAGATCAAGGGGGACCCAAGGTAGGAGTTTAGTTGATTAAAAGCCTCATCACACTCTTTGTCCCATTCGAAGGCCTTCCTAAGCACCTTGAAGAACGGAAGACACTTGTCCATCGCTCTAGAAACAAATCTGTTGAGTGCAGCTACTCTTCCCGTGAGCCTCTGAACGTCCTTGATACTCCTTGGCATCCTCATATCAAGTAAAGCCTTAATTTTCTCAGGGTTCGCCTCTATTCCTCTCTGATTGATAATGAATCCAAGGAATTTCCCTGCTCCTACCCTGAAGACACACTTCACGGGATTGAATTTCATTTTGTACAAGTCTATAGTGTTAAAGGTCTTTTCTAGGTCTGCCACGTGAGTGCAGGACTTTAAGCTCTTCGTCAATATATCGTCTATGTACACCTCCATAGTCTTGCCTATTTGGCCCTCAAACATCTTATTCATAAGACGTTGGTATGTTACCCCCGCATTTTTCAATCCAACCTTGTAGCAATATGTCCCTTTGTCCGTGATGAAGGCTGTTTTCTCTGAGTCTTCGGCATCCATGAAGATCTGGTTGTAGCCTGAATACGCATCCATGAAGCTCATAAGCTCATTCCCTGTAGTGGCATCTACCATCTGGTCTATCCAAGGTAAGGGATAACTGTCTTTGGGCAAGACTTATTCAGGTCGGTGAAGTCTACGCACATCCTTTATTTCCCATTGGCTTTGGGTACTATGACTGCATTTGACAACCACTCCGGATATATGACTTCCCTTATAAACTCGGCCTCTTCCAACTTTCTAACTTCTTCCTGGATGATGTCGTACTTCTCCCTGGAGTAAAGTTTTTGTCTCTGTTTGATGGGCTTAGCATCCTTAGTTACGTTGAGTTTATGGCACATAACCTCAGGGTCGATGCTAGGCATGTTCGTGTGGATCCAAGCGAAGACACTATGCCTCTTTCTCAAGAAACTTATCAGCTCTTCCTTGATCTCTTCTTTTAAGGCTTTGCCGACCTGGATGGTTTTTTTCGGTTCGTCCTCATTGAGGACGATGGATTTTACCTCTTCCGCGGCCTCTCCCTTCTTCAACTTCGCTTCATCATTGGGGTCAAGTGTATCAATGCTATATGTGGTAGTTGCTCTCTTATGGGCCTCTCTCTCTTAGGCTGAGTTGAAGTCACATTCTCGCACTATGGTCTGGTCACCCTGCACTTCCCCTACCCCATAGGGGGGCGGGAATTTTAGCATCTGGTGGACCGTCGACGACACGACCTCAAACTCCTTAAGGGCTACTCTTCCTATGATGAGGTTATAAGCCGAATAGATATTTTCATCCATAACGAAAAAATTAATCTTATGGGTTAACCTCTTAGGCCACTCATCTCCCATTCGCACGTCCATCTCATACATACCCAACGGATGGACTTTTTCACCGCTGAAGCCCATCAATGGATGATGATAAGGTACCAACCTTGCTCTGCTGAGGCCAAAGCTCTTGAAGCAGGGCCAGAACATCACATCCACTGAACTTCCTCCATCTACGAGGACTCTCTATACCTCGCACCCATTCACCCTTACTGTGATTACTAAAGGGTCATCATGAGGAGCTAGGATACCTTTGAAGTCGAGTCGAGATAACCTAACTATAAGATTATCCATATCCACCTTTTTTCTCTTCTGCTTAGCTTTGAAAGGCGTCAGATTTACCACTTCTAGCTTGGCCACTGACTTGGCCTCCGCCACATGATCTTTTCGGTCAGCCACTTCAGAACCACCCCCTGCAAGTCCTCCGCACATGGTGTTAACACCAAAGGAGATCATACCAACCCTCTTTACTGGGGTGTTGTCATCCTTAGGTGGAAGGTCCGAATCGTCTTCATCATCGCCATCTGAATCATCATCTCTCCTTACTGGGGCATAATCGCGACATCTGTCATTTCTCTTCTTTTTTGGGTCATCTCTTTCCCTCTTCGGAGCCTTGCCATCAACGTACTTCCTCAACTTATCGGATTTCAGCATCTTTTTAATCTCATCTTTTAAGGAGAAGCGCTTGTCTGTAACATGGCCATGGTCTTGGTGGAACTCGCACCACAAGTTCTTGTTTCTCTTATGTGGAGGAGATTTTAGCTTCTCTGACCATCTCAGCAACCAGTCATTCTTGATCTCATTGAAGATGTGTTCACAGCTCACAGTTATAGGGGTATAGCGTGCGAACTTATCGTCAGCTGCTCTTTTTTTTCCATCCTTTTTTCTTTGGAACTTTCCGCTGCTACCACCATTCTCATCCTCGTATTTTGCATCCATGGCCTCTTCTGTGTTCATGACCCTGCCCGCAGTTGCCAACAGCTCTGCCATGAACTTGGGAGGGTCTTCTGCAAGTTTTCACAATAACTTCCCATTCTGAAGACCTCCTATGAGGGCGGTCATGGCTATATTCTCTTCGTAGTCTTCAACCTCAAGTTTCTCTTTGTTAAATATGGCAATGTAGTCTCTTAGGCTCTCGTTCTTGTCTTGCTTGACATGCAACAAATGGGTTGTATTCTTTTAAGGTCTTACCCCAAAACAGAAGTTGTGAATGAATCATTCAGCCAAACCCTTAAAGTTCTCTATTGAGTTCTTTGGAAGAGAGGTAAACCAGATGTGTGCAGCTCCCGTCAAAGTCCCAGAGATGGCCCGGCATTTCATCTCATCTGGTATTGAGTAAATGTCCGTCGCGAACTGGTACATCTCAATATGATGTACAGGGTTAGTGCTACCGTCATACTTGGGAGTCACTGTAGGTGGCTTGAACTTGGCCGGGGTAGGGAAGCTCACTATCTTAGCCACCAACGGAGAGCCTTCTGAGTAACCTCTTTACAGTGGATCCCGACTTTTGATGAGGTCTCCTATTTTGTCCTCAAGACGTTGGACGAAGTCATTCCATGGTCTTGCAACATCGTCCTGGCCGAGGTTGTCCCCAGCCACCTCCACGGGGTGGACTGAGAGCTCCCCAGCCATCGTGCCACGTCGGTTGTTGACCTCTTCCTAGTCTCTACCTCGTCCTGTGTTAGGTCGGCCATGATGAGGCCGTCGTTAACCATCTTCCCTTTGTGAGCCTGCTACACTTCTTGACCTGGATAACCTCTGTCGTAGGTCGTTTACTGGGCTGAGCCTTTCGAAGGCCGACCCTCTGCTTAATCGATCAAAACCTGACCCTCTTTATTGGTCTTCTTCACCTTTTCGGACTCCATAACCTCGGCTCTGATGGATAGGACGTACTGTGTTATTTGAAACCTCATACGGCTCCTAACAATCTTCTGGATCATCTTCTGCCTCCAAATCATCATACCTATCCTCAGGGAAAGGGTGTCCTTGCCTACCTAGACACAAACGTCTAGGGTCAGCAATGTCCCTCCTCCACTGAGGCATTGGTTGGTCTTTTCGCGGTGCCTGGGGTGGTCCCATGGCATCAGGATGAGGCTGAACAGCAACCGGTGGAAGAGGTGGCGGCAATTCCAGCGTCATGTGTTAGCACTAAAGAGCTTGTAGAGTAATGGAGCTTTGTACCTTAATGGACCTCTTTCAATGGTGAGACATCTCCAGATAAGGAGTGAGGCCTGGTTCACCAGCAGAGTCTCCGGTGAGGTTAAGCACAAAGTGAGGAAGAGATAGCTTCTCGTTCCCACAGACGGCGCCAAAATGATGATGTTGGAAACAACACCACCCTTCAAGATGTTTGTAAGCTCTAATTAGTGATAACAATGTCAGCTAGAGTATATGCTAGATGTAAGATATTGATGTGAGGAGAAGAGGATGAACACTTGAATGTAAGTGGTTCAGCCAATCTGGCCTACGTCCACTGTAAGTGTGTGTGATTAATATCACTGAATGAAGGCACTAATGGATATGGATACAATCTCTCAAGCTTTCTCTCTCTACTGTGTAAAATGACAGAGTTTCAGCTAGGGTTGTAATTTTGGATCCCTTTACAAGGTAGAGGATGACCTCTATATATAGTGCTTGGGGGTGTAATGTACCCCCTATGCATGACATGAGCATGTGTGTGTTAATCTAGCCAATATGATGAAGACGTATGTCACTGTCACATGTAGATAATGATGATGAAATATTCCCCCACGTGAGGGGATTGATTTGTTACAACTGATTGTGTACACGTGTTCCCAACCATACCTAAACGAGTAAAGGTTCGGCTATCTGTGGTTGGTACCAAACTCGGCCTGGAAGAGTACGAGGTTGTTGAAGTCTGGCTATTTCCCAATCCGAGATCATTCATGATGGACTCGGCTCATGTAAAGCTGAGGTAAGACAAAGTAGAGTCATAATGTCGGCCTGGGCTGAGGTTATGTAGGAATAGGTTTGGAACACCGGATGATTCTCAGCTGAGGTTGGTTATGATGATGGCATAGTCCTTGCAACCTCGGATTGCACCCAGCCGAGGTTGCCAACCCTGGATGACCTGATGAATAACTGCCCCCATGGGTCATGAAGACCTCAACTGTTGTCTGAATGAGAGGCAATTAGTAACGTCATCCATGGCTGACCTTGCTTAGGACGAGACCCTTGCATTCCAATCTAAGGCCCTTCTAACCTCGGTCATCTCCTTGGCCGAGGTTATTGTCTCTGAGCTGTTGGGTACATATAGGGCATATCAATGATTAATGTTTATTTATTCATTTATTCGGTTGTTTATTAATTTAAGATAAAATTTGATATCAAGCTTTTTTTAAATATTTGGTGGTTAGTATTTAATAAAAAGTTTTTCGACAGTGATGCAAATGCTGATACAACCGGATATTTTATTTTAAATTTAATAAAGGACTGATCACTAGGCATTTAATTAGTCGGGGTGTCACAAACAATTGTTTTAAATGGGAAGGTTTACGAAAAAAAAAATTCATAGACAAAACAAGAGCCTCCAAAACCCTAGTTTACACCTTATGTTTTGAGATCTAAGTTCCAATATAATATAGCTATTTGAGATCTCAAGTTTGAGCTAAAAATATTAGTTTACTCTTTATCTTTGTTGAGTACATTTCGTGTGGTGGATTATGTGTTGCGTTGGGTGATGGATGGACTAGACAAGAAGTAAGAAAGATCGATGGATACCGAGACGTGGGAATAGGCAAGAACCTCTTAGGGAGGATCATAGCCATATTGACTGGTATTTGCTAAGGTAAAGACCCAACCTGGATGAATTATTATTGCTCAACCTCTTTCTCGAGAACTACAACATCTACGACCATCAGTTCTTCCTTTTCTTCTTCATCATAGGAACTATCTCCAGATGAACTGTCCTCATCTACACTCATGTCTTTTTCCATCTCTTTGTGACTTTCAACTAACAGTTCTGAAAAGAAGTTACTTGTTTCTATGTTCCCGTGAAACCTTGGGTTTGGCTTTGATGACGAAGTAGGAAATCCCTCTGATTCACTTGCATACAAAATTGTAGAGGACTCTTTCTTAGACATGCACTTTCTTTAGATCCTTGTTTATTGGGGTAGAGAAATCATTATGTATGGTTCCTTTCTCTTTGACTTGGGTGACTTCACCACATACCACATACATGGGTCCACCTTTTGGGGCATCACTGCCTTTGGATTATTTGACATTTCATTAGATTGTTATGCCACCTTGGGATCTTAAACTATAAACCATTTTAGCAATCCTTTCACCATTAGGATAAACTTTGAAACCTTTCCAGACCCTATGTTCCTCATAAACTAATGTGATTTAGCCTCTTTGAAGACATGTCTGATGTATTGATTATTTTATGGCATCTTAATATTCCCCTGAGGGTAATAAGGACCAGAGAATGGACTCATCTTTCCCTAAATATTTCTTTGAACCTCCCATTGACCTTGGAATAGTAGGGATTTGGTATCATATCCATTGTTCCCATTCTTGTTATTTCTTAACTATTATTTTCCTTTCGAAGCTACAAATTGGAACATTTGTTCATAATGCTCCACACACTTGATATATACGTGTTTTATGATCCTCGATTATTTCAGGATTCAACTCCTTTGATTCAGACTTAGTCTTCATTTTAAATTCATCATGACCTTTGTTTCTAGGCAACTTAATTGACTACATGTTTTCCCCATTTATTTGACATTGGGGAATGGTTCATCATCCATACCTATTTTTCTTTCTGTAACACCCCGCCTAATTAAATACCGACAGGACAGTCCCATACCAAATTAAAACAGAATATACAGTTGGCTCATTCTTAGCATCACTGTCGAAAACATTTACAACTCACCCAATACCTAATTAAGCTGGTGTTAAAAAATTTCCAAATTTTAATTTAACAAAATCCATTTCCAGTTTAAGAATAACTCAACACATTTTTTTCACAACACTGATAACCAAATAGATAACACAAGAGAATTTAAATGCAATTGGAATAAACATTCCCAAATAATATAAATCCATTACAGAAATCCCAACAACATTAAATGTATTAAAAAGACCCGAATACAATAGTATTTGACCCCGATTGGAAAAGATAACTGAATCCTTTGGGCGACATGCCCTAACTAAAAGATCACTGTGAATCAAAAGAAGATAAGCGTCTAAGAAATACTCCTAGCTCCATAGCTTGTCAAAATCAACTAAGGTTGGCATCCCTGCCGTTGGACACCTGATATAGAAGATACAATAGAAAAGAAAATATGCAAGGAAACGGGTCAGAGCTCGATTGAAAAAATGATTTTTAAAATAGTAAGTATTTAACAAGTACAATAAGCATTTATTATGTACATGTTAGCATCCCACTCTCACTTACTATTCTAACCTCTCAACTAGAGTGCACACTTAACGTTTCCTATTAACCTCCTAGTTAATGGTTCCTCTTTTCTAGTTTCCAAAACATGAGTCCATTCCCATATCATAACCCCGTATGTCCCATACCATACGTCACATAATCATTCATTTACGTTATACAATCTTTCTTATACATTTCTCATTTATATGAATCATTTCTCATTAACATGAATCATTTATCATTAACATGAATCATTTCTCATTAATATGAATTAAGCTTTTCAATTCTTTAAGAATAAACATTCATTAACTTAATTCCATTATCTTTCTCTAATCACCATTATCTACAATTATCACCGTAGATAGATTTAACCACAATATATCCATTCATTCATTCATTTAATTCATTATATATATATTCATATATAATAAGGCACCTCGAGTCACAACTGCGGTGCAATGCATTGCTCTGCTATCATGTCCCATCATCGCTGGTCGCCGAATAGGGGACAAAAGGTTCGGTAAGGATTCCTCAAACCATAAACAACAACATGCAATTGGAGGCGAACATAGTTCTCATACCCATAGGTCACGTACATATCTACGTACCCACAGTCATCGAACTTATCAACTCCCCGATAAGTCTTTCATAGACCTATGTTCTCGAGCGACAAATCAAAGATCCCATGAATTCATCAGGATATGACTTCCCTCATGCGCAAACCTCCCGTCGATAGCAAGTAAGCTAGGTATGTCATACACATAAATTATCAATCAATCAAATAGGCATTATCATACCTATAATATAATATCAATAAGGTAATATCACTACCCTAAGATAATTCCCATACGTAGCATTATATCTCTTTTAAATTCCACGTATTAAAATATCATATCTTTTCTTCATAATTTAATTATCCTCGCATCCTATAACATCTCTCCACTCCCGACGTCGTTAAGGTTCATGCGCGGAGCGTCTCGCAAAGCGAAATCCAAACAAGGAACCCCTCCAACACACTACTACTTAACTTTGTCGATCGAGGAGGACCGTCAACTTTAAATACGCGATCGGGATAACCTCATATGCTCTTTCAACCAAATGTGTTCTAAACTCCCATCTCTATCCAGGAGCCATATTACTACACTCTTGTACTACACTCAGTCCTTGCGAAATCAATAATGAGCTTAAACTCAGTCCTTGATGTTCAAATTGTAACCCTAAGGCTACCCTCACTTATATTAAATCTTCCCTACTGGACCTATCCTTAATCCCCATGCATACCAATTAGAATCCAACACGTGAATCTAGCAACCGAAATATCTTTCAATAATTATCATCATTCTAATCAATTAAATCACATTAATTCAAATCTTATCAAGGGTCTACTGATCTTTTCTAAGTCCCATAATATCCAATTAATAATCACCAAAGATCTACAAAAGGTTTGGGATAAGAATCAACATTAAAAAGAAATAACTTTCACAATCCTGGGGAGGTCGATCGATCGAAGGCAGGGGGTCGATCGATCGATCACTCAGGTAACAACCCAGTTTTTCTGCATTTCTGCAACTACGGGTTTAGCCATTTTTGATCATTTAAACCTTCATATTAACAACCCAAATGACTTATAATCCTTACTACATGATATATCAACACATATAAATGATTTCTAATCATCTAAACATGCTAGAATCATCAAGAGATTGGATCAAAGGCCTATTTTTATCTTCTTTTTCCAGAAAATTATAAAACTTATATCCTCAAGAACACAACAATGGTTTTCAAAATTTCCTCAATAGATATATGATTATTTTGTGGATTATTATCAACCTACAACATGAGTTTAATTCCTATATCCTTTCAGTTTCCAAAAAATCCATTTAAAACTCCATTATTATCTTCCAAACATGATAAATCATCTCTTTTTATAACTATTCTAACATGGACAATATACAAACTTAAATTGCCATTATCAAACACTTGCCTCTAATGAAGATTTGATCCTTTGGAGTTGAATAACACAGGTGGTGATGACCTTTGACCTTTGGTTCTCCTCCTTTCCAAGCAAGCTTTTTCTTTCCAAGCAACCTTTCACTCTCTCTAAGAAGATGACTTTTCAATTTTGTGTAGAAGAGATGAAATGAACCTACATACACTCATCTCCAAATATTTATAATAAGACAAAACCCGAAATCACTGTTCATCCCCTTGTAAAAATGACCAAAATGCCCTTTTGGGTTGTCTTTTCGTTTCCAAATGACCTGAGACTCAAAACCAACGTCCCAATAGACTTTTTTTTTAACTATTTCGAACCTTCCGAATGCAACGACGCAGTCAAAATGACTATAAGGTTGATAGAAAATAAATTTCCTTTTTAATTTAATAAATTAGTCCCGACGCGTCCCATACCGCGTCCGACTAAAAATCCAAATTACTAAATATAATTCACACAACCATATCAATAGCTTCACATTCATATATTACCTAAATATCTTTAAGTAATATTCAGAATCATACATTTTAATATCCACAATTCGGATAAAACCCAAATGAATTAATTAATAATTAAAATCTAATTAATCCATTAATTTAAAATATAACCATTTTAAAAATCATTCGAAATCACGGGGTATTACACTTTCTTCTTTACCATAAAATTTGATTTTCTCCCTCATGATTAACTTTTGAATCTTGTCACGAAATACAGAACATGCATGAATTAAATGAGAGAATACATTGTGCCGTTTACAATAAGTTTTTCCTTTAATCTCATTTCGCCTTTTAGCATCATCATGTGGTTTTAGCATTTCAGCATTTAAGAGATAGTCAAAGATATAATCAACCTTGATAATGTCTAATGAATATTTTTTTTTCATTCCCCTTGATTATGGGGCAAACAGCTCTGTTGTTGAGTCCTTTCAAACCAATGGTTTACAAATTATAGGTTCAGAACCTATAATCTATTGAGTCCTTTTAATAGAAAAGGTACTTATTTCATGATCTTCTTCTAGAAGAGCCTCATATCTGGATACATTTGTAGTTAATTGTACCAAATCTCTAAACTCAGTGGCATTGATTTCTTTCGAAGTCTAAATTATAAACCATTTTTTGCCAATTTTACAAATTTAGACTCAAGTATGACTATTTTGCATTTTTTCATCGACCTCTTAAAACAATTTATGAAGGCAATTGCCTTTTCATTAGGTTTTTGGCTTAACCTAGCTAAGTCAACCATAAAGACTTCTGGCTCAATTTGAAATAATTGTGCATGAATCATATATTCTATTTATTTCCAATTCCGGACAAGTTTGGTGGTAAACTTATGAACCATATGAAGAATGCATCTGTGAATGAACTAGAAAACTAATGCAGTCTTAGATACACATTTGTACCGGAATCAACGTATGAACCAGTGAACTTAGTAATGTGTTTCGTAATGGATAAACTTCCATCCCCTACAGAGAGGGTAAACGTTAAAAATCACTACACCAAAAATGTTAATCTGGCACGATTGGACAAGGAGAATCTAGCACGGTTTAAATTCGTGCCAGAATTTGGCACGGTTTATTATTAATCTGGCATGGTTTAAACTCGGGCCAAAATCTGGCACGATTTAAAATCGTGCCAAAACCGTATCAAATTTGGAAAGATTAAATAAAAAAAAACTAAAATCAATTAACTTTTCATTTGAAGCCATCCTGTTTCCTCCCCCGCTCACTCTCCTGCCCACTCTCCCTGTCAAGCCCGATTCTCTCTTTTCTTCATCCTCGACATCTATATTCTTTACCAGAGACAAGTGCCTCCCAATTTGAAACATTGCCCCCTGACCCAATGTTTGCTTGCTGACCACAAAAGACCCCTAGGGTTTCAATTTCTTTAAGGGAACCAAACGCCGGTAGTGAACTTATTCTTGTTCGGAGAGGTATCCCGGATTGTCGGTGCCGCAAAGGGTGGGGGCGTTACTAGATGCTATCGCAGGGCACCACTTCTCTCTCTTCTTATGTCTTTCCTAATATTGTTGGGACCCGAGTCTCTTCCCAACTGTCTTGCAATGTTTGTGGGTGGTTGAGGGACTAGGGGTTGGGTCTTGAAAGGATGTAATTGATTTTAGTGAAGGTTTTGGAAAAGAAGTTAGACCGGGGTAGCTGGAAAATTAGGGATTGGGTATGATGAGGTACTTGTGAAGAGCAGGAGGTGGTGAGAGGGTGGTCTAGCATCAGGTATGGAGGTGGGAGCGTGAATCAGTTGTTGTAGGTGATGATGAGTGGTTTTATATTTAGGATTTTTACAAAGGGATGTTGTTGCGGTTTGATTCATGGGTATTGGAATACAAAAATTTTAGGTACGCGATTCGTTGTGAACTTAAGGTTTAATGAGGTTTTAGATTTGGAAACTTTGTGATTCATTATCCATGTATATTGTTTTGTAGATTGTAGGTATTCGAGCTTGAATCTTGAAATGAAGGTATAAAATACATTATGAGTTAAATTGTTATTTTGGTTATTATTTTCAAAGTTTGGTCTACATTTTTTAGTAGATTTGTTAATCCTTGGCATCATTGTCCTTGCCATTCTCCCAACAAAAGGTGCTCATGACGTGTTTGTTAAATTGTTTCTTACATTTTCAAAATCTTCCTTGAGTACTTTAATATGCATTGCAGCCCATGTATTATGATTTTTGTTTATTTCGGCTATTTTTTATGTGGGAGTATTTTCCAACTATTTTTATCTTTATTGAAATAGTATTGATTTTAAATAAAACAAGAGTGTTAGTTGCCTATTTAATGTAACGATGTTAGTAGTGGAGTGTCCATGGAATAAATTCATTAAAGTATCAGTATTAGATTGTATTGAATGAGTTGATAAATTGAGTAATTTGTTAGCAGAGACACCTACTTGGGTCCACTGGGCAGTAGAGCACTTGAGGTCCCAGAACTTGCAAGGGAGTTTAAAATGCCTTGTTGCCATGGTCATGTTTTAAGCGCAATGCCTTTTTATTCTATATAGTGTTATCAGGGACATTTTCTCTTTAATCAAGTTTTAATCTCATCTCAATATTCTCTCTTCTAGCCTCTGTTAATCACCTGGTCATGGTCATGGTCATGTGCTTTACAGTTGCATGTCACGTGGTCTAGGCCTCTGTTAATGTTGCCATAAGATATATGTACCGCTAGTGATTGAAAAAAATTGGGGAAAAATCTGCCTTTATACACACGTTGTCTTGGAATTCAGCTAAAATTCTAAATTATTATCGATGATGATCATGATTGAAGTTTAAATGTTTTAGCTATGATAAGGCTGATACATATGCATCAATTAGTGAAGGATGTGAAGAAATGAGATAATTTTGGCACACAAGTTCTTTTAATAAGTAATTTTATTTAGTCCACCCACATTAGCCTTTAGATGTCTACCAAGTATAGTTCCATACAGTAATATGCATTGACTCTCGAAATTGTTGTTATCAGCCTAATGTATATATCCGAGGATCCTTCTATCACAGGAATGGTTCTTTACATCCCCTTCTCTGATTTGGTTGATAAAATACGTTTTTCGAAGTTTACTGTAAGTGGATTAATAAAGTTAACCTTGTAATTTTCCCTCATTTAAAGGCACATGTCTTTCGTTTTTCTAAAGTAAACATTCTTGTTCTCTTCTTATTTCATTTATATATTCTCGTAGATTTGATGACATTATTCTCGCAGAGAAAGCTTGGGAATGGTCAGCACTTTGCTTGTTTATGAAATTCGATGACATTATTAGTTGAGGAGCATCATTTTATAGTCGATGACATTATTCTCAGAGTGTTGGTTGGTTGGTTGATTTTCCCTCTTTTGTCGCGCGTCGTTTTAGCGGAGGGGAAGGATAATTTTGATGATTGCGTGCATAACACAGGCACAAGGGTAATGCGGGAGTGTGTCACCCTTGATTGAAAACTCTTAGTTTAGGATTATTGTATCTATTTTGATTATGGATATTTAATTTTCTACAAAACTCTTAATAAATTTTGAATTCCTATGGTTAGGTATGGATGACCAGCTCACCACCAAAATCAAGGGGATTCTCACCTTTTTTAGTAAGATACTCTCTCTCTCTCTCTCTCTCTCTCTATATATATATATATATATATATATATATATATATATATATATATATATATATATATATAGTTTTTCTTGAAGGCATAGCACTGGAAAATAATATTGGTTCAAAGTTAGCTTTAGTTTTATGATTTAAAGTATTAGATTTGCTATGAACTAATATAAACACTCTGATTTTTGAAGTAGCGATTGGAACTAACATTTGGTATAAAGAAAGATTCATAATGAAACAAAAATTAAATTTGTAATTTATAAACTTTGTGAAGTTCGAACAAAGTGTGAAGTATGAACAAAGTTTAATCCAATATCTAGACTTAGGCTTAAAATTATGACGTTAGTATTAAAACCCCAAACCAGCCCCCAAACGGCCCCGTAAGTGGCACAAACACCTCGCACGGGACCAATGTAACTCGTAGAAACTGACGACGTAGTCACGGGACTCTCGGTTTGAGAATATGACGATAATTTGAAAATATATAGATTGGTCTTAGAAACAAGCCATTGAAGGGTCGAAACCAAATCAGTCCCCGAACGGCCCCGCAAGAGGCACTAACACCTCGCACGGGACCAATGTAACTCGTAGGAACTGACCGCATAGTCACGGGCCTCTCGGTTTGAGAATATGACGATAATTTGAAAATATATAGCTTAGGATTAGAAATAAGCCGTTGAAGGATGAAAACCCAAACAAACCCCCAAATGGCCCCGTAAGAGGCATGAACACCTCGCACGTGACAAATGTAATTTATAGGAACTGACCGCGTAATCGCGGGTCTCTCAGTTTGAGAATATGATGACAGTTTAAAAATATGTAGATTAGGCTTGAAAATAAGTCGTTTGAGGGTGAAAACCCAAACCAGGCCCCGTAAGAGGCACGAACACTTCGCACGGGACCAATGTAACTTGTACGAACTGACCGCGTAGTCGCGGATCTCCCGATTTGAGAATATGATGATAATTTCAAAATATGTAGATTAGACTTAAAAATAAGCCGTTTGAGAGTGAAAACCCAAACCAACCCCCAAACGATCCCGTAAGAGGCACGAACACCTCGCACGGGACCAATGTAACTTGTACGAACTGATAGCATAGTCACGGGTCTCCTGGTTTGAGAATATGACGATAATTTGAAAATATCTAGATTAGGCTTAAAAATAAGTCGTTAAAGGGTGAAAATCCAAACAAGTCCCCAAACGGCCCCGTAAGAGCCATGAACACCTCACACGGGATCAATGTAACTTGTAGGAACTGACCAAGTAGTCACGGGCCTCTCAGTTTGAGAATATGATGATAATTTGATAATATATGGATTAGTCTTAGAAACAAGCCATTTAAGGGTGAAAACCCAAACCAGCCCCCAAACGATCCCGTAAGAAGCACTAACACCTTACACGAGACTAATGTAACTCGTAGGAACTGATCAGGTAGTCATAACTTGTGTAAGATTTTCAATTTTAGAATATAATAATAATTGCAACTCCTATATGTATTTTTTTAGCTTGAGTAAGCTTTTTTTTTTATAAATTACTTGGTTACTAATATCGTCTCTTTTTTGTATCCTATTTTTTTTTGCAGGATAACATTTTATCGTTAGCACTTATTCACGTAGAACACACGGAGAACTCAATGGTTTACAAGAAGGGTTTTATTTATTTAATGTCGTTAATATTCATGATTCTATTTTTTTGTGTTATGGCCGTGCGAGCTTTTTATAGTTTTATTGTTAACTTTTATGGACGTGCGGGCTTTTGTAAGTTTATTTTTATATTTTGTGGTCGTGCGGGCTTTATATTACGCAGGTTTTATATTAGAAGGTTTTAGAATGCCCATAAAATAGAGAAAACTCTGCCCAAATTTTTTTTGGTCTGTGAACTACTAAAGACTTGTAATATTTTGAAGTTTGTGTGTACATTAGTTTATCAACAACGTGCAAGATTTTTAATTTGTTAATTTTCTTCTTTTCAAATCATTAATTTTTTTTTCTTTTATCCAAAAATTTGGCACAGTTCAAAACCGTGCCAAAAGTGTATCAAATTTTGGCACGGTTTTGAACTTTGCCAAAAGTTTATCAAAATGTGCTCAATTTGGCACAGTTCAAAACTGTGCCAGAAATATCAAATTCTGGAATGGTTTAAAAGTGTGTCAGAAGTGTTCCTGTTTGGTCAAATCTGGCACACTTTTAAACTGTGTTAGAAAAAAATTGCCATTTTGGAACACCTGATTCTGGCACAGTTCAAAACCGTGCCAGATTTGATCTGACACAGTTTTAAACCGTGACAGATTCTTATTTTTGGTGTAGTGAATTTAAAATCTTTTGGGAGTTGAATTATATCTATCCACTCTAGATATGGATTCTTTTAATATAGGGTTTGTATCCCCTAGCCATTGGTCTACATATTTCATGAATGAGATACACAATCTCATTTCTCCCATTCCTTTAGGCAGTTCCCTATTTTTTGGAGCAATTGTCTGATTTATTAAAGGATATGGTTGCACTAATAGTGGTGGCAATTAAAGAGGCACATTTTGTTGTGCTTGATAAGATAGAGGCTGACAGACTTGAAGATTTTGATTGCTAAGTCTCCTATTGTTAACCAAACCCCTCGAGTTCTTGTTCGAACAAAGGGTTATTTTTTTTAACGAAGAAGGACAATACCCTGACAAATTTTATTAATAAATAAAGCCTATCTAGGCAATAGATCTAACATAAGAAACTTGAGATTGAGCCCAATACTCCTGCTTGAAATCTAAAAATAAGGGGCTTTATATATATCCCCCTTATATAGATATGATGAAAATAAGAAATGGGGATTTTATAAATAATCCCATTATAAAATTTTCTTCCTAATTTGAGAAATTATTATTCTATCCAATTAAAGAAATCCTCTGATGAGGATTGTAAGGGATGAAAGAGATCCATAGAATTCTGATATTTGAGATGTAACAACCTTAGATGCAAGACCATCTGCAACTGTATTAAATTCTCTCCATATATGAGTAATCTTGAAAGGATGATGCTTCAATATCTTCTCTACCTGCTCTTGAATTTCCCATGGAGGTTTGCATTTTTTTAAATCAAGTCAACCATCATTTTAGAATCTGATTCAGGCAACTAATTAGCAAGATTAAATTGTTTGCATAAATTAATACCCTCAATAATAGCTTATGCCTCAGTATAGATTGAAGAATTCACCCCCAAAGCTATAATAAAACCTACTATAAATACACCTTTGAAGTATCTGATCACTCCACTAATACAACTAGGACCTGGATTACCTTGAGAGGCACCATCTATATTAATTTTGAAAGTTCCTTCAGGTGGTTTTAACCACACACATTTCTTGATTTAAATTTGGAGATGTCTAACTTTCATCTTCAACCATAAATAACATACTCATCTTCATTCTTGCACATGTCTTTGAACACATTTAAAGAAGCCATATCAATTAGAGACATAGTTACGTTATTAATGATTGTTACTAAACTCATTGTAACATTTTCAAAGTGCTTAAGGTTCCTAGCATTCCAAATTTCTGACATGATCGCCTTGGGAAGATTAGAAATGATGAAAGCTTGATGATCCATAGATGAAATTTGGAATGCTAGCCCTAAGCACTCCAAGACATACACCAAGACATAATAAGGGCTTTGTAAGTTTAAAACTTCATTGATATTCCAAGCCTACTGCCAAAGAAAGTCCAAACCTCCTTAGCTATAGAACAACTACAAAGCATTGAATATTTGATTCACAATTTCTTTATATTGAATCTAATCTAATGCCAATATTTTTAATTGTAGAATCTATAGGAATAGCTTTTTGCATGACTTTCCTCATAAAAATTCATATCTTAGTTGGAAAGTTATGGCACCATACATACTTCCAACTCTGAGATGATGATATAGCCTTTCTTATATCTTCATACGTAGGCTTTAAATTGAACTCCCCTGAGGTGGAAGGCAACCATAGAACTTTTTGATCATTTATTAACGCATTTTCTACTTCTTGAATAACTTCTATTCTTCTAAAAGTGTGGGAAGCTTTAGGGAGAACTGTGGAGGATTTAAATTTATTTCTCATAAAAGTTCTCCAAAAACGTTTATTAAATCTCCATTTCTAGTGAAGTTTAATTCTTGTATCTTATATTATATCATCCAAGTTTCTGGTGTTTAGACCTCATTACTCAATAGGAGAGAAAATAGTTTCCCAACTTGTCCATTGATGATGATTTTCATTTGACTAGCCTCCTCAAAAAAACTTACTGAACAAAACTTTAATTCTATTTAACACTACCTTAGGAGGAGATATAACTTATAAAATATGGATAGGGGTAGAAGATAATACATGTTTGATAAGAATGAGTCTTCCTCCTTGAAAGAGAAGCTTTTATGACTAACTAAAAATCTTATTTCAAAATGTTATTTATAAGCTCAGATAAATGCACAATTTTCTTCCTTCCAGGGATGAGAGGACACCCTTGATGTTTGATAGGTAATGACCTATAATGGAGGCCAATAAAGGAATCAAATTCTTTGATTATAGATTTCTTGGTCTTCTTAGATATGAAAAAGTAACTTTTATCTATATTAAAAGGCATCCCAAAAGAATTTTCAAACTCTCTTACCACTTTAAATAGATCTTTTAAAAATCTTTTTCCTACATTACTGGAGATAATTAAATCATCTATAAATCCCAAGCGAGTAATGAGGACACTACTAGGAGGATGAGGGTAAGGAATGACTAGATTAGACTCAAACATATTGTTCAATTTTCTACTTAGGACTTCAGTGGCAATGATGAAGAGACTAGGAGACAAAGGGTCTCCTTATCTAAGCCCCCTTATAGAATTAAAGAAACTTGAACTTTGACCATTTATGATGATTGAGAGCCAATTATAAGCTATCAATCTCCAAATCATGTCAATCAATACCTCACCAAATCCAAATTTCCTTAGAATCGAGCACATGAATGGACAATAGACCCAATTACATGCTTTTTCCATATCTAATTTAAAAATAATGTTTCCTCCCTGAGCTTTCTTACCCATAGATTGGATTATTTCTTAGGCCAACAAAATGTTATCTTGAATCTTCCTGCCTTTAATAAATCCACTTTGGTTTGGGGAAATAATAGAAGGAAGAATAAGGTAAAATATATCACAAAGGATTTTAGAGATGACTTTATTAGAGAAGTTACAAAGACTTATGGGTCTAAAATTAGAACAGTTGCTGGGGTTACTCACCTTAGGAGAAAGCATGATGTTGGTGCTAGACCAACTTCTGGGCATTGCAGCACCATTGAAAAAACTTTGAATAGATTTAATGAAGTAATGCTTAATAATCTGCCAAAAATTAGTATAAACATACCACCAAAAGTTGATAACCCTATGTTCGAAGCACATGTCAAACCTAAGTTGGCATTATTTTAGTATGGACTAGTTCTCCTAACCTCTGGGAGGGATTTTCTCCCTATTTGATTGTTGTAACCTAATTGTTAGTAGGTGTTGGATGATCATGAACTTTATATTAGGTTGTTGATTCCTAGAGTAGTTGTTTTAGGGTATCCTCATATATTTAGGTTATTTCCAAAGTTGGTTTCACCAGTGTTTGGTCCATAATATACAGGATGGTAAGGACTGGATTTAGTTGTTAGGTTTGCACCAAACTCTAGTGCACATCTCTGGGCGATAGACATTGTAGTAGTAAATGTATATAATCTACTTGTCACTGTAATGATAATAGTGTTAATGCTATGTATTATGTTACCAAGATGATCAAAGACTGTGTTTAGTTAGTTAATCAATTGGTCTTAAACATTTATGGGTGCATCGACAATGGTGTGTTATGAATATAATCAGCTATTTCAGTCGTTAGCATATTCATTTCTCGATTGTGAGTGTTCGGTACAACCTCATGAGTTGTTTCAACCAATGAATTCTCTGAAGTGGTGACATGTTGACTGCTTGAGCTAATTTCACCAACATTTGATGTTATATCCTCACTTCCATGTGTCCTAGCCATTAGAAACAACAATTTAGCACTTGGTGTCTCATCGGGCGTGCTAAAAATATGTTAGTGTGTATTTCATTTGGCTTGGTTAATAAGTTGAATTGTAATTACGAGCGTGCCAGGCAAGGTTGGGGTCTTGCCAACCAAAATATCTGAGCCTCATGATTATATCAGACGATTGTGTACTGTTTGATACTTTAATTAAGAAGACTTGTGCTTCCCTAAGGGAAGAATTTTATGTGAGTGCTAAATTACTATGATTAACTAAAACAAAATAAAATAAAAGTACATCTTGGAAATTTAAGAAAAGTAAATGATTGAAAGTAAAAGATTATACTACAAAATGCAAAGTAAGAAAGTAAAAGAAACCAAATGTAAAGGCATGAAAGTTTAATAAACTTGAAAGAAAGTTACACTGTACCTTACAATCTACTTCGAATGAAAGAAAATGATTAAATGTAATTTTTTTGGCGAGGGAGTCCTTATTTCATTTATCTACTCATTGCTTATTTATAAAGTTTCTTGCCATGGAATGTACCTTCCTTTGTAACTATTGGGTGGTTGCTCATCCCAATTGGGTTTTTCCTGCCTAAGTGCACTAATGCTCCTATAAACGTTGCTTAGCGCTTAATCCACATGCAAAGTCTTGACATGTAACAAATGTTTAAGCTTCTTTTATTATTAATACCATGCACTTTACTCTGATGCAATTTATGTTTAGCAATAATACGTGGCAATCTCTTGTTGGACAATAATTACGTGGTGTAAACATGAGGGCAGTGACATGTCAAGGATAGCTTTGATTTTGGCAATATGTGCTTCAATTCTCTTTTCGCTAACCATGAAATCCAGGAATTTTCCTTTGGTGACACTGGACATGCATTTTTGCAGCTTAAGGTACATTTGGTATTATTGTAGTTATTCAAAGAATTTCCTTAAGGTAGGTATATGACCTTCTTGAGTTTTGGATTTGTTTATCATTTTTTCAATATGTAGACTTCGAATCCTATACGAATTAGATCATGCAATATGATTGTAGCTTCCCTTTGGTATATAACCTCAGTATTTTTGAGGCCTAAAGGCATGACAGTGTAGTAGAAAGTTCCCCACGGTGTAGTTAAAGTGGTTTTCTTAATGATCTGGATGCATCTTAATCTTATTATACCCAGTAAACCCATCGACAAATGATTTGAGGTTATTATTGGCAGTGTTGTCAATGATCATATTGATGTTGGGTAGATGATATTCATCTTTTGGAGATTCTTTATTCAAATTTGGATAGTTAGTGCTTGTATGCACTTTCCCTCTAGACTTCAGCATAAGGACTATGTTAGCGATACAAATTGGATATTCGACCACACAAATAAAACCGACATTCAGATACTTGATCATTTCCTCTTTGACTTTAAGGGACCATTTGGATCGAAGATTTCGTAATTTTTTCTTGAGAGTCTTGCACTTAGAATACCTAGGGATCTTATGTTGCACAATCTCGGGATCAATATTAGGCAAGTTGTTGTAATTCCATGCAGAGAAGTCCATAAACTCCTTCATAATCTTTTCAAATTGTTATTGTTCTTGATCGTTGAGAGTCAATCATGTACTAATCTCGCACGGATTGCTTCTAAAACCAAGATTAATGACAATAGTTTCCTCATCATTATTTTGAACATCGTTATATTATTAATTTTTTCCTTATTGAGACCAGTTAATAATTGGTCATTCATTAAATCATCTTTATCAATTTTGTTATTAATATAATCATTGCAATTAATATAAGGCACAATAAGATACTCAAAATCAACGTTCATTTCATTGAAATTTCCATTTAAAAAAAATAGCAGTGACAACCCCATCAAAAGAGGTTTTGTTTACATTAAGATTAGGAACACAAAATTCAGGAGTAAGTTCAGTTTTGTGTTGATAGGTGGAACATTTATTTATTGGTAGGGATGGACTAGCCGAGATGCTCCACCATTTGAGAAAAAGGCTTCTTGGCATAAATGATCCTCTTAGTTGGGTATAATACATTGGATTCAGTGCGGAGCATGCAAACATCCATCCTCAATTCAAAAATGTCAAAGGATTCTTCATTGTTACTTCTGTAATACCCCGTAATTTTAAGGACTTTTAAAATGAGTTAAATTAAAAGTTAATGGGATTAATTGGAATTAATTATAAATTAATTAATTGGTATTAACTCGGATTTTATATTACTTGAGGATATTAAAATATATGATTCTGAATATTTCTTAGTAATATTTAATTAATATATGATTTGATGTTATTTATATTGTCGTGACTTACTAATGCGGTAATTATGAAACCTAAGTCGGGATACGGTATGGGATGTGTTGGGACTAATTTAAATTAATATAAAATAAACATTATTTCTCATCAACCCTATGGTCATTTCGAGTGCTCCGTTATGTTCGTAAGGGTCGAAATAGTCAGAAAAGTCTATTCGGGTGTTGGATTTGGGTATCGGGTCAATTTGGAGATGAAAGGACACCCCGAAAGGGCATTTTAGTCATTTTGCATGGAAAGTGAATAGTAACTTCGTTTTTGTCCTTTAGATAACCCTTGTGATTTATTATTTAAATAAGATTAGACCTTACGTGAGATTTATTTCACCCAAAAATCAAGTGAGAGCTTTTGAGAGAAAACAGTAGAGTTTTAGAGAGAGTGAAAGGGTGACTTGAGAAGAGGAGGGGTTTTTAAAAATTAGGAGTCTCCTAGGGAAAACCAAGGGGACAACCACCATCTCTCCACCTTGCACCACCACCATAGTTTCCAGAAAAGAGATCGAAAAGGATAAGGGGAAGTTCTAATCATATCATCACTAATGGTTAACCCTACACAAAGGCAAGTGATTCTTACTTTACTTTAGTGATTAGTATATCCATGTTAGATTAAGATTTCCTTTTTGAAATTATGAAACTTTGAAATGGATTGGAAAAGTGATTGATAAATCAATGTAAAGATTAGACAAATTCATGTGATATGTTATACAACATGTAGAGATTTTAATCTTAATGGAAATGATAGGTTTTCATGAAAAGGAAAATATGTGTTCTTGAGGTTATTAAAAATTGGTATTAGGAATTGCATGTAGAATAAATCCTACCCATGTGAATATGAAATTGATGATTTAGATATGTGATAATAATCTTAAATTCTGAGTTTTCATGATTGGATAAAAATGGAGAAATTTAGATTATTGAAATCTTGAGATTTTGATGGTTTTGAAGATAATCCTTTATGAATATATAAAATTGATGTTTTTAAGTAGAAATGACTAATGATTATGTTAAAGTAATGTTAGAATGATAAATCAAAATTTGGATTCTGATTAGGATAGAAACCAGTACAGTTTGGGTTTTAGAAATTGATGAATAATGCAGAAAATAGGAACTGTAGACGAACAGGAAAAGCACAGATCTCGTTCGAATGAGAATTGAGATCGTTCAAACGAGAATCAATCTCATTCTAACGAGCTATGGTATTTAAACGCGATTTCCAAAAAAATCCAAAAATGTTTAGTTTAGCCCAGAACAGTTTGTAGAATTGTAATTTGGTTTGGAATGAATTTCTGAATAATTTTGGTACATTAATAGAGTGAGGAACTTGGGATTAATGTTGGAAAATTATAAAATATTGAGGATTAAAATTTTGTTAGAGATCTATATATATAATTAATTTAAAATGAAATAACTGTTATACGAGTACGAGTATTATTGAGGATATGTAAATACGGGTACTTGGATTGAATGAGACATGATGGGAGTAATAACTACATGATAAATATACGATGATAGTCATGATTACAAGTATGAGTAGTATTTGAGTAATACGATGGGTACTTAGGATAGGATAAATTTCCTAATGTGATATAGGTGAAATAAATACCTAATTTTAAATAAGTGGATGATAATGCCTATATGATTGATTGATAATTTATGTGTATGACATACCTAGCCTTACTTGCTATCGACTGGACGTTTAGGCGTGAGGGCAGTCATATCCTGATAAATCTATGGGATTTTGATTTATCACTCGAGAACATAGAACTTAGGGACTAAGCACCATAGTATATATACGGGTGTTGTCGGTCATTTGGGTGCGTAGGTATGTGCGTAGCCCAAAGGCCTAGGTCTATGTTCACCTCCAATATTTATGATTGATATTTGTGGTTCGAGCAATCTTTACCGAACCTATAGTCCCTTATACAACGACAAGCTATACTGAGACATGATAGCAGAGTAATGAATGCACCGCAACTGTATCTCGGGGTGCCGTATTGTATTATATATATATATATATATATATATATATATATATATATATATATATATATATATATATATATATAATGAATTGAATGAATATGTATTTACTGGTTAGATTTATCTACTGTGTGAACTAAGTAGAATTGTAAGATAATAAAGTATGATAATACCTAATTACTTTGAATAATTAAAAGGCTTGTCCATGTTAAGTCTTAATGGATACATATATATACTATTATCGTACGAGAAAATAAGTAGGATAGTTATGGCCTATGATTAGTTAGTATCGATATGAACTGGTTAGCATGGGAATTGTAACTAGGATGGTTTAGAGATACGTTAGGTGTACACTCTAGATGTGAGCTGAGGATTTCAAAAGAGAGTCCGATAATCTAACATGTATATAATAATGGATGAATTTAGCATTTATTCACTTGCTGTTTTCAAAAATATTTTTCTATCTTGCTCTGACCCGTTTCCTTGCATATTCTCTTTTCTCTCTTGTATCACCTATACCAGGTGTCCAGCTGGAGGGACGCCAACCATAGAAGATTATGATATTCGACGAGCTATGGAGCTATGGAGCTTTGAGTTTATTTAGACGCCTTCATAATTGTTGATTCCTACTCTGTAGTGATCTTTCATTTAGGGCATGTAGCCCCCGAGGATTTTAAACATTTCTCTTCTATCTGAGTCAAGATTATATAGTCATGTCATTGTGATGCATTTTCTATTATTGAGATTTATGTATTGAGATATATTTACTGAAAAAAATTTATTCCAGTTGCATTAAATTTTTTATTGTGATATCTATTCAGTTTATTGTTGTTGTGGAATGGAATGTGTGGAAAATGTTTTCGACAGTGATGCTAAGAATGAACCAACCGTATATTCCGATTAATTGGGTATGAGACTGATCACCCGGTATTTAATTAGGCGGGGTGTTACAACTTCTTTCGGTTCTTTCGCTATCAGAGGAGGTTGAGTTATATGATTTAATTTCTAATGAATTCACTTCATGTTCAGACCCTTAAGTTCGATTGATATTGTGTTCAAATAATATCTCAAATATCAGTTTCATCTTCTTCTCAGTGGATCGTACCACGGTTCACAAAAATCGTAATATGGGAAATAATTACTTGCCTTGACTAAGCGACCATTGAGGGACTCAAGAGATAATGACATTTTATCTTAAGTGATCTTTTCTTATACGGTTGGCCAAGATCCATAATTTCCATTAGTGAATGTCGGTACCCCAAACTAGGAGGCGAATAAGAAGTCTACAGAACAATTAATTCAGTGATTCGCTATTGTCTACAGCCAAGCCCCATTCGGGGCATAAAGTGAGTATTCTTAAACATATGGATTTCGTTAAAATTCTCATGTGGGATATGCATAGGGCTTACCCTTTATTTAAAATATTTCCTTACAAGGAGAGAGAGTGGGTCAACTTTGAAGCTAGACGATAATATGTCCTTGATGTTGTGATGAATCTCCAATACTGGATTGTTGCTACTAGTACAATGTGAATTATCATCATCTACAATGATCATGATTACTTGGTCATTCGAAAATAACTTAATCTTTTGATGGATAAAGGAGTTATCACCTCATATACTACGTATCCATGAGCGACCAAGCAATAGGGTGAAACGGGTCGAGATGTCAATCACTTGAAATTCAAATTTAGGGAAAATTCAGTCGTCCCTTTAATGTAAGAATAATTAATACCACGAATTCTTGAAGAATATTATCATAAGCACGCACAACATCAGATGTAGGAGAAAGTCCATTGATTTCATCCCCAAGAGTTGGAGCTTTTAGGGTGGACGAATATTCAAAGAAAAACCATTGTTAATTAACCCAAAAGGAACATTATTCGGGAGGACATCAATCAATATGTTAAGGGCATAATTATGGTTAAGGCCAAATTTGGGGATCACTTCATCATCGAATGAAACGAGCCTCTCAGTGGCCAGAGCACTAATGATGTGTATGGCCACTACACCAAATCCTGCGAATGGTCACGCCCAATGGGTCACGGACCAAGTCCGCGACTAGCTAGTCACGGACTTTGGCCGTGACCCACTCAATATTTGGCGTGACCAATTTTATTACCACACTAAATTATCCATGCTCTGGAAGTGGTCACGGACTAAATCCCTGACCATAATGGGTCACGGACTTGGGCCGTGACCAGATCGTGACCAGCTTGGCGACAAAATTCCCTCCAAACTGGTCGCGGATGGGTCACGGAATTGGACTGTGACCAGTTCATGACCAATTTGGCTCCAAAATTCCCTCCAAACTGGTCGCGGATGGGTCACGGACTTGGGCCGTGACCAAAGGCGCGACGAAGCATAAAACACACACATTAAGGGTCACGGCTTAGGGCCATGGCCATTTGTTGGTATGGGTCACGGCTATAGGCCGTGACCATACATCATTCAAACCCCAAGGCTGCTGTAACTCGTAGGCACTGACCCCGCAGCCGCGGGACTCCCGGTTTGAGAATACGATAGTAATTTTCTTATTTCTACTTGGTTACTGATAATTTTAACTCATATATGCAATTTTTCTGCTTGATTAAATTTTTTGTAAAACTACTTGGTTACTGATATTTTTTTTTATGTATCCCATCATTTGTAGGATTTTTGCACGCGGAACAAACGAAGGAGGCAATGGTCTACATCATGAAGATTGTTTATAGGTTGTGGACATTTAGGATTTTGATTTTTGTGTTACAGCCGTGCGGGCTTTTATTGTTTAGTTGTATGGCCGTGCGGGCTTTTATAATTTGATTGTTGAATTTTATAGCCGTGCGGGCTTTATAATAAGTAGGTTTTACATTTACAGGTTTTGGAATGTCTAGAAAATAGAGGAAACTCTGCCCAATTTTTTTTTGGTCTGTGAATTATTAAGACGTGTAATATTTATAAGTTTATATATATATTTTTTTATTAACAACGTTCTCGATTCGCAATTTGTGATTTTTTTATTGTTTTGCCAATAATAAATATTTGTAACACCTCGTACGCGTCAAACGTTACACGTAGCAACTGATGGTGCACTCACAGGACCCCCAATTTTAGGATTGGACCAAAAAAATACATTTTTTTAAAAATTGTAGTTAAATATGGTCATGGACTTTGTCCATGACCATTTTTATTTTTTCGTCACGCATAAAAATGGTCGCGGCCAAAGTCCGCGACCATTTTTTTCGTCACGGTTGTGGGTCACGGATCAGGGCCGCGACCATTTTATTTTTATTTTTTTGTCACGGTCGTGGTCGCGGACTTTGGCCGCGACCAATTTGTCATGGTTGTGGGTCACGGATCAGGGCCGCGACCAATTTTTATTTTTTTGTCACGGTCGTGGGTCACGGACTTTGGCCGCGACCAATTTGTCACGGTTGTAAGTCACGGACCAGGGCCGCGACCAATTTTTTTTATAATTTTTTTGTCACGGTCGTGGGTCACGGACTTTGTTCGCGACCAATTTGTCATGGTTGTGGGTCACGAATTAGGGCCGCGACTCGTCACGACATGGCTCATGGCCTAAGTCCGCGACCATCTGCCGTGACCCCTCTCGGCGGGGACCATTTTTGGGTCACGGACTTGGGCCGCGACCCACGAAAATGGTCACGCCAGAAATGGTCACGGCCCAAGTCCGCGACCCATAGCTTTGGTCAGGGATTTTGGCCGTGACCAATCGCCAGTTTGGGTGTAGTGTCCTTGGGAGACATAGTGGAGGGAACTTAGTCTTGTGTGATAAATTTGATGAGAAAGTTTTTTGGGAGGTGTGAGGACATAGATAGACCCCATAGTGTGATATTTATCTGGGTTTTCTTCAATTGTTCATGTGTACTTCTCTCCTCTATTGTCATCTGTGGCATTAGCATTTCTTCCACAACTTATTTTCCTTTATCGATGGATGTATAATTTTCGGCAAGAACTAGATCCTTGTAGTACCGGCCTGAGTAGTTCATATGATTTGTTGGTCATGGACGGGCAAGGGACCCTATCTTTTCATCCACTTTGGGGGCACTAGAGACTTCATTTATTTCAAAAAAGAGTTATTTGAATGAGATAATTCCATAAAAGGAGATAGGATAATCTGCAACTTCACTATTGGGCTTATTGTCGGAGTCATTGCCCCACCCTATGGTGGTCATTCGATTTTTCCATGAGTAATATATACATTTAACAAACTCAGGGGCTTAAAAGTAAAAGTCTTCCCACATCGAGGAGAAGTGATTCCGAGATGGGACCAACAATGCCTTAAGTTTCATGGCAACACATATATTTCAAAAATCCTCCCCTATTTAGACTTTTTTGTCAGAACTTAGACTATACTTTATAGACTTAATTCTTCGGGGAACATGAACCAGTTATGGGATTGGCGGTCCCACTTATGGGATTCCATGTAAATGTTTCTTATCTTTTAACACCCCTCTTCTTCAAGGTTTAAGATTGACAAGAATCTCATTTCAAACTCTTTTAGTTGCTCTTAAACAACTAAAAAGTTCATTCTTTGTGTATTAGACTTAGTGTGGACCACTATACAATCTCTTATCATTAGGGTAAGGTCCTTATCGTAATTGCTTTCAGGATGGAGTAGATTGGTCGGGCATTTTTTTAGTGAAGTTAGGTAATTATTTGAGAAAATGGCTTAAGTAGGGATCTTTATCGGTTTGATTTTGGTTAAGGTATCAAAGCCGTAATCTTTAGCAACCAATATGGCAGTCATAGCAGTTTGGTGTGGAGGTAAAGGATTTTAGGTGTTGTTTAGCTTTGGTCCGGGAGGAGGAACGATGATGACCTTGTCAATACGACCTTACATAACATACTTAAGACGATGACACTGATTAATAGTGTGCTTAGTAGTTTGATGGAAATCGCAGTGAGCCTCATGCTCGAAATATCGAGGAAGTGGATTAGGTAGTGGATGAGGGTCCAACGACATCACGAGATTGTGGAAGAGAAGATCTCGATTAAATTTAAAGCGGGGAGCATAAAGCTTGATGTGATCTCTTCTTATGGTAACTAGATGAGCTTCTAGTGACCATGAAGTGGTTGAATGAAGGATATATTATCATGGAGATTTCACTTGATCAAACTTGTGAGAGATTATTTTGAGGTCTTCTTTCACCCATTGAGTTCTTCTTACTTATGATCCACCGAGATGGGCACAGGCAAGTTAGCTTGTGGTTGAGCAAGATTATGTATTGGTATATGATCAGACAGTGTCTCATTGACTAGTGGAACACATGAAGGCATTCCAATGGGTTGAACATAATTTACTAAGTCATGATAGTATTGTTCACGAGCCCACATAGGTTAGAGAACTGTTTGACTTATAACATGACATAATGTGACATTCTGGTTTGGTAAAATGTCTGGTTCAGGAATATCTGGGATCTGAACTTTGGTCCTGTGTGATTCCGTGACAAAGTGAGGAGGAAGTAGCTCTGAGGTGGTCAGAATGAAAGATCACAACCAGTGAGGCGCCAGACCAATCTTAGGGTAATGAGGTCACACTTGGGAGGTAAGTGGTTTGTTTATACAAAAAAATTATTTATTACTTTTGGAAAAATTTGTTTTTGGTAATTTTTAAATGGAAAAAAGGAGAAAGGGGTAAAAATCTCCTCGGTGTAGTCGTTACTATTAGGTTCCACTTATATTATGTTCCGCTATGGTGAAAGTGAAATGTTAGACAGGAACTGAGTCTGAGCGAAAAGAGGGAAATTTATGAAAGGCATAGTTCAAACTTGTTTGTAAACTCACAAACAGGATCTTATTTTAAGAAAGAGCAAAAGAGCACAAATTTAGGCAATAAGGCGACCCAGAATTTTGCATTGGAATCGAGAATCTAAATATGAGTGTCCTAGGGAATACATCTGTATGATGGATATGCATGGTAGGCTATTATAAGGGTTCTCCCATATGGATTGACTTCCATGATGTACCTCTTGCCTACTAAGGTAATCATTCATCGGTATGTGTGGAGAAGACATTTGATATACTCAAGAGTACTTAAATTGCCTCAATATATACCTCGTGGTGATGATATGTGTGAGAGTGAATTCGATATACTCGATGTATGTGAACGAGTTATTACTATATACCTCTTGTCGTGAGTTTTGTCAAATAGTATGATATGGGATAACCGTTAAATATACATCGAGGAAACTTAGCCAATGAAAGGTGGGTGCCTATTACTTAGGTTAACCTCATCCGCGGGACCGATAACCCATCACAAAGCGACTCTTTAGTATGGGAGAAATATAGGGTCAAAACTCGATGCTCGTGTAATGTAGTGTGAAAATGCATGAGTCTTATTAGTATCTTTATTCAAAGTATTATGTATTCTAAGGAAAATATTTATGACTATTAAACCTGATGTATAAGGGGAAGTAAATACAAGCTACATGTGTTAAAGGTGTTAACATATATATGGGACAAAACATTTTAATATACAAGTGAAGTAGATTATATAAATATGTACAATTGAAGTGAAGCATGTGAATATATACAAGTGAAGTGAAGCATGTGAAATATATATAAGTGAAAATAAGCATGTGAAATATGTACAAGTGAAGTGAAGCATGGGAATATGTACAAGTGAATTGAAGCACAAAAATATGTACAAGTCGAGTGAAGCATGTAATTATGTGGAAGGGGAGTGGAATATGGAAATATGTAAAAGTGAAGTGAATAATATGATGGAAAAGTGGGATATACATGTGATAAAGAGATATGTATGTACATGAGATAAAGAGAAATATACACGGGTGACATTGAGCATGGAATATGGAGCATGTGAGCGTATACAAGAGAAAATGAGAGAAATGAATGTACAAGTGAGAAAATATATACACATATGTAAAAAATGATGTAGGAGAGGAAAAATAAAACTCATGTAAATAACCTAATCCAACCTAACGGAGTTGCCACTGTGACCATTATAGCCCCTCTTAGTGGTGCGCGCTCTCTCGGTGGTGGTGCTATCATGAATATAGTGGTGGATAAGGGATCTAATTGGTCGTCGTCGATGATGTGAGGTGTGCGAATGTGTACATATTGGGTACATAAACATAATTTACTAAAAATAAGCAAATAAGGAGCTATCTATAAGGATATAGGTAAAAGACAACTGGTGCATGTAAAACCAAGCGAGATATGGGCTTGAAGACTAATTTAAGGAGTGGGACGGTGTTAGGCACCCACTTTTCCCTTTAGATCTCTCATGGGTTCAAAAAAATGTTCTTCTTCTCCTCAATGCATGAATATGTGTATATGTAGAAAATGTGTCGTGTGTACAATATGAACAATGTGAATATATACATGGATGTTCAAGTTTGTGTGTGTGTGTGTGAGAGAGAGAGAGAAAGAGGAGTGGAGTCATCATATCCACATCATTAAAAAGATGGGAACGAAACCTCCTGAGGAAATAAAATATGATCAAAATCTAGAAAGCGTAACCTCACTATGAAAAAGTGAGTATGTATATACGGGACCTTTAGAAAACGGGGTAAACAAACCAAACATAAATAATAGACTAAAGTCAATGTATAAATTATTATAGGTGTGAGCAATGCCCCGAAATTGTAATCTCACTATGGAAAAGTGCGTACATATATATGAGGAAAATAAGAGGATAATAATAATAAGAGAGATAACTACATAAGTAGAATATACTAACTACATTAGTGGCGTGGTGATATATGAGATTGGACAAAATGAAATAAGTAAAAACATACTTGAATCCCAAAATATCTTTGGGATGCCTGCGTAGCCAAAAATGGCATCAAAGTCCATGTAGTTAGCAATATGAACAATGTTGGTGTCTAACCCATAACTTGAATCTAGGATGTCTGTTTTGATTTATGAAAATTAAGTGAAATGTGGTGAAAGTGTACAAATATGTGAGAACACTCTAAATGGGGAATTATAGATTAAGCCCCCTTTTTGAGAAATAGAGTTGAAGATACATATTATAATAAAAAGGCTGGATTAAATCTAGAAATAGAATAAATAAGATATAAGTGGACTATGAGAAATAAAATATGCAAAATGAGACTTATGGTAATAGTAAAATGTAAAATGATTTGAACCTTCAAAAACTTTTGGAAATTATTTTGAGCTCTTTATTTGCTGACTCTTGGTGTGTGGATAATGGTGATGGAGTGCTTATTGAAGGTGGAGCAAGGTGATGTAAGGTAATGCATGAGAGAATATTTGGAAAATTATTTATGATAAATTCGAAATGGTTATCTCACTGAAATCAAGGTCTAACTGAGGTAATGGTTTCCCTCTTTAAGAAAACCCTAAAAGGAAAAATGACCATTCTGCCTTGAGAGACCTGTCAATCGGTATGGTTCCAGGTCTGCCTATCGGTATGTGGTCTTGACTTACATGCTAAGAAATCCCTACCTGCCTATAGGAAGGTGAGGTGTCTTATCTTTAGGTAGGTAGAAATGGATTTTTTGCCATAACTTTTGAACCATATGTCCTATTCGTGCACGATCATGATTGTTGTCAATATGATTCAAATATCTATGATTTTTTATGGAAGGACTCTCAGTTTTGAGAGTCGACCATAGTGAAACGGTCTCGAGGTGGGAATTTTTTATCTCTATTTTGTGTTTGGATGAGGATCGATGGCCCATGATTGAAGGGACTTTGTTTAGGCCATATAGAAGAGTGTAGGGGTATCGGGATAGGGTGTGAACAAAAACTATTCCACAAAAATAAGGTACTTCCTCCATTAATGGGTGGAGGGGGGATGAACCCGACCTATTATGGCCATAATTTTGAAGGAATCCTCGTTATTTAGGTCATAGACATCATCATTGTTAGAAAAGGTTCAAATTTTGACGGTGCCAGGTATAATGTACTTGGAACGAAATGCCTCAAAATCATTTTCTGAGGTCACTGTGGACTTCCTCAAATGCGTGAACATGGTTAAAGTATGAAGAAGAGGATATCAATGGTTTCTTTTCAATTCTATTATAGAGAAATAAGAGGAAAATGAGAAGTCTCGTACCTTTTATTTCAAGTAAAAGAGTATAAAGGGTCATTTGAAAACCCCTTATACCCTTTCCAACCAAAGGATAGGTGAAGTGATGACTCTCTTGGAAAGACAACCTCAATTTAATGCCCCAAAGTCATGAACTTCACACGCAATGATTTCATGGGGGGAAAAAAGCTACGACACACGAAACTCTACCTAAAAAAGAGGCAGGGGTCTCCCTCACGGGAAAAAGTGAACAAAGAGGAAGGTCAAAAGCCAAAGCATAGAGATTCAAAGAATGGCTTTTATGAAGATCTAGAGTTACCTGAGAAACCTAAGGATCCCAAGGGATATTTGCACTTAATCGCATTCGGAATGAATATGATTTCAGGTGGAGTTACTACTCGTGGAATTAAACCAACTAATAGAAAAATTATGCTTGGGAGAATCAAGAGTCAGCTCTTGGTGAATGGATACAAATCACATAAGTGAACAATAGGAAGAAATTCATCTTAAGAAGATGAACATCGATCGATTGATTATTGGTTTTTCTAGGATTGATTTCAAGAACATTCTTTACCCACATTATGACCCATTGGGCGTGAGCGCCTCACGAAATGCCAATATAATGTTTCTTGAATCCTATTGATGGAGGAAGCTCAGCAGATGTAATATTTTGGGGTTGTTTCAAAGGTCTAAGCTAAATTGTCAAACAACTTAATCCCTGTCCTCAACCCCTCATCAGCTTTACCGGGGAGAAAGTTTTCCTACTCACCATGGTGGACTTAGATGTTTGTATGGGTAAGTGGTCAACTTTTTTAACAAAGAATGTGAACTTTTCGTTAAGATCAACATGTGATCTCCACATATAACATAATTCTATGATGAGTCTTCCTAAAATAATTTTAAGTGGTTCCATATATCGTTTACCATATAATGAGGTTTCCTACTCATTTAGGGGTAGGAGGGGTCTCAGGTGACCAAGTGGAAGCAAGAGAATGTATTTCACCTCTATTGATTATAGGGAAGCTTATAAGCAGAAGACTAATCTATAAAATATTGACACACTCGTCCCAACGAATGAGGATAAACTGATAAAGAGTAAGGCATTTGAACAGGTAGAATTGGTGGTTCTCGATGAAGAGAACCCTAAAAAGGAGCCCAAATTGGTTCGTCCTTGAAATCTTGTCTCAAAGTTAAGTTGATTAAGGTATTGAAAGAGAGAGATAAATTTTTTGCATTGAGAAATAAGGATATGTAGAAAATAGACACCAACACCATATGCCACCACCTAGATGTGGACCCTTCGGCTAAAGAAATCAAGAAAAAAAGATGTAAATTTTCCCACATTGGTTCCATATCATCCAAAAAGAGGTGAAGAAACTTTTAGGTGCAGGTTTCATTACAGAAGTCACATATGCCTCTAGTTGTCTAATGTTGTGCTCATACCAAAGCAAAATGGTAAGTGGCGAATGTGTGTGGACTTCACCAACCTAAATAAGGCATGCCCCAAGGATTATTTTCCTTTGCTAATGATAGATCATATGGTAGATTCTATGACATGCATTGAGCTGATGAGATTCATGGATGCTTGTAGTGGGTATAACCATATCTCGATGAAAGAGGATGAAGCTAAGAAAACCTCATTCATAACTGATAAAGGCATGTACTGCAATAAAGTTTTGCCTTTCGGCCTGAATAATGTTGAAGCCATGTACTACCAGTTGGTGAATAAAATTTTGAAGAGCAGACATTCCAAACTATGGAAATTCATATAGATGACATGCTAACTAAGAGCCTTATAATCGAAGACCATGTGAAGGACTTGGCCAATACTTTGATATAATGAGAAAATATCATATAAAGCTAACCCAATAAAAATCAAGGCCCATGTAAATATGATGTCTCTAAGAAAAAGAAATGAAGTTCAGAGATTCACAGGCTGTGTGGTTTCCATAAACAGGTTCTTCTACAGAACCACTGACAAATGCTTATCATTCTTTAAAGTGTTTAGAAAATCATTCGAATGGAATGAATATTGTAAAAAATAATTTCAATAGTTGAAGGTTTATTTAGGGTTGGATCCATTGTTGTTAAGGCCTTTGTACGATGAAAAACTATACTTATACCTGGTTGTCTCAAAATCATCAGTCAGTGCAGTAATGGTTCTGTGTGATAAAGGGATTTAGAAAGTAGTGCACTATACAAGCAAAGATTTTCAAGGGCAGAGAGTCGGTACCCTAAAATGGAGAAATTGGCATTTTTACTTATTCACACAATAAAGAAAATGCAATTTTACTTCCAAGCACATGAAATAGTGGTGCTAACAGAGCAGCCTTTTAACAAAATTATATATAAACCAAAAAAAATTAGTCATCTAATGGCATGGTCCATTGAGCTAGCAGCCTATGACATAGATTTCCCGTCTCGTACTGCAATCAGGGGTCAAGAACTAACATATTGTGTGGAAAAAAATTAATTGGGAACACCCAAATTTAGTCAGGGAAGGCTCATCCTATGAACCCAAAACTTCAATTGTAGCTTTGACTCCAACCAAATAGGCTCCCTCTTAAGCCTCGAGTCTAATTTTTGGAGCTCCCTCTCAAGCATCAACTCCAATAGTTCAACCCCCTCTAAAGCCTCAACTTTAGCCCAAACTTTAGGGACTCCCTCTAAATCATAGACACCAATAGTTTAGCCTCCGGCCCAAGCCTCGACTTCAAATCCAGCATGACCCTCAATGGCGATAGGTTAAGACCAGGAAAAGGGAAAGAAATTGTTTTAAAAGGAAATACAGATATTCAATTGGCATTAGCCGACTAACATAAGGAGAACTATGAAACTTTTTTCGCAAAGATTCCAATTTGGAAGTTATTTTGCTGACTAATGATGTCGAAAAAATGATTAATAAAAATGACTTGTGCCATTTAAGCTATACTCAACAGTCACATGTATAAATAACAGAATAATATAGAGATGAAGAGATAGAACACAAGATATATAGTGGTTAATCTATAAAAATGAGCCTATATCCACTTTGTTTCCCTACTCTCATCATGCATATGTAGTAATACAAGATTTGGTGGCCTTAAGAGGCATACAAGAGAGAAAAAGGCTAGATAAATTAACATACAAATTCTGTGCTGAGGAGGATAGACTTTATAGCATAGGCTGAGGAGAGGCCACGGGATTATATGGCTCAGGTGATCGGAGCAGGTGACCTGACTATGTTCTCAGGTATAGAGAGATTTTGGCAGAGCTTCATTGCCTAAAAGTGTCCCCCAAATGAGTGTCACATGTATGGTGCACGTGATATATGATTAATATTGTTGAGATGGAATCCTTCTAGAAGGTGGATAGCTGGTAGGCGATTGCTGATGTGTTAAGGTTTGCGACAGGTACGTTAATGTTTGAGGCATACATTCTACTGATGGTGGAGTGATATTATCATGGCATATCCCTAGTCGAGTCATGGCCTATGATGGGTTCTGGTCCTGGTACATAACTCCGCGGCCTGTCTGTATTCAAAGTTGCGATCATGAGCAAAATAACCTTGCCTTTCACGACCATGTTCTTTATCCTTGTAACATCTCGTCTCAAATAATTCTTTAAATTATGTATAGATTTTATATGAGGAACCAATTGCAAGATTTTAAGAATTTGTGGGCAACAAAGTACATTAAATAAAGAAAATTAGTAGATTATAGATTTTTATAGAATATAGAATTATGGGATTACGTAAGGATCATAGGATTTTCTTTGATTATAAATTATATGTGTTTCCTCAAAGAATTCGAAACTGATAAGGAAAATGTGCAATTTGGGAAAGAGAGGAATTGCGTATGAGGAGCTGGCTGCACAGAGGGTTATTCAAACGACTTTAAATGTTGTTTGAACGACATTTACTGTCGTTTGAACTAGATGTTGTGTCGTTCTAAAGACGTTTACGATATTCAATCTCTTCCTTCGCTGTCAATAATTGAGCCACGGATTTGAAATTGCAGTTCTTTATGGACCTGACTCTGACGTACGCAGTGGCACCCTCTTTAACTCATAAGTTTTGAGTTTATTTCATGTGTAAAGAAATGCGGACCTGAGACTTACACAAATGTTGTCACCGTGGTAGGCATTGGATCACCTTAGGATATCGTGTGCTGTTAAGCCTCAGTTCAGTTCTTACTCATATTAGCCTTGGGTTGACCAATTGATGAACTCAGAACCCATTAAATCTAACTGGTGGATTGTGTATGATATGTATGGTACGAGAGAGAGATTCGTGGTATGATCGATTTGTTGTTAAGGGGAGAACCCTAGATCAAAACTTGCATGTCAAGCTATTAGAGCTAGGTGATTATGATCAATATAATAGAGTGTTATATGTCCTGGTGAGTTTCCAACGGTTGTGTATATTTAAGAGAGAGAGACGCTAAATGTTAAAGCCCACTATACCTTTAACCCATTTTCTCCATAATTTACAGTTTCCTCACTAAAAAATAGTCCGCCTCCCATTATTTCATTAAAGAAGCTACGAAAACATATGAAGATGATTATTGAGGGTTTTAGAGAAGATTTAGAGGAGGTTTGTCTTTCAAGGGGATTATTTTAGAAGAAGAAAAATACACCATTGGAGATATTTGAAGAGGGTTAAATGGAGGACTGTTTGGTGGAACTTTTGTGACTCCATTTAGGGCCACCTTTGGAGGTGGGGGAGTCGCTCATCTTCTTCATCACCTCTACTATCCTTATAGAGTTCTCAGGTGGGATAATCTACTCTTTATATTGGGATTCCTTGTGTATATTATAGTGTTGTGATTATTAAATATTGAGAGTAGGATCATCATGAATAATTTTTGGGTTTGCAATCAAAAATATTATCGTGCATATTTCCTTATTAAATCTAAAAATAGACATTTTTATGGAATAAAAATGTGTAGAAAATATGGTTGTTCATATTTTCTTAATAAATCTGAAAATAGATATTTTTTTATGGAATAAAAATGCAGGGAAATATTGTTTGTGTATATTTTATAGTAAAGTTGAAGTCGAGTATTTCATGGAATAAAAATGCAAGAAATGTTAGTTTGGCGCCTTTCTAGTAAAAAGAAATAATGTACATATTTATGGAATAAAAATGTAAGGAATGTCATTTTGGTGTATTTCTATTAAAAAGAAATAATGGACATTATTTTGAATTAGAAATGTAGAATGATATTAATTTTGTTAAAATATTTATGAAATAAATATTTGCCAAGTTCGTGTAAAGTGGAGACTTTATGAATAAAAGTAAATTTGGGGGTTATTTATGTGTTAAAAGTGTTAAAGTGAAAAATATAAAAGTTGGACAAAAGTGTGATATTAAACAAGTGTTAAAATGGCTAAAGTGTTTAGGTGTTAAGTTGGAGACTTAATAACCATTTTGATGAAAATACACTGTTAGAAGACTAAATTACAAGTTTGGCAAATAAAGGGGTAAATTGGTAATTTACTTAAAGAGGAACATTTTTATGGAATAAAAATGTCTTTACACTAATGTGTGTGTGAAAATGAATTAAGTTCTAAGCATAAATGAATTTGGTATAAATCACGTGTGTGTTAATAAGAGACTTAAAGATGAAAGAAATAATTTTTCAAGCGTTAATGGAAAAATGGACGGTGAAGTCCGGGCTTTGGCTTTAGCCGGGTAAAAGTAAGGAAATGAAATAATGTGCACTTTTTTGTAAAAATGTTAAAGCAAATGAAAGGAACTCGGACGACGCCGTGAATAAGAAATAAGGGCCTGGAGCCCTTGGGTGAAAAGCCCTAAATCACTGGCTAGAGCATATGGTGCGCATAACTGGCGGTATGGAGCCCGTGGAAGTATGCAGTATAGGAAGATTCCAAGAAAAGCAAAAGAAAAAGTGGAACACAAATCAAGGAATAGGTTATGCGATAAATGTGTAAATATAACCTAACTTGAATAAACGAAATAAATATGCCGGTAAGGGGTTAATGCGTGAATCTACTAATGTCCATAAGATAAGGAAAATGGTAAATAAGGTGTATAAATGGGTGATTAAACGACCTAAATGGTAAAACCCATATTTAACACAATAGTGTGTGGAATGGTGATTTTCAAAGAATATTCTAAAGGGTACTTAAATGAATATAAGGATAAATTTCGGTAAAGGAATGGTGTTGCTAAATTAAGTGTAAAGGTTTCAAGTGTTGAACCGGGTGTCTTGAATAAAGTGAAAAATGTCAAATACGAACAATATGTACTTTTTTCAAAGGTATACATACATAGGTATATACATATTTTCACATGCATGCGGTTGTAGGGTGTGAGTATTCCTTTCTGTCATTCATTTATATAATGTTTGTATAAATTCCACTGGGCATAGGCTCACATCCCCACTTTGTTACGGTAGGTTGGGAGCGGTTCCGTATTTTGAGGGCGTTTTATAGGTGAGTATATTTTATTTGTATTACATTAGTAGCTCTGTTTACTTGGACTCCGAGGTGCTCCCCTTGGTCCTTCACATAGTTTACCTTGAAACTGGAATCGCATGCTAATAGGTGGAACGCTAAATAAAATAAAACCGGACTAGCAACATTATTTAGGTTGTTTCATTGCACTTCACATATAGCGACTTGATTCGGGTCGGGTTTACTCACGGGTAACCCATAAATCCGGGTCGGAGCATTACAAACCTAGCTATGTGGGTTCCTTGAAATATGTCATATGTTTATAAGTGGACATATTTTAGATATACAAGAAGACCCCAATCCTCAGTGCCAAGACGTAAGAGATTTTGTGCTAGGGATTTATTTTTATCCTGATACCATGCCCATGTTTGAGTCGGTATAAATTGTCCTTTCCAATTGATGATGTGGCCTTGCACATGTAGATGCCACAACAATCTATTCTAACATTTCGACTTCCATCACTCTCTTATATAAATAAGGTGAGGTTGTGGCCTCATTAACTTACCCAAACGGTTTAGATCATTCCCAACATACGATTTACTATTTTCTTCTTCGGCGACTTCGAGCGATTTCAAGCGTTCATCGATTTCTTCTTTAATTCAGGCCAGTTTTCTTTATTTTCAAATAATTCACATAATAGACTTGTTTTCTTCAATTCCCCGTATTCATTTGCAATATATCCCAAGTATTTTCTTGATATGATGAAGAGTTTGGATAGAGCTTTGATTTGCATTATTTGGACTAGGTCGTTTAGTTTTTGGTTTGCCTATTGATTTGTCTCTTTGAATAGAAGTAATCATTGGTTTGATTTTCTTCTTTGATTTGGTATACATAATAGGTTTAATTTTAAGTTTTGTTTGGGTTAAATCCCCGTGGAACTAGAATCGTCTTATTTCTCTTTGGCATATATTTTTTTTTTGTTTCTAGAAATCTGAAAGGGTAAAAATTATCTTAAAGATGTGCTAAGGGTTTAAATTTGGTTTGGTTTGGTTTGGTTTCAAACCATTTTTTGTGGTTTGTTTTGAGCCATGAACATGGGTAAATATTTGTGGCTGTTCTTGTCCAAAACCCTAGTTTTTAGGGGTTTTGATCTTAAGGGATCGAAAGATTTGAACCGTTCCTACTTTATCCCCCTAGGCCGCGGGGTGTCTTCCTTGGATAGTTGGTTGTGGCCTTATAATCCAGTTATATTCTTTCCATGGTTGTGGCCTTATAATCCAGTTATATTCTTTCCATGGTTGCGGCCTTAGTCAAGACCTTAGAATTTTTACCCTTCACTTATGCTTATCTTTGTATTGACCTAATTCTGTTTGATGTTACGACCTCTATTTATGAGGTAGTTTTTATTGAACTAATGCTTCCTGTATATTGACCATAATAGTTGTGGCCCTCTAATTATGGAGCCCCTGTACTTTAACAGGTCTTTGTCGTGGCCTTATGCATTTAAATACTTGGGAGTATTTAGAGGATTCTTGGCAGAGACATTTTGGTGGTCCTCATCCCACAGTGTTACACATCAAACCTTTGGAAATATGTGGGACTTGTAAGATGAAGGAGTGACACACTTGCAATATGTGGGACTTGTAAGATGAATGAGTGACACACTTGCATGTGTATTGATTCTGACTCTGGAGGATCTTATTACTGTAGGGGTCAAATGGATCCCAAAGAGGGTCGTCATAGAGTTAAGGAAGACACCTGCTCCACTAGCAATCAAATGCTTGTAGAAAGGAATATCGCGGCCACCACTGGTGAAGTTGACGGTATGGAGGCGAGGAATACTGAGGTTGGGCCTTCTAGCTATAGCACAAAGCCTATGAGGGATCTTGCAAACCTTAACCATCCTTGCATTATGAATGAGGACTGGTTGGCCCAGCTTACTGAGGTCTATGAATTTCTAAAAGGGACCATCTTCACCCTTCATTTTGTGGACCAAAAGTCATGATCTACAGTTCCAAATGAAAGGTTCTACTTCCCCTACATCATTTTCTTCTAGGGTTTTGATTTCTAATTCCAATGCTTGTGCAAAAATATTGAAAGTGATGAACTTGGATCTGGCACAAGTTGATCCCAATAGATGGAGAGCTATCTTGGCCTCCTTAGTCGTCTGGAAGAAAAAGGTTAGGAGAGATATAACTGCCATAGAGTTTTTTTATTTCTACAAACCTAAAAAGAAGTCCGTGGAAGACCCATGGTACTACTACATGGGTCTGCATAGTGGAGATATATATTTGATGAGGGGGAGGCCTTCCATCACAAATAACTAGAAAGGAAAATATTTTTACATTTCTGGGGAAAATTGGTAAATTCACCCCGATGGGTCTGAGAGGAAGAAGGCTCATAGACTGTAACGATCTTTGGGTCTTGCCCCTATAAAAGGCCTCAATAATGTCGCGGGCTTTAATTTTTCTTCTTTCTAAAGACTTTATCTTTACATTCTTTGAATTACCTACTGCGGAGTCACTCATTCTAACTTGCCTCTTTTTGCAGTTTGTGCAGGTTTGACCACCTCTGAATGTCAAAGGAAGAGAATTGAGACTCCAATCTTGATCCTTGATAAATAAAAGCACTTCCCTACTATGGTGACCCTGAGGGCCTTATTTAAACTTGGTTACTACACAACCCACATACCACTAATGAGAAGGATGTGGCAGGTATTGAATTTGACTTTAACTTTGAAGTGCTACAAACCTTTATTTTGTAACTAACGTTTTGCTTTACAGGTACGACTATGGAGGGTGAGACTATTATGGAAATTGTTCATGACTTGGTCCTCTCATATATGGATGAGCTGGAATACAATGTTCAGGCCTTGAATCAAGCACTACGAAGGGCTAAAGGCAAAAGAGAAAGAGGGAGTCCGATAAGGATACTGCCCCAGACGTTGTCGCGGTTGCACAAGTGGAAGTTGTTATCATGGATCCTCCAATTATTGTGATGTTTGATGATAATGCGTCCAACCTTAATATGACTATTATATCTTCCCCAATTAGGTAATAGTAGCATGAACCAGTTGTCTCCTTATATATTTTAATCTCAGCATTCCTTTCGCGGATTGTTGTTGTCATTAATGCCAATGTGCCCACCCCGCAGAGCATAGTAGAAAGGGCTAGAGGTTCCATATCTTCGCTTAAGGCAACTAGGTTCCAAGTCTCCCTAGGACACCATAACCATTGCAGTGTAGCTGATGAGGATGGTCGCAGACCCTGAAGACCTAAAACATCTTATTGATGAAGACGCGAAGGATCTAGAAGAATACACACTTCACTACCTCCTTAGGGTAAGATACTACACTATTCTTTTGACAGACCACATACTGCTTTTATTTAGATCCTCACACTGTCATTTTATTTACTCTAGGTTACTGAGACAGCTATAAGACAAAGAGCCCAATATGAAAGGCTCTTTCAACTTTATAGGGCTCACTAGCCCCAGCTAGAAAGTGACAAGGCCTCCTATTTTGAGGATGGAAAGAAGTCTGTGGTTGCTGCCTTTCAATCCTCGAGTCTTGACGAACTGGATAAAGTTTATCCCATTGAAAGGGAAAAGCAGGAGGCTAAGATTAATTTTAAAGAGGCCCCAGATGCACTAACTATATCAGAGGCTAAATGCTTGGAGGCTATAAGGCTGCGTCTAGTGAAGACAAATTTGCACAACTTAATTTGAAAACCCAAGGCCTGGTCCAAGACCATGTTGAGGAGATAAAGAGGTTGTCCAACGATCATGCTGCGGCATTGTAGAATATGGGGGATGACCATGCCACGAACTTAAAGAAGTTTTCTTAGGATGTTGTGGCCCACTTCTAGACTTTATAAGATTTATTCATCCTCCAAAATAAACCATATATCTATTGTTATGAAGATATGTGGCACGACATTGGAAAATATTATTCTGATGCTAGGGGTAACACATATGCTTGGAGATTCACAGATGCTGAGTACATACTCTGTGTGGAGGAACTCAAGGCTGCAGATGAGCTTGCTGATGATACATAAATATTACGTATTTCATCCTCCGAACCTACGTATTATATCCCCCTCGAGTATCTTATTTCCTATATTTATGCTCGTTAACCAGACAACCTCGGATTTCTACGTTAACATGTTTTTCAGGGGTTAATTGAGCTATTATAGGTAATTGGATGCTAAGTGTGAAGTTCGGATGCATTTCGCTCGATTTTCGTACAAGATCACACGTTCAAGGGCAATATAGTCTGTTCACAGCTTAGGCACAGGACCAACATCTACACAAAAGTTGTAACCCTCCTCGCAATCTTCGCGCGGCCACGAACGGTGCGTGATTCCGATTCATAACGAAGAAGTTACGTCGATTTCAGCGGACATGAAGTGCAATCAAGCAAAAATAGCAATGCAGTGTGCTGATCCCTGCTTGATCGATCGATCGACCAAAGGGGTCGATCGATCGATCCTTCTCGACAGTGGGATATTTTGTTCACCATCCATCAATCGACCAAAGGGGTAGATTGATCGATCCCTTGCTTCCAGGAGATATTTTGCCTTATATTTTCTTTTTCCTTTTCTTTTCTTTACTTATTCCAAATTACTATAAATAGGTTTTTTTGTTGTAATAATCGGATATTAACCGTTTAGGATAGATTTTAGGTTAGGGCTTGGGAGTTGAGAGCTCTTTTCTTTTTCCTCATATGGTGTGACAACATTTGAGTTTGTAAGATTGTACTTTCATCTTCTTCTCCATTAATATAGCTTATTTTCCATTAATTCTTGCTTTCTAGATAATTTACATGCTTTGTTAATTAGTTTACATGCTTTGATTTACGTGCTTTTTAGTGTAGATTTATCGCGTTTATTTATCGCATTTTTAATATGCTTTCTAGTTAATTTAAATTAGGTTGTGTTTGAATGGAACTCACTCGGGTTAACGCGTTGCTTTGCTTTGGTGATAGTGTTTACGGATCTATTTCGGGTGCGTTGTCCTAGTTATTGCGCCTAGGAGATTTGACGGGGCATATCATGTATGTCCCGTGCTTACGATCTTTTATGCGTAATTTCCAGGATATTTGTTGACGCCAAAATCTTATTAGGGTTTTGTGCGGATTTAAGGGCGTGACAACCCTTGATTCAATTAACTGTCGAAACGAAACGAATTTGTAATAACCCGTCGACCCTTGTAACCTTTATACAAATTAACCCGGGTGAGGGATATTCGACGCAACCTATAGTTTTACTCGCTTTCTTAGTCTAGTTTGATTATACTTGCCTAGATTAATATTTTCCTTTTATGCATCTTTTTCCTTTTTAGTTCGTAATTCATCTTTTACACTTTTATTTCGGAGCACTAAATCATATAAATTCTAGCATCTCGTCCCTGTGGATTTTTGATACCCGACTTACCGCTATACTTGCCTCACAAGTGTAGTCGTAATTTAGGTTTGTTTGTATTGAGTAGGCGAAATGAAAATAATGACTGCACACCTTACACGCGCGCGCTTTTTGCACTCGATCAAAATGGTGTCGTGGCCGGGGACGAGTTTGTTTTAGACTTTATTTGATTTTGTATTTCATAGTATTTTCTTTCTATTTGTATTATTTTCTAATCTTTTGCAGGACTTCCACATTTGAGCACTTAGAAACGCTGGAATTTTTCCCACGCACACTTACTTTGTGGAATCCGCCATTTCGAGCCATTTTTGGGGTAAGCATGTCTTATTCCAATTCTTTCGATAATCATTGTTATAATTCTCAAAATTCTCGCAAACCTATGACTTTCGGTGAATACTTAGAATCCCAAAGTACAACAAATTCAAATATGACTTTGGGCGAGTATAACGAAAGCCAAAATTTAGGTTATTGGAATTTTGATGATGATGATAATGATTTTGGGCCTTTACCTCCTTATAATTGGAATTTTGAAACGAATTGCAATAGTTTTCAAAATTCCTATTATAATGAGTTTTCGTTTAAGTCCGATGGTAATTTTCAAAGTTCCCATTCTCATCTATCCATACCTCGACCTATGACATTCGATGAGGGTTTGCGTATGTATAAGAATGAGAAAATTGAAAATCATTATCGGGAAGAAAATCGTTCGTGGGAACATGACTTGGATTTACTATTTGAGTCCAACGATGATTTTGCTTCCGAGACTTTCGAAGTCGAGGAATTTTTTGAACAAAATGAGGTACTTGTGCCTACTTTGGAATAAACCATTCTAGACTTTGCCCATTGCATAATAGATACTGAAAGTGAGGATGAAAATGACGTAATATCTATTTGCAATGAAATGATTTATTCTTTGGCCCCCAAAGAACAACATTTAATTGAAAATGATATTATTTCATTCGAAACTCAATCTTCATGCGATGATGATTCATCTCATGAGATTGAATTTCTTTCATCCCCATTTTCATTCTCTATTATCACACCGTCACAAGTACCCAATGATTCGGTTTCAAAATTTAATGTTTTAAACCTTTTCACCGATGAGGAGTACTTGCTCGAGTCGCCTTCCATGATCGCATCCGTGCCTTCGTGTGCACCACCTCCCATTCCAATTTCAAAATCTTTGGGAGGATATTCGGCTTTTCCCGGTCCCCCATATGTTTTTGTCACCCGTTCAATCAAAACCCCCCATCGTCCCCCCAAAAATTTTAATTGGCGATGGTTCATTTCTTTCGCCTTACACATGCCTTCCGTTGTTCAAACGGAATCCATATTTTTCGGAAGGCATGCTTGTGAGTGAGGGTACACTGGTTATCCTCCAAAGTCAAATCGTTTTCACAGTGGACCCTCAACTATTTAGACTTCTAGTGTACAGTTAGTGTGAAGCCTAAATAGTAGGATGTATATAGTTAGCTTTTTATTCTTTCTTTCTTTATTTTTTCTTTCCTTTTTAATTTAGTCTTTTGTAATTAGTTAACTTTTTGTTATTTGTTTTTGCTATGCTCAGTACTAACTTGTTTTATAGATTCTTTGGACTTGTTCTTATGGGGATCGATCCAATTTTGGGTAATATCGCTCTTTTTCTCTCTTAACTTGGTTCTTAATTCACATTGAGGACAATGTCAAGTTTTAAGTTAGGGGGTGTGGGATATTCTATCCATTTCTTTATTTAGTCCATGTTTTTGCTCACACGTTAGTTACTTAGTATGCTTTTCTTAGAAAAAATTAAAATTTCAAAAAGATTTTCTTTCTTTTTTCTCCTTTTTTGGGCATTTTGCCTTTGTTTCCGATGATAAATTTCAATAATTGCCCGATCCAATAGACAACCCAACGATGCATTTTCTCGATTTTAGAAGTTATTAGACTTTGGTCCTCAATTATTTATATTATTAATAAATTCATGAATTAAACTTTAATCCCATGAGCACATGCACTTTTATCATTCTATTGATTTGGTTTAAGATTTTTATAACTCAGTAATATTGTGTTGCATTGTATATACTTATACTGAGTAAGCTTTGTACCTTTCGTCATTTGTGAGTATATACACTATTCTTTTCTCATTGAAAACGTTGGTAATATCCTATTCTTTCATTTGATCATTCATTAATTGAGTTCATACTTGAAATGTGTGACTTGATAATGATTTTCATATATTGTTTTGACTCGATAATTGCGTAAACTTTTGGAAATGATCATAGACATTCTTTGTTATATCACCCATATTATCCTTGACCTCACCCCTATATGTTTACCCTCGTTAACCCATTTGAGCCTAAATATAGCCTTTCGTTTCATAAGCCCAATCCCATAACCAACTCCAAATTGGAGTTTTAAACCATACATACACCTTCCATACCTTTGTTTGGAATGTTACTTGGGATTGAATGTTGTTGTTGTGTTGTGGTTGCAACTTAGGCATATGAGAGTGTGATAAGTAAAGAAAAGATATGTGAAAAATGTGAAGAAAAAGAGAAAGAAAAAAGCAAAAGAAAACAAAAGAAAACTGAGAAAAAGAAGAAAAGGAAAAAAAAGAGAAAGTTTAAGTCAATAAGATTTGATTGCTCTCCCCAATGATATATCGAATGCTTGTTTGGAACTTGTTTTCCAATTTTGATATTGCCCGCGTTTTTATCCCGAACACTTTGAATCCGTACATACATTCCTTCGTTTCGTACCCTAGCCTAGCCTACATTATAACCCTAGTAAAGTGCTATGTGATCTTTAGTAGATGTAATTTAAAAGTCATAATAGTTTTGATAATCTGTGAAAATGCATTTCTCCTCTTTTAGTGTGCGGTATCTTTCATTGAGATTACAGTTTTTCAGTTTATATATAGCGTTCTTTATTTGTGACATGTATGCGACCTAGTTTCCATTTACATTTACTCTTTAGCCCGCATGTTCCGTGTGTTACCTCCCTGCTTTGAGTGAATTCACTTGATGAGTGTAATTCCCGTGAGGATTGAATATATGCTTGCTTTAATGTTTATCCGATTTATATAAGTTTTTGCCAAATCACACTTTCCATGTGCTCGCTCCCCCTCCCACATTTTAAGGTTTCAATTCTATGAGGTGCATTCTATAATGTTAATGATTTGGACTTTTGTTTGAATTCATTCAATGTGCTAATAATGTCTATGAAATATTTTTCTCCATTGTTGGGCTTGTCGCATGTTGGTTTGGGATTATTTTGAGGAAATCATGTGATGTTTGTGGGTATTATCCCTGAAAACCCTCACGAGATGACACTCGTCCACTAGGGTGACCTAGGGGTTTAACGACTTATTGCATATGCTAAATGCAATCGAATCGCCCACGAAAATGGACTTTTGCTTTTATAACATACTTTTGTACTATCCCTCTTTTTGGTTTGCTTGTAGTTCTTGTTTCATCCTATTTCATTGCTATGGACTAGCAATGTGTAAGTTAAGGGGTGTGATGATACGCAAATATTGCATATTTCATCCTCCGAACCTATCCATTTTAGCCCCCTCGGATATCTTATTCCCTATATTTATGCTCGTTAACCAGAAAACCTCGGATTTCTACGTTAACATGTTTTGCAAGGGTTAATTGAGCTTTTATAGGTAATTGGATGCTAAGTGTGAAGTTCGGACGCATTTCACTAGATTTCCGTACACGATCGCACGTTCAAGGGCAATTTAGTCTTTTCACATCTTGGGCACCTGGCCCAACATCTCAGGAAGTTCTATCCCTCCTCGTAAGCTTCGCATGGCAGCGAACGGTGCGCGATTCCAATTCCATGCGAAGAAGTTACGGCGATTTCAGCGGACGGGAAATGCCAACTTACTATAAATAGTTTTTTTTGTTGTAATAATCAGATATTAACAGCTTAGGATAGATTTTAGGTTAGGGTTTGGGAGTTGAGAGCTCTTTTCTTCTTCCTCATATGGTGTGACAACATTTGGGTTTGCAAGATTGTACTTTCATCTTCTTCTCCATTAATATAGCTTGTTTTCCATTAATTCTTCCTTTCTAGATAATTTACATGCTTTGTTAATTAGTTTACATGCTTTGATTTACGTGCTTTCTAGTGTAGATTTATCGCATTTATTTACTGCTTTATTTATCGCGTTTTTAATATGATTTCTAGGCAATTTAAATTAGGTTGTGTTTGAATGGAACTCGCTCGGGTTAACGCGTTGTTTTGCTTTGGTGATAGTGTTTACGGGTCTATTTCGAGTGCGTTGTCCTAGTTATTGCACCTACGAGATTTAACGGGGCATATCTTGTATGTCCCGTGCTTACGACCATTCGCGCGTAATTTTCGTAATATTTGTTGACGCAAAAATCTTATTAGGCTTTTATTCGGATTTAGGGACGTGACTACCCTTGATTCAATTAACTGTCAAAACGAGATGGATTTGTAATAACCCGTCTACCCATGTAACCATTTTATACAAATTAACCCGGGTGAGGGATATTCGACGCAACCAATAGTTTTACTTTCTTTCTTAGTCTAGTTTCAATACACTTGCCTAGATTAATATTTCCCTTTTATGCATATTTTTCCTTTTTAGTTTGTAATTCTTCTTTTACACTTTCATTTCGGAGCACTAAATCATATAAATTCTAGCATCTCGTCCCTGTGGATTTTCGATACTCGACTTACCGCTATACTTGCCTCGCACGTGTAGTCGTAATTTAGGTTTGTTTCTATTGAGTAAGCGAAACGAAAACAATGACTATGCACCTTACACGCGCACGCTTTTCTCACTCGATCACTTGCTAAGAAGCAAAGGGATGAGGCTGCGGCAACTAAGGCTGAGGAAGCTAAGACTGAGATGGCTGCGGAGGGTGATGATAATGATGAGGAGGATGACGTAGAGTTTTAGCCTTTAACATTGTAAATCCTCTCTTTTTAACCATGGAAACTTGTTTTCAATTTAATTTATTTCAATAATGAACATTTTACTTCTGTAGTCTATTATAATCATGTTTGCATATTTTCGCAGCCTTTATAACTCTTTGCATGTCTTGAAACTTGTATATTTGTATGTATAGACTTAGTTGTATCTACTTGTAACATCCCGTAATTTTGAGTATTTAATACTTAATTATTTTAGGAGTTATAAAAATATTTAAACTGGAGAAACTTAAATTTATGATTTGGACAATTTATTTAAGTAAATAAAATTAATTATTTTGGCGACTTTTAAGTTTAATTGTCCGAATTAAATGTGTGTCGCATTTTGAGGTAGAAATTTGGAAATATCAAAAAGTATTTCGGATGATAATTCTGAGTGCGTGGTTGAGTCCGGATGGGTCGAGATAGTCATAAAAGAGTACCCGGGGTAGCAATTGGGTCTTGGAGCATTTTTGTGCTAAACCGGGCCCATATGAGGGCATTCTGGACTTTTTACGTTTTAGGGTGAGGAGACCCACGAATTTTAGAACTCTAAGTCAGGTTATAAAAGTTGGAGGCTAGGGTTAGGGGGAATAAAAATACACTATAGCCATTAGAGAGAAGAGAGAAACAATTCTAAGGCAAAAAGGAAGAAGTGGGAAGGATTCAAAGGAGACGTTCACCACAAACTCATTGGGAAGAAAGAATGAAGGAGAAATATCATCAATCACCAACCACAATCAAGAAATCAAACCTACTAGACATACGACAAGTCTTTATTGCAAATCAAATTCAATTTATAATACCCATGTGTAGGGAGTTTTAAGAATTGGTTGATTCTATTGAAAACCGTGAATTAAATGTTTGAATTGATCACATGTTTGGGTAGGATTGCATGTAGAAAGAATCCCTAAGTAAAGATAAAATTAAATTTGAATATATTTGATGATTAACATGGAATCTTTATGGGTTCTTGGTTGAAGAACATGAATCTCGAATGACTTAGGGTTTAATTGATGAACACAAGATGTCATTCTGCCAGAATTTTTGACACAATTTTAAACGTATGCCATTTGAGTTTTACTTCGAATTAGAGTGTAAACCATACATTCCTAGAAATTTATTTCTCTTAGCTATCCAATGAACTTGGACTTAGTTCAATCGGAGTTCTGTCGAGGGAGTAATCGACATTTTACTACAGGGTGTTTGATCTGTCAACATAGTAATCTGCCAAAATTTTGACGTGAATTTAAACGTGTGAAATTTGAATTTTACTTCGAAATAGAGTGTGAACCATACATTCCTGGAAAGGTATTTCTCTTATCTATCCAATTAACTTAGAATCAGGTCAATCGGAGTTCTGTAGAGGGAGAAATCGAAATTTTACTAGAGGGTGTTTAGTCTGCCAGAAAATTTGAGATTTTTCTTTTTAAGCCTCAAATGTCATTTTATCGGGGAAATGTTTGGGACCTTGATGAAATATATTGATGGAATAATGATAGGGAAATAGGTCTATGATTGAGTGTTGGAATTTAATTTTGTGAGAGAGTTAAAGTGGAGATTCATAGACTTGATTGTGACGTACTCTAATTCGAGGTAATAAGAATATAATTACGGAAATGCGTGAACGAGCTTAAATTCGTTAGGTCAGGGGGTTAACAAGGGTAAATACTGAATTGATATAACAAGGGGTAACTAGGACCCTTAGATTTGTGTGAATACTCAAATTAATACGAAAGTGAAATAAATTCGTAAAGCAAACAAGTACGGTGAATTTTAGAGAGAAATATATTACGTACAAGTATGAATAATTGGGTTGTGTAAATACCTACTGTTTTATAGGATTACTTGGGTTGTGAATGGCTATTGTGTATTTTCTTGTGATAGGATTGGTAAGTTCGATGAGACAATCTGAACTATACTCGATGAGATATTTTGAGCCAGGTTTGAGGAGACATTCCGAACATTACTCAAGGAGACATTCCGGGCAAGGTTCGAGGAGACATTCCGAACATTACACGAGGAGACATTTCGAGCAAGGTTCGAGGAGACATTCCGAATATTACTCGAGGAGACATTCCGAGCAAGGTTCGAGGAGACATTCTGAATTATTTGTCCTTAATGTGTGAAATAGGACCGATACTAGGATATTCTGTACTAGGTATATGTATGTGTGAAAGATATACCATATGAATAACCTACTTATGTGTGATAGGAGTAAGATTAGGTGGGGTATACCTAATTGGTGTTTTCAATATATACTCAGGCGTAATAGTAGTGAGAACTATTAGTGCATAACTAAAATTGTATAAACTACATATGGGTTAGAGTGGCTCGAACATAAATGGACAACTAGAATTGTAAGAGGGTACTTTAGATTATATATGTGGAGGCGTAACCCCTATTGAGTATGGTAACCACGGGTTAAATTAGCCAACACCCTAGACTAATTATAGGAAACACACACACAAAACTCAATGAAGATGGACTCAGTTTAAACTCGCAAAGCCTCTCGTGTATGACTCAGGGAATAATAATGAACTTTAGAAGTGACTTAGCTAGAGGGAGAGGGAAAATAAGCACCCTAGGTACATCCTGGTAGGCAGGTAGCAACACACCAAACTCCCTCAAGAATCTCTATCAAATATTAAAAGCTTCGCAATAAATGACAATGGTGAGTTAGTGAACTCTCTAGTTTGCAATGACTCTTTTTCTTAATTCTCCAAAAAAGATCATCCCCTCCTCAAAGGTGGTTGGGGTCCTTAAATAGCCCCCCACACCACCCCCGAGGCAACTCAGTCATTAAAGAGTATGAAAGACATCCCTCATACTTTATGTCACAACATTAAATGCCTGATGCACTAGTTGTCTCCACGTCATAAACATTAAATGCCAAGACATGCCTTTTGCCTATCCACTGTGTGTCAGGGGTTTGTTGTCGCAGAGGTGGTTCACCAACTACCTGACAGCCCCGAATACCACAGCGGTTTACTCAAGTGTATGTCTGACAAAAGTTTAGATGGCTAGTGACATCACCCATAGTAGATGTGACTTTAAGTATAGGGTTGTTTGGTCCATAACTTAATGCCCGATAGAACTCCAAGCTGCTCCGCTTGAGGTTCCACGGTCAGGGTCCTTCGGTGCTTTACCAGGTGTATCTAAGATGGTCAGGACAAGCCCCAACGGTGCCTTACTTCTCAATCCTCCAAACCAGGTCCCTCTAAAGTTCCCACAGTGAGGTCATTCGATAGAGCATGAAAGCTCTCCCAGGCCCTGCCAAGCCTGGTCTCTCGCGAGTACCGTTTGACCTCATACAAACCCTTCCATTATTATCGTTACGTCATTACAATCGTTAAAGCTTACAGAAATCAATAATGAAAGTACGACGTGATTAAAACCACAAGCTAAAATATGAGTTGCCACGCTGAGCTGCCTCACCAAGGTGTCACGCTTGAGTTGCCATGCTGAGCTGCAAGCCCCCTCTACATTTGCCCCCTCGTGGAGAGATTTATTGGGACAAGAAATGTCTGCACGAAATGGCTCATCTTGATGGATTTTTCTTTGTGTAACCGTTGGAACATCTTCTTCGTTGTGGCTCCGTTGGGTAAGTCTGACAAGGAGATTGGCGCCAAAACTCAAACTTGCTGAGCAAGGCAACGCTTCCTGTTCTCTATGCATCATTTCATTAGTGACGTGCGCTGTCTTTTCAACTGTCACAGCACTTCCCGAAGTGCCACGTGTTCTTGTGAAATGATTACAGGCGGCCGTGCACGTGCGAGGGTGGGAAAATCTAAACGCCAAACTCGAAAGTCTCAACAGCCATTTTTTTTCAAAATACTTTGAACCTTAACCACGTGGGCCTAAAGGGTCTGCTTCTACTTCTTCTTTCCTACTTCATTGTTACCTTCTTTCCTCAGACTATCGCTTCTGTTCTTATAAAGAGAGAGAGAGAGGTAGATACGCCATTGTTGCAGAGAGTTATAATCACTACTTGTGATCGTTCGTCTCCAGTGTTGCCTTCAATCCCTTTTTTCTCAAAACCTTCTTTGTTACGGCTTCAAGCACCATTTCTGCCATGGCGTCTTCAAGCGACCCCACCATTTCTGCCACCAGTGTTCCGTCTGCCACCACCACTGCTGCCTCCGCCCGGGGTGCTGCTCGCCAAGAGCAGCTGAGATTTTACCGTCGCTCTCCCGTTTTTGGGGAGGGTGATGGCTTTGCTGTTGCCTGTAAGGCTGTTTGCTTTTCCTCCAAGTTTGACGCCCTGTTGCTGGGTGATGAAGACGAAGAGGTGTCTAAGTGGGGATTTTTGCCCCCAGAAGGAACTCTGAGATTTCGCTTAGAGCGAGGGGACTTTCCATGGTCCCACATTGATTTCGAAGCACCCGGGGGATCCCCCGCCCACTTTGCTGCCTGGAACTCGCACATGCAGAGTTCCTATGCTGATATTCTTACCAAGATTGGACTGCAACGGGCTAAATGGTTTGGTGAGTTCACCATTTCAAAGAACAATGCTGCCCTTCCTGTCTTGATCTCTCGATGGAACGTGGATACTCATACGTTCATTGCTGCCTGGGGTGAGTTTACCATAACTCTGGAGGATGTGTGTGAGCTCTTGGGCCTCGATGCAACAGGCCATGAGCCCTACACCGATGAAGCTCTTGATGCTCAAGAGACTGCGGATCGTTCTGAGTTGGATCGCATATGCCGAAGCTGCATCGGCTCTTCCAACAAAGCTACTTTTTCTCCCCTGATCAACTATTTCTTCCAGAGTTCCAGCGAAGGCAGCTCTTCATCAACTGCCCCTGGTCAAGGTACTTCGTTGGAGCTTGCCGCTTACATTCTTGTGATTTTGTCCCGTTTCTTTTTGACGGGCAAGCCTAATGATCAGCCCCGAAGAGACCTCATCAACCTGTCCCTTCGCCTAGCTCGAGGCATAAAGCTTCCCCTGGCTGCAATTGCCCTGGGATCCTTGTACACCTGGTTAGACAGGACTTTATTCGACATGGAACGCTCTATTGGTCGTTATAACTTAGCCAATTTCGCCAATAGCGTGCTTCTGACTAGCTTTCTTTACTTCCGCTTTCCTGCCGTAGCGGCCAAGTCCAACCGACCTCCTTCGGCTGAATCAATTCTGCCTCCTCGGTCCTTTATTTACCATAAGAGGCAAAGCCGAAAGGAGTTGATTTCAGTGATTGACCGTTTTGAGAGCTTCGTTATGAGGCCTTATCAAGAAGAGGCCTTTTTTCACACTTGTAAGTTTTTTCATCCTGATGCCCGAATGATACGGGATCCCTCTCCTGACATCGAGGACCCCTCGCTGGCCGTAGTTCTTCTTCTTTCTCCTGGATATCTGCCCTCATACACCGAGTGGGGATACTCGAGCGAGCATTACAACCCCAACCGATGCAGCCGTCAGTTTGGGTTTGACCAGGGGGTGCCACGTCCAGTTTTCCAATCGTCAAACCCCAAAGTCTCCTTTGCCGAGGCATGTTCGTTGTTTTCTTCAACTGCTGCGTGGGGGATATCCTCAGCAATGGCTGGGCGTGTCACCATTCCTAGTATTACTAGGCGTGGGGATGTGACCCCTCTTTTTGCCACCAAATATTGGCCAAGACAACTAGCTGAAATTGCTAAGTTCATCGAGCAAGAGCCAGTGTACCCTCCTGTTTGCTCATTTTCTGCCCTAGAGTTGGGGCTAAAGGGCAACTCTGTGCTTGGGATAGAGTTCCCTCTAAGTTCAACCCACAAAGCACCTCCCAAGGAGCTTCCCCCACTTTGTGCCATGGTCCCAGTTGCCACGCCTAAGTCAAAAACTGCTGCTGCAAAGAAGGCTGCCCCCTCTGCTGCAGCTACTACCGATGAGGGGGCTTCTCAACCTCTTGCTAAGAAAGCAAGAACGGCCAAGAGTGGGACATCAAAATCAAAGTCGAAGTCCCAGAAGCCCCAAACTCCCATGGCAGCTCTTCCTATAGCATCCGTTCCTCCTCCCATGCCTGCTGAGATGGCTGAGCGTGTGAGGAAGGAGGCCCAGGCAGAACTGGACCGAATACATGCTGAGTATCAACGGCATGCGGTCGTTGCCCCTTCCCCCGCTGCTTTCCCCACGGTGGTGGTGGATCCTTCAGAGCCAACGGCCAAAAAGAGGAAGAGTTCCCGGGTTCCTCAAGGCGTCAGCATTAGTGCAGCTAGCTCGAGAAAGAAGACTCTGGGCACCAAGTCCCAGAAGAAACGGACTCCTGAAGTACGCCTGACCCCTGAGGTGCAATCAACCTCTGCCCCCTCAATTGCTGCCACTCCTCCCACTTCGCCCGTGGTTGTGCCCTCTCGTTCTCCTTCTGAATCGGAGGTATGCATTGCTGACTTAATTATTATCCCCTTTTTGCTTGAGGATGACTGTCTTTGCTTGTGTGTATGCTTATCCCTCGCCCCCTTTCTTTGACAACTGTTTTGCAGGGGGTTGAAATAGAAAAACCAGACTCGTCCAGTCCTCCCGTGAGCCCTTTTGTGGGGGGACGCTTCGGTGTATCTCATACCGATGTGACTCCTCCCCGTTCCCCCATGACAGGGCTTACGTATTCTCGTCGTTTAGTCAGCCAACGTGCGAGGGATGTCATTGCGGGAGGTGATGCCGTTGACCCTGCGAGTGCTTCCTCGCCTGAAGCGATGACCCTGCCCGAAGTGGCATCTCCCGAGATAACACCTTTGGTCCCTTCAGATTTACAGGCCTCATCCGAGGTTCCTCTGCCCCTTGTACTTACTGAGGAGAGTGAACCCGAGGTATGATGTGATCTGTAATTTGTTTGTTGTAGTTCTTTCAGTCATATTCTTTCCTTATTTGGCTTATTGAATTGTGATATGTTTTGGGTACCCCAGGTTGAAGTGTCTTCGTTGTTGGAAAGTATTCTTCTTCGAACGATGTTGATGAGACCCCCGACTGTCATTCCTTTGTTTAGCACCATAACTGAGGTAAGCAACACGTCGAGCTATTTCTTCATATTTTCTGTGCCCATTCTTCTTTTCTAACACTTGGCTTTGTGCACAGTTTTCTCCCGATCTTGCATCAACTCCTGTAGTGAGGGCCCAGGTTGGTGTGTTTACACCCCTTCCTGATGTGGCTTTGTTTGAGGGCTCCGTGTCCTCTCGTGATGAACCCCATATGCTTGCCCTTGTGCCCTACACGGGTGATCAAGTTTGGACAAGCGTGGAGGCTTCTGCGTCCAGGGATCCCGTTATGGCATCTGGGTTAATAATTGCTCCCCCAACGGTTCCTGTCCCTGAGGCTGCCTCGAATGCTCCCATTGTGACTGAGGTATATCTTTCCTCCTATCTTTTGTTAAGATTTTCATAATCTCCATCCTATAATGTTGACTTAACAACGAAAGCGCTTGTTAAGATTTTTCACAAAACTCCACCTTATAACGGTGACTTAACAACGAAAACACTTGTTAAGATTTTTTTCCATAAAACTCCACCTTATAACGGTGACTTAACAATGAAAACACTTGTTAAGATTTTTTTCGCAAACTCCACCTTATAACGGTGACTTAACAACGAAAACACTTGTTAAGATTTTTCATAAACTCCACCTTATAACGGTGACTTAACAACGAAAACGCTTGTTAAGATTTTTCATAAACTCCACCTTATAACGGTGACTTAACAACGAAAACGCTTGTTAAGATTTTTCATAAACATCACCTTATAACGGTGACTTAACAACGAAAACGCTTGTTAAGATTTTTTCCGCAAACTCCACCTTATAACGGTGACTTAACAACGAAAACACTTGTTAAGATTTTTCATAAACTCCACCTTATAACGGTGACTTAACAACGAAAACGCTTGTTAAGATTTTTCATAAACTCCACCTTATAACGGTGACTTAACAACGAAAACGCTTGTTAAGTTTTTTTTTTTTTTCAATAAACTCCACCTTATTTGGGCTTTTCTTTTCAGGTTGCTCGGGGAGATTCGCCCCCAGTCCTCTCACCTGTAGGCTCGCCCTTCCGAGAACCTGATGCTTCGGAAAATTCTATTCATGATGATCAAGGTTCTACGACTGGTGCTGCAGTTGAGAGCGAATCTGGGTGTGAGGTCCCTCTTCCCGACCTAGCTCCTCACTCGTTCTGTCTCATGGTGCTTCGGCAATCTCCTCAAATGCCCGTCAACCATCGGCTGGTGATTGAACAATTGGTGGATCACCATCCTGAGACCTTCACACCGGATTGCCTGCGCTCAAATATTCATGTGATGAGTCACAGGCTGCAAGGCATGGCGATCGTTGTTGCTGAAATTGCTAGTACCCCCACTGCCAGTGTTACCAGATCCCTTCTCAACCAATTTCTAGGTTTTCTGAAGGAGTTGGGGCGTGATGGTTTCCGTTTTGACTGGCTTATCACGCATCTGAAGACTTTGAAGAACCAGCAACTGATCGGCCAGAGGGAAGTGTTGATAAGGTACCAGGAGGACCAACGGGCTGAGGAGGTTAAGTTAGCCGAGCTGGCACCTCTTTTGGAATTGGCCGATGAAGAAGTAACGAAAGCCGAAGAAGCTCTGCGTTTGGCTAAGCTAAAACGGGAAAAGCTCCTTATTGAACGCGCCCAGGTGCAAACCAGGCTAGAGGTTGCTGTCAACGCTCAAAATTCGTTTGCATCAGCTTCTTCGAGCCTCCCCGGGGATTTTTTCTCTTCCCCGGATCTGTGGTTTCTCCTAGCATAGTAAAACTCCTGTACATATTTTCTTTCTTTCATTCATGTAATTCCTGGGCAGTAGTTCCCTATTTTGCTTGTAATGCTCTCTTCTTTAATGAATGGAAGAATGTACGTTGTTCCCCAGCAGAGTCGCCAAATGTAAGAGGGTACTTTAGATTATATATGTGGAGGCGTAACCCCTATTGAGTATGGTAACCACGGGTTAAATTAGCCAACACCCTAGACTAATTATAGGAAACACACACACAAAACTCAATGAAGATGGACTCAGTTTAAACTCGCAAAGCCTCTCGTGTATGACTCAGGGAATAATAATGAACTTTAGAAGTGACTTAGCTAGAGGGAGAGGGAAAATAAGCACCCTAGGTACATCCTGGTAGGCAGGTAGCAACACACCAAACTCCCTCAAGAATCTCTGTCAAATATTAAAAGCTTCGCAATAAATGACAATGGTGAGTTAGTGAACTCTCTAGTTTGCAATGACTCTTTTTCTTAATTCTCCAAAAAAGATCATCCCCTCCTCAAAGGTGGTTGGGGTCCTTAAATAGCCCCCCACACCACCCCCGAGGCAACTCAGTCATTAAAGAGTATGAAAGACATCCCTCATACTTTATGTCACAACATTAAATGCCTGATGCACTAGTTGTCTCCACGTCATAAACATTAAATGCCAAGACATGCCTTTTGCCTATCCACTGTGTGTCAGGGGTTTGTTGTCGCAGAGGTGGTTCACCAACTACCTGACAGCCCCGAATACCACAGCGGTTTACTCAAGTGTATGTCTGACAAACGTTTAGATGGCTAGTGACATCACCCATAGTAGATGTGACTTTAAGTATAGGGTTGTTTGGTCCATAACTTAATGCCCGATAGAACTCCAAGCTGCTCCGCTTGAGGTTCCACGGTCAGGGTCCTTCGGTGCTTTACCAGGTGTATCTAAGATGGTCAGGACAAGCCCCAACGGTGCCTTACTTCTCAATCCTCCAAACCAGGTCCCTCTAAAGTTCCCACAGTGAGGTCATTCGATAGAGCATGAAAGCTCTCCCAGGCCCTGCCAAGCCTGGTCTCTCGCGAGTACCGTTTGACCTCATACAAACCCTTCCATTATTATCGTTACGTCATTACAATCGTTAAAGCTTACAGAAATCAATAATGAAAGTACGACGTGATTAAAACCACAAGCTAAAATATGAGTTGCCACGCTGAGCTGCCTCACCAAGGTGTCACGCTTGAGTTGCCATGCTGAGCTGCAAGCCCCCTCTACAAGAATATATATAAAATCTACTTGAGTGTGATTAGTAGAGAAGGTAGGTAGTATTTACCTAAAATTTGATTAATTATGAGAACTTGATTTTAAAGTATTAAACTAATCATTGGGAGAGTAAATTAATTTAGAGTCGGAACATAGACTCAGGAAATATTAAGTTACGAGCCAAGTGAGCGAGTCCGGGTATAATGGTTGGGCGACATCAAGTATTTGATTAATTGATGTGTTGATTAATTAAATTAGAGTCGGACCATAGACTCGGAAAAGTATTAAATTAATTAATTTGTAATTAATTAAATTAGAGTCGGACTATAGATTCGGGAAAGTATTAAATTTTTTAATGTGTAATTAATTTAATTAGAGTCGGACTGTAGACTCGAGAAGGTAATAAATTAATTAATGTGTAAATTAATTAAACTAGAGTCGAATCATAGACTCGGGCAATTATTATATAAATTAATGTATAAAGTATTTATATTAGAGTTGGGCCATAGACTCGAGAAAAATATCATATTAATTAATGTGTGAATTAAATAAATTAGAGTCGGACCACAGACTCGGGACAATGATATTTTAATAAGTGAGAAAATTTATTTAGTTGAGTCAGGGCAAAGACTCAGGAAATTTCAGGCTAGTGTTAGGGGTTGTGAGTACACGGTGAAGCCGGGATTTATTATATATATATATATATATATATATATATATATACAGTCCTGCTCTTGTGCGGACTAGTCCGCATTTTGAGAATACGGACCGGACATGTGTCACCTGGCGGTGAACCCAGAAAAGAGAGAGAGTGTACCTGTAATTTAGGCGATAATTTCTAGGCACACCGTTAGGTGACACATGTCCGGTCCGCATTCTTAAAATACGGACTAGTCCGTATAAGAGCATTATTATATATATATATACACGGTGTAGTGATAGTATATATATATATGTATATATTGTGAGTGCTATTAAATATCAGTGATTAGATATTTATTGAATTATACTCTAGTGCTATCAAGGGAGGTTGCGCGATGTGGGTGAATCCCCTAGCTTGAGGAGTAGGGTGAGTATATCCCCAGGTCATAGCGTACGGTATATGGGTGAGGGGCTTATCTCAGTTTGAGGGAAGGAATATGACCGCCTCCACTTCGTTTATGTTTTGGGCCATGTTGGTGAGCGATCCCAACCTGGGTAACTAGGTTATGTGAGCATACCTAGTGAGATGGCACTTTAGAGGGAATCAGTCGTTAGGGGTATACTCGGAAGGATGGACATACGTATGATATATGTGTGGATGTTTTAGTAAAGGTACGTATATAATGGTATTAAATATTATATGCGGTTAATTAATACAGTGTGTGGTGTACTTACTTTATATAACTTGTGTCACAGTTATAAGCTACTATTTAAGAAGGAATTAATTGAGTTAATTGGTGAAATAACTTATAATTCTTGAATAATTATACTCGGGTTAGAGTAGTATGGCAAGGGGAGGTTATGCCAGGACTAGTTGGATGGGGTAGTACAACTAGGTGGGGGTTAAGGTAACCGTTAGGTGTGCACGATAGACGAGAGGTGAGGAAACTCAAGAGAGTGAGCGTGATCCTAGCATGTATAATCAATAACTGATATTTATTGCGATAAATTACTTGCTAAATATTTTCAAAACGTTTTGTGTACTAACACTTGCTATACAACATTTCAAAAACCTTTTAGGTCTCCAGCCACAGGGACGCCAAGCGTGACTTCATTCCAGGGATTTCGGAGCTGGAGCATAGGTGGGTGTTGCAGGGCATTGACTAGACGCTTCTTTTACCCTTTTGGATATAGTGTAGGATCATAGTTTTTAGCACTCTCGTTTTGTGACATGTCTACTCGTTACATTTGCAGTTATTCTAATGTGTTGGATTTTGTGTTGGTTTTATTTCAGCCTTAGTTTTCGGCAAGACTTTATTTTATTCCGTTACTTATGGTGGTTGGTGTTAGTACTACTTAATTTATACTGTTCCGCTTGAGTTGTATCTGTTTAATAAAGATAAAATTTAGTACTAGCTTAATTTCACTTAGGTGGTTAGTAATAAAAAGGTTTTCTACAGTGATGCTAAGAATGAACCATTTAAGAAACCTGTTTTAAATTAAATTAAGGCTTGATCACCCAAGGTTTAATTAGGCGGGGTGTCACAGATGGTATCAGAGCATCATGTTCTAGTGTCCTTAGGATCTGTGCGGCTTTTCTCGTTTCGGCTTAGCAATCTTTGATATAGAAACCCTATTATAGGATTATTGTATTTTCATACGTATGCGCTTCTACGTTCTTCTGCCAAATTTATATTTTAGGGTGAACTCATACGATTCGACTCTCATTTCAGATGTCGCCCAGGAGAGAGAGAGCAGTTAGGGCAGCAGGGGGAGATGATACTAGAGAGGCTCATAAGGAGCAAGAGTTATTCCCCTAGAGTTCGCAGGTAAATCAAATTTAGTGGGTACGCTGGCTGTAGCAGCCATAGTATGTAGATAAACTTTATGTGGGGTAGCGGAGTTCTTTAGTGTTCTTCACGGGAGAGTGGAGGTGTACACTGAGAGAAGATTCAAATTATGCGAGGGGTTACTACTTTCGAGAATTATGGGAATAGGGTTGATAATATTTCTCAAATATCGGCTGGATAATGATGGATTTGAACTATTGTGGATAGTTGGGTTAAGTTTTGGTGTTCGCAACACCAGGGTATGATTTGTACTAGGTATCACCTGGGAGGGGGTCCAGCCTATATATATGTGTGTATATATGTTGTATTGTGCGGTGCGATAGACACAAAGTGAGGTCTTCTATTCTCACATTTTATCCCGAGGAGTAGGGGTGGTTACCTAAGTGAATCAGGGTGGTTAAATTTATTTTCGAGCAGGGAGAGATAGCTCGGGGTTTATTTTTGCGCAAGAACTAGTGATAGTAAGGGCGCGGTATTTTACGTTATCTTTGGTAGCATAAGGGTAGGAGTATATACTTTTGTGTTAAGAGACAAGTATTTAGGGGTATGTGCTATGAACTGAGGGTCTAATAGATCTCAACGACTGACATTGTTAGGTAATAGTATATCGGGGGGGGGGGGGGGGGATGTTCCTTGTTTGGATTTCTCTTTGCGAGATGTCCCACGCATGAAACTTAGTGCAACGTTGGAAGTGGGGAGGTGTTTGGTCGTTAGTACATGGATTGGGTACCCCGGGAAGTATATATACATATGTGATATGACTACAGGATGGAATTTATATTATGAGTTACGATTAGCATAGTCAAGTAACTTTCGTGCGGTAAAGCACGGGGATAGGGTGTATGGGCACTCGGGTTAATTAAGACAATTTTGTGGGGTTAGGAACGGGTACAGGGTGTATGGGAGCCCTAGTTAAATTAATGCATATGTGTATAAGTTATGGTTAGGAGTGGGAGAGATAGATATAACGAGATTATAGGCACATGACTGGAGAGTGATATTCGAAGCTCGGAACGATAGGCTTATCTTAATTTCGAGGAAGAAATTCCTTTGTAAGGGGGGGGGGGGGGGGGGGGGAGTATGTAACACCCCGTAATTTTGAGTATCTAATATTTAATTATTTTGAGAGTTATAAAAATATTTAAACTGGAGAAACTTAAATTTATGATTTGGAGAATTTATTTAAGTAAATAGAATTAATTATTTTGGCGACTTTTAAGTTTAATTGTCCGAATTAAATGTGTGTCGCATTTCGAGGTCAAAATTTAGAAATGTCAAAAAAGTATTTCGGATGATAATTTTGAGTGAAAGGTTGAGTCCAGATGGGTCGGGATAGTCATAAAAGAGTACCCGGGGTAGCAATTGGGTCTCGGAGCATTTTTGGGCTAAACCGGGCCCATACGAGGGCATTCTCGCCTTTTTACATTTTAGGGTGAGGAGACCCACGAATTTTAGAACTCTAAGTCAGGTTATAAGAGTTGGAGGCTAAGGTTAGGGGGAAGAAAAATACACTATAGCCATTAGAGAGAAGAGAGAAACAATTCCAACGCAAAAAGGAAGAAGTGGGAAGGATTCAAAAGAGACTTTCACCTCAAACTCATTGGGAAGAAAGATTGAAGGATAAAGATCATCAATCACCAACCACAATCACGAAATCAGACCTACTGGACATACGGCAAGTCTTTATTTCAAATCAAATTCAAGTTATAATACCCATGTGTACGGAGTTTTAAGAATTGGTTGATTCTATTGAAAACCTTGAATTAAATGTTTGAATTGATCACATGTTTGGGTAGGATTGCATGTAGAGAGAAACCTAAGTAAAGATAAAATTAAATTTGAATATATTTTATGATAAACATGGAATCTTTATGAGTTCTTGGTTGAAGAACATGAATCTTGAATGACTTAGGGTTTGATTGATGAACACAAGATGTCAATCTGCCAGAATTTTTGATACAACTTTAAACGTATTCCATTTGAGTTTTACTTTGAATTATAGTGTGAACCATACATTCCTGTAATGTTATTTCTCTTAGCTATCCAATGAACTTGGAATCAGGTCAATCGGAGTTCTGTAGAGGGAGTAATCGGCATTTTACTACAGGGTGTTTGATCTGTCGACATAGTAATCTGCCAGAATTTTGACGTGACTTTAAACGTGTACGATTTGAATTTTACTTCTAATTAGAGTGTGAACCATACATTCCTGGAAAGGTATTTCTCTTATCTATCCAATGAACTATGAATCAGGTCAATCGGAGTTCTGTAGAGGGAGAAATCGAAATTTACTAGAGGGTGTTTAATCTACCAGAAAATTTGAGATTTTTCTTTTTAAGCCTCAAATGTCATTTTATCGGGGAAGTGTTTGAAACCTTGATGAAATATATTGATGGAATAATGATATGGAAGTAGGTCTATGATTGAGTGTGGGAATTTAATTTTGTGAGAGAGTTAAAGTGGAGATTCATAGGCTTGATTGTGACGTACTCTAATTCGAGTTGATAAGAATATAATTACGAAAAAGCGTGAGCAAGCTTAAATTCGTTAGGTCCGGGGGTTAACAAGGGTAAATACTGAATTGATATAACAAGCGGTAACTAGGACCCTTAGAGTTGTGTGAATACTCAAATTAATACAAAAGTGAAATAAATTTGTAAAGTAAACAAGTACGATGAATATTAGAGAGAAATATATTACGTACAAGTATGAATAATTGGGTTGTGTAAATACCTAATGTTTTATAGGATTACTTGGGTGGTGAATGCCTATTGTGTGTTTTCTTGTGTTAGGATTGGTAAGTTCGATGAGACAATCTGAACTATACTCGATGAGATATTCCGAGCCAAGTTCGAGGAGACATTCCGAACATTACACGAGGAGACATTTCGAGCAAGGTTCGAGGAGACATTTCGAACATTACTCAAGGAGACATTTCGAGCAAGGTTTGAGGAGACATTCCGAATATTACTCGAGGAGACATTCCGAGCATGGTTCGAGGAGACATTCCGAATCATTTGTCCTTAATGTGTGAAATAGGACCAATACTAGGATATATTGTACTAGGTATATGTATGTGTGAAAGATATACCGTATGAATAACCTACTTATGTGTGATAGGAGTAAGATTAGGTGGGGTATACTGTAACAACCCGCCTAATAAGATACCGGGCGATCACTCCAATATTAAATTAAAACAGGAGTCACATATGGATCATCCTTAGCATCACTGTCGAAAATCCATTTAATTACTAATATCCTATTAGGTGGCTGTTAAAAACTTTTACTTAACTACTCTTTTTAGCGCACAAATTAAAACATTCACAATTAAATGCGTAATGAACTGAAATGGAAATGAAAGGAACTAAAATAACCGAACACTCGGTCCAAATATACAACCATATCGAATGCTCTAAAAGAATAAATAAATGCAGTTGGACCATTGGCCCGAATGTGTATACAGTACCTCCTATCTAGAGTACAAGAAGGGAAGCGTCTACTGAAAGTCCTGCAAGCATCCACAGCTGCTGCAGCAGACGTCTGACTCGAAAGAGTTCCCATCCAGGCGTCCCTGTGTCTGGACACCTATATATATACAGTATAGAGAAAGAAAGGAGCGTAGACAAACGGGTCAGGGCCCGAATGTTTAGAAAATATTTTGCAAGTGCATAAATGCTTTATTTTTAGAAAAATAGTTTTATCTCATATTTAAATTGGTATCGCACTCTCGTGAGATACCCCTCACCTCTCCCCTAACAGTGCACACCTAGCGCATCCCTATAAACCTCCTAGTCAAGCTACCCTGCTAAACTAATCTAATACCCAACCACTATCTAACCTAGATAGTCAAACAGATGTACTAAGGGCTAAACTTCACTTTAATCTCGACGCTATGCCATGTTCGTGCGTGGGGTGTCTCGCGAAGCGAAATCCAAACAAGGAACCCCCCCGATACACTACTATGCAGCAAGGTCGATCTTTGAGATTCGCCAGTCCCTCAGTACAGAAAGATATATAATATGTATACCATAACACTTAATAATATAAGAGCACTAAGGATTAAACTTCTCCCCAGTCTCAACACTGTGCCATATTCGTGCGTGGGGTGTCTCGCAAAGAGAAATCCAAACAAGGAACCCCCCCGATACACTACTATGCGGCACGGTCGATCGTCGGGATTCATTAGACCCTCGGCACCCAATTTATACATATACATACATCTACAATATACTTCCGGATAATATAAATATCTCCCGGACTGAGGATTACTTGATACATAAAGTATTTATAAATACTTATCCTTTTCATTTCAAAAACTTCCATTTCCCTTCTCATATCCAGGAAATGCATTTAAAAGCCAATCCATTATCATGAATTGCTTTAATAAATCATATACCTTTTAAAAGCCAGTTTTATTATCATAAAATGCTTTTCCTTATCAAAATATCCCATTTCCCTTTTTATACTCAGGAAATGTATTCAAAGACATTTTCATTATCATAAAAATGCTTTGATCAAAACATATGCTTCCACATCCCTTCTTCCATCCGGGAAGTGTTACCGAAGCCAATTTATATATAACCCATTTCCCTTCCTATATCCAGGAAATGTAATTAAAGCAAATCCATTATTATGAACTGCTTTAATAAACGCGTTCTAAGACCGCCCGTCCGGATTTCTCCACTGTGCGCGCCCCTAAATGGCTATCATCTTCCAGGGCCTCCAAGACAACCTAGGATCCTATATCGAAAGACGTCGGGAAGCGTCCATGAGCCTGCGTGGTAGCCAAGACCACACCCGGAATCTCCCTACCCCCGCAGAAAATATACAACCATAAGCGCTCCCATGGCCTAGGACTATATCCACCCTGCATCATTAGCCAGGGGGCTTCACCATACGAACGCAACTTCCCATATGATAGCGATTTAGAGAGGTGTGTAATCCATATTTTATTAATTATGAAAGACATTTCTCTTTCCATTTTAAAAATATTCATTTATATATTTTCAAAATCATTACCATCATCATATATATATGTATACCTAAAACACACAGTATATACATATCCTATATATTCTTCCTAGAATATATATATAAACGGCCTTAGTGGCCTATAGCATCTAACGATGATAATAATCCCAAAGATTCCCTCCAGGAATCACAATCATGCATTCCTATAAGCATGATACTAAACCCAAAGTATTTTCTTACTTTGTTTAATACTAATTACCTCAATCATCTCCTAAAGGTTTATTTATCCTCAAAGCCCTTATTTAGGAATCCCCATAAATCCCAAAATTCAATCCAATATCCATTTAAATCCTAACTTGGATTTATTCCTACAAACCCAAAGTTTTAATATCTCCTCAAATTCTTTAGAGGTCCTAAAAATCCTTTTGAGAACCCCTAATATTTATCTCCAATAAATTAAAACTAATGATTTCAATCTCGGACAGCTTTCCGTAGAAAAATCACTATAAATCCAAAAAAAATCAGAAAAATACGCGGTTGGCGCCCACGCGACCGAGTCGAAGAGATCTACAAATTTTATTTTTTGACCAAGAGACGAATCGATTCGCCTCTAGGCCGAATCGATTCGGTAAGCACGCTGCCTACACTGTTCATCGTCTTCTCCGAGACGGTTTCGGCCATTAAAGCTTCTCCCAAGCTTTTGTCGCCTCACCCAACGTCCTACAACCTCAACAAACTACAAATACCCATATATTAAGGGTTCTAAACATCCTAGAACCCTAAACCACCAATTAATTTTACATAAAACCTAAGTTTCTCCAATTAACCAATTTTAGGGGTTTATTCGTTTTATCTCCCGAAAACCCGTTTTATCCACGAATACCCAACCCAAAATCATTAGGGTTTGTTATACCAACAATGATATGAGATATTTATGCATAAAAATAAATAAAGCAAGTAAACACTTGCCTCGTGGATAAAATCCGACGACCTCGAGCCGAATCCCGCGGAGGCCGACCGGAATCTCCCCCTTTTTTCCTCTTTTCTTCCTCCTCTCTCTCTTCTCTCTCTTTCTCTTTTTCTCCCTCTCTTCCTCTTTGTATATAGAGAAAAGGGTTTTAACCCTAAAAATCCAAAAACGACTCGTTTACCCAATTACGAGTTACTTTTACCTCTAAAATTAACCGAAACTCATTTCCGACAATCGGACACTCTTTTCCGACTATCTCGGCCATTCCGAGAATTATGGCGCAGTCGAAATTCCCTTCCGAGGTACTTGACCGCAAATCACTATTCCAACCCAAAATAAATAAATGCGGGTTTTCCAATTAAAAATCTTACCTCGTGTCGCTTTTCTCCACGACGACATATAATTAAAATATTTCGACCTATATAGTTCCAAAAATAATCACAACATCCTTCGAAAATCATTCAATCCTCGAAAATCCCAAGAATTACTATTTAGGAAAATTCCCCAAATTCCAATTTATATCCAATTATGGAATTTAATCGTCTCCAAAAAGGACGGGTTGTTACATATACCTAATTGGTGCTTTCAATATATACTCAGGCGTAATAGTAGTGAGAACTATTAGTGCATAACTAAAATTGTATAAACTACATATGGGTTAGAGTGGCTCGAACATAAATGGACAACTAGAATATATATAAAATCTACTTGAGTGTGATTAGTAGAGAAGGTAGGTAGTATTTACCTAAAATTTGATTAATTATGAGAACTTGATTTTAAAGTATTAAACTAATCATTGAGAGAGTAAATTAATTTAGAGTCGGAACATAGACTCAGGAAATATTAAGTTACGGGCCAAGTGAGTGACTTCGGGTATAATGGTTGGGCGACACCAAGTATTAGATTAATTGATGTGTTGATTAATTAAATTAGAGTCGGACTGTAGACTCGGGAAAGTATTAAATTAATTAATGTGTAATTAATTAAATTAGAGTCGGACCATAGACTCGGGAAAGTATTAAATTAATTAATGTGTAATTAATTAAATTAGAGTCGGACTATAGACTCGGGAAAGTATTAAATTAATTAATGTGTAATTAATTAAATTAGAGTTGGACTGTAGATTCGGGAAGGTAATAAATTAATTAATGTGTAAATTAATTAAACTAGAGTCGAACCATAGACTCGGGAAATTATTATATAAATTAATGTGTAAAGTATTTATACTAGAGTTGGGCTATAGACTCGAGAAAAATATCATATTAATTAATGTGTGAATTAAATAAATTAGAGTCGGACCATAGACTAGGGACAATGATATTTTAATAAGTGAGAAAATTTATTTAGTTGAGTCAGGCCAGAGACTCAGGAAATTTCAGGCTAGTGTTAGGGGTTGTGAGTACACGGTGAAGCCGGGATTTATTATATATATATATATACGGTGTAGTGATAGTATATATATATGTGCATATATTGTGAGTGCTATTAAATATCAGTGATTATATATTTATTTAATTATACTCTAGTGCTACCAATGGAGGTTGCGCGGTGTGGGTGAATCCCCTAGCTTGAGGAGTAGGGTGAGTATATCCCCAGGTCATAGCGTCCGGTATATGGGTGAGGGGATTATCTCACTTTGAGGGAAGGAATATGACCGCCTCCACTTCGTTTATGTTTTGGGCCATGTTGGTGAGCGATCCCAACCTGGGTAACTAGGTTATGTGAGCATACCTAGTGAGATGGCACTTTAGAGGGAATCAGCCGTTAGGGGTATACTCGGAAGGATGGACATACGTATGATATATGTACGGATGTTTTATTAAAGGTACGTATATAATGGTATTAAATATTATATGCGGTTAATTAATACAGTGTGTGATGTACTTACTTTATATAACTTGTGTCACAGTTATATGTTATTATTTAAGAAGGAATTAATTGAGTTAATTGGTGAAATAACTTATAATTCTTGAATAATTATACTCGGGTTAGAGTAGTATGGCAAGGGGAGGTTATGCCAAGACTAGTTGGATGGGATAGTACAACTAGGTGGGGGTTAAGGTAACCGTTAAGTGTGCTCGATAGACGAGAGGTGAGGAAACTCAAGAGAGTGAGCGTGGTCCTAGCATGTGTAATCAATAACTGATATTTATTGCGATAAATTACTTGCTAAATATTTTCAAAACGTTTTGTGTACTAACACTTGCTATACAACATTTTAAAAACCTTTTAGGTGTCCTGCCACAGGGACGCCAAGCATGACTTCATTCCAGGGATTTCGGAGCTGCAGCATAGGTGGGTGTTGCAGGGCATTGACTATACGCTTCTTTTACCCTTTCGGATCTAGTGTAGGATCTTAGTTTTTAGCACTCTCGTTTTGGGACATGTTGTCAACTTGTTACATTTGCAGTTATTCTATTGTGTTGGATTTTGAGTTGGTTTTATTTCAGTCGTAGTTTTCGGCAAGACTTTATTTTATTCAGTTATTTATGGTGGTTGGTGTTAATACTACTTAATTTATATTGTTCCTCTTGAGTTGTATCTGTTTAATAAAGATAAAATTTGGCAATAGCTTAATTTCACTTAGGTGGTTAGTAATAAAAAGGTTTTCGACAGTGATGCTAAGAATGAACCATCTAAGAAACCTGTTTTAAATTAAATTAAGGCTTGATCACCCAAGGTTTAATTAGGCGGGGTGTCACACTACTTTACTTAACTTTTTCTTGTGGACTTGATCTGCATGCTTGTCTTCTGTGGATAGATCCAACAGAGTTAAACATATATGTCGTGGACTTTAAGTCCATAACCCCCAAACTTTAGATTACTTTGGAAAGTTATAGTCGTCAAGATAGTGGGCTTTTTGAATTCTTTGACCTCCTGGAGTAATATTAGAAACCACCCCCGATTATATTGGGGTATTATAATCCACCTAAGACTTTCTTAAATTATAATCCTCTCCAGGCTATCGTGGGGTATTATAAGCCACCCAAGACTATATCGGGGTATTATATGCCAACCAAGGTTGTCTTAGGGTATTGTAAGACACCCTGGGCTTTCTTGAATTATAATCCACTCAAGGTTGTCTTGGTTATTATAAGCCATCAAAGGCTTTCTTGAATTATAAGTCACTCAAAACTGTCTTTAGGTATTATAAGCCACCCAATTCTTTCTTGAATTATAACCCACTCAAGACCGTCTTGGAGTATTATAAGCCACCCGAGTCTTTCTTGAATTATAACCCACTCAAGGCTGTCTTGGGATAATATAAGCCAGCCAAGGCTTTCTTGAAACACAAACCACTCAAGACTGTCTTGGGATATTATAAGCCACTCAAGGCTATATTGGAGTATTATAAGACACCCAAGGCTTTCTTGAATTATAAGCCACTCAAGGCTATATCGGATTGTTTCAACCCTTAGGTTTCCAGGACCTTATAGGACTTATTAGTGCATTTATTTTTCCTATACCACTGTCTTGAGATGAGGTGGTTGCTAGGTTTCCCTTTGAACCTGTTTGAGCAAGAATATTTACAAAGAATAAAATAAAATGAGAACTTTTCAATGATACACACACATACATACATACATACATACATACATACATACATACATACATACTTACTTACATACATACATACATACATACATACATACATACATACATACATACATACATACATACATACATAAATATGTGTGTGTGTGTGTATGTGTGTGTGTGTGTGTGTGTGTGTGGGTGGGTGCGTGCGCTTAGGAAATACAAAATGGATATATAAACTTACAATTTTTGCAATAGCTACAAAGATGCAAAACAGAAATTTCTCAAGGCATAGAGACTGTGGTGCGACTATATTTAGCCTGAGGTTGCGGACTCTCTAAATGCTGTAGCATTCCTTGCCTGATGAGATTTTCAATTTTATTCTTCAAAAAGAAGCACTTTTAGTTGTTTGGCCATGAACTTGGTGGAACTCACACCACTTTCTCGCATCCCTATTATGAGTTGGAGATTTCAACCTTTCTACCCATTTGAGGAGGTTTTTCCCAATTATGCTTGTTAACATATTCTCTAGGTTACAGTTCAGAGGGGTGAATTAATTATATGGATTTTTTGGTCATTCTTTATGCTTCCTCTTTGTTTCCACTGAACAGATGTAGCCTTCTCTTCAAATTCTGTGGAAATTATCTTAAGACAAGGGTCTTTGGCCTTAAGCATGCTGGTAAAGGCAACGGAATCGGGCATTAAAATTCTCAGGCCAAGGAGGTTAATCTGACCCTGGGGGGGGGGGGCTTGACCCTCATACAGATGGTTGATGCATTATTAAGTGGGCTACAACTTCGATTTATTGAGGATCTGATCCTGAGTTGCCTTCCATGAGTCTTTTAGATTTTTAGTTCTTTTAGAAAATGCTCTGAGATGAATTGAACGGGGTGAGATATCTAGGAATCATGTAAGAAGAATCAGTATATATATATATATATATATATATATATATATTAACAAAGGGATGAGGCTGCTGCTTGACAGGAGGGAGGGGTTCACGGACATTGTTCTTTATTATAAGTTTTTCCACTGTGAATTATATGATCGAACATGGTTTTTCTTTCAAGATAGTTCTATCTGGTGGAAAATTTGCCACGTACACTCCCGTGGATGGAAAAAGTAATTGAAATCATAATAAAAACATCCTTTACTGATCCTTGAGGCGATAGCCAAGCTGAATTTTGCCCGCAGAATCATCGATTTTAATTATGTGACCTATCATTACGCGATTTAACATGAACCACAAGCCATAAAATATGTTGTGGGGGGTTTTCAAGAGTTTTGTGGCATCTTTGGTCTAGGACAAATATGACAAGAATAGGAAAATTGGTTAAAGCTAAGACTAAAGGATGCGACCTATAGCACGGAAACATGTGAGGCTGCATCTAATAGGGTATAGGTAGATTTTACCCCAAAATTTGTCCAAAATGTGATATTACACCCCAAGAATCGGATAAAAAGTCTTTGGGGCGTTAATTTAGGGCACAAAAGGTCCTTATGTGCAAAATAACATAAGTTTATTCGCTAATTCCTAATATATAGGTCATAATATGGCAGAAAATGCCTAAGAGCATAAATAAAGTTGAATATATTTGCATCCGTAGTTAGCAGTCCTTGCGTGGCCTAGGCTTGCCAAACTTTTCAATGAGACATGGATGTGGAAACATCCTTGGGTCAATTGGGTGTGTTCAAAAAACCATAAAATAGGTTATAAAAGAAAAATAGATACGGAAAGATGAAGATACCCATAGTGGGTTTATATCCAAATATGGATCTAATAACAAAAGCTTCTCCCATAGGATGTAGATCTAGAGACCAGCATGATGAAATAAGGCATAACGGACATGATTTACAAGGAACTTAGTAGAACAACACGCTCCCACAAATGGTAGTAAAATGATGATGTCGAAAAATGGATCTATAAAAATGAGTAGTGCCATTAAAGCTATACTCAACAGTCAAGGGTATAAAATATAGAATAAAATAGAGATAAAGAGATACAACACAAAATATAAAGTGGCTTGGCTATAAAAATGATCCTACATTCACTTTGGTGCCTTACTCTCGTTATTCATATGTAGTAATACAAGATTTAGTGGCATTAATAGGAATATAAGATAGAAGTAAGGCTAAATACATAAACATACAAATTATGTACTAAGGGGGATGCAGCCTTATGGCATAGGCTGAGGAGAGGCTGCGAACTTATATATCTCAGGTGATCGAAACAAGTGACCTGATTATGTTCTCAGGGGTAGAGAGAGTAGAGAGTTTGGCAAAGCTTCACTGCCAAAAAAGTGCCCCCGAAATAAGGAGGTGAGGACCTCTATTTATAGGAATTTGTAGGAGTGTCACGTCTATGGTGCACGTGATATATGAATAAGTACGTTTGATATGGAATACTTATAGAAGATGGATAGCTGGCAGTAAATATGTGATGTGTTAAGGTATGTGGTAGGTACGTTGATGTCCGTAGCAGGCATTTCACTGATGGTGGAATGATAAGGACGCGACCTATCCCTAGCCGGGTCGTGGCCTATGATGGAGGCTTATCCTGGTACATAACTTTGCGGCATGTCTGTATTCTAGGCTATGGTCACGAGCATAATAACCTTGCATTCTGTAAGAGGGTAGTTTAGATAAGATGGAGGCGTAACCCCTTTTAAGTATGGTGATGACAAGGTTAGTTAGAAAAACACTAGTGATTTAACCACAAGACACAAAGAGCAGTTTGGAATGTATAGAACCCATCTTATACTCACAAATCTCTCGTGTATAACTCACAATATAATAAAGAACTTTATAAATAACTTAGCTAGAGGGAGAGAGAAGTAAGCACCCTAGATACACCTTGGTAGGCAGACAAAACATACTAAAACTCTCAAGGATCTCTGTTATGTATTAAAAGCTTCGTAATAAATGACAAAATGGTGGGTGGCAGAACTCTCTGGTTCTTTAATAATTCTCTCTAGTAAATAAATTTCTCTAGTAATAACTTTTGAACTCTCAAAAGATCATCCTTTCCTCAGAGGTGGTTGGGGTCCTTAAATAGCCCCCCACACCACCCCCGAGGCAACTCAGTCATTAAAGACTATGAAAGACATCCCTCATACTTTATGTCACAACATTAAATGCCTGATGTACTAGTTGTCTCCTACGTCATAAACATTAAATGCCAAGACATGCCTTTTGCCTAACCACTGTGTGTCAGGGGATTGTTGTCGCAGAGGTGGCTCACCAACTATCTGACAGCCCCAAATACCACGGTGGTTTACTCAAGTGCATGTCTGACATTGTTTGGAAGGCTAGTGACATCACCCACAGTAGATGTGACATTTAAGTAGAGGGTTGTTTGGTCCATAACTCAATGCCCGATGGAACTCCAAGCTGCTCCGCTTGAGGTTCCACGGTCAGGGTCCTTCGGTGTTTTACCAGGTATATCTAAGATGGTCAGGACAAGCCCCAACGGTGCCCCACTTCTCAATCCTCCAAACCAAGTCCCTCTAAAGTTCCCACGGTGAGGTTGTTCGATAGAGCATGAAAGCTCTCCCAGGCCCTGCCAAGCCTGGTCTCTCGCGAGTACCGTTCGACCTCACACCCATTCATTATTCTCGTTACAACATTACAGTCATTACAACTCGTAGTCAATATAAACAAAGCTATAATATGACAAAGTAACAATAAGCTAAAGTACGAGTTGCCACGCCAAGCTGCCTCCCCAAGCTTCCACGCTTGAGTTGCCACGCTGATCTTATCCTCAGAACACTGTTGCTAATTGGTGGATTATCCCTAATCCTAGGATTACCTTCAGGCCCCCTCTACATTTGCCCCTTCGTGGAGGGATTTGTTATGGGAACAAGAAGTGCCTCCACGAAAACTTCTTAATCCGATGAACCTTCTCTGTCTGGCCTGCTGCTTTTTCCTAATGCTGAGTCTCAACCATTTCAGCTTGAATATCTGAAATTCTCCCGAAGGACCTGCTAATATTCTCACAGTAATGTTCGAAAAAGAAAAAAATTCTCCCCGATGTAACTGAGTCATAACTAAATAACGTTTGAGCTTCTGTCGAGGGGACATCGTGGCTTTTTTGAACCGTTGGGACACCTTCCTTGTTGGGGGGTTTATTGGATATGTCAGAGAAAATCTTGGCGCCCAAAACTTAATCTTGCTTAGGAAGGTAACGGTGGCTGTTCCCTAGGTGTCATTTCATTAATTGATGGCAGTTCCCCAGGTGTCACTTCATTAAATAACGTAGCGTTGTCTTTTCCATGTCAGAACACTTCCCGAAGTGCCACGTGTACATTTGAAATGATTGCAGGCGGCCACACACGTGCAATGGTGGGAAACTTAAACGACGAACTTTAAAAATTAAACGGCCAAATCTCCCCAACACTTAAAACCTTTCTTTTTCTTACTTTTCCACTACCTTCTTCAAATTTCCTTCGCTTTTAGAGAGAGAGAGAGAAAGAGCTTCCATTGTTGAGCGTCTGAAACCTCCATTGCTGTTCGAGCTTCTGCCGTCCTGTTCTTGCTCTCATCTTCTACGCCACCTCCTGTGGTTGCTCTCCGCCATTGTCGTGCTCAGGCTCCTCTGACTCAAGGTTGTTTTTTGTTTGCTCTAACACTCTGTCATGGCATCTCAAAGTTACCCCACCATCTCTTCAACCAGTGCGCCGCCTGCTACTGCTGTTGCCACCACTACTGGTGCTTCTGCTTTGGACGCTGTCCGTCGTGAACAGTTAAGGTTTTATCGTCGCTCTCCCATTTTTGTCGAAGATGATAGCTTTGCTGCTGCTTGCAAGACTGTCAGCTTTGAATGCAAGTTTGAGACCTTAGTGCTGGGTGATGAGGACGAAGAACCCTCGAAGTGGGGCTCTCTTCCTCCAGAGGGGACTTTCTGGTTTCGTTTGGAGCGAGGGGACTTCCAATGGTCCCAAATTGACTTCGAAGCACCAGGGGGTTCTCCTGCCCATTTTGCTGCTTGGAACTCTCACATAGTGAGTTCCCATGGTGATATTTTGAGTAAGATTGGCCTTCAACGAGCCAAATGGTTTGGTGAGTTTACTCTCTCCAAAAATAATGCTGCTCTCCCCATTCTTATTTCTCGTTGGACGTGACGACACACACATTTATTGCTGCGTGGGGCGAGTTCACGATAACCCTAGAAGATGTCTGCGAGCTTCTGGGGCTCGAAGCAACAGGTCATGAGCCTTATACCGATGAGCCTCTCGACGCCCAAGAGACTGCTGACCGTTTGGCGTTGGACCGAATATGCCGAAGTTGCATCGGTTCTTCAAACAAAGCTACCTTCACTCCGCTGATTAACTATTTCTTCAAGGGTTCTAGTGAAGGTAGTTCTTCAACTTCAACGGATGCCCCTGGCCAAGGTACTTCGTTAGAGCTCCCTGCTTACATCCTTGTGATTCTTTCCCATTTTCTTTTGACGAGAAAACCAAACGATCAGCCCCGAAGGGACCTTATCAACATATCCCTTCGTTTGGCTCGGGGCATCAAACTTCCTTTGGCTGCAATTGCCCTAGGGTCCCTCTACACTTGGCTTGACAGAACATTGTTCGACATGGAACGATCACTTGGCCGTTATAACCTGGCCAATTTTGCTAACAGCATCCTTCTAACCATCTTTCTTTACGTACGCTTTCCTGTTGTAGCGGCCAAGGCCAACCGTCCTCCTTTTGGGGAAACCATTATGCCCCCACGCTCTTATATTTATCACAAGAGGCAGAGCCGAAAAGAGCTGATCGCCTCAATTGATCATTTTGAGGACTTTGTTATGAGGCCTTACAGAGAGGATGCCTTTGTTCATACTTGTGATTTCTTTCAGCACGAATCCAGGGTGGTTCAGGTGGGGGTAGACATTGAAGATCCTCAGTTAGCCGTGGTGCTTCTCCTTTCTCCGGGGTATCTGCCTTCCTACACCGAGTGGGGATATTCCAGCAAACATTATAACCCCAATCGGTGTAGTCGTCAATTTAGGTTTGATCAGGGGGCTCCTCGCTCAGTTTTCCAATCCTCAAACCCAAAGGTTAGCATTAGCGAGGCATGTTCCTTATTTTCCTCCACTACTGCGTGGGGGATAAGTGAATCAATGGCTGGGCGAGTCACCATTCCCTCCAACAAGAGGCAAGGGAATGTGACCAGTCTATTTGCCACGAAGTTCTGGCTGAAACAACTGGCTAACATTGCTGAATTCATAGATGGAGAGCCTGTGTACCCTCCAGTTCTTTCATTTTCTGCGTTGGAGCTGGGACTCAAAGGCAACTCCGTTCTGGGGATTGAGTTCCCTCTAAGCAAAACCCCTAAGAGGCCTTCCGAAGAGCTTCCTCCGTTATGCCCCATGACTCCTACTGCCATACCCAAAGTGAAAAGTGCTGGGGTATCCAGGAAGACTGCTCCTTCGACTGGAGCTACTGCTGATGAAGGGTCTTTGCAGCCATCGACCAAGAAGGCCAAGAGTGGGGTGGCCTCCACGAAAAAAACAAAGTCCAAATCCCAGACTCCTGTGGCAGCCCTTCCCATAGCCTCCGTTCCTCCTCCCATGTCTCCTGAAAGGGCCGAGAGGTTAAGGAGGGAGGCGCAGGCTGAGGTAGATCGGGTGAATGCAGAGTTTCAACGGCGCGCTGTCGTCGTTCCTCCCTCGGTTGCCTTCCCCACGATCGTCGTCGATCCCACTGAGCCAGCTGCAAGGAGGAGGAAAACTTCGAAGGTTCCTCAAGCCACTGGCAGTGACGTGACAAGGCTAAGGAGGAAGACTTTAGGCACCAAGTCCCAGCGGAAGCAAGCTCCCACGGTGCAAGCTTCTCATTCTTCTTCCCTATCTGAGGTATGTACACTTATCTTGTTCTCTTTTCCTCTTTAATTAGAGCAAGCCGGATTTGCTTATATATATTGTTCTTAACTACTTTGGTGCAGGGACTTAAAGAAACGGGGCCTCATTTTCCTAGCCCCCCAAGTCCCCCCATTAGCCGTTTCATGGGCGGTCGCTGTGGGGCCATCTCATCCGATACTACCCCACCCCGTTCGCCAATGACCGGGCTTACTTACGCCCGTCGTTCAATCTCACGACGGGCGAGGGAGGCAGTTGTGGAGGGTGAGGTTATAGAGCCCATGGATGTCTCTTCGCCACCAGAGACAACACAATCTGAGATGCCTACTCCAGTCCCCTCTGGCTCACTGGCTTCCTCTGAGGCTGTTCTCCCCACTGTTCTGGTTGCTGCAGGTGATCCTGAGGTAATTATTTCATATTTAAATTTGTCTAATCTGGCATTCCTTCTCTTTCACCCCGTTCTGTGTGCTGAATTTAGGATGTTGGTTGCCCTAGGTCGAAGTATCCTCGCTGCTAGCAAACATTCTTCGTCCAACGGTGCTGGCGAGACCTCTGACCACAATGCCCCTTTTCAACGTTCTGACTGAGGTAAGTTATTCTTGGATACATTTCGCCCTTTTTTCTGTATTTGTTCCTCTTTACTAACATTGGCTTTTATATTGCAGCTTTCTCCTGATCTTTCACCACCCTCATCTATTCCCAATGAACCCCTTGCTCTTGCCTTGGTACCTTATGTGGGCGAGAGAACTATGCCGATGGTTGAGGTTTCTGGGGCCAGAGACCCCGTTGAGGCTGATGAGGTAACAAGTCCCCTCCCAACGGTTCCTGCCACTTTAACGTCCGTGATGACTCCCACTCCTGCCCCTGTTGTGATTCAGGTACTTTCTTAATTCTCTGCATAAACTCCTTCTTATAATGGTGACTTAACAACGAAAACGTTTGTTAAGATTTTTCTTTTTTTTTATATAATCTCCACCTTATAACGGTGACTTAACAATGAAAACACTTGTTAAGATTTTTATATAATCTCCACCTTATAACGGTGACTTAACAATGAAAACACTTGTTAAGATTTTTATATAATCTCCACCTTATAACGGTGACTTAACAATGAAAACACTTGTTAAGATTTTTATATATAATCTCCACCTTATAACGGTGACTTAACAACGAAAACGCTTGTTAAGATTTTTATATAATCTCCACCTTATAACGGTGACTTAACAATGAAAACACTTGTTAAGATTTTTATATAATCTCCACCTTATAACGGTGACTTAACAACGAAAACGCTTGTTAAGATTTTTATATAATCTCCACCTTATAATGGTGACTTAACAACGAAAACGCTTGTTAAGATTTTTATATAATCTCACTGTTTCTTATATCTCTTCTCAGGTTGCTCGGGAGGATTCCTCACCAGCTCTTTCACTTGTGGGCACACCACGTCAGGAACCTGCTGTTTCGGAAGAATCCGACCATGCTGACCAAGGTTCCACGACTGGTGTTGAGGCAGAAAGTGAATCTGGGTGCGAATTGCCTCTCCCTGACTTGACTCCTCCTGCCTTTTGCCTAATGGTGCTTCACAATTCTCCCTAAATGCCTGTGAGCCATCGCTTGGTGATTGAGCAGTTGGTGAACCATCACCCCGAGACCTTCACCGTGGACTGCCTACGATCCAATATTCCCGTGATGAGTCATCGACTGCAAGGCATGGCGATCGTTGTTACTGAGATTGCCAATACTCCCACTTCCAGTGTTACCCGAGCCCTCATTAATCAGTTTCTGGGTTTTCTGAATGAATTGGGTCGTGACGGTTTCCGTTTCGACCGGCTTATAGCGTATTTGAAAACTTTGAAGAGTCAGCAGCTGATCGGCCAGAGGGAACTGCTGAGAAAGCACCAGGAGGACCAACGGGCTGAGGAAGTTAAGTTAGCCGAGCTGGCACCTCTTTTGGAATCCGCGGATGAAGAAATAAAGAATGACGAAGAGGCTCTGCGTTTGGCCAAGCTAAAACGGGAGAGACTTCTTATTGAACGCGCGCAGGTGAAAATCAGGCTAGAGGTTGCTGTCAACGCTCAAAGCTCCTTTGCGTCAGCTTCTTCGGGCCTTCCTGGGGATTTTTTCTCTTCCCCGGACCTATGGTTCCTCTTAGGGTAGCAAACTCTTGTATATATTTTCCTTCTTCGTCCATTTATGTAATTCTTGGGCAATAGTTCCCAATTTTTTGTAATGCTCTCTTGTTTATTGAATGAAAGAATGTATATTTTCCAGTTTTATCTTTGAGTTATGACTGCTTTCATATCAATGTCTATACTTCACGTCATCAATAAAACTTGTATATTCATAATCAAAGACTAGATACATCGATGGTACAAACTTAATTGTTTACACATGATATACTTTCAACCATTTATTATTAATTTTGAATGGCTTATCTTCCTCCAACTTAGAAATTAAGCAATAACCTGAATCATGAGCTTCCTTCACGATGAAAGGTCCCTCCCAATTGGCTGCAAATTTTGGCAGAGGAAGTCCCCTAATGTGTTTCACCGCTGCTTTCAAAACGAGTTCTCCCTCTACGAACCTCCTTGGTCTTACCAGGTTGTCATATGCCCTAGAGAGCTGCCTTGTATACATTTGAAAATGTTGCATTGCGTTGTCTCTGTGTTCATCCAATGCCTCCAGCTGCACATGCCTGTTCTAAGGGAGCATGCTACTTCGCAAGGCGTATCGAGCAGAGGGAACCTCCAACTCCACTGGAAGGATTGCCTCGGCCCAGTAGACATGGGAGAACGGAGTGTACCCTGTGGGCTTCCTCTTCGTCGTTCGATAGGCCCACAACGCTGCTGGTATCTTGTCATCCCACGATCCTGGAAAGTCCTCCATTGTTTTAGCCAGGATATTAACCAGAGTTTTGTTAGTTGCCTCGGCCTGACCGTTCCCCTTCGGGTATGCCACCGTTGAAGTGTGATGAACGATGGAGTACTTGTCTGTAAGCATCGTTACTTCTGAGTTGACAAAGGGAGTCCCATTATCTGAGAGAATAACCTTTGGGATCCCAAAACGGCAAATGATATACTCTCTGATGAAGTTACTCACTACCCCAGCCGTTGCCCTTCTGAGTGGTATTGCTTCAGCCCATTTTGTAAAGCACTCCGTTGCTACCAGTATCCATATCTTGCCCCTCGACGAAGGGTGTATCGCCCCCACGAGGTCGAACGCCCAAGTGTGGAAAGGATAAGGCATTTCCAGAGAATGTAAGTCCACCGATGGGGCATGGATCATATTTCCATGAAGTTGGCAAGCTTTGCATTTTCGAACAAATTCGGCAGAGTCTTTCTCCATCGTTGGCCAATAATATCCCAACGTCATCAGCTGATCATATAACTTTTCCCCTCCTATGTGAGCTGGGTCATGGGCTTATTTGAGGACCTCAGTTGCCTCTTCTTTTGTGATGCAACGCAATGGCTTGTTGAAGTACCCCCTTCGATAAAGCTGCCCCTCTTGGATATAGAACCTTGGGGCTCTTCGCTTCAGTCCCATCGCATACACTTTCTCCGTTGGGACAGTTCCATCTTGAATAAAGTCGATATAGGGCTACCTCCAGTCTGTTTGGGCTTCTATGAAATGGCACTCAACTGCTTCGAAAAATAGCTGACACTTATCACAATTCCGTTGTAGTTCTGTCGCATCCTGTTTCATTCTAGACCAAAAATATCCCCCTCTTTGAATTATTCTATAGAGAGGTATCTCAGTTATTTCGCAATGTTCCTCACGTGTTCTCTTCAACCTCCGCTCTGCTTCCTCTGGCCCAATGCATCTTGATAACCATCCCCCTGCATTTCTGTAGTAAAGATTTCCCTGGTTTGTAAAGTATTGGGCTAACTCTCTTAGTCCCATAACTCCTTCCCCGGATTCCAGTTGCTTCCTGATCTCTCCTCTCCAATCCGCGTCTTCCTCCATCGGTAGTATTGACTGTACCACCGAAGGAGCTGTCCTTCGTTGGATCGTAACGATAGTCGTATCGCTCCTCATGACCATCTTTTGAGCAATAGTGGCATAAGCGTCTGGATGACAGTTCATCGTTCTGGGATGTCTTCTGATTTTGGTCCGGTGGAACTGGTTGAGGAGCCTTTGAATGATCGTTCTATACGGTGCCAAACTCATGTGCTTCAACGCATATTCTCCGTTAACTTGCTGAATTACTAAGTTCGAGTCACCCTTGATGCAGAGAGAACGAATTCCCCTTCGAAGAGCCTCCAGCAACCCTAGCACCAACGCTTCGTATTCTTCTTCGTTATTGGAGCAAGGGAAATCTAGCTTGTAGGAAAAGCAAATCTCCTCCGTTCCTTTTGAAAGGATGACCCCTGCCCCTCCTTTTTTTTCTGCTGAAGACCCATCAAACTGCATCGTCCATTCCTCATCGATTGCATCCAGGTAGTTGGCTTGCAAGTCGTCTCCCGGAATGTCTTCTTTAGGTGGTTCAAACGTTCCTGATAGAAAGATTGCCAACAGATCAGCATACGCCTGGCTCTTGATGGCACGAGGAATCACACACTTTAAATCATATTCGGAGAGAATAAGGAATCACCTAGCTACCCTGCCAATCAAGATAGTTCTAGCCAATAAATACTTAATAGGATCACATCTAGTTACAATATGAATTGTAAAAGACAGCATATAATGTCTAAGTCTTTGTGCTACAAATACTAAGGCCAAACAATGCCTTTCTAGGCTGCTATATCTAATCTCTGGCCCATGTATGATCCTGCTGAGGTAATACACCGGCCGTTCTTGCCCGTCAATCTCTTGTGCCAGTAAAGCTCCAATGGACCTTGTAGTTGAGGTGAGGTACAGCTGCAACGGTACTCCTGCCTGTGGAGGAACCATAATTTATGGTGAAACGAGCAGCTTCTTCAACTCATCGAGAGACTCCTGATGGTCCTTTTCCCATCTGAACTTTGTGTTTTTTTGCAGCAGCTGCATCAACGGGTGTGTTACCTCGGCCAATCCTGGTACAAATCTTCTGAGGTAGGAGACTTTACCGAGGAAACTTTTTAGCTCCTTCGCCGTTCTTGGGCACGATATTTCTAAGATCGCGCGTTGTTTATCCTGGTCCATCTGCACCCCTTATCGATCAACCACAAAGCCTAGAAACTTCCCGCATGTTACTCCAAAGACTCACTTCAATGGGTTCATCCTTAATTTATACTTCCTACATCGAGTAAATACCTTCTTTAAGTCGTTTAGGTGGAACTCCTCCTTCTTCGATTTGATGACCAAATCGTCCACATAGAATTCTACAAATTTGTGGAAGAAATCGTGAAAAATGGCCATCATTGTTCTTTGATAAGTAGCTCCCGCGTTCTTAAGTCCAAACGTCATTACTTTGTACATGAAATTGCCCAACGGGGTTCTGAATGCCGTTTTCTCTGCGTCCGCGGGGTCCATTTTGATTTGGTTATACCCTACGTACCCATCCATGAAGCTATACATCTCATGACCAGCCGTGGCATCTATTAGGCTATCAATGGAGGGTAGAGGGAACTCATCTTTGGGGTAAGCCCTATTCAGATCTCTAAAATCCACACAGATCCTTATTTGGCTCTTGTCCTTCTTCCCTACTGGCACAATGCTAGATAGCCACAGGGATGTTGTATTGGTTTGATGAATCCTGCTGCCAACAAACGCTGAACTTCTTCCTTAATCTTCAAGTCCAACTCAGGTTTATAAGTCCTTGTTGCCTGTTTCACCGGGATGGCTGAAGGTATCACGTTTAGCTTGTGGCAGCTCACTTCCTCATCCAGCCCTTCCATTTCGGTATACTTCCATGCAAAGACATCTATGAACTCCCGGATTAGCCCAACCAGGGCTTCTCGCTTCTCCTTAGCGAGATCCTTCGCGATGAAGATGGGCCTTGGGTCTTCCCGTTCTCCTGCTAAGTTCAACTGCTCCAACTCTTGTGCCTGGGGCCTTGGTTGATTTGCCATGTAGTCTGGTTCTTCGGCGACCTTCTCCACGAACTCCTGTATGTTGGAGTTGTCTATCACCATACACTGTCCCTGCTGATCCACCAAGAAACACTCATATAACGGGTCAGCCCCATCCTCGGTCTCTTCGGCCGCCCGCTCACATCGTTATAAACGGTATACCACCTTCCCCTCTTCAGTGACCACCTTCTTGCATTGCCTGTTGGTAGCTGTTGCCACGGCCTTCCTCTTCCTTTCTCTCGAAGCCTTAGCGATCCTTCCCCCTGAAAAGCGACTCAGCACGCTTTGCCGTTGGGCCTCACGCTCCATAGGATCCACTCCAAGCCTTACTTTGTTTTTGAGCTGCCTTGTGGTACTTTGAGGTCGAGGGATCACCTGATGGGTTTCTTCAGTCCTTACCCCTTCGTTACTCATGGCTTCTTTACTTTGCTCGTTCAGAGGCCCCATTCTATCTTTGATCGAGGGAACCCATGCCCCCTCCATTCTTCTCGTTAGGACTCGAGCATCCTCTTCCAACTCCGTATAAAAGGCCGCATCTACAAAGTGAGCTTCCTCGATAGCAAAAGGCCTTTTTGTAGCCCTAATGGTCACTTCTGTTCCTTTGACATTCGCCTTGGCGCATTGATGATATGTTGAAGGAACTAAACCTTGATTGTGCATCCACACTCTTCCTATTAGTAAATGATAGGAAGTTGCACTTTCTATTACATGGAACTTGATGTGGGAACTCAAATTTCCCATTACAATTCTCACATTCACATACCCAATGGATTTGGAAGATTGGTTGTCATACCCTGAAATTACCAGAGGCATGGGGACCAACCTTTCTTCTGGGATATCAACTGCGTGGAAGGAGTTGATAGGCATAATGTTGATGGAAGCGCCCCCATCCATAAGCGTTCTTGCAAAACTAACCCCATTGATACTGGCCGTCACATACAAGGGCCTGTTATGAGGGAACCTTACAGCTCTATCTGCATCGCTGAAGGTCACCTCTGATAGGAACTTTTTCACCAGCCTCGCCATGGGTCCCCTCCATTTCAACGAGGGAACCGCGTCCTTCCTCGTGATGTCTAGGATCGCCTGAGTTATTTCCAGTCTGCTCTCCTTTGGTATCCCCACTTGATCGAAGAACCAAGCGAATTTTGGGGATTTTGAAACTGCGCTGTACTCAACGACTGCCTCTAATTCCTCGCCCTCAACGCTGTATACGTCTTCCACGTCTTTAGCGCTTGCTTCATCGTAGGCTAAAACTACGTTAGCCATTCCTGTGGTGCAACGTTCCAGAGTTTCTTCGAATTCCCTTTGCCTCATTGTTGACCTTCCTTCTCCTCTTTTCGCCTCATCGTCGTAGGCCGTCACCAAGTTGGCCCCATGTGCTGGAAGCGGGTTGTTGTTAACGTTTTGTGGGGGGATCTGCAGCATCCCTGCCTTCATGTACTTGTCAATGATTCTTCTTAGTGTGAAGCAGCTCTCTGTCGGGTGCTGGATCTTTCGATGAACCTGACAATACCTAGGATCCGCCTTCGTTGCGTCATCGGGTTCCTCTGAAGGAACGCCTTTTGGCAGGTAGACCGTTCCACCTTGGACCATGGCATTATAACAACTCACCGCCTCTTCTATCGTGCATGGTAATGGTGGTGGGTCTTCTCTATCCCTTCCGAACTTCCTTTTGTTGTCCTTCTTCGCCGCCTTACCCCCATCTGTTCCTTCGGTGTATCCCACCTGTGGGTGTTGAGGCCTTCCTCCCCCAGGTTGTATCGACTGTCTGAATATCATAGGCACCGCCACCGGGATTGGTCGTACGACCAATGAGATGTTCCTTGCAGATTTTAAGAACGCCGAAAAAGTTCCCTCGCGCGTCTCATTGATAAGATGGCAGATGTACTCCGGGAGTAGTCCTTCGGCACAGATTTGTAATAGTTTGGATTCCTTAGCCTCCTCTCTCACGTTCAGAGACCTTTCCCTGAACCTCCGAACGTATGCCACCACGTCTTCTCCTGGTCGTTGCTTCTCTCTCCCTAGTTGGGTCAGAGTGAATTCATCCTCTGCTAGAAAGAACTTTTGGACAAACAGCACATGCATCTCTTCCCACATGGAAACACTTTTAGGGGCCAAATGAGAATACCACGTGTATGCTTTATCGGTTAGGGATTTGGAAAACTCCCTCAACCTGAGTTTCTTGTTGTTGCAATGCGCCCCTAGGTGCTCAATAAAACGTTTAATGTGCTCTTTCGGATTCCCACCCTTCCCTGTGTATTTTTCAAAGATGGGGGGAATATAATCCCTCGGGTAAGGCTCATCGTTGTATTCCTGAGGATAAGGTGTCCTAAAGTCATCATAGACTGAAGCTACCTCGCCTATAGACTGTGAGGAAGCCTGCACAAACTTTAACATCTCCTTTTGCATTTCTCTCCTCATTTCCTCCATGGGCGATGGGGCAACGACCAATGGGGGTGTTGGCTGAATGACCGTTATAGTTGGAGCCATCGTTACGGCTGGCGCCGTTGATACTCCGGAGATTCCCATTGCCGGATTCACGACGGAGGGTAGGCTTGCCGGGGCTGCTCCCGTTGTACCTGCCCCTGGTGTTACGAAGGAATTGGCCTCAAGTCCTCCCAGCACCGTTGAAGCTGCAGGAGTTTGCAAAAACTCATAGAACTTGCTCATGAGGAGGGTCATCTGGGCCGGTCCCAGCCCAGCGCTCGTGGAAGCCTGCGCCACTCCTTGAGCGCCCGTTGTTGTCTAAACTGGGGGCACTTCTATTCGAGGAGCTCCGCTCCTTAAAGCCTCCAATTCTACCGTTGCTTGCTCTTCACTGTGTTGGATATCATCAAAGTTGAGCCTTCGATTAACGTTATCTTGCACCATACTCCTTCCTTAGAAGAATGCCTCCCCAGCAGAGTCGCCAAATGTAAGAGGGTAGTTTAGATAAGATGGAGGCGTAACCCTTTTTAAGTATGGTGATGACAAGGTTAGTTAGAAAAGCACTAGTGATTTAGCCACAAGACACAAAGAGCAGTTTGGAATGTATGGAACCCATCTTATACTCACAAATCTCTCGTGTATAACTCACAATATAATAAAGAACTTCAAAAATAACTTAGCTAGAGGGAGAGAGAAGTAAGCACCCTAGATACACCTTGGTAGGCAGGCAAAACATACTAAAACTCTCAAGGATCTCTGTTATGTATTAAAAGCTTCGTAATAAATGACAAAATGGTGGGTGGCAGAACTCTCTGGTTCTTTAATAATTCTCTCTAGTAAATAAATTTCTCTAGTAATAACTTTTGAACTCTCAAAAGATCATCCTTTCCTCAGAGGTGGTTGGGGTCCTTAAATAGCCCCCCACACAACCCCCGAGGCAACTCAGTCATTAAAGACTATGAAAGACATCCCTCATACTTTATGTCACAACATTAAATGCCTGATGCACTAGTTGTCTCCTACTTCATAAACATTAAATGCCAAGACATGCCTTTTGCCTAACCACTGTGTGTCAGGGGGTTGTTGTCGCAGAGGTGGCTCACCAACTATCTGACAGCCCCAAATACCACGGTGGTTTACTCAAGTGCATATCTGACATTGTTTGGAAGGCTAGTGACATCACCCACAGTAGATGTGACATTTAAGTAGAGGGTTGTTTGGTCCATAACTCAATGCCCGATGGAACTCCAAGCTGCTCCGCTTGAGGTTCCACGGTCAGGGTCCTTCGGTGTTTTACCAGGTGTATCTAAGATGGTCAGGACAAGCCCCAACGGTGCCCCACTTCTCAATCCTCCAAACCAAGTCCCTCTAAAGTTCCCACGGTGAGGTTGTTCGATAGAGCATGAAAGCTCTCACAGGCCCTGCCAAGCCTGGTCTCTCGCGAGTACCGTTCGACCTAACACCCATTCATTATTCTCGTTACAACATTACAGTCATTACAACTCGTAGTCAATATAAACAAAGCTATAATATGACAAAGTAACAATAAGCTAAAGTACGAGTTGCCACGCCAAGCTGCCTCCCCAAGCTTCCACGCTTGAGTTGCCTCACCAAGATGCCACGCTTGAGTTGCCACGCTGATCTTATCCTCAGAACACTGTTGCTAATTGGTGGATTATCCCTAATCCCAGGATTACCTTCAGGACCCCTCTACACATTCCATGGTTCTATTTTTTATCGGGACTGTCTGGGTTCCCTACTATGTGTTTTGTGTTTATAGGTTGACATATTTTGGGTATCTTGCCAATGGATCCTCGTGTGCAACAGGAAGTGGTGCATGTATCATCCTATCAAATCCTGATAAAATGGACATTCAATACGCTCTACAGTCTAGCTTTTTGGCCTCTAATAATGAGGCAGAGTATGATGCTCTATTAGCAAGATCCAATCTTGCCTTGTCAATTGGAGTGAAGTAAATTTAGGCTCATAGTGACTCTCAGTTAGTAGTGAGGCAAATATTAGGAGAATGTGAATCCAAAGGTGAGGAAATGGTCAAGTACTTAGAAAAAGTGAAAGAACTCATATCCTAATTTGGGAAGGTAAAAATGCAAAGAGTTCTAAGAATCGAGAATGACAGAGAAGATGCATTAGACAAATTAGCTTCAGCTACTATAAAAGGCCTTTTGAAAGATAATACTCAAAGATAAAAATATTAAATTTTAACCTCGTCCCTTTATGGATGGATTCAATTATAGATTACCTAAGAGGTGGGAAACTACCGAAAGAAAAAAGAAAATCTAGGAAAATCAGCTCAGAGAAGCCAAATTCGCTATTTTTGGTGTAATGTTGTACAAAATAGGCTTCCTCCTACCCCTCCTAAGGTGAGTTCATCCTACAAAGGGGTGGTATATATTAAAGGATGTACATGAAGGTTCCTGTGGAATACACATAGCTGAAAGATCCCTAAAAAATGGATAGTTGTTCATGTATATTATTGGCTAACCTTGGCCAAAGATGCTCATGCCTATGCAAAGAAGTGTGATTAATGCAAGATACATGCTAAAATAAGCCACCTGCCACATCACCTTTTCAATCCTATGATAACATCATGGCCATTTTCTCAATGGGGAATGGGCACTATCGTCCCTCTTCCCCATACACTAGGACGATTTTAATACCTCATAGTGGTTGTTGATTATTTTACAAAGTGGGTCGAATCTGAACCTATGATCGAACTTATTTGTTAAATTTATAATTACCTCAAAGTGCATGGGCTATTATAATATGTATATCTAGTGTAAGTACGGGTCAAACTCATAAAAATTTGGTCAATTCGTATAAATTATCAACTTTCCAACTCGTCAAAGATGGTTGTAGAAATAAGATGTAGAGATAAAACAAAATAAATAATAATAAATGAGTGAACAAAAAAGTAAGTAAAAAATATGGAAAGACCATTTACCCTTTTTTGTAGCTTATGATTAATTAGTCTAACTCGCAATTTCCTTTTAAAACGCAAAATTATACGGACTCTCATCATGTAAATTTCAGATGATGAAATCATGAAAGTTAAAATTAAATATGTTTATATCTCTTTTTATACGCCAAAATTTCATATTCCCTTCAAAGTATCACTTATGAGCATTAAATGTCAAACGTAATCATAGACTATCAACCAATTTAACATAAGCATAATCAATCAAATGTAAGAACAAATAATCAAAGAATATGAATAAAATTTATCACTTCTAAGCATTTTATGTCAAACATAAGCATAGATTATCAAACACTTTAACATAAGCATAGTCCATCAAACCTTAAGTACATAAAATAAAAAAATATGAATAAAATAATTAATCCCAAAGGTTTAAAATATCACTCTCGTGACTAGTTTAATCAATATCGATCTTTTAAAATATTGTAAGAATAAGTAGCGCATTTAAACCAATTTTAACTAATTAAAACATGCACTAAGTAATTATGGAAAATTTGAGAATGATCCTTCTAATGCAAATAGGGAGGAGATGAACAGGTGCTTTGCAAACCTTTCTCATCATTTGAAGATGGAGGAAGGCTTCTTGAGACAAAAAACCAATTGTAAGTGGGATAAAGAGGGTGATGTTAATTCAAAATTCTTCCATAAAACAGTTCAAGCCAGGAGGTAGAAGATCTTTATCCAAAATATTAAGAATGAAGTAGGTGTTTGGCTTGAAGATTAGCAACATATAAAAAATAAAAGGTCTAAATTTTTTCAAAAACTTGCATATCAATGACTCCATGAGACCTGAAGATGATGATTTTTTATCTGCTATCGCTGCCTTAGTTCATGAAGTAGATAACCAATTTCTTACTTCAATGCCTAACATAGAGGAGATTAAAGATGTTGTTTGGGCCCTTAATGGAGAGAGTGCTCCGGGTATGGATGGTTTTACTGGCAAATTTTTTACTTCATCTTAGGAGATTATTGGTATGGATGTTTGCAAAGCTATTGAATGATTTTATAATGGTATGGAGATTCCAAAGTTATTCAACTCTACTATGATAACTTATCCTAAAAAAGGTTAATCCCCAATCTTTTGCCAACTTCAGACCTATATCTTCAATAAAATTCATTCAAATTTTTTTGCCTCTAGACTTTTTACTATTCTCCCAAAGATCATTTCTCCAAATCAAAGTGGTTTTGTCAAAAAGAGAGGCATATTAGAAAAAATCTTATTTACTTATGAGATGTTATCTATGATTAATTCTAAGCATGAAGGGAGCAATTTTGCTATAAAGATTGATATGCACAAGGCTTATGACAGGACTTCCTAGCTTTTCTTGATCAAAGTTATGAGAAAATTTGGGTTTAATGAGCTGTGGATAGATTTGATATAGAGGCTCATATCAAATAACTTTTTTATGTTATGGTCAATGGGGAATGGTGTGGATTTTTCCAATATAATAGAGGTTTAAGATAAGGACATCCTATATATCCTATGCTATTTATTATTGGTGCTGAAGTGTTGAGTAGAAATATTGATAAAGTCTTTCAAACCTCTAAAATAAGCAAGTTTAAAACTCCCATAAGCTACCTTTTCTGTCTCACCTTGCATATGGAGATGATTTGATCATATTTTCCTATGGAAGTATTAAGGCATTAAAAGTATCAAATATGTGTTGAACAGGTTTGAAATAATCTCTGGACAAGAAGTTAACAAGTTTAAAAGTTATTTGTATTGTTCAAAGCTAATGTATTATGCTAAGGTAAAGAAAATTGCAAGTATTCTGCATATGTCAATAAAAAAAAACCTTTTGCATATTTGGGATGTCCTATTTATAATGGCATATTGAAATATTCTCTGTTTGAGGGTTTGATAGCCAAAATCAAGTCCATGCTAGAAGGGTGGAAAGTAAAACTTATCTATATTGGGGTAAGATTATCTTAATCAAGCATGTCATTCAGTCTATTCCTATCTACACCTTAAATGCTATGCAACCTCCAAAGAAAATCATTGTTATCATTGAAAAGATAATGGCTTATTTTTTATGGAGTTCTTCTAAAGGAATTAAAAAAATTCATTGGATTGATTAAAAGATTTATGTAGGCCAGTTGCTAAGGGTCGATTAGGCTTCAGAGACTTAAATGACTTAGTAGATGCTTTTAATATAAAGCTATGATGGAATTTCATAAATCAAAAATCTTTATAAACTCATCTTATGAAGGCTAAATATTGTAAGATTAATCATTCTATAGAAGGTAAGGCTTCTAGAGGGTCTCATGTGTGGAGGAGAATGATAATGCAAAGGGATATGGCACAAATCCACTATAAAATGGCTCATTGGAAAGGGGATATTAATGTGAAATGGGATAATTGGACAGGGGATGGTTCTTTTGACTCATCTAGCCTTCCAAGAACTCTTTAAATTTTTTATCTGCTTGACTGTACTGGACAGTGGGACTCTAATAAGATTAATGTGATGATGCCTCAGAACTCAATGTTAACTTGCTCTAAAGTGGAAGTGATGGGTAGTAAACACATTGATAAATTAGTATGGACTCTAACATCTGATGGATCTTTTAGTCTTCATTCAGCATGGAATCTTGTTAGACAACCTAGAATTTCTTCTTGGACTAATGCTTTTATATGGCATAAACTTATTCCTATCAAAATATCCTTTTTCCTCTTGATACTTTTAAAAGATTATTTACCTGTAGATGAAGCTATCAAAATAATTGGTGTGAGAGGTCCATCAAAATGTGGTTGTTGTTTATCTCCAAAAAAATGAATCAGCGAAACATCTTTTTGGTCATATTGATTTTGCTATAATTGTTTGGATAATTTTGACAATATTTATGGGATTCAAATGTTAAATTCTTCTATCAGAGGAAAGTTAATATCTTGGTGGTCTACTCCTAATAATTATCAATGGGGAAAATATCTAAAGGTGATCCCAGCTTTCATCTATTGGGGTATATAGAAGGTCAGAAACAAATGGCGATTTCAAAATATCACTATGCAGACTTCTAGATCCTTAAAGGAAATCCATTCCCTTATTTCTCTTCATATAGGTATAGACCTTTGTACTTATTTTCCTTCAAAGATTCATCAGCATAATCATATAAATATAGTTATATTGGTTCAGCGGAGACCTCCTAAAGGAAGTTTATTGAAGCTAAATATTGATGGTTATTGTAAAGGAAATCCATGCCTAATGGGAGGAGGATGTGTTTTAAGAAATTCATAAGGAAAATTTATAAAAGATTTTGCCTATTTCTTTGGTAGTGGGACTAATGTGCTAACAGAAGCTCTGTCTATTCTTAGAGGTATTAAAATGTGTGAATCTAGAGTTCATGAAGGGCTGATAGATGAATCTGACTCTTTGATAGTTATTCAAATTCTTAGTGATCAATTGAAATATCCATGGAGTATTATACCTATTATTTCCAATATTCAATACAAGATTCAAGGGTTCAATGTCAAGTTCTTCCATATTCTAAGGGGGGAAATTAATGTGTTGACCTTCTTGCTAACTATGGTTGTTATCTCAAATTTAAGTTTCATTTGATTCTTTAAATGCCTTTCCTAGATATTTAAAAGGCCTTCTTAACATGGATGTTTGGGGTTTCCAAAGTTTTAGATTTTCTAAGTGATTTTCTTCTTTTCCTTGTATAGGTGACTATTTTATAAAGTCATCCTTGTTTCTTGTGAGTTTTGATCTGTTTTGTATTTTATCAATAAAATCATGGGGATAAGTCCCTCTTATATATAAAAAAAATACAAATATAAGCCACCAGCCACATCAACTTTTCACTCCCGTAATGGCATCATGTCCATTTGCTCAATGGGGAATGGATATTATCTCTCCTCTTCCCATACACCAAGACGATTTAAATAACTTATAGTGGTTGTTGATTATTCAACAAAGTGGGTCGAAGTCAAACTTATGATCGAAATCAAATATAAGAAGTGATTCCAATTCATGGGGAGGAATATTATGTATAGGTATGGAATACCGCAATCATTCATAATTGATAAGGGGGCATAACTTGATAATGACTCACGCCTATTATGAAAAGCATGGAATCAAACTTTTTTACTTAACCTCAGCTTATCCTCAAACTAATGATCAAACTGAAGTAATAAACCGGACTTTTCTCTCAAGTATCGAAGCTAGACTTGAAAAGGTTAAAGGAAAATGGATGGAATAACTTTATACTGTTCTATGAGCATATAGAACAATGCCTAGGACCCCAACAGGAAAAATCGGATATATGTTAGCATTTAGGGTCTAAGAAGTTATGCCAACTAAAATTGGCCGGCCAAGCTACATTATGCATCACTTCAATGAGAAAAAAAATGATGAGGAATGGACGTTGGACCTGGAGTTGCTAGAAAAAATCAGAGAAGATGGTTGGGTATGACAAGCGGTGCATCAGAAAAGAGTCACTACGTACTATAACAAAAAAGTAAAAAGTCAACCACTAAAATTAGGGGATTAGGTTCTAAACAAGGTGATTCAGAAGAATAACAAGCTTTATCCCAACTGGAACGACCCTTACAAGATTAAAAAAGAGTTAGTTTCGAGAAAATTATGACTTGAAAATATTGAAGGAGAACCCTTATCCAACCCATGGAATGCAAAACATTTGAAGAAATATTACCACTAGAGGTTAAAAGTGGGGTTTATGTGAATAAAAGCTTTCAATATGATGTAAATGTTCCCTATATTAATCAAAAGAAGTGAAAGTTTTCCTTTTACACTACATGTTGATTTTCTATCTATTTTTTTCCTTTGTAAAGCCTCATTTGTATCATAAGAAGGGAAATGCTTAGGTATTTTAACTCATAGGCATTTCTCAAAATATGACATAGATTTGCAATTGGCCCATAGGCATTTATCAGAATATGACATAGATGAGCGATTGGCTCCGAAAATGTGATGAGATATATGAATGTTTGTCTCATCCTTAGGACATAACTACCATTCATTAAAGTAACTACGAGGGTAAACAAACCTCGTCTGAAAAGACTAAGGTTGAGACCCTGCAGACTACAAAAGGACAGATATGTCTTAGACAAATAATGGTAAGAAGATTTTACTAAAAAAGGTAGACATAAATGCCCCTAATAAAATTTAGAAACCTTAATTAATAGTGATGAGTTAAGGATCAATAAAAATGTTTTCTAAAACAAAGTCACCCTCATCCGAATGTAAAACTTGGTTATGGTCCAGGATAAACTTCAGAGGGAAAACTTAAATAAGAGTCAGGGTTTTACTTGGAGAAAAATATTTAATTGGTTCGGCCAATGTAATGAAAATTAGTTAAAGGAAAAATTGGCATATCCTTTGTCATTTGTTCATATGATGTAAGAAACATTGATTCGAGTAAAAGTTAGCTAATGCATTTAAGCCAATATCACCCTCGATCTGCAGAGGGTTGACCTCAGACATAAAGAAAAATTAAGTAATAAATTAAAGTATAAGGAGGATATCAACTGAGAAACCTGTAAAATAACATGTTTAACTACAATACTCAAGTAAATCACTACCATGAATTAATACAACATTTATAGAATAACAAAAACATAACATTGCAAAAAGAAAACTCGAAGGAGTTAAATGTTATGCCCCTCAGATTGGGGAAATATCACGGTTACAAACCAAATGTTCACAAAGATTGAGAAAAGTCCATGCAGGGTCTAGAAAATGATCAAAAAATTAGATTACCCAAAGATCCTAAGAAGCCACATAATCAGGAGTACCAACATTAATGGGACACTAGCGGGTAAAGTGTCATCTCCATCAGGAGAGTCAACAACATTCAAGGTACTCTTAGCTCAAATGTTGACCACAGCTTTGATAATTGAATTTGCATCATCCTCGGCATCGAACACCAGAGAAATGACATTATCCTCTTCATCATTAATCTACCAGGTGCTGACCTCTTTCGTAATATCAGGGAAGCTTTGGCTTGTCCTCACCTCCGTCTTATTATAATCTTAATGTATGTAATACAAGCCAAGGTCTTAGAATTTTGTAGAGGTATGATACTCAGTAATGGCGTATATTTTGGCCTTCTCCACTTCAAAGGCAATGACTTCATTCATATTCTTTTTTAAATTCAGACTCAGTTGTCTGAAGACTAAGCCTAGAATCATATCTCTCCTTGGTAAAAGTTATGCTTTATGTCACCTTTTCATTTTTATAGGCCTCCATTTTATAATTTCACTTGCCTAGAAGGGCCTCATACTTTCTTTTGTATTTATCCAAGGCCTTCTTATTATCCTTGGCATCCACCAAGGCGTTAATATTCGTTTTGGTCCACTGCAGAAGGCCTACCATGAACACCAGACACTATACTTACAAAAGTTACGGAGATGTTAATAGCCGAGAAGGACTTGGATAAAAATTAGCAAATTAATAATGTCATAAACCTAAAAACCCATATTTATAGCACGATTAAAATCTTCTTCCTTATCAATATTAGCAAAAAAAAAAAACTTATCATAGTCAGACAGGTGGTTGACCAAAAATCACAAGTTATAACAAAACTTTCATAAAGGATCGTGGGGTCGGTTTATAGAGCCTGTTATGTCTCCCTAGAAGAGGTCAGGTTTTGCTGAATCACTGGACACATTAGACTCAGGGTGGCCTCATTCCTTGTGGAAGGACCAAACTCCTTCCTTGGCTTCTTAGAGGGTTTATTACTTGTAGGTTCTTTGACCTTCCACTTAGTTTTTTCAATGGTCTTGCTGAGCCTCCCCTTATCATCTGTAACACGATTGCATACGATCTTGGGAATCAACATATCCCACTACTATTCACTTAGATCAAAAGTCTTATCTAAACCAAATGTAATTTCTATTTAGATAATTAAGTTATAAGGTCAAAACACAAACAAGGCACGAGGAAAAAAAACTTAAGAAGTTAATTTAGTGGATGAGGGTTAGAGATAATCCCAAACTCCTCAGTTTTGCTAAAGGGGATAACTCCTCATAAGTTTTAATCCCAGAATTGATGACTTCATCTACTAGATTCCAATTGGTAGCACTCAGACATGGGGTTACTATATCTACAAAGCAAATTAAAGTAAAATAAAAGTGAGCATCGAAAGTAGATAATAAAAATGCAACAAAAAAGAATACATTAAAGAGGAATAAATACTACTTAAATGGGGCTTTCCCCAATCACGAGGAACCCTCATGACTCCCTCATGTGCCTCTCCTTCTAGAAACTACCAATCTCTATTGATATAGAAGAATTCAATCTTCTAGTGGTAGTTAGAAGTTTGGGAAACCTTTACCAATTAATGTTTTGAGTTACGAGGGCTCAAGTAATAGTATTCGGGGTATGATAATATAAACGCTTCAAAATATCTCCCCGATTCGATTCTTCAGGCAGTGATCGAATTGTGTATAGGCGCAACCCTAAGATATGAAAGTATATCTCAGATGCAAATATGAAAGGGAAGTCAAAACCCTAATAAAAAAATAACTCCGTACAAAGCACTATCAGAGGCATTCTTTAGGTCATATGTTCTCTCATATTCCTCTGGATCTCTCACAGTTATGTAAGATTTTATGTCATAGAAATGTTTAAGCCTACAAGCTTTACTCCTATAAAGGCAGGTTCGTGAAAGTTCAAGTGTATAAACGTCATCACTGTTTATAAAATCATCTGTAATATTATGATTCATTGGGGTAAACCCAGTGTCAAGTTCAACGAAAGAAGTATGCCCCATCTCCCTATCATACTCATTAAGGTCTATCATTTCTTGAGCTTCGGTCTTTCTCTCAAAAAATGTCACCTTGGAGGTAGAAGATGAAGATGACTCAAAAGTAGAGGCTGAAAATTGGGAAGATGAAAAATAAGTAGAGGGTGAAGTTGCATCGTCAACCTTAGTAATAGTTGTAGAGGAAGAAGGTAGGCTAACAGTCATAGTCGAATGTTTGGTTATCACATCATAAAGGATGTCATCCATTGCAGCTATGAAAGAATCATCATTTTCAGTCATGACATTACTTTTGAAAGATCAATCACAAGGTCGATGAGGCATAGTTGGTTAAAAATTAAATGGAGAATTAAAGGCCTTAGGGATATAAGAGCAAGGCGAACCCTCGGTATAAGGTGTTTGGATGTATAAAACCAACAGAGGAGTTGGACTGTAATAACCTTCGACCACTCTCTCAGTATAAAGGGTTTCTTTGGCTAAATGCCTACTAAACTCTCTAAAAAAATACTCAAGGGGATTGGGCATCCATAGACTTACAAACACAAGTTATGTTATGATATTAAAGATTAAATAGATAAAAGTTTATTAACTAGCATAATAACAATGAGAATAAATGCCCTAAATGTAGCGAGTGATTTTAACAGTAACGAATAAACTTCTATATAATGCAAAATGTTGTCAAAAAAATATCTAAGGAGAGCAAACCTTATTGAAAGAAAAGAAAAGGACAAAAACTCTAAGAACGAGTTGAAGACTCCTATAATGACCCAAAAGAGATAAATATTTTATTGGGAGGATTTTCTAAGTGATTGATACAAGTGAAGATCCAACATCAGTATAGATAAACAAATCTGCTAGGCCTGACAGGTTGAGCTAATCTTGAGAAAGTGTAATCGATGCAAGAGAAAGAAAATTTGGCATTTAACTAAACATTTTTTACCTATCTTAACCTCCGCCCTATAATGGAAGACCAATGAACCAGTTTTTACGAAATATAGGGAGTCAGATCCTACATTCCAAGCACCCTCAATCACTTTATCTCTAGAATTTCAAGGACCCTCGATTCTTTCAGACTATAGGGGTGGATCCTATGTTTTAATAACGCTTAGTTCCTTCGTCTCTATCATTTCAAGGATACTAAGCTCCTTCATCCACTATGGGTTATGACCCTACATTTTAAGGACCCTCAGTTCCTTTATCTTTAGCATTTCAAGAACCCTTAACTCCTTCTTCCTATAAGGTTCGACCCATACATTTTAAGGACCCTCAGCTCCTTCGACCTATAGGGATCGACCCCTACATTTCAAGAACCCTCATTTACTATGGATCTAGCATTTTAAGGACCCTTAGGTCCTTTAGCTTATAGGGTGTCGGATCCTACACTTCAAGGACCTTCAGTTCCTTCAGCTCTAGCATTTTAAGTACACTTAACTCCTTCAACCTATAAGGGGTCGAACCCGTTATTTTAAGGACCATCATATACTTCGGCCAATATGGATCGGCCCCTACATTTTAAGGACCCTTAGTTCCTTTGTCTCAATCATAATAAGGACCTTCATTTCTTTCGACCTATATGGGTTCGACTCATAAATTTTAAGGACCCTTAGTTCCTTTGGATCTAATATTTAAAGGACCCTTAACTACTTCGGTCTATAGCGGTTCGACCCCTAATGAAAAGGTATTTTGATGATTGACATTTATGGACTACCATTAAAATCAAAATCCCTTAAGAACCTTCACAATAAACCAAAAACCAAGTATAGGTAAAATAAGAGTATCAATCAGTCTTCTATATATGCAAAGGAACAAGATGAAAACTAGTACAATTTAAAAAAAAAATCAAGGGATATTATTTTAACCAATAGGATGAAATTTAAACTACACTAACTAATAAATTATAACAACAAAGTGTATGAGATATGAGGTAAGTAATATAAGAAGAACCAAGGAATGATAAACCACCTCCACTTCCTAAAAATTATCTTTGTTTAATAATTTTTAATTCAATTACGCTCCAAAATATCTATGTAAATCACAAGTGGATTCTCATCACACAAATGATGTAAATAAATATCATTTTATAAAATTAACTCCAAGGTCTTACAAACTCTTCTCACAATAGATAAAAATAAATTAGATGAATCACCGGCTAGGAAAAATTTCAAAAAAACAATTTAAATCCTCAACAAAATTTATAGAGTTGTAGAAAGTTAAATTACAAAATTAATCCTAAGAAAAGACTATCTCTAGTTTCATTCTTAAGAAGATAGTGTAAATAACTCTCAATCTTTTGTCAAAGATGATCCATCATTTCTCAGTGTACGAATTAGTGTAGAAACTTTAATTTAATGATCAAAGGAGTACAAATGAATAACAGAAATTACGAAACTAAAACAAATAAATCCATGGTGGTTTCATTTCATCACTTGAATTGGAGGCCTTCTATAAGAGTAATACAAAGCATGCGATAAATAATTAATTCCAGATAAACACTTAAAAATGGAAATTAAGGAGATAAAATATGCAAACCAATCTATGTATTTAAAATAAATGTCTCCACCTTCGACATAATGCTTCCAACAATCTAATTATAACTAAACGTTGAGAGAAGAAAAATATCAACTCTCAGAAAAATTTACAAACCCTCAACTCACAATATTATTTTCTCAAACTATGTTTACCTTAGTATCTCTAAAGAATGAAATTAAACCTACCTTAAGAATGAGAAAACCCCACTAAAATATGCTCTAAAAATGTCTTTGGAATCCGTCGTGTGTTTTATTCTTTATTGCCTAATGATCCCCTTTTCCCAAATGCCTCCAGCATTAATATATAGTTAAGGGAAATGATAATAGCATGGGGGTATTTTTGGAAAAGGAAAATAGATTATGAGTCATGTATTTATTGAGTAGCAAGACTGCAAGAGCGAGATTTTATAATTGCTCATAGTTTTGATAATTTGGTGTATCCCTTTACGAACCGAACACTACATTCACGTATGCTTTTGCGATCATTTGAATACATTTTAGTGATCGAGCAACATTCCAAAGTTCAAGCCATTGAAACCATCATGACACTATTTTGAAGGATATAAGGTCTTTGACTTAAAATTATTCAATTTTATTCTAGGACGTGTTCACTTTTACTCATGGCTTTTTATAAAATATTTTTTACAAACGATTTTTTTTTTTTGCTTTTGGGTTCTTTGGAATGAGATTTACATGTCGTTAGAACGAGACTATGTTCTCATTAGAACGAGGTTTGCAACTCTTTGAAACAATATTTTGAGTTTGTTAGAACAAACTTTAAACGATCTCCAAATAGGGCTCTGTTTGATTGAGGTCCACACATCGGAACGAACTGGACTATTCATTTGAACGAGAGTGGAACTCTTTAGAAAGAAATATGTATTTTCATTCGAATGAGAAGATTTTTTCTTTTGAACGAACTTTTCCACCTAAAAAATCATGTTTTCTATAAATTGGACTTTTGTGGAATTATTTTCAAAGATCTTTTGGCGAAAATAAAATTCTTTATCTATTCCAAAAGTCCCACAACTTTTGTTTCATATAAACACTTTTGTTTTCCAAATATTCTTCATCCCTAGAATGATTTGTTGAGTTTGTCAAACCTTGTTTCCATACACTACATCAAACCCTTGTAGAGTGTTCTCTACTGTTGATTTGTGGAGTCACGACTGCACGACTAAGGAATAAAGGATTTCGCATCCTGAGGCTGATCAGTGCATACCAAGGGAAGATTTACTTCTTGTGGGTGGTGTTGGACTGTATCACATTATGTTGAAGATTTGAAGACCTTGTGCAATATACCTAGTGGATATCTAAGTAGTTTGTGTAATACCCCGTAATTTTGTTGATTTTTATTTAATGGATTAATTAATTAAATGAGAATTAATTGGAAAATTAATCCGGATTTAAATACTAGCGAGACGTGAGTTGGTATTTAATTATGATCATAATGTTAAATATTATTGAGTATGTATAGTAATATATGAGTATTGAAAGTATTAAAATCGTCAAGAGATATAAATACGATAATTTGGGAAATTATGTTGGGACGCACGTGTTAGTCGTGTCAGAAATTAATTTAATTTGGTTTGAATAGTAAATTATATTTTTAGCAACCGTATGGTCATTTAGAGTGCGCCAACGTGTCCGGAAGGGTCAAGATAGTTAGAAAACACTAGCCGAGGGTTTAGTTTGGGTCCGGGGGCATTTTTAGGCCAAACTGGCAATCCGGAAGGGTATTTTGGTAATTTTAAAAATTTAGGAATTAAAACCCACGAATTTTAGAGGTTAATTATATATTATTAGAGAGGCCACTAAGGCCATCATCAGCCAAAATAATAGAAGAGGGCTACGGGAGTTAGAGAGAAGTTTCAAGGAGTTCCAAAACAAACCACCACCCACCACCACCAATTGGGAAGGATTTGTGACCGGAAAGAGGAGAGATTCATCCTTTAATCACCAACAACAAATCAGAAGAACAAATCTAAGGCAAGTGATTTGGTTTCATTAGTTCAATGAATATTTCCTCCATGCTTAGTGTAAGAAATTTATAATTTCCTTGAAAGATTTGATGAAAAACCCAATGAATTTGATGTATAACTCTAAATATTGGTTAGGAATTTGATGTAGGCCTGTCCTGGACGAATTCCGTACCCCAAATATAACTTTTGATGATTTAAATACGAATTAAAGAGGTGATTTATCAATGTTCTTGAGGAAAATAGGACATTATGGTTTTATTGAAGTTTTGATCCATATAATGCCAATGATTGATGATTAAAAGGTTTTGGAACGTTAACAATGATGTATTTTGGTTGTATGATAAGCCTATAATGTTAGATTAGATTTTCATACCCTGTAATGAAGTTTTGGGATAAGTTTTGGATTGAAAAACGAAGCAGGCCGTAGCCTATCTGGTGCGTTCGATCGATCGATACTCCCAGGTCGATCGATCGACCACCATTAATCTATCGATACTCCCAAGTCGATCGATCGACCTCCCAGAATCAGTGATATTTTTCTCTTGATTAGATTTTAACAATTTCAACCCTAAAAAATTATTGGTGGGGACTCGGTGAATACTCTTAGATTCAAGGAAAACCAGTAGGCATATTTGTGAGACTCGAATTATAATTAGAAGTCAAATTGGGAATTATATTAAACTTAATAAGGCTCGACGAGAGTGATACTATCTGAGATTAAGAATTGATGAGTAAGTTTTAGATAGTTGGATAATATAAGGTAAATGGCAGAAATGAGGACCTTAAGAACAATGGATTTAAATGTGGGAATATTAGGATACTTAGTAACCTTTGTGGGTTAAGATTTAGGTACTTGAAACTACGACGTGAGATGTGTCGGCGGTCTATATTATATATTATTCGGAAACTTAAAGAGGTACAAATTGGGATCAAGGTATAGGAATGTATAATATACCTTATTAAATATTTTAAGATATCTAAGTGGTGTGATTGCTTAGTATATGGACTTGTGTGTATAATATACCTACCATACTTGCTATCACTGGAGGTCGGCTTTCGAACTGGGCCATCTAATCCTTGTGTGCCTATGAGGGGATTTAGATTGGTACCTTAAGGACATAGGGCTGTGAATGACTTATTTATGAGTTAATAAGTTAAATGACTATGGGAGCGTTGGTGATGATGCTGGAAATACCACCACCAGTCAAGGTGTTTGTAAGCTCAATTCAATGTTAACAATGGCAGTACAAAGGCATATAGTACAAAGCATATGAGTATACTATATATATATAAGAGATTGTGGTGAGGAGAAGAGGATTAACACAGGAATATAAGTGGTTCAGCCAATCAGGCCTACATCCACTGTGCAAGTGTGTGATCAATATCACTGTATGAAGGCACTAATGGCCATGGATACAATCTCTCAAGCTTTCTCTCTCTACTGTATATTTGGACAGAGTTTCAGCTAGGGTTGCCAATTTCGGATCCCCTCTTCAAGGTAGAGGATGACCTTTATATATAGTGCCTGGGGGGTGTAGTGTACCCCCCAAGCATGCAATGAGTATGTGCATGAGGATCGAACCAATATGAGAGTGACACCTGGCTGATCTCATGTAGATAATGATGACCTCAATATTCCCTCATGTGGGGAGAATGATTCGGTTATAACTTATTTTCTACACGTATCCCCATCAATGCATACACTGATAAGAGCTCGACCTTCTATCAGGTCACGACCTCGGCCTGGAATAGTACGAGGTTAGTAAAGTATAACTGTTATCCAATCCGAGATTAATCGTGATGACCTCGGCTTATGTGGAGCCGAGGTTAGGTAGGTGATACCACAAGGTCTGCCTGGGCCGAGGTTAAGCTGGGACATATTAGAAACATTGGCTGATTAATTGCTAAAGTGGTCCTTAACCTCGGCCTACTCCCAACCGAGGTTGTCATCCCTTGGACGGTCCTGATGAATAACTATTCCCATGGATCTCGAGGGTCTCGGGGTTGATATTAACGTCGGCCATGGCCGACCTTGCTTGGGATGAGACCACTGGTAATTGTTCTAAGACCCTTGTAGCATCGTCCTCTTCATGGCCGAGGTTGATGTCTCTGAGGTGAGGGGGTACATTCAGGGAATATCAATCACCCCTAGCCCTTAGTTACATATAGGAGAAGGTGACTAAGGGGTATTCAACTCCGAGTTCCCTTTTCATTGTACTAATGTCCTTTTTTTTACGCTTGTCAATTGCTGAAGTGGCTTGCGTGTCTGTCAAGTGCAATCATTATAGTCTTTTGGGCTCCCAATGCAATGATGGGCCTTGGTATGCGTGTGAGCCATTTGAGGGTTTAATCCCTTGCTTCCTCATTTCTGCATTCCCTCGCCTGAAACTCTTTCTTTCTCTACAAGGGCTCTAGTTTGCAGCAGCGTTGGGTGGTCATTCCCTGCGATCTCTTCCTTCCTCTTTACCACTTTTCTTCAGGTATCTTTTACCATCCTTTCTCCTTTATTTTTCCTGCCTTCTTCTTATTTTTACATTTCCCGGTGAGCTTCAAGAGTTTTCCAGTGAGATTATTAGTTTTCCGGCAACACTGCTCTTATTGTTCTTGGTAGTTTTTATTCAAATCTTGATGGTTTGATCTTTAATCCCACTTATCCATCCTGTTTTGTTATTTAGGAGAGTTGTAAGTGTAGGGTTTGCCTCATATGCTCAAACCTCTTTACCAACTCTTAGAGCAATTCCCCTCTCTCAGAGAGAAAAACCTAGAGAAAATTAGGCAAATAGAAAGAGCGCAGTAGGAAGCTCGTAGGTCAGAGGAATTCCCCCTCAGACCTATCTTTCCACCCCCTCTGAAGGTCGTATACCCTGAACCAGCTGAACCAATTAATTCAGCAGAGGTCCCAGTTAACCCTACCCCCATGTCTGAGTCTAAGTCGTCAACCTTAGACCCTATGTCTATGGACTCCTTTCAAGAGGCTATGGACTTTTCCACTCAGCAGGATCAGGTCCCTGATCAAAATGAGGTTTCTAGTCGGGCCTCTTCCCACAAGAGTTCAAGCACATCGTACTCCTCCTCTAACGTTGAGGTTTTAGGTCCTAGCATTGTTGTTCCACCAATTCTTGAAGCCATTCCTCTTTCAGCAGTCACAGGGGCTGAGTCCGCTCAAAGGTTTCTAAGTGGGGCCCCATCGTCTGCTTAGGTCGACGTTGAGCTAGATGATGATGCTGTTGAGAGTGATGTTAACACCTCTAAGGTGGCCGAGATTGAGAGTACAGTCAGTGAGGTCGACCTTTTGGACTTCAGACATTTATATTCGATAAGTCCCTCTACAAAATTCAGGAGACCTCTAAGGGAAGAGGGGGCTTTTGACGGCCGAGATGGTGAAATCTACCTATATGAGTAGATGTTCAAGTTGGGATTTCGTCTGCCCATCCATCCCATCATCAGGGCTATATTGGCCTATATCAACTTAGATCCTTCCCAGTTGTCACCCAATGCTTGGAGGGTGATAATTGGAGCCATTGTCCTATGGAGGGCTGTCCATCACTCAGACCTTCCTGTTCAAGTCTTTATAGGGTGTTATATCCCTTCATCTGCTAGAAACCATCCGAGCTATTATCACTTCTTAGCTCGGAAGTTAAACAAAAAGATGCTTCAGATCACCCAAACTTCCAATCATAATTGGAAGCCTCGTTACTTCTTCGCATCAGGGCCATGGGAATTTGGTCCATGTGCCACCTCTTCCTCATTAGAGCCTAGGATACCCTTGAGATGGGGAAAGGTAACAATGGATGCTAGAGCTAACCCTGGGCTGAGCCTAAACAATCTTCAGAAGGTCAAAGACCTTCAGGATCAGGGAGAGCATGGTCTACTTATCAAATTTGAACACCTGATGACCCCCTACTATCTCTCTGAGACCGGTCTTGGGGGAAGCCCTCTGACAGAACTTCGTAAGTGCTTTTTATTTCAACAAGTCGTGACTCTGAATTTATGTATATCTGACTCTCTAACTCAGACTTTTCTATCTTGCAGAGCGTCCAAAGGGAATATCTGACGAGATGTAGGAGATGGCTGCACCAAGTTTGACAAAGCTCGTTAAAAAAACAGGTCTGAATTCTCTTCCTCCCCCTCCTTCTACCTCGAGGGCCGAGGCCACCAAGAAGAGGAAGGTTGTTGCCCCTTCCCCTGAGGATCAGAGGCAGAAGAAAGAAAGGGGGGGGGGATTGTTCCATCCCCATTTCTTTTGAGGATGCCTTGATTACTCATCTTGAGCAATTAAAAATTGGTGATAGTGTCATTGGCCAAAGTATGAAGGCCTTGGATGCTATTGGCGGTGTCATGATCGAGTCTGACAGGTGCTTTTGCCAGTCCATGGATAAGCCTCTGCTGGTTGAATTCCCTCTTCATCATACCATCCAAGTAAGACCTTTAACTATTTGCTTCTGAATGTGTGACATCATCTTTTTGCCCATATCAGACCCTAGACTGACATCTCTGTATATGTTCTGCAGGGTCTACTCACCATGCATCATTATATTAATTAGAGCCTGGGAAAACTACCTCTGATTGAGAAGGGCCTAGAGGCCACGAAGACCGAGGCCACTTTAAACGCTGAGGTGGAATGTCTGAAGACTACTCTGAAGAAGGCTGGGAGCGATGTGAAGGGACTTAAGAAGGATATGGACAAGCAGAATTAAGATCATAATACCACCCTGAAGACTCAGGCTGACTCTCTCCAGCGTAAAGTTGATGTGGCTGTCAAGGATGCTTTGGATGATGCCTCCGAGAAGATATTGGAGGAGTACAAGGTCTCTGACGAGCTTGTCAGCTTCGGCTTTGAATATCTGGAGAGGGGGGTCAAGGTCACTAGTAAATGGGCTATCATGAAGGAGAAGGAATCAGGAAGCCTTAAAGCTGTTGACTTCATCGGCCTGGGTTATGTCGATCCTAAGTTTGCTCAGGCCCTGCAGGAGGTTGAAGAAGAGGGGGGTGCTGCACCCGCTGATACCGCTCCCCAAGAAGACACCATGACTGAGGTTGTCGGTGCTCAAGATGATGGGGCGGAAGTGACCACCTCGGACAATAAAATGCAAACATGCCAACTAACCCTGAGGCTATAAACACTTGAATTCTTGTGAAGCTATATGAAATCTTTTGTGACTCTCAATTAATTGTAATATCTGATGAACAATGTTACTTTATATTTTGAAACTCTCAACCTTAATATAAATCAACTCTGAGGCAGCCTTCACTTCAATTGCAGAATTGTTTATTGAATGATTTATATTTTAACCATGTGATGTGTGTTCAGGTCTGGACTTTTAACACAATGAGTATGATGTCTGACCTCAGACCTTGTCACCAAATCATGATGTTATAAGGTCTAAGGCAATCAACTAAGATGTTACCCCCATAATTAATTTCACCAAATTAATGATGTTAAGGGTCTGAGGTCGTCTGAGTATGATGTCTGACCTCAGACCTTGTTACCAAATCATGATGTTATAAGGTCTGAGGTAATCAACTAAGATGTTACCCCCATAATTAATTTCACCAAATTAATGATATTAAGGGTCTGAGGTCGTTTGAGTATGATGTCTGACCTCAGACCTTGTCACCAAATCATGATGATATAAGGTCTGAGGTAATCAACTAAGATGTTACCCCCATAATTAATTTCACCAAATTAATGATGTTAAGGGTCTGAGGTCGTCTGAGTATGATGTCTGACCTCAGACCTTATCACCAAATCATGATGTTATAAGGTCTGAGGTAATCAACTAAGATGTTACCCCCATAATTAATTTCACCAAATTAATGATGTTAAGGGTCTGAGGTCGTCTGAGTATGATGTCTGACCTCAGATCTTGCCACCAAATCATGATGTTATAAGGTCTGAGGTAATCAACTAAGATGTTACCCCCATAATTAATTTCACCAAATTAATGATGTTAAGGGTCTGAGGTCGTCTGAGTATGATATCTGACCTCAGACCTTGTCACCAAATCATGATGTTATAAGGTCTGAGGTAATCAACTAAGATGTTACCCCCCATAATTAATTTCACCAAATTAATGATGTTAAGGATCTGAGGTCATATTAGTATGATGTCTGACCTCAGACCTTGTCACCAAATCATGATGTTATAAGGTCTGAGGTAATCAACTAAGATGTTAACCCCATAATTAATTTCACCAAATTAATGATGTTAAGGGTCTGATGTCGTCGGAGTATAATGTCTGACCTCAGACCTTGTCACCAAATCCTGATGTTATAAGGTCTGAGGTAATCAACTAAGATGTTACCCCCATAATTAATTTCACCAAATTAATGGTGTTAAGGGTCTGAGGTCATCTGAGTAAGATGTCTGACCTCAGACCTTGTCACCAAATCATGATGTTATATGGTCTGAGGTAATCAACTAAGATGTTACCCCCATAATTAATTTAACTAAATTGATGACGTTAAGGGTCTGAGGTCGTCTGAGCATGATGTATGACCTCAGACCTTGTCACCAAATCCTAATGTTATAAGGTATGAGGTAATCAACTAAGATATTACCCCCATAATTAACCAAGAACTAACACAGGAATTTGATCTTCTCATTTATAATCTCTTCATAAGATGATACATTTATATGAAAGCTCTTGCAACATCATATATAATACTTTTTTAGATGATCAGCATTCCAAGGATTGGAAAAAGGTTCCCCCTCGAGGTTCTCTAGCCTGTAAGTCCCGGGCACAACCTCTTCCACCACTTTGTAAGGATTATGCCAATTTGGGTGGATCTTGTTCGCCTTCTATAACGTCTTCTTCAGTACTTAATCTCCCACGACAATGGGTCTTGACTTCACCCTTTGATTGTAGAACTTTGCTGTTCTTTGTTGGTAAGCCGCTTACCTGATTTCTGCGTCTTCCCTTTTCTCCTCGATCAAGTCTAGGTCGAGTCTTCTCTCCTCCCCATTATTCTCAGGGTCATAGGTCTATACCCTATGAGTAGGGAGTTCAACCTTTGTTGGTATGACGGCCTCTGAGCTATACGATAGCATAAATGGGGTCTCCCCTGTTGGCATCCTACCGTTGTTCTGTAGGCCCATAGGACATCATAAGCTTCTTCGGTCCATCTGCCTTTAGCTTATTCTAACCTCTTCTTGATCCCGTTAAGGATTGTTCTGTTTATGACTTCAGTTTGACCATTTTCTAGAGGTCGGCCAGGGGAAGAGAAAACTTTATTTATCCCAACTCTTTCGCAGTATTTTTCTATGGAAGAATTCTTGAACTGGGTTCCATTGTCCAAAATGAGGGTGTTTGGGAGGCCATGTTTGCATATGATGTTCTTCTAAATAAATTGGAAGGTCTTCTGCTCTGTAATCGTGATCATCGGCTCTGCCTCTACCCATTTAGAGAAGTAATCAATGGCAACTATCAGAAATCTGTAATTATTTGCAGCCCTCAGCAGGGGGCCTACTAAGTCAATCCCCCATACTGCGAATGGCTAAGGGGAACTGATAAACGTCATAGGATGATGAGGTTGATGGGGGATTGTGGAGAATCTTTGACATTTGTCGCACCTTTTTACATAAGCTGCAGCATCTTTGGCCAGGGTCGGCCACCAATATCCTTGGGTAACAATCCACTTCGCCAAAGGTCTCCCTCCTATGTGACTGGAGCAAGAACCCTCGTGAACATCCTGTAGGACGTGGGGGACTTTGATGGGATGAATGCATTTGAGCATAGGTAATAGGAATCCTTTCCTATACAGGACATCTCCTACTATTGAAAACTTTTCAGCTCTGTACCTCAATTGTCTCCTCTTCAGCTTTGACTCTGGTAGCACTCCATCTCTGATGTATCTAATAAGGGGGTCCATCCACGAGTCCCCAAGATTTAAATTGAGTCAGGGGTTACTGACCTCTTCTTCCTCAATGGTTGTTCTGGGCAAGATCTCAACTAGGACTGTTCTTCTGATAAATGTCCTCATTGCCGAAGTTAGCCTTGCTAACGCGTCTGCATGACTGTTGTTTTGCCGAGGTATTCTCTTCATTTTTACCTCTTTGAAGCCTTGCAGTATCATTCTCACTTTCTTCAAGTATTTGGCCATTCTTTCGTCCTTGGCCTTGTAAACCCCTAATACTTGATTAGCAACCAACCTTGAGTCACTGTGAAGGATGAGTCGTCTTATACCAATGATCTTTGCCAATGAGAGGCCTGCTATTATGGCCTCGTATTCCGACTCATTATTTGATACTTTGAAGTTAAACCTTAGGGCATATTCGATGTTAGTGCCATCTGGGGATGAGATTATCAACCCCGCACCGCTTCCACTTTCGTAAGAGGACCCGTCAACAAATAGGTTCCAGATGTCTCTATCTGATGAGAAGCCTCCTTCTAACATTATTCCTTGTCTGAAGAAGTACCGGTCTTCCTCATTCTCTCCTAGGCATAACCTCTTCCGTGCGTCGGAAGATGTTACTGTATAGCCCTTCTACAGTCCCAGGATTATTCTCAATCTCGGTCTCACTGGCTATAACCTCTTTCGCTCCTTGAAAGATGTTGATGTTTGACCCCTCTGTAGCCTCTGAGTTATTCTCGATCTTGGACTCTTCCCATGTGAACTCAGCAACGAAGTCTGCAAGAGCCTGCCCTTTGATGGCCATCCTAGGCTAATAAGTAAGGTCATATTCCCCCAATTCAATGTCCCATGCCATCAACCTACCCGATTTCTCAGGTTTATGGAGGACTTGTCTTAGTGGGGAGTCAGTGAGGACAACCATAGAGTGGGCTTGAAAGTAGGTCTTCATCTTCCTAGAGGCGTGTATCAAGGCGAAGGATAACTTTTCCATGCGAGGGTAATTTTTCTCAGATCCCTGAAGGGCCTTACTATTGAAGTATACGGGCCTTTGAACCCCAACGTCCTCCCATACAATAGCCGCACTTATAGCCGATTCAGAGACCGCTAGATAAAAAAATAACCTTTCTCCCGCAAATGGTCGAGATAAGAGCAAGGGGGATCCAAGGTAGGACTTTAGTTGATCAAAAGCCTCATCACACTCTTTGTCCCATTCAAAGGCCTTTCTAAGAACCTTGAAGAATGGAAGACACTTGTCGGTCGCCCTGGAAACAAACTTGTTGAGCGCAGCCACTCTTTCAGTGAGCCTTTGAACGTCCTTATACTCTGGGGTGTCTTCATATCGAGCAAAACCTTGATTTTCTCAGGGTTCACCTCTATTCCTCTTTGATTGACGATGAATCCAAGAAACTTCCCAGCTCCTACCCCGAATACACACTTTACCGGGTTGCGTTTCATCTTGTACAGGTCCATGGTATTGAAGGTCTTTTCCAGGTCTGCCATATGGGTGCAGGCTTTTAAGCTCTTTGTCAACATATCATCTATATACACCTCCATAGTCTTGCCTATTTGGTCTTTGAACATCTTATTCACAAGACGTTGATAGGTTGCCCCTGTATTTTTCAATCCGAAGGGCATCACCTTGTAGCAATACGTCCCTTTATCAGTAATAAAGGCTGTCTTCTCTGAGTCTTCAGCATCCATGATGATTTGGGTGTAGCCCGAATACGCGTCCATGAAGCTCATGAGCTCATGTCCTGTAGTTTCATCTACCATCTGATCGATTCGAGGTAAGGGGTAACTGTCTTTCGAGCAATACTTGTTCAGGTCAGTAAAATCCATACACATTCTCCACTTTCCGTTGGCGTTGGGTACAATGACTGCGTTTGATAGCCATTTCGGATATATCACTTACCTGATGAATTCATCCTCTTCTAACTTTTGGACCTCTTCCCGAATTACATCATACTTCTCCTTGGAGTGTACTCTTCGTCTCTGTTTGATTGGCTTAGCATCCTTAGTCACATTCAGCCTGTGGCACATAACTTCAGGGATGATGCCTGGCATGTCCTCATTACTCCATGCGAAGACACTCTGCCTCTTCCTCAGGAAGTTTACCAGTTCCTCCTTGATCTCTGCTTTCAAGGCTTTTTCGACCTGGACGGTTTTTTTCGGTTCGTCGCCATTGAGGACGATGGATTCTACCTCTTCCGTGGCCTCTCCTTTCTTCAACTTCGTTTCATCTCTAGGGTCAAGTGTACCGATGTTATAAGTAGTAGTAGCTCTCTTATGGGCCTCTCTCTCTTCAGCCGAGTTGAAGTAACATTCTCGTGCTATGGTCTGGTCACCCTGCACTTCCCCTACCACATAGGGAGTCGAGAATTTTAGCATCTGGTGGACCGTTAACGGAACGGTTTCAAACTCCTTAAGGGCCACTCTTCCTATGATGAGGTTATAGGCCGAGAAGACATTTTCGTCCATGATAAAAAAAATTGATCTTCTGGGTTAACCTTTTAGGCCACTCATCACCCATTCGTACGTCCATCTCATACATGCCCAGTGGATGGACCTTCTCACCGCTGAACCCCATTAACGGATGATGATAGGGTACTAGCCTAGCTCTGCTAAGGCCTAGGCTTTTGAAACAGGGCCAGAATATCACATCTGCTAAGCTTCCTCCGTCTACCAGAATTCTCTGCACCTCACATCCATGAACTTTTGTCGTGATCACCAAAGGGTCATCATGTGGAGCTAGGATGCCTTTGAAGTCTAGTCGGGAGAAACTAACTACGAGAGTGTCCATGTCTACCTTTTTTCTCTTCTGCGTAGTCTCGGAAGACGTTAGGTTTACCACTTCAAGTTTGGTTACTGATTTGGCCTCTGCCACATGATCTTTTCTGTCAGCAACCTCAGAACCACCCCCTGCTAGCCCTCCGTATATGGTGCCGATGCCGAAGGAGATCATACCAACCCTCTTCACTGGGGTGTTGTCATCTTTTGGTGGGAGGTCTGGATCGTTTTCGTCATCTTCGTCTGAGTCACTATCTCTTCTTGCTTTGGTATCCTCCTGACATTTATCGTGTCTCTTCTTTTTGGGGTCTTCCCTTCCCCTACTAGGAGCTTTGCCATCGACATATTTCCTCAACTTTCTTAACTTCAACATCTTTTAGATCTCATCCTTTAAGGCGAAGCACTTGTCTGTTATATGGCCATGCTCTTGGTGGAATTCACACCATAAGTTTTGATTCCTCTTATGTGGAGGAGCCTTAAACTTCTCTGGCCATCTTAGGGATTGGTCATTCTTGATCTCATTGAGGATGTGTTCATAGCTTATCGTAAGCGGGGTGTAACGCACGAACTTGTCATCAGCTGCCCTCTTCTTCCCCTCCTTCTTTCTTTGGAAATTCCCAATGCTACCATCGTTCTCGTCTTCATACTTAGTGGCCATGGCCTCTTCAGCATTCACGACCTTCCCCGCAGTCGCCAGTATCTCTGCCATGGATTTGGGAGGGTCTTCCTCAAGTTTCCATAACAACTTTCCCTTCTGAAGACCTCCTATGAGGGCGGTCATGGTAATATTCTCTTCGTAATCTTTGACCTCAAGTTTTTCTTTGTTGAACCTAGCGATGTAGTCTCTTAGGCTCTCGTGCTTGCCTTGCTTGACATACAACAGATGTGTGGTCTTCTTTTGAGGTCTTACCCCAAAGCAGAAGTTGTGAATGAACCGTTCAGCCAAGCCCTTAAAGTTCTCAATTGAATTCTTTGGAAGAAATGTAAACCATATATGCGCCGCTCCTGTTAAGGTCCCAAAAAAGGCCCAGCACTTCATCTCATCTGGTATTGAGTAAATGTCCGCCACTGGCTGGTACATCTTAATATGATGCACAAGATTGGTGCTACCGTCATACTTAGGAGTTACTGTGGGTGGCTTGAACTTAGCTGGGGGAGGGAAGCTTACTATCTTAGCCACGAATGGAGAGCCCTCTGAGAAACCTCTTTGCAGTGGGTCTCGACTTTTTATGAGGTCTCCTATCTTTTCTTCAAGACGTTGGATGGAATCGTTCCACGGCCTTGCAATGTCGGTCTGACCGAGGTTGTCCCCAGCCACCTCCAAAGGGTGGACTGAGGGTTCCCCAGCCGCAGCACAATATCAGCTGTTGACTTCTTTATGGACTCTTCCTCGTCCCTGATGAGGCCAACGTTGCCTCTTTACCCTTTGTGAGCCGTCTGCACTTCTCGACCTTGACAACCTCTGTCTTAGGTCATTTATGGGGCCTAGACTTTCGAATGCCGACCCTCTACTCAGTCGATTAAAAGCTGATCCTCGTTGTTGGGCTTCTCCATCTCTTCTGCCCCCACAACCCTAGCTTTGGTGGATAGGACGTACCGTGTTGTTCGAAACCTCATACGGCTCCTAGCAATCTTTCGGGGCATCTTTCGCCTCTATATAATCATACATGTTCTCAGGGCAAGGGTTTCCTTACCTCCCTAGGTGCAAGCGCCTAGGGTCAGCAACATCCCTCCTTCGCTGGGGTAAAGGTTGATCATTTTGTGGCGCCTGGGGTGGTCCCCTGGTGTCAGGATGGGGCTGAGAAGCCGCCAAAGTGATCATTTCTGGTGAGACTCTAGGTGGCCTCATCATATTCTGGCTAAGCTGCGTAAATTTCTCCTGCATAGCTTGTTGCATTTCAGCCAAAGACCTCAAGGCTGTGGCCACCTCCGCCATTTCGGATTGGGGGGGTGCCTGGCTGGAGCTAGGTCTCCCCGCACCAGGTGGCTGAGTGGTGGTGGTAATTTCGGTGCAATGTGTTGACACAAGAGCTAGTGTAGAAAATGAGCTTAATACCTTACAGGACCTATTTCAATGGTGAAACAGCTCCACGCAAGGGGTGAGGACTGGTTCACCACCAGAGTCTCCGGTGAGGTTATGCAGAAAAATAGGAAGAGACAGCTTCTCGTTCCCACAAACGACGCCAAAATTATGATGCTGGAAATAGCACCACCAGTCAAGGTGTTTGTAAGCTCAATTCAATGTTAACAATGGCAGTACAAAGGCATATAGTACAAAGCATATGAGTATACTATATATATATATATATAAGAGATTGTGGTGAGGAGAAGAGGATTAACACGAGAATATAAGTTGTTCAGCCAATCAGGCCTACGTCCACTGTGCAAGTGTGTGATCAATATCACTGTATAAAGGCACTAATGGCCATGGATACAACCTCTCAAGCTTTCTCTTTCTACTGTATATTTGGACAGATTTTTAGCTAGGGTTACCAATTTCGGATCCCCTTTTCAAGGATGACCTCTATATATAGTGCCTAGGGGGTGTAGTGTACCCCCCAAGCATACAATGAGTATGTGCATGAGGATCGAACCAGTATGAGAGTGACACCTGGCTGATCTCATGTAGATAATCATGACCTCAATATTCCCTCACGTGGGGGGAATGATTTGGTTATAACTTATTATGTACACGTGTCCCCATCAATGCATACGCTGATAAGATCTTGGCCTTCTGTCTGGTCGCGACCTAGGCCTAGAATAGTATGAGGTTGGTAAAGTATAACTGTTATCCAATCCAAGATTAATCATAATGACCTCGTCTTATGTGGAGCCGAGGTTAGGTAGGTGATACCACAAGGTCGGCCTGGGATGAGGTTAAGCTGGGACATGTTAGGAACATTGGTTGATTAATTGTTGAAGTGGTCCTTAACCTCGGTCTACTCCCAGCCGAGGTTATCATCCCTTGGACAGTCCTGATGAATAACTATTCCTATGGATCTCGAGGGCCTCGGGGTTGATATTAACGTCGGCCATGGTCGACCTTGCTTGGGACGAGACCATTGTTCATTGTTCTAAGACCCTTCTAGCATCGTCCTCTTCACGGCCGATGTTGATGTCTCTGAGGTGAGGGGGTACATTCAGGGCATATCAGTAGGTATGTGCGTGACCTATGGGTATGTGAACTATGTTCGCCTCCAATATGTGTGATTTTGCTTATTAAAACGATTCCTGAGAGATTCGGATTCAGAATACGTGATCCGTATGTACGTGATGTACCGGGATTCGATAGCAGAGTATGTGTGCACCGCAGCTTAGCCTAAGGGTGCCCTAATTGTATATTTGTGATGAGACTAATATACTTGTAATTGAAATAGACTCTTTATTTAAGTGTAAGTGTGAATACTTGTGAAATTTTTAGTAGAGTTAGAAATGGGAATTTCACATAATAATTATTATAAGGAAATCTGAGAAGTAAAAAGGAAGACACGCACAGGTTATATTAGAATTGTCTTGTTATGACCCTCGTATTATAACGTAAAGTTAGGTTGTGAATTAGGCTAGTTAGTTAGCGGCATAACTAGGACGGGTTACGGGTACGTTAAATGTGCACAATTAGTTGAGAGGTGAGGAACTCATGTGAGTTCATGTAACTAACATGTATTTTATATTCACTGTTTAATGTTATTAAACACTTGCTATATTTTAAACTATTTTCACAATCGGGCTCTGACACGTTTGCTTCCAAATCTATTTTTCTTGAAAAACCTTTTACGTTCCCAGCCACAGGGATGCCAAGCTTAGGAGTTCCATTCCAGTGACGTGATGTAGCTGTTGTGGAAGTTAGAGGATCTTGATGATAGATGCCTCCACATTCTATATTTATTCCATTTCAGACTTCTTCAGTTGTTAGGGCATGTCGTCCCATTTCTTTTAGAGACAGTTTTATCATACTATGTTTATTTCAGTGTTGGAGTTAATTAATTAATTATTCAGACTTTGTATTTGGTTTTATTCAGTATTTGGATTATTCTGAGGAGTGTTCCTCCAGACTCATTTTTATTCCATTATTATTCTATTGCGACTGTGATGTGATTGTGTTACCTTTAGCTCATAATTTAATTGGTTGCATGTTAATCTAAGTAAATTAAAATTGGCATCTCACTTTTTAAAATATTAGGTGGCTAGTAATTGTTTAAATAAATTTTTTCGACAATGATTCTGTGAACTGAACCAACTTGACATTTTGTATTAATTTGAATAAAGGAGTAGCTACCCGGTATTTAATTAGTCGGGGTGTCACAGGTGGTATCAGAGCATCAGGTTCTAGTGTCCTTAGGATCTGTACGGCTTATTATGTTTCCGCGTAACGTCCTTTGAGATAGAGCCCTATTATTAGGATTATTGCACTCCTTGATTTCATTTTGTTGACTACGTTCTTCTGCTAGAATGTTATGTTTGGCCGATGAACTAATATAAATCTGTAAATTTCAGATGTCTCTCTTGAGGGAAGTACAAACAAAACTGATGAGGGAAATAATGCTGGTCAAGAACAACAAGTACCCCAGGTACACCAAGAAAGAGTGAAAATCACTGAGATAAAAAATATCATGGCACACACAGTGACTAGCGCAATATTGCAGTACCAAAATAACAACGTGCAACTTATAGGGAGCAAAAGAATGAGAGAAGTCGATCAAAATGTTATTGCGGTGGTTAGCAACAAAAGGGAAATACCACCTCAACAGCGACAAGTGTCTCAGGGTCGTCGTCAGAGGGGAAAAAGAAATGGTGGAATGGGCCAAACTCGCCAGATCCAGCAAAGCCAGGAGAAGAGAACCACCACCAAGAGGTGTTTTAAATGTGGGATAAATGGCCATACGCGTCGGGTCTGCCCCGATTTGGTTTGTAAGGAACCTCGTCCTAATCCGTAAGGACAACAAGGCCTAAAAAGGGAAGGGTTTCAGGGTCAGTGTCATAAGTGTGAACAGCAAAGTCACCGGTGGAGGGACTGCACTCAACTAGATAAAGCGCCAGGGAAGGATGCCCAACACAATGAAGCCTGGATAGTTACCCCAACATCGCAGGCACCACAACAACATCAAGGAGTACAATATAGATGTGTCTATAATGCCTGGTATGCGGTTATGCCATTTATACCGCAACTACCACATGCGTTTGGAGGTACGAAACTTCATTATTAATGATATCCTTTAAAAAAAAGGGAAAATCTCGAATAACTTAGATGTGTTATAGTTTATTCCTATGCATTGAAAATCGTGAGTGTAAAATGCCTTCTTATCCTGTTATATTTTGAATTAGCTACAACGGTTTGAGTGTTAATAAACCATTATAGTTATAGTATGGTGTTCGTTATAAATTGTACTAAGTGTCACTTGAGTGGAGGCGAAGCTATATTTATATATATATATATATATTTCTTATGGTGACATATAAAGACTTCGTAAAGACATCGTCTGGTTATATTTAATTTCAGTGGGTAGGGATGTCTATTAAGAATAGTAGGAGGACTGTGTCGAGTGTAGCCTCACGTATCATGAGAGGAGATAAGTTAACTTCTTAGCAAGAAGTAAGGAAAATAGGTACTAGTCAAATATCGATGTCCCCAAAGCTCATTGACCAACAACACTAGTTAGTAGTGTATCGGGAGGGTTCCTTGTTTGCATTTCTCTTTGCGAGACATCCCACGCATGAAACGTAGTGAAAGTCGGGAGATGATAAGGTTTGACTTTCAGTACAAGGATTAGTACCAAATTTTCATTCGCAAATGTAATGATAACTTAAGTGTTATCAAATGTCTTATCTCGTGAGTGAGTCGAAGCGACAAGGAGGATTATGGCTACGATTATTAGGCTAGTTTAACCTAACCCTATCGAAACTTCGGAAATGCAAGTCCAAACTGGGCAGCTATTGGAGCATCTCACTGAGGGTGCCCACGTGTTACTTGTGAGGGTTAGATATTTACGGTTACATGTCGATTTCAGAGGGTTGAGTAAAGTCACGATCCAGAGTGAATATTCGTTGCCAAGAATCGATGACTTATTCAACCAGTGGAGAGGAGACTCCTCCTCCTGTAAGATTGACTTGCGATCGGGATACCATCAGTTGTGTATCAGGAAACAGGACGTCTCGAAGACTGCTTTCTTGACGAGATATGGTTCCTATGAGTTCCGGGTTATGCCTTTTGGCCTAACCAATGCCCTAGTCGTGTTTATGGACTTGATGAATAGGGTATTCAGAGAGTTCCTAGACCAGTTCATCATCGTCTTCATTGATGACATTCTGGTTTACTCCCAGACAGAGAAGGAACACACTGAGCACTTGAGACAGGTTTTGCAGACGCTGCGTCAAAACGAGCTATACGAAAACTACGAGAAGTGTGGGTTTTAACTGAAAGAGGTTCAGTTTTTGGGGCACATCATTTCAGACAGAGGGATATATGTTGAGTCGGGGACGGTATCCGCGGTGAGGGAGTGGGGACAACCCACGACATCGACCGAGATTCGTAGTTTCTTGGGACTAGAAGGATACTACAGGAGGTTTATTTGGGGTTTCTCAAAGATAGCGGGTCCTTTGACACATCTAACTCGCAAAGATATTCCATTCATCTGGAGCAATGCCTGTCAGTTGGCATTCGATGAGTTGAAGGACAAGTTGACCTCAGCGCCAGTGTTAGCATTGCCCAGGACGGGATTTGAGTATCTAGTCTACACCAATGCGTCCTTACAAGGACTTGGAGGTGTACTGCAGCAGGAGAGTTAGGCCATAGCTTATGCTTCCCGTAAGCTTAAGCCTCACGAGAAGAATTACCCCACCCATGACTTGGAGTTATGGCAGTAGTTTTTGCCCTTCGGATTTGGAGACATTATCTCCTGGGGGAGAAATTTCGTTTGTTCACAGACCACAAGTCCCTACAATACCTCTTCACCCAGAAAGAATTAAATATGCGTCAACGTAGGTGGCTTGAGTTCATGAAGGATTATCAGTTCGAAATCCAATATCACCCAGGGAAGGCTAACGTGGTAGCATACGCGTTGAGCCGTAGGCTAGTAGGTGAGGTGGCCAAAGTGTGGAGAGCAAAGTGGAAAGAATTGGGACACCAGGATGCAGTGACCCGATCATTCATGTCGGTAATGACCGTTACGCCCCAGATTGTTACAAGAGTGATACAGGCCTAGGCAAATGACTCATTTTGTCAAGAACAGATAGTTCGGCTACTAGTAGAGGGAGTTGAGTCCTATACCGTTGGTTCAGACGGGGTATTACGCTTCAATGGGAGACTGGTTGTCCCTAAAGGGGAAGACTTACGACACGAGGTTATGACAGAGTCGCATGGTTCGCGGTTCGCGGTGCATCCGGGTGGGGATAAGATGTACCAGGATATGAGGCGACAGTACTGATGGAGCATGATAAAGAGAGATATGGCCGAGTACGTTCCTAAATGTTCCACTTGTCAGCTAGTAAAGGTGGACCATCAGAGACCGACAGAACTTCTACAGCCATTAGAGGTTCCTATGTGGAAATGGGAGAGCATTTCCATGGACTTTATCACGGGGTTACCTACTTCGCAGAGGGGTCACGACTTCATATGGGTAATCGTGGATAGATTGACCAAATTTGATCATTTTCTACCAGCCCGGACAAACTACACTACGGGACAGTATGCCCACATTTTCATAGCGGAGATAGTGAGACTGCACGGGGTGCCTCTCAATATCGTGTCTGACAGAGACAAGATTTTTGTTTCGCAATTTTGGGAGAGTTTCCAGGAATCCATGGGTACGGAGTTGCGACTGAGTACGGGATATCAACCTCAGACAGATTGGCAAACAGAGCAGACGAATCAGATGTTGGAGGACTTGTTGCGTATGTGCATACTAGATTTTGGAGGTGGTTAGGAGCAGTACCTTCCACTGGTGGAGTTTGCCTATAATAACTCCTACCAGTTCACTATTGGCATGGCTCCATTCGAGGCGTTGTACGGTCGACCTTGTCGTTCCTAGCATGTTGGTTAGAAGTGGGGGATAACAAGCTTCTTGGGCCGGAGGTGATTCAGGATACCTCGGCGAGGATAGAGATGATACGGAGCCGTATTCGAGTGGCTCAAGACCGACAGAAAAGTTATGCCGATGCCAAAAGATTCTTTAGAGAGTTCAATGTGGCGGACCAGGTGCTACTCAGAGTATCTCCGATGAAGGGGATTATGCGTTTCGAGAAGAAAGGGAAATTGGCGCCTAGATATGTGGTCTCATTTCCTATCATCGAGCAGATTGGGCCAGTAGCGTATAGACTTGGGTTACCGGAACACTTGCATAGAATTCATGACGTGTTCTATAATTCCTCGTTAAGGAGGTATCTTAGGGAAAATTTGGCCCATACTCATATTGCTTTAGATGACATCGATCTTCAGCCTGATAGTTCCTATGAAGAGGGGTTGATTGCTATTCTGGACCACAGCGAGAGGAAACTGAGGTCGAAGATAGTACCGTTAGTACGTGTTCAGTGGCGGCATCATAATGCTGAGTAGTCCACATGGGAGCCCGAGGATGAGATGCGCGAGCGTTATCCAAAGCTTTTTTTGCCAGGTATACTTTAGTTTCGAATTTCGGGATGAAATTATGTTATTAGGGGGAAGTATGTAATACCCCGTAATTTTGTTGATTTTTATTTAATGGATTAATTAATTAAATGAGAATTAATTGGAAAATTAATTAGGATTTAAATACTAGCGAGACATGAGTTGGTATTTAATTATGATGATAATGTTAAATATTACTGAGTATGTATAGTAATATATGAGTATTGAAAGTATTAAAATTGTCAAGAGATATAAATACGACAATTTGGAAAATTAAGTTGGGACGCGCGTGTCAGTCGCGTCAGAGATTAATTTTGAGAACGTGTGTGCTCACGTTCAAATGATCAAATTATATATTAAACACCTTTTAACCCAAACAAACCCTAAGCATACAACTAGGTGTGATAGAAACAATATGAAATCATGCAAGAGTTATTCAAACACACATAATTGAGGAAAAATCCCCCAAAGGGGCAAAACCATTTATTTTCACTATAATTTGTAAGAAAACGGCTTATAATCGGATTACAATGAAAATACAAGTGACTAAGAATTACCCTCAGGTATCGGATTCTGTAGTCGGCGACTGGAATTATCCCTGTCCAGTAGGGCTGCAATGGAGAAGAAGAACGGTCTCCTCCACAAGGGTTGAACAGCAAAAGTGCGTTCTTGGGTTGCCAAAATGTGATTCACGAAGGTATGGAATTTGTGTGAATAAAAAACCTAGAGTATTGGAACTCAATAGGTGAAGACTTAGGGATTCTTTACTCTGGAAATCGTGTGGATAAGTATTAGAAACCCACTTCCCGTAGAGGGATAAAATAAGAGAACTTGAGACATAAAATTCGGAACTCGATCTGAACACGATCTGATTGAAGTTATCCTTGGCGGACCGGTCCGGGTCTGAGGCGGATCGGTCCGGTTGACATCGGATCGGTCCGGTTGACATCGGATCGGTTCGGTTATCAACTTCATCGGTTTTCCATTGATCCGGGGTATACTGGCTTCCAGCATAACGGATCGGTCCGGTTTACCGGATCGATTCTTTTATTCAGGCGGACCAATTCGGTTGTCAGCCTTTGATTCCTCTTCTGCTTTTGATATTCGGATCCGTTGATGAGTGTATGATCTTGATTTTCTTCAATGGTGTAATGGCGTACGACATATAAATTGCTCATGGACAAAAATGTCCTTACAAATCTCCCCCTATGTCTATGCCGGTACATACATGAAAACAAACATCCGAATTATCAAAGAAATGAAAATTCCTATACAAATCTACCCTTCCATGAACCCAAAACTGGAAAGATGCAATTGAATAAGACTACAGCGTTTGCTCTTCAATTCTGCTGGAATCTCAACGCTTTTCTCATCAGGGTGTGCAATCCAATGATAATCCATGTAGTATCTACACACATGAGACAAATCAAAATACCAAGTGACATATCGAGTTTGAAATGAGATAAACATATATACCAATTTATGAACAAACTCAAACTTTTAAATCTCCCCCATAATAAGATAATTCATTCTCCCCCCTTTTTTTATGATGTCCCAAAATAGACAAATGAGAGAAATAAAACAAATAAGCAAGTGCGGAGTGTCACAAGTATAAAATCACACCATAAATGAACACAAAGTAACCAAGTCGATGATAGCGCAAATGAAGAGGTGTGATCAATTTTGATAGGAAAATCAAAGCATACAAACATGACATATGTGCATGATGAATATTGGATATTCCTAGCGAATGAACTCAAATGCTTCCTTTGGTGTAAAAGAATGACAAGATGAAAGAGTTGGCGCTTGCGTTCAATTAAGAAATAATATAATAAACACCTTTTTAACCCAAACAAACCCTAAACATGCAGCAGTATGTGATTGAATAAAATAGATAATCTACGCAAGAACATTCAAACACATGCAATTAAGGAAAAATCCCCCACAGGGGCAAAACCATTTGTATATCACTATAATTTGTAAGAGAAACGGCTTACAATCGGATTACACTGAAATACAAGATTTTTGACTAAGAATTACCCTTAGGTATCGGATTCTGTAGTCGCGGCTGGAATTATCCCTTTCCAGTAGGGCTGCAATGAAGAGGAAGAAACGGTCCACTTCACAAGGTTGAACAACAGCAATGGTGTTCTTGGGTTACCAAACTTGATTCACATAGATATGGAAGATGTGTGAATCTAAAAATCTAGAATCATAGGACTCAATAGGTGAAGACTTTAGGGTTGATATGCTCTGAAAAACGTGGGAAAGTCTTAAGAAAACCAACCTCCAAACGTGGTTTAAATAGGAAGCCAAAACCCTAAAAAATCTGCAACACGATCTGGCAGAGTTTATCCAGGGCGGACCGGTCCGGGCCTTAGGCGGATCGGTCCGATAGCGGACCGGTTCTTTTAATTTGAAGCTGATTCGGTTCGCATTCGGCTCGGGGCTCACTGGCTTCAAAGTGCACGGCGGATGGGTCCAGGGCGGTCCAGTCTGGGTCTCAGGGGATCGGTTCTTTTTATATAAAGGCTGACCGGTTCGGGGTAGTCAGAGGCGGATCGGTTCGTTTTAATTTCAGGCGGACCGGTCCGGATGACTGGATTTCTGAATTCTTCCTTTCTTTTGATCTTCGGATTCCGTTGATGATGAATGGACTTTGAATCTTTGCAACGGTGTTACGGCTAATGACATATACAAGTATGTTGGACAAAAATGTGCTTACAAATCTCCCCCTATGTCTATGCCGGAACAAACATAAAAAATACGAATTATCTATAATCACAATGCCTATACAAATCTACCCTTCCATGAACCCAAAAACTGAAAGTTGTACAAATGACTAAGGCTGCATCGTTTGTTCTTCGAATCTTCAGAAATCTCACCGCTTTTCTCATCAGGGTGTGCAACATGGGATTATCAAAAGATGTACCTACACACATGAGACAAAGCAAATACCAAGTGACGTATCGAGTTTGAAATGAGATAAACATAAGCATATATATCAATTTAAGATGATATTCTCAGAATTTCAAATCTCCCCCATAATCAGATAATTCATTCTCCCCCTTTTTATGATGTCCCCAAATAGACAAATGAGAGAAATAAATCAAGCAATCAAGAACCGGGGTGACACAAGGCATAAAATCACACCATGAATGAACATAAAACAACCAAGTCGGTGATAGCGTAAAAGAATGGGTGTGATCAAAATTCGATAGGAAAATCAAAGCATACAAACATGACATATGTGCATGATGAATGTTGGATATTCCTAACGAATGAACTCAAATGCTTCCTTTGGTGAAAAAGATTGGAAATATAAGACATTGACTATATCAAATCTACAAATCAAAGCTCAAAGTGATTTCTACACCAATAACGTCCAAAATGATTGTCATGCTTTTTCAGGACTTTCAAGGAAGTGGAAACCCATTTTTCAATCTCCAACCAAACTCCCTCAGATTTATATTTTGAAGAGAGGCATTCTAAATTCTCAAACTTTGGAGAATTGAAGGTGAAACCTAAATGGCCCATATTTGGCATGAATTGCTTTTTATTGCCTTATCAATTTTTTTCGGGCTCTTTTAACCTCTTAGGACCTCGGATATTAAAATTCCTCCATTTTTTAGGTCCATTTTAACGGTGGCTTTTGCGCAAAGGATAGGAATCAACTTTCGCAGCCCCTCCCCGTTATGAAAATATACACACAGTCTCACCAAAACGATTTTTACATGCAATCCAATCTTGTCAAGTTTTATCGCATATTGTACATTGTATAGACAGAATTGAGATAGAAACACTCAAGCCAATATGTGATAGATAAGTGCAATAATCAAATATAGCCGTGCATGTGTGCATTAAAGGATATAGGAGTCAAACATGTAGGAAGATATCACTAATTACATCTCAAGGACTCCAATCAATGTTAAGCACATGGATGAAATGATGTAGCGTCTCAAATCTCTACCAAACAGTCACATAGATATATGAAATGAAGTTGTGACTTGGCTATCTTAAAAAATTTTATCAAAAAAAATATTTTTGTGTTTTTCTAAAAAATTTTCTAAAAAGAAAATCTTTTTGTATTTTTCAAAGAATAAAGAAAAGCAAAAATAAGTAAAACACACTAATAGTACAATCCAGCAATAGGCATCAGAGGATATGAAAATGACAATGCAACCTACGCTAGACATGGACCAACCCCTCAGTCAACTGTGCAAATCCCCAAAGACTTCCTAAGACTCTCAAATCTAAGGGCATCTAAAGGTTTCGTGAAAATATCGGCTAACTGACGGTCGGTAGGAACAAAACTCAGGGATACGATTTTCTCTTCAACTAACTGACGTATAAAGTGCTCAGGTATCCTGATGCGTTTTGTGCGCGAATGGTGGACAGGATTGCGGGATATGTGTATCGCGCTCGTGTTATCACATGAAATGAACATGGTGTCCTGTGAAATCCCATAATCCTCCAACATTTGCTTCATCCACATGAGTTGCGTGCAACAACTCCCGGCGGCGATGTACTCAGCCTCCGTAGTGGAAAAAGAGATGGAGTTTTGCTTCTTGCTCAACCAAGAGACAAGAGCAGAACCAAAGTAGAAACACCCACCCGAAGTGCTCTTACATCCATCTACGTCTCCGGCCCAATCGGCATCCGAATAGGCGGACAAACGGTCATCGGTATCAAAGGAATACCAAATACCGTATGAGAGAGTCCCACTCACGTATTTGATAATACGTTTTAGAGCGAGTAAGTGTGACTCTTTAGGAGACGCCTGATAACGCGCACAGACTCCAACACTAAAGGCAATGTTGGGACGACTGGCAGTCAAGTAGAGGAGACTACCTATCATACTCCGATATAAGGTTTGATCTATGTCCTTGCCTGAAGTGTCCTTACTAAGCTTAGTAGTGGTACTCATAGGTGTACGTGCATGCTTAGCGGAGTCTAAACCAAATTTCTTCACTAGGTCTCTAGCATACTTGGATTGGGAGATGAACATCCCATCCTCTAGCTGACGAACCTGGAGACCAAGGAAGAATGTAAGCTCACCAACCATGCTCATATCAAACTCACTTTTCATCTCCTTCTCAAAGTGGTGAGCATGCTGGGATCATGTGGATCCAAAGACTATGTCGTCCACATAGACCTGGGCAACCAAAATAGCACCGTCATCTCTCCTGACGAACAACGTAATATCTACTCCCCCTCTCTTGAAGCCACGAGCTAAGAGGTAGGAAGTAAGCCTCTCGTACCAAGCACGGGGTGCTTGCTTCAAACCATACAAGGCTTTCCTCATATAGTATACGTGCTCAGGGTGCTGAGGGTCTTCAAACCCTTTTGGTTGTTCCACATAAACCTCCTCCTGTAGAATGCCATTCAAAAAGGCACTCTTGACATCCATCTGATACACCTTGAAGTGCAGATGACATGCAATGGCGAGCAGAAGACGGGCGGACTCAAGCCTCGCAACAGGAGCAAATGTCTCCCCAAAGTCTACACCCTCTATCTGTGTGTAGCCTTGAGCGACCAACCTAGACTTATTTCGGATTATGGTACCATTTTCATCCATTTTATTCTTAAAAATCCACCGGGTACCTATCACATTAATCTCACTAGGTCGGGGGACAAGTTCCCAGACATTATTCTTTTTAAACTGAAGAAACTCATCCTGCATAGCAGATATCCAGTGTTCATCCTTGAGTGCTTCTTTATGGTTCTTGGGCTCGACTTTGGACGTGTAGCAAAGATGGCTAACAACGTTCTCTAGCTGAGCACGAGTCTTGACCCCTAAAGTGGGATCACCAACAATGGCAGATGGGTCATGACTCTTGCGAACCCAAGCAGGTGTGTCCCCTAACACAGGAGTAGGGTTCACAGAGTGTGAGAGAGGAACAGGTAAATCACTGTCAGAACAGTCCTCATCCTCACACTGAAGGTTAGGATCAATAATCGTCGAAGGTTCGTCATCTTGCACGGTAATGTTTATTGATTCCATAATCCTAGAGCTCTTCAGGTTAAAGACCCGGTATGCTCTACTATTCGATGAATATCCTAGAAATATTCCCTCGTCGCTCTGGGAGTCGAACTTTCCTAATTGCTCTCTATCCCGTAGGATGTAGCATTTACTCCCAAAAACACGGAAATACGCCAGGTTGGGCTTCTTGCCGGTCCACAACTCATAAGGTGTCTGTAGTGTGTGTGGACGCAAATAAACTCTATTCACCGTGTGGCACGCAGTAGACACTGCCTCTGCCCAAAATCTCCTATAAACTTTATGACCTAGAAGCATAGATCTAGCCATCTCTTGGATCGTTCTATTCTTCCTCTCAACAATCCCATTTTGCTGAGGAGTTCTCACAGCAGAAAAATCATGTTTGATCCCAAGGCTATCACAGTACAAATCCACCTTTGCTTCCTTAAATTCAGTGCCGTTGTCACTACGTATTCTGTTAATAGTGACACCGTGTTGATTTTGCAGGACACGGCACTTGGTCGTTAAGAAATCTACAGCATCGGATTTCTCTCTCAGAAAACCTACTATGGAGTATCTGGAGAAATCATCTACCATCACGAGGATGTACCTCTTACCACCTAGACTCTCAGTACGAGTGGGACCCATAAGATCCATGTGAATCAACTCCAGAACACGAGAGGTGGTAATGGAATGCAACTTCCTATGCGGACTACGAATTTGCTTTCCCAACTGACAGGGTCCACAAATCGTGGAAGTTGGCTTTCCAAGAGATGGTAAGCCACGTACTAGGTCCTTTTTGACTAAACGAGATAAGTCTCTAACGTTCACATGACCTAGACGTTGGTGCAACAGATCCATAGGAGTGATCGTGGCGCTGTTGCAAACAAGTGAGGATGTGGGCTCAGTCCCATAGCAGTTATCCTCTGTCCTCACCCCTTGCACTAAAAGCTTACCGGCTTGATTATAGACCTTACAAGCTTTCCGGTCAAACTTCACTGCAATGTCATCGTCGCACAGCTGGCTAATGCTAAGAAGGTTTGCTTTCAAACCTTTGACGTACAGCATGTTCTCTAGCTTTGGAAATCCTGGTAACTCTACTGTACCTCGTCCTACTATGCTAGATTTTCTACCATCTCCAAAGGTGACTCTCCCATCATTATAATCCTCAAGATGGGTAAAATATGAGACATCACCTGTCGTGTATCTGGAGCATCCACTGTCAAAATACCACTGTGAGGTATTATGGGCTTTGAGAGCGACATGGACAACAAGGGCCTTTTTTTCTTTCTTAGGAACCCAAGAATAGGTACCTTTTTGTATTCCCTTGTTGTTGTAGGTTTTAGCTGGAATGCGGGGCGCATTCATTGATGGTAAGGTCATTCATCGGAATTCTTCCATCAAACTCTGTGATGTGGCGGCTAGAAACTCAACACGCTCTCTCAGACTGGCAAACTCATCAGTCTGATGTGGTGGAGCAAACGTACGTCGTGTTTGACCAAATCTATAGCAATCATCCCTAAGGTGTCCGTTTCTTTTGCAATGGGAGAAAAAGGGCACAGTATTAGGAGGACCTTGGATTGCTTTTCTTGGTCGAACTCTCCTTCTTGGTTTTTGATGACGGCCATAAGGAGTCGTAGTAAACTCAGGAATTGGTCCGGGTGCAATTTGGGATGTGGAGGCACCATCAAAACCTATTCCTTGCCTGTCACCAAAACCTAAAGCGGGATCGAGGAGCATCTTTCCCATCTTCCCAGATCTGTCCTCGATTTGTACCTTGACTTTCCTAGCTCTCTCAAGGTCATGAGTAAGCTGAGCAACAAGGGCTTCAAGTTTCTTCCGAGTCTCCATGGAGGAATGGAGCTCACTAGTAAGACTAGCCACTTGTTTAATCAAGTTCGCTTTCTCTTTCTCAAAACTGCTCTCTCTCACTCTAAGTAAATTTTATTTACTAACCCAGGCAGACTCTCTTTCTCTCATGGCGGTGCAGGTGGAGGACTCTCTCTCTCTCGTCTCTTCTAACTCTTCTTCTAACGCGGTGATCCTAAGAACTAACGCCTTGTTACATTTTTTAGTTTTGAAAGACTCATTATATAACTCAGCGTAGGCGCGTTGAAGGTTACTCTCGTCCTCACTACCTTCCTCCTCCCCCTCACTTTCTTCGCTCTCATTGTCGAGGTGTCCCTGTGAAGCATCATCCTCATTGTCGTGAGGAGAACTAGGAGTATTCACATGACTAGCCATGAACGCGGTGAAGTTACGCTCATGTGGTGACTCATCTCCCGAGTCCACTGACTCGACCTCACTGTCGTCACTAAGGGTAGCATTTAGGACACCTTTACCCTTTTCCCTATTCAGACGAGTGGCACACTCAAATGCTCTGTGTCCCTTACCGTCGCACTCAAAACATCTCTCACTTTCTTTCAGAGGATGATTTTTGGAATCTTTTTCATTTTTCTTTTCAAACTTATTTTTCTCAAATTTCTTTTTATCTTTAAAATTGCCATTTTTCTTAAATTTGAGAATTCTCTTGAAATTTTTTGCGAAAAGAGCCAAATCATCCAAGTCAAAATCGCACTCAGAATCTGACGTGTCAGTCTCTCTCTTTCTAGATGACTCTACTCTCTTTCTAGCTGACCCCTCACTCCTTCTCTCTTGGGCTTTAAGTGCAATTCCCTTATCTTTAGATTTAGCATTTTTAGGGAACATATCAATTTCATAAGTTTGCAAATCTCCTACAAGTTCTTTCAATTTTAGCGTATTTAAATTACCCATAGAATTTAGCACAGTGACTTTAGGGATAAAACGCTTAGGCAAAGAATGAAGAATCTTTTTAACAACTCTAGCATTTGGAATTTGTTCACCAAGATTAAAACTAGTATTCACAATGTCAGAAAGTCTAGCATAAAATTCATCAAAGCACTCAGAATCATGCATGGTGATTGTTTCAAATTGAGTTGTCAAGTTTTGCAACTTAGACTCTTTCACAGCATTAGTTCCTTCATGGGTGAGTTGTAAAACATCCCATGCCTCTTTTGACGTGGTACACGTCATTATGCGTTTGAACTCATCAGGTGTGACAGACCCAGAAATAGCACTTAGACCCTTAGAATTAAAAGATGACCATTTAATTTCTTCATCAGACCAAGAAATGTCAGGTTTCAAGTTGGTCACATTATCAACAGTCACGGTGGGAGGAGTCCACCCTCGTTCAACCAAAATCCAAACACGTTCATCAATGGCTTTTAAAGCCGACCTCATATGGGCTTTCCAATAAGCATAATTTGTCCCGTCAAAAATAGGCATTTTATAATATGACTTCTCCATTTGAACACGCACTTTTTCAAAAATCAATTTTTTAGAAAATTGATATCTTAGAAAAATTTTGCGGAAAAAGGAATACGCGATAAGATAGCGTAACCTGCTCTGATACCAATTTGAAAGAGTTGGCGCTTGCGTTCAATTAAGAAATAATATAATAAACACCTTTTTAACCCAAACAAACCCTAAACATGCAGCAGTATGTGATTGAATAAAATAGATAATCTACGCAAGAACATTCAAACACATGCAATTAAGGAAAAATTCCCCACAGGGGCAAAACCATTTGTATATCACTATAATTTGTAAGAGAAACGACTTACAATCGGATTACACTGAAATACAAGATTTTTGACTAAGAATTACCCTTAGGTATCGGATTCTGTAGTCGCGGCTGGAATTATCCTTTTCCAGTAGGGCTGCAATGAAGAGGAAGAAACGGTCCACTTCACAAGGGTTGAACAATAGCAATGGTGTTCTTGGGTTACCAAACTTGATTCACATAGATATGGAAGATGTGTGAATCTAAAAACCTAGAATCATAGGACTCAATAGGTGAAGACTTTAGGGTTGATATGCTCTGAAAAACGTGGGAAAGTCTTAAGAAAACCAACCTCCAAACGTGGTTTAAATAGGAAGCCAAAACCCTAAAAAATCTGCAACACGATCTGGCAGAGTTTATCCAGGGCGGACCGGTCCGGGCCTTAGGCGGATCGGTCCGATAGTGGACCGGTTCTTTTAATTTGAAGATGATTCGGTTCGCATTCGATTCGGGGCTCACTGGCTTCAAAGTGCACGGTGGATCGGTCCGGGGCGGTCCGGTCTGGGTCTCAGGGGATCGGTTCTTTTTATATAAAGGCGGACCGGTCCGGGGTAGTCAGAGGCGGATCGGTTCGTTTTAATTTCAGGCGGACCGGTCCGGCTGACTGGATTTCTGAATTCTTCCTTTATTTTGATCTTCGGATTCCGTTGATGATGAATGGACTTTGAATCTTTGCAACGGTGTTACGGCTAATGACATATACAAGTATGTTGGACAAAAATGTCCTTACACAAGATAAGATATTGACTCAATCAAATCAACAAATCAAAGCTCAACAATGATTTTCACACCAATAACGTCCAAAATGATGTTATGCTTTTTCAGGACGTTCAAGGAAGTGCAATCCCGTTTATATTCTCCAACCAAACTCCCTCAGATATTATTTTGAATAGAGGCATTCTAAATTCTCAAACTTTGGAGAATTGATGGTGAAACCTAAGTGGCCCATATTTGGCATGAAAAGCTTTTTATTGCCTTTAAATTTTTTCGGGCTCTTTTAACCTCTTAGGACCTCGGATATTAAAATTCCTCCATTTTTTAGGTCCTTTTTAACGGTGGCTTTTGCGCAAAGGATAGATGATTACCTTTCGCAGCCCCTCCCCGTTATACAAAAACACACAGTCTCACCAAGACGGTTTTTACATGCATTCCAATCTTATCAAGTTTTATCGCATATTATACATTGTATAGACAGGATTGAGATGGAAACACTTAAGCCAATATGAGATAGACAAGTGCAATAATCAAATATGGTCGTGCATGTGTGCAATAAAGGATATAGGAGTCAAACATGTAGGAAGATATCACGAATTACATCTCAAAGACTCCATACAATGTAAAGCACATGGATGAAATGATGTAGCCTCTCAAAACTCTATCAAACAGTCACATGGAGATATGGAATGAAGTTGTGACTTGGCTATCTTAAATGCTCATCCACAAAAGGAGCAAAAATAGAAAAATCTTTTTGGTCTTTTTCAATATCAAAATAAAATCTTTTTGTGCTTTTCAAAAAATTTCTTAAAGGAAAATCTTTTTGTATTTATTTTTTTTTGAAAAAAAATAAAAAGCAAAAAGAAAAAAGCTGTACAACTAAGCAATGGTACATATAAAACAGACTAGCAACAGGAAGCATATGATATGAACATGAAGAAGCATCCTATTCTAGACATAGACCAACCCCTCAGTCAACTGTGAAAATTCCCAAAGATTTCCTAAGACTCTCAAATCTAAGGCCATCTAAAGGTTTCGTGAAAATATCGACTAACTGACGGTCGGTAGGAACAAAACTCAGGGATACGACTTTCTCCTCAACAAGTTGACGTATAAAGTGCTCACGTATCCTGATGTGCTTGGTGCACGAATGCTGAACTGGATTGCGGGATATGTGTATCGCGCTCGTGTTATCACAGGAAATGATCATGGTGTGATGTGATATCCCATAATCCTCCAGCATTTGCTTCATCCATAAGAGTTGTGTGCAACAACTCCCTGCGGCTATGTACTCAGCCTCCGCAGTGGACAAAGAGATGGAATTTTGTTTCTTGCTCAGCCAGGAGACAATAGCAGAACCAAAATAGAAACACCCACCAGAAGTGCTCCTACAACCATCTACATCCCCGGCCCAATCGGCATCCGAATAGGCGGACAAATGGTCATCGGTATCAAAGGAATACCAAATATCGTATGAGAGAGTCCCACTCACGTATTTAATGATAAGTTTTAGAGCTAGTAAATGTGACTCTTTCGGAGACGCCTGATATCGCGCACAGACTCCAACACTAAAGGCTATGTCGGGACGACTGGCAGTCAAGTAGAGAAGACTACCTATCATACTCCGATACAAGGTTTTCTCTACGTCTTTGCCTGTAGTGCCCTTACTAAGCTTGGTAGTGGTACTCATAGGTGTACGTGCATGCTTAGCGGAGTCTAAACCAAATTTCTTCACTAGGTCTCTAGCATACTTGGATTGGGAGATGAACATCCCATCCTCTAGCTGACGAACCTGGAGACCAAGGAAGAATGTAAGCTTACCAACCATGCTCATCTCAAACTCACTTTTCATCTCCTCCTCAAAGTGGTGAGCATGCTGGGAGCATGTGGATCTAAAGACTATGTAGTCCACATAGACCTGGGCAACTAAAATAGCACCATCATCTCTCCTGACGAACAACATCATATCTACTCCCCTCTCTTGAAGCCACGAGCTAAGAGATAGTAAGTAAGCCTCTCGTACCAAGCACGGGGTGCTTGCTTCAAACCATACAAGGCTTTTCTCAGATAGTAGACGTGCTCCGAGTGTTGAGGGTCTTCAAACCCTTTTTGTTGTTCCACATAAACCTCCTCCTGTAGAATGACATTCAGAAAGGCACTCTTGACATCCATCTGATATACTTTGAAGCGCAGATGACATGCGATGGCGAGCAGAAGACGGACGGACTCAAGCCTCGCAACAGGAGCAAATGTCTCCCCAAAGTCTACACCATCAATTTGTGTGTAGCCTTGAGCGACCAACCTAGCCTTATTTTTTATTATCGTACCATTTGCATCCATTTTATTCTTAAAAATCCAACGGGTACCTATCACATTAGTCTCACTAGGTCGGGGGACAAGTTCCCAGACATCATTCTTTTTAAACTGAAGAAACTCATCCTGCATAGCAGATATCCAGTGTTCATCCTTTAGTGCTTCTTTATGGTTCTTGGGCTCGACTTTGGACTTGTAGCAAAGATGGCTAACAACGTTCTCTAGCTGAGCACGAGTCTTGACCCCTAGAGTGGGATCGCCAACAATGGCAGACGGGTCATGACTCTTGCGAACCCAAGCAGGTGTGTCCCCTAACACAGGAGTAGGGTCCACAGAGTGTGAGAGAGGAACAGGTAAATCACTGTCAGAACAATCCTCATCCTCACACTGAAGGTTAGGATCAATAACCGTCAAAGGTTCGTCATCTTACACGGCGACGTTTATTGATTCCATAACCTTAGAGCTCTTCAGGTTAAAAACCCGGTACGCTCTGCTAGTCGATGAATATCCTAGAAATATTCCCTCGTCGCTCCGGGAGTCGAACTTTCCTAATTGCTCTCTATCCCGTAGGATGTAGCATTTACTCCCCAAAACACGGAAATATGCCAGGTTGGGCTTCTTGCCAGTCCACAACTCATAAGGAGTCTGAAGTGTGTGTGGACGCAAATACACCCTATTCACCGTGTGGTATGCAGTAGACACTGCCTCTGCCCAAAATCTCCTAGAAATTTTACGACCTAGAAGCATAGATCTAGCCATCTCTTGGATCGTTCTATTCTTTCTCTCAACAATCCCATTTTTCTGAGGAGTTCTCATAGTAAAAAACTCATGTTTGATCCCGAGGCTATCACAGTAAAGGTCTACCTTTGCTTCTGTGAATTCAGTGCCATTGTCACTACGCATCCTGTTAATAGTGACACCGTGTTGATTTTGCAGGACACGGCACTTGGTCGTTAAAAATTCTACAGCATCGGATTTCTCTCTCAGAAAACCTACAATGGAGTATCTAGAGAAATCATCTACCATCACGAGGATGTACCTCTTACCACCTAAACTCTCAGTATGAGTGGGACCCATAACATCCATGTGAATCAACTCAAGAACACGAGAGGTGGTAATGGAATGCAACTTCCTATGAGGACTACGAATTTGTTTTCCTAAATGACAGGGTCCACAAACGGTCGAAGTTGACTTTCCAAGAGATGGTAAGCCACGTACTAGGTCATTTTTAGCTAAGCGGTGGAGATATCTACAGTTCACCTGACCTAGACGTTGGTGCCACAGATCCATAGGAGTGATCGTGGCGTTGTTGTAGACAAGTGAGGATGTGGGCTCAGTCCCATAGGAATTATCCTCGGTCCTCACCCCTTGCATCAAAAGTTTACCGGCTTGATTGTAGACTTTACACGAGTCCCGGTCAAACTTTACTGCCAAGTCAGTGTCGCACAGCTGGCTAATGCTGAGAAGGTTTGCTTTCAAACCTTTGACGTACAAAACATTTTCTAGCTTAGGAAATCCAGGTAACTCGATAGTACCACGTCCTATATCACTAGACTTGCTCCCATCTTCAAAGGTGACTCTGCCATCCTGACAATCCTCAAGAGTTGTAAAAAATGAGGCATCACCTGTCATATTTCTGGAGCACCCACTATCAAAATACCACTGTGAGGTATTATGTGCTTTGAGAGCAACGTGAACAACAAAAGCCTTTTTATCTTTCTCAGGTATCCAAGTCGAGATGAACTTTTGTTTGCCTTTGTTGTTGTTGGTTTTAGCTGGAATGTGATAAGCATTCACTAACGGCAAAGACATCCGTCGGAATTCTTCCATTAAACTCTGAGTCGTGGCAGCTAAGAACTCAACTCGCTCTCTCAGACTAGAAAACTCATCAGTATGACGTGGTGGGGCAGTAGTACGTCGTGTCCAACCCATGCTATAGCAAGATTCCCTAAGGTGGCCTTTTCTTTTGCAATAAGTACAAAAGATGACAGTCAAAGGCGGACCTTGGTTTGCTTTTCTTCATCAAACTCTCCTTCGAGGTTTTTTACGATGGCCATAAGGAGTCGTAGTAAACTCAGGAACTGGTCCAGGTGCAATTTGGGACGTGGAGGCACCATCATAACCAATTCCTTGCTGATCACCAAAACCTAAAGCGGGGCCGAGGAGCATTTTTCCCATCTTCCCAGATATGTCCTTGATTTGTACCTTGACTTCCCGTGCTTTCTCAAGATCATGAGTCAGCTGGGCAACAAGGGCTTCAAGTTTATTCCGAGTCTCCACGGAGGAATGGAGCTGACACGTAAGACTAGCCACTTGTTTAGTCAAGTCCCCTCTCTCTTTCTCTAAAACACTCTCTATCTCTCTAAACAAACTCTCATTCTCGACACAGGTAGATTCTCTCTCTCTCAGGGCGGTGCAGGTGGAGAACTCTCTTTCTCTCGCTTTCCTTAAATCTTCCTCTAAGCAGGTGATCTTAAGAACTAACGCTTTGTTACGCTTTTTAGTTTTAAAAGACTCAGAATATAACTCAGCGTAGGCGCGTTGAATATCACTCTCGCTCTCACTTGTGTCATCCTCCCTCTCACTCACATAAATCTCACTGTCGAGGTGTCCCTGTGAAGCATCATCCTCATCGTCGTGAGGAGAACTAGGAGTGCTCACTTGACTGGCCATGAATGCGGTGAAGTTACACTCATGCGGTGACTCATCACCTGAATCCACCGTCTCGACCTCACTGTCGTCGCTAAGGGTAGCATTAAGGACAGCTTTCCCTTTATCTCTATTCAGACGATTGGCACACTCAAAGGCTCTATGACCCCTACCATCACACTCAAAACATCTCTCACTTTCTTTCAGAGGAGGGTTTTTGGAGTCTTTTTCATTTTTCTTTTCAAACTTATTTTTCTCAAATTTCTTTTTATCTTTAAAATTGCCATTTTTCTTAAATTTGAGAATTCTTTTGAAATTTTTTGCAAAAAGAGCCAAATGATCTAGGTCAAAATCACACTCAGAATCTGACGTGTCAGTCTCTCTCTTTCTAGATGACTCTACCCTCTTTCTAGCCGACCCCTCACTCCTTCTCTCTTGGGCTTTAAGTGCAATTCCCTTATCTTTAGATTTAGCAGTTTTAGGGAACATATCAATTTCATAAGTTTGCAAATCTCCTAAAAGTTCTTCAAATTTTAGCGTATTTAAATTACCCATAGAATTTAGCACAGTGACTTTAGGGATAAAACGCTTAGGCAAAGAACGAAGAATCTTTTTAACAACTCTAGCATTAGGAATATGTTCACCAAGATTAAAGCTAGTATTCATAATGTCAGAAAGTCTAGCATAAAATTCATCAAAGCATTCAGATTCATGCATGGTGATGGTTTCAAATTGAGTTGTCAAATTTTGCAACTTAGATTCTTTCACAGCATTAGTTCCTTCATGGGTGAGTTGTAAAACATCCCATGCCTCTTTTGACGTGGTGCACGTCATTATTCGTTTGAACTCATCAGGTGTGACAGACCCAGAAATAGCACTTAGACCATTAGAATTAAAAGATGACCATTTAAATTCTTCATCAGTCCAAGAAGTGTCAGGTTTCAAGTTGGTCACATTATCAACAGTCACGGTGGGAGGAGTCCACCCTCTTTCAACTAAAATCCAGTCACGTTCATCAATGGCTTTTAAAGACGACCTCATACGGGCTTTCCAATAAGCATAATTTGTCCCGTCAAAAACAAGCATTTTATAATATAACTTCTCCATTTGAACACTCACTTTTTCAAAAATCAATTTTTCAGAAAATTGATATCTTAGAAAAAATTTTCTGGAAAATAGGAATACGCGATAGATTAGCGTAACCTGCTCTGATACCAATTTGAGAACGTGTGTGCTCGCGTTCAAATGATCAAATTATATATTAAACACCTTTTAACCCAAACAAACCCTAAACATGCAACTAGGTGTGATAGAAATAATATGAAATCATGCAAGAGTTATTCAAACACACATAATTGAGGAAAAATCCCAAAAAAGGGGCAAAATCATTTATTTTCACTATAATTTGTAAGAAAACGGCTTACAATCGGATTACAATGAAAATACAAGTGACTAAGAATTACCCTCAGGTATCGAATTCTGTAGTCGGCGACTGGAACTATCCCTGTCCAGTAGGGCTGCAATGGAGAAGAAGAACGGTCTCTTCCACAAGGGTTGAACAGGAAAAGTGCGTTCTTGGGTTGCCAAAATGTGATTCACGAAGGTATGGAATTTGTGTGAATCAAAAACCTAGAGTATTGGAACTCAATAGGTGAAGACTTAGGGCTTCTTTACTCTGGAAATTGTGTGAATAAGTCTTAGAAACCCACTTGTCGTAGAGGGATAAAATAAGAGAACTTGAGACATAAAATTCGAAACACGATCTGAACACGATTTGAAGTTATCCTTGGCGGACCGGTCCGGTTTTGAGGCGGATCGGTCCGGTTGACATCGGATCAGTTCTTTTATTGAAGGCGGATCGGTCCGGTTGACATCGGATCGGTTCGGTTATCAGCTTCATCGGTTTGCCATTGATCCGGGGTATACTGGCTTTCAGCATAACGGATCAGTCCGATTTACCGGATCGGTTCTTTTATTCAGGCGGACCGGTCCGATTGTCAGCCTTTGATTCCTCTTCTGCTTTTGATATTCGGATCCGTTGATGAGTGTATGATCTTGATTTTCTTCAATGGTGTAACGGCGTACGACATATAAATTGCTCATGGACAACAATGTCCTTACAAATTTAATTTGGTTTGAAAAGTAAATTATATTTTTATCAACCGTATGGTCATTTTGAGGGCGCCAACATGTCCGGAAGGGTCGAGATAGTCCAAAAACACTAGTTGGGGGTTTAGTTTGGGTCCCGAGGCATTTTTAGGCCAAACTGGCAACCCAAAAGGGTATTTTGGTAATTTTAAAAATTTAGGAATTAAAACCCACGAATTTGAGAGGTTAATCATATATTATTAGAGAGGCCACTAAGGCCATCATCAGCCAAAAATAATAGAAGTGGGCTACGGGAGTTAGAGAGAAGTTTCAAGGAGTTCCAACACAAACCACCACCCACCACCACTAATTGGGAAGGATTTGTGACCGAAAAGAGGAGAGATTCAGCCTTTAATCACCAACAAAAAATCAGAAGAATAAATCTAAGGCAAGTGATTTGGTTTCATAAGTTCAATGAGTATTTTATCCACGCTTAGTGTAAGAAATTTATAATTTCCTTGAAAGATTTGATGAAAACCCCAATGAATTTGATGTATAACTTTAAATCTTGGTTAGGAATTTGATGTAGGCCTATCCTGGACAAATTCAGTACCCCAAGTATAACTTTTGATGATTTTAAAATGAATTAAAGAGGTGATTTATCAATGTTCTTGACGAAAATAGGAAACTAGGGTTTTATTGAAGTTTTGATCCATATAAGGCCAATGATTGATGATTAAAAGGTTTTGGAACGTTAGCAATGATGTGTTTTGGTTATATGATGAGCCTATAATGTTAGATTAGATTTTCATACCCTGTATTGAAGTTTTGGGATAAGTTTTGGATTGAAAAACGAAGCAGGCCGTAGCCTATCTGGTGCGTTCGATCGATCGATACTCCTAGGTCGATCGATTGACCACCATCGATCGATCGATACTCCCAGGTCGATCGATCGATACTCCCAGGTCGATCGATCGACCTTCCCAGAATCAGTGATACTTTTATCTTGATTAGATTTTAACAATTTCAACCCTAGAAAATTATTGGTGGGGACTCGGTGAATACTCTTAGATTCAAGGAAAATCAGTAGGCATATTTGTGAGACTCGAATTATAATTAGAAGTCAAATTGGGAATTATATTAAACATAATAAGGCTCGACGAGAGTGATACTATCTGAGATTGAGAATTGATGAGTAAGTTTTAGATAGTTGGATAATATAAGGTAAATGGCAGAAATGAGGACCTTAAGAACAGTGGATTTAAATGTGGGAATATTAGGATACTTAGTAACCTTTGTGGGTTAAGCTTTAGGTACTTGAAACTACAACGTGAGATGTGTCGGTGGTCTATATTATATATTATTCGAAAACTTAAAGAGGTACAAATTGGGATCACGGTATAGGAATGTAGAATATACCTTATTAAATATTTTAAGATATCTAAGTGGTGTGATTGCTTAGTATATGGACTTATGTGTATAACATACTTACCATACTTGCTATCACTGGAGGTCGGCTTTTGAACTGGGCCATCTAATCCTTGTGTGCCTACGGGGGGATTTAGATTGGTACCTTAAGGACATAGGGTTGTGAATGACTTATTTGTGAGTTAATAAGTCAGATGACCATTGGAGCGTAGGTATGTGCGTGACCCATGGGTATGTGAACTATGTTCGCCTCCAATATGTGTGATTTTGCTTATTAAAACGGTTCCTGAGAGAATTGGAATACGTGATCCTTATGTACGTGATGTACCGAGATTCAATAGCAGAGTATGTGTGCACCGCAGCTTAGCCTAGGCGTGCCCTAATTGTATATTTATGATGAGATTAATATACTTGTAATTGAAATAGACTCTTTATTTAAGTGTAAGTGTGAATACTTGTTCTATTTTTAGTAGAGTTAGAAACGGGAATTTCACATAATAATTATTATAAGGAAATCTGAGAAGTAAAAACGAAGACACGCACAGGTTATATTGGAATTGTCTTGTTATGACCCTTGTATTATAACGTAAAGTCAGGTAGTGAATTAGGCTAGTTAGTTAGCGGCATAACTAGGACGGGTTACGGGTACGTTAAATGTGAACAATTAGTTGAGAGGTGAGGAACTCATGTGAGTGCACGTAACTAACATGTATTTGATATTCACTGTTTAATGTTATTAAACACTTGCTATATTTTAAACTATTTTCACAATAGGGCTCTGACCCGTTTGCTTCCAAATCTATTTTTCTTGAAGAACCTTTTAGGTGCCCAGCCACAGGGTCGCGAAGCTTAGGAGTTCCATTCTAGTGACGTGATGTAGCTGTTGTGGAAGTTACAGGATCTTGATGATAGACGCCTCCACATTCTATATTTATTCCATTTCAGACTTCTTCAGTTGTTAGGGCCTGTCGTCCCATTTCTTTTAGAGACAGTTTTATCATACTCAGTTTATTTCAGTGTTGGAGTTAATTAATTAATTATTCAGACTTTGTATTTGGTTTTATTCAGTATTTGGATTATTCTGAGGAGTGTTCCTCCAGACTCATTTTTATTCCATTATTATTCTATTGCGACTGTGATGTGATTGTGTTACCTTTAGCTCATAATTTAATTGGTTGCATGTTAATCTAAGTAAATTAAAATTGGCATCTCACTTTTTAAAATATTAGGTGGCTAGTAATTGTTTAAATAAATGTTTTCGACAGTGATGCTGTGAACTGAACCAACTTGATATTTTGTATTAATTTGAATAAAGGAGTAGCTACCCGGTATTTAATTATTCGGGGTGTCAGAGTTTGTAAGTCATTCAATTCTATTAAAATCTTGAACAGTGCTAAAATATACGTTTTTCCCGAAATGGATTTTTCCTCAATTCTTATTATGTTTGGTTTGGTTTGATTGCTTGGTTTGGCATATCAAATTTAAACCTTATCTTGCATGCACACCTAATTCTGATTAAGATAAAATTTGATTAAAAATCGAATCTTTGTATGTGTTGCCTAATATACAAGTGACTCCATATAGACCCTGTGTTTTTAAAGACTATATGGGATAGGGATAAAATGATGTGTGCATGGGGATTTTGTATGTGGGGAAAATAGGTTAAGGTTGGTGAGAAGGAGAATTGATTAGATGTAAGTATTTATGGGAAAATAATGAAGGAGAGCGGTAATGGACCACGTGGGGGCACACGAAGGAAAAATAAGGAGATGCCGAGAGAGTGGGAGAAGTGGGCACACACACACACACACACACACACACACACACACACACACACACACATATATATATATATATATATATATATATATATATATATATATATATATATATATATATATAGAGAGAGAGAGAGAGAGAGAGAGAGAGAGAGAGAGAGAGAAAAGAGGGAAATAGGGTGAGGGAAAAATGCATGAGGGGAGAGAATGATATGTGTATGTGTATAATAGGAGGGGAAAATGAGGGAAATGAGGGGACTGGGTACAACACGTAACAACAAATACTACTGAGTGGTGTAGGTTTACAAGAAAGATAAGATAAAGAGATGACAAGTGGTACAAATTGATGTGGTAAAAGGTGGTGTATGGTTGAAAAATGAGAAATCGGTTTTGGTTTTAGCGGTTTGGGTTTGTGAGCTACGTATGGAGTGGATGTATGTTATATACAAGGGGGAAGGGGTTCGGGTCTCTTTGGGTTAGGAGTAAAGTGGTAAGAGAGGGAATCGGATTTGGGTGCATGACTTGCTTAATTTAGATGTGAGGTGAGTTGGTTGGATAACTGGTAGAGTAGGCAAGGGAGGAGAGATAAGGGGAATAATGGGTTTGTACGAGATGGAGAAATATAAAGGGGAGGGTAGGTTGGTAATTTGGTGTGGGTTTATAGAGAGCATAGGAATGAGAAAGAGAAAAAATAAATTAAGGGTTGTAGGTGGGTATTAGTGGAAAGAGAGGAAAGTGAATGGGTGATAGCAAACCAATAAGAAGTAGTGATGCGTGTTGGGTTGTACCGATGTAAAATGGAAATACGGGATATAAATTATGGATTTGTGTGTGTATATAATGTTTATGTAAGTACATTATAATACCTATTTAGCATTGGGCATATAAAAGTCTCTTTATCTCCTCGACTACCCTCAGGCAAGAACAGAGGTCTCGAGACTAGACTTTAACCTCATATAGACCACTCATTGCTCTCAAGCAAAGGCTAGAACATTGTAATAAACCTCAGCCATCCCTATTTCTTATTTAAAGGTCCAATGTTCAAACATATCTCTTCAACTAATCTAAGATACCACAATAAAGAGCTCCGCCATGTCTGATGCTTAGAGAAGACCTTAGACTGAAGAGAAATGACCTCCTGAGGTCATTTAATCCTCACCAATGATGTATGTCATTGTGTAATACCTTGATATTAACTTATGGTAGCACCATGGAAGTTCCAAACCTCTGATAAAGCATTTACAACAGTCTGGTGGGGAGGTAAAAAGAACAACATTATTTTACCTATCGCTGCAAGTCAACCTCACTTGCATTGAAGGCTCTCATCCACATTAAATGCACTCAGCAACTACCTCACACCATATGCAAAATATTTTGACAACACTCACCACCTTGAGGACATCGTCTGGCCTCAGAGGCACTACATTCATGTTATGACAATCCACTTTTTCTCTCTACTAGAGTTCGCATATATAAGGAAGGCTAAGGAAAGGTAAAAGACAAGTTCAAGTCATCACACATATAGATAACTAATAATTATATCATTCACAAGTGTTTACTTAATTTTCTATACTCTCTCAACCCACTGTTGTGAGCATAAACTTGAATTTGGATCATTTCCAGTTACCTCATATATTATACACCTTGTTGAGACCTAAACCAAGACTTAATAACCTTTAAAGAAGTCCATACTCTCTTCCTAATGTCCTTTGGATTGTTGATGAAGGTCGCAAGAACCTCAGACTCTTTTGACAAAAGCTCAAGAGATCTTCTAGATTTTAATCTCTTTTATGATCTAATAAACGACTAAATACAGTTTGACAGGGGACATAGGACCCTCCACCGATGTCCGAACCACTTTCAACAATTGTCTCATACTTTAACACTTCTCTCCTCTTAACTGTCTGGAGTACAGAGGGGAGAACCTATGGGTCTGAAGTCACATACAATTTCAACGCCTATCAATATATATGTAGGAAACACGTAAAACAAATATAATATTCAATAACATATATATATATAAAGAGAGCGAGAGAGAATATTTAAAACACACACAAATATTATTATATATAAGAAACATATAACACTAATTACAAAAATAGAAAATTATTTGATAACGAAAATACTCTTACCGCGCACATATTTACATATATTAAACACACAAAATATGTGCATACTAATATATGACGCATATATATTAGTGTGTGTGTGTGTGTGTGTGTGTGTGTGTGCATATAATGACACGGACATATTAAAATAACACGTAATAATAACAAAAATACGCTAATAATATATACACACACACATTTAGAGTGACAAAACTTGGAAGGTGGCTTAGAAAGGGCTTGGATTGGTTAATTGGGATGTCTTTGGTCACTAGAAATTAGAAATAATGCTATAGACCGCATTTTTTCGGAATTGCCAATAATTAAGAATTTGAACCGTAATCTTGCATATTGACCAACAAAATAAATAATTTCACATATGAGTCCAATTTTAACAAGAACTAACAATTAAAATGAGTCTACTTAGCGTACAAATATAACACTTTTGGTGCTTATCACACCATATCCAAACATAATTTTTCTTGTCCTTGATAAAAAAAATATAGACAAACTTAGATAAGTAACCAAAAGTGTGCCACTTTCGCGGTAACTTTTGATTGCACTTAGCATGTGCAACAAGCCATTAAACCTCTAGGTTACCTTATTGTGAGGGTTTAGAGTGAATATACCCACGAAATTCAAAAAAACTTATTGAATATGATTTATTGAAAGGCAGTTAGTCTCTTATTAGACGTAGGAAATATCACGCAGTCCATCATTAAAGAATTCAAAGAATAGGAACATTGAACTATGAATTGTGTAAAAAAAATGAGCTTTCTAATATCAAACAAAGGCAAAAATCCATCCTAAAACTCAACGTGTGTTGTGAAAAACATTCAATACAGTTTCAAATATCTTAAGAATATATATATATATATATATATATATATATATATATATATCAAATGAATCTCTCTAAGATTTAGATAACCGTGTCTCTCTTGTTTGAGGATGTGAGTAAATTTAAATAAGGTTAAACGTCTCACACACACATAAAAAATAATGGATACTTGAAAGAATTCGATCTCATGCAAGGACTGCTAACCATTATGTTGAGAATGTCGAGTTATTAACCGTATAGATTTTTCATTCTCCCGAACACCTCACCAAGGGTCAAAATGGGGTTTCAGGTGATGGATGATGGGAAAATAGATGGTAAGAAGTTACGAAGTTTTTAAGCCGAGTGAATTACAATTTGAACAACTAATAAAATTTTGATCGCATGCTCTCTTTTTTTCAATTTTGTCTTTTTTTTTTCTTTTCTCCATTTTTCTCTTTTTGCTTTATTTTTCATTTTTATTATTTCATTTCTTTCTATTTTTTCTTGCAATGCATTTTTCCTTTGATAACTCAAATGAAGACATATTACATTTGGAATTCTAACCATTATTTTTCTCAAAAACAAAGATAATGATGGGAATTGGGATGTTCGGATTATGTGGGGGAATATATATGGATGGGTGGTAATTTAGTAAAATGTTTGGCGATATATGGACATGGTAAGTGTATATATGAATTGGGGTGAAGGTTTAGTGCTCAGGAAAAACTACAAGACACATGTATACAACTCGAAAGTTATGTCATTCCCAGTGATTATGACAAAAATAAAGAATAATGAGATCGTGCAATGACTAAGTGCGGTACCCAAAGAAAATTTAGTCAACTTGTGACCTAAAGATTGCATAAAAATCCTCAAAATGTGAAAAGCTCGAAAACTCACGGGTTTAAATCATTATTGATCCGTAAGGTTTTCTTGATAATTTTCACACCCTTCAACTTTTGACTGTAATGACGTGATAACTGCACAAAAAGTACCAAGTCTTGGAATTCAAAGTGCAATATAGCTTAGGTTGTATTACTAAATCTTAAAATAATAAAGTATGACTTCAAGTTAGAATAAGAGTATTCCTAACATCTAAAATGGATGATGGATAAATCATTTCAAAAATGCGATAAGAACTGCATAAAAGAGTTTAAAATGGTTTGTTTATGATAAAAATTTTGAGAAGAGGTACAATTTTGATAAATTTCCCACCACAAGCAAAATAGAACATCGTCCTTGATGTTAAAATCGTATTTTAAATTGAAAGCACAAGCTATGAAAGAGTTTACCATAGTTAATCGATAATGATGTCTATCGCAAGAAGTATCCAAGGAGAAAACTGAATAAGTGTTATGAGATAAAAACGTATGAGTACGCATATAAATCATATATACTCAAAGGGGAAGATAAAACACCACCCCAAATATGTTAAAACTCATACTCAAAAATAAGACATAATGGGTTGCCTCTCGATAGCACTAAGTTTAACGTCTTCTGCCAGACCAACCGGATCTCACCTATAAAGAAGATAGAATTGTGAAGACACAAGTGTGGGAGAGTAAAAGACGGTGAAAACCACCCCCAAATAAGATTGAAAAGTCACCCTTCATAAACTAGGTCAATAAGATCTATCTCGTCAATTTGAGTTGAAGCTTCCTATGCACTCCCGCCTCATGAAGATAAAAAATAAGGGCTTTGATAGACCAATAGACGTGGTGTTCAAGCTCGACAGGTAGATGGAAAGACTTGCCAAAGATCAAATGATAAGAATACATACAATTGGAGTCTTGTAAGCGATATAATATGCCTAAAATGAGTCATTCAAGTGTAAGGATCAATCCTTCCTATTAGGGTTGACGGCTTTTCGAGAATTTTCTTCATTTTTCCATTCAAAACCTCAACTTGACCTCTCGTTTAAGGATGTTAGGAGAGACCAACCTTGTCAATGACACAATACTTTTTAACAAGGTGTTCAAAGACTCGATTGCAAAAATATTTACCCTCATCATTAAAAATAACTCTTGGGGTACCAAAATGGGTAAAGATGTACTCCTTAAGAAAGTTGACCACCATTCGATAGTCATTGGTTCGACACACGATTTCTTCTATCCATTTGAAGACATATATAATCATAATAAGAATATATTGAAAAGCATGAGAAGAGACGAATGGCCTATGAAATTGAAACCCCACACATAAAAGACTTCGATGATAAGGATGGGTGTAAGGGGCATCGTGTGCCTTCGAGACATATGCCCCGAGTGTTGGCATTTCACACAAACTTGGCAATATTTATGCGAATCTTGAAAAATGTGGGCCAATAAAAATCGCTTTACAAAATCTTTGTGATAATATTTTTAGAGCTAAAGTGGTCTCCACACTGACTATCATGACAAAAGTACAACATGTTGAGTTGTTCACTCTCGGGAAAATAATGACGAATGACTTGATTAGAGAGATATTTTAAAAGGTGTGGGTCATCTCAAGAGTAACACTTCATATTTTCCATGAATTTGGATATATCTTATGTCGAATAGTAATGGGGAAATTCAAAATGTCAGCAAACTATGGAGTGGAGAAGATATCAAGGAGAAATGGCTCATAAATGGGAACATGATCATTGTCAAATGCAACAGTAAGGCAGGAGAGATGGTCGACCATAACATTTTAGGAACCCTTTTTATAAGATATTTCAAGGTTGAACTCTTAGAGTAAGAGAATCCACCATATCAATCATGGTTTAGGATCCTTCCTGTAAAGAAGGAGTCGAACGAAAGTATGTTCAGTGTGCACGATGATTAGGGGAACCTATGAAATGAGACCAAAACTTATCAAGGGCAAAGACAACCGCTAAAAATTCTTTTTCGGTAGTTATGTAATTAAGTTTAGCATCATGGAGGATTTTGCTATAATAATAGATCATATTAGGGAGATTGTTAACCCTTTGACCTATCGCAGCCCCAATGGCAAAATCAGATGCAGGGCATATTATCTCAAATGAGGAGGTTGGAGGATGGAAGCATAAGTGAGCTCAGATTTAAGTTGCTCAAAGGAAGCAATATATGCATTAACAAATAGAAATGGGACATCTTTGGATAAAAGGTTTAGTAAAGGTCGAGCAACTTTGGACAAGTCCTTCATGAAGCGCCTGTATAAGATCGCATGTCCTAATAAAGATCGGATGTCCTTAATAAACTTAAGAATGGGAATAGTGGAAATGAAGTCAATTTTGGATTTATTAACTTCAATACTGAAACTAGAGATAACATAACCAAAAACAGTGTTGCTTTTCACCATAAAATGGCATTTTTTTCAATCAAGGACCAACTTCTTCTCTTAACATCGCTCAAGGGCCTTAGTAAGGTGAGACCGTAATTAACTAAAAATGATCCAAAGATTGATAAATCATCAATAAATACCTCAAGAAAATGCTCTACCATGTCACTAAAGATACTAGTCATACACTTTTAAAAGGTCGCAGGTGCATTACAGAGGCCAAAAGGTATGCGACAGTAAGCAAAAGGGCTAAAGGGTTGGTAAAAGTCATATTTTCTAGTCTTCGGGTCAAAGGTAATTTCAGTGTCCCCAGAATATCCATTAAGGAAATAATAGTAAGCATGACCCGCTAAATGTTCGAGCATTTGACCGATGAATGGGAGAGGAAAGTAGTATTTTCAAGTGAAGACATTAAGCTTTTGATATAATACAAAAATTCCATCCGGTTTGCATACGGGTTGGAACAAGCTAACTATCACTATTCTTCACGACAATGATACCCGAATTTTTGGTCACAACATGAATGGAACAAACCCATTAGCTATAAAAAAAAATTGGGTAAATGATACCCACATTGAGCAATTTTAAAATTTTATCTTTCACAACTTCTTTCATCGCACGATTGAGCCAATGTTGGAGCTCACGAGAAGTTTTGGAATTTTCCTTTAAATGAATTCGGTGACTACAAACATTGGGACTTATGGATTGGATGTCGAAAATGGTCCACTCTAAAGCAGTGTTATGTGTGGTGAGGGTGTGGATCAATTACTTCTCTTGATCCAAGGTCAAGTTATAAGCAATGATAACAGAGTAATGTCAGTTGAGGACTAAGATAATATATTTCAACTCAGAAGTCAAGGGTTTAAGATCCAAACTTAGTGCATTAAATTATTAAATTTGAGAGTATTTTATTCCATTTGTGCATTGAATTATTAAATTTAATTGGGAAATTTATATTGGTTTCGAGAAATATTAATTAGAGAGTTTAGGATTAATATTTATGATTAAAATTATTTACTTGCATGTAATACATAAATAATGATGTGAATTAATGTTTTGTTAGAAAGTTAGACCGACAAATTTAAATGGTTTAAGGGCGGCACGCATACCATGAGCACCTGTCAGGCTCGATTAATGGAAATGTTTAACATTTTTAGTTCGGTGACTCAAATAGTCATTTTGAGTGCACCGGTAATCCAGAATGGGTCGAAATAGATCAGAATAGGTACCCAGGGGTTATAATTGGGTCCTGGGGGATTTTTAGACAAAGAATGGATCATATAGGGGTATGGTCATCTTTTTACTCTTAGGACTTAACCCAAAAACGAAATTAGGGCTTTATTAGGAGGTACTTAAGGTTTAGAGGGGTGGATAGAAGCCTCATTTAACCTCTGCTTAGTGGTGATTAAGGGAGAAAGCAAAAGAGAAGAAAAAAATAAGAGAAAATGGGAGAAAGAAAGCTTGCAGAAGAGAGGAAGAACCATCTCCAGAATCAATTCATCTACAATGTATCAAGAGTCATATTTAGTCCACCGTAGCAAGTGTTTACTTGCTTTATATTTGCAATTCTACGATTAATTATGTTCATAGTTAATTAATGATTATTTTGGAAATTAAGGATGTAATTATGAAGAATCATTAAGAGGATTTGATTTGTGATTAACATGTTAATGTGATTGGGAATTAATATGGATGAAATTCTTGATTTAAATCTGAGAATATGAATATGATAATGATGAACATTATAGGGTGTTAGATCAATGCACTTTAAAGTTTGATTAATTCTAGATTGAGTAAATTGAATCAATGATTAAGAATACTTGGGATTTAACGTTGGATTCGGGTTTAGATCGGGTTTTAAATACATCTGGTATGTTTATATTTGCATTTGGGATCTTAATTTATTGTTTTGGGAGGCTTGGGACTTCCATTGATGGGTTTGGGAGGTGAAATCCTGGGGTTGAAGACGAAGGGAAGCCCAATAAATCGAGCCGATTTGCTGGGGGTGCGAAGTGAACACTTAATTAAAATCAGGAAGTCGGTCGGACTTCGAAATTAGTAGACTTGTATGTCGTGGGATTTTATATATATATATATATGGATCCATTAGGTTCCATTTGAGATGCGAGAATTGAGAGATCAAATTTAACAACTTTTAGGGCGGGGTTTTATTCATAGGAGTACCTCACCTTGGGGTGCTTAAATATTGTGTGTGAAGAAGAAAGATAGGTCGTTGAGGTTGTGTATCGACTATTGATAGTTGAATAATGTCATAATTCGGAACAAGTATCCATTATCCAGTATCGATAACTTATTCGATCAGCTGAGAGGAACATCCTACTTCTCGAAGATTGATTTGAGGTGAGGGTACCATCAGTTATGTAACATGAAGAAGGGTGTTCCTAAGACCACATTTTTTACGAGATACAGGTCTTACGAGTTCGGGGTTATGCTATTTGGAGTAACCAATGCATCGATAGTTTTTATGGATCTCATAAATCGAGTGTCTAGGGATTTCTTCGATCAGTTTGTCATTGTCTTCATAGATGACATCCTGGTCTATTCTCGACAAAGGGTGAGCACGTAGAGAGTTTGTAAATGGTTCTTTAGACTTTGAAGGACCATTAGGTATATGTCAAGTTTGAGAAGTGTGGATTATAGTTGAGGAAGATACAGTTCTTGGGATATATAGTTCCAAGAAGGGAATTTTAGTGGATTCGAATAAAGTGTCAGTAGTGAGGGAGTGGGGCTAGCTCACGACATCGATGGAGGTTAGTAAATTTTTTGGGTTAGCAAGTTATTATCACTCGTTTCTCAAAGGGTTTTGAAGATTGAAGGTCCATTGAATAATTTAACTCGTAAGGGCGTACCTTTTTCCTAGAAGAGGAGTGGAGTACTTTGTTTTTACCCTTGCATCCCTATAGGGACTTTGGGAAGTTTTGCACCAGGAGGAGCGTGCTATAAATTTTTCATCTTACACGCATAATACCCACTAGAACAACTATCCCACACACAACTTAGAGATAGAAGAATTTGTTTTTCCTTTAGGATTTGGAGGCACTATTTATTAGGGGAGAAGTTTCATTTGTTCACGAACCACAAGTCGCTGCAGTAACTTTTCATGCAAAAGGAGTTGAATATGAGGCAGTGCAGGTGGATTGATTTTGTGAAAGACTACCAATTTGACATCCAGTAATATTCGGGAAAGGCTAGTGTGGTGGCATATGCATTAAGCTGTAAGCCTATAGGGTAGTTGGTGGCAGTTTGGAAAGTGAAGTGGGATGAGCTTTATCACGAGGAGGATGTCTTTAGGGCTTATATAGCAGTGATGACCATCACACCTGAGATCATTTTGAGGGTTGTAAAGGCATGGGCAGGAGATCCTTCATGTCAATAGAAGGTACGATAGTTGTTCACAGATGGATCGGAGTCCTACTCAATCAGTTTTGAGGGTGGCTTATGCTTCAATAGAAGGTTGATTGTCCCAGATGATGAGAAGCTATAACTCCCGATTATGGAGGATTTACACGGGTCATAATTCTTGGTTCATCCATGAAGGGACAAGATGTATCAGGATATGAAGAGGAAGTATTGGTGGGAAAATATGAATAAGGACATAGCAGAGTTTGTATCCAGGTGCACCACTTGTCAGATAGTGAAGCTTAATCATCAGAGACAAGTCGGGGTTTTTATAGCCGTTATAGATTTCGATGTAGAAATGAGAGAGTTTATCTATAGACTTCATCACAGGGTTACTAATGTCATAGATGGGTCAAGATTCCATCTGGGTTATTATGGATCGTTTGACTAAGGCAACTCATTTCTTACATATTCGAGGTGACTACACGACAAGGCAGTATTCCCAACTTTATATTGCAGAGATAGTGAGATTGGACGGAGTGTAACTCAACATTATTTTAGATCGTGATAACATTTTGTTTCCCACTTTTGGCGGAGCTTTCAGGAGCTGTTAGGGACATAATTACGTTTAAGAACGACGTATCACTCGCAAACCGATGGGTAGACATAGAGGGTGAATCAGATATTGGAGTATATGTTGAGTATGTGTATTTTGAAATTGGGGGGTAGATGAGAGCATTACCTACCATTTATGGAGTTTGCATATAATAAATCATACCAATTTACTATTAGCATGACACTTTTTGAGGCCTTGTATGAGAGACATTATCGTTTGCCCTCGTATTGGTTAGAGGTAGGGGACAATAAGCTTCTTTGGTCGGGCGTGATTTAGGATACATTGGTAAAGATTGATCTAATCAAGAGTCGTATTCAGGTAGCTCAGGACCGTAAAAAAATTTGCATCGATGCGAACTAGAGACACATGGGGTTTGACGTGGGTGATCAGGTGTTGTTACGGATATCTCCCATGATGAGAGTGATGCGGTTCAGGAAGAAGATAAAGTTGGCACCTAGATATGTGGGGCCTTTTACCAACATTTATAGGGTAGGGTCATCGTATATAGACTTGCCTTATCGGAGCACTTGCAAAGGATTCACGATGTGTTCCACGTGTCGTCATTGAGGAGGTATCTCAGGGATAACTTGACTTACTGGAACATAGGATTAATTGATATAGACTTTCAATCAAACATTTCTTACAAGTAGATACCTGATTCCATTTTGGATAGTAGTGAGCGAAAGCTTTGGTTAAAGGTGGTACCATTAGAAAGTGTAAGGTGGGACATCACATTGCCGCCAAATCGACTGGGGATCATGAGAATGACATGTGGTAAAAGTATCCAAAGCTCTTCGTGACAGGTACTATAGACATCCCATCCTACTATCCCCTAAATCACCTTCTTAGATCCCTAACACTCCTCCACTAATCATAGACCTTATGCCATAGTTCGAGTACCAATTTTGAGGCCACCGGGAACTTATGAGCCCCATTTGACAAAGGTCAACTCTCCACCCGAGTAAAGATTAATTAAACCTCAAAGGACTCTGAATCTCATTTACAATGATATGTGTCGTGCAAGAATTAGCCTCACGATTTGCACAAAAGACACATTTTACTCTGAAAGGTCACTGAGTGCTCTCGAGCCCAGTTTGACCTTGGTTAACTCTCTAAATAGATTGAAGCTTAATGAAATCTAGAAGGACACTAAATTTCCTTTCCAACAGTTCGTGTTGTGCAAAAATCGGTCTCACGGTTCGCACAAATGACCGGTTTCCCTCCGAAAACCCCCCACTTAGATACCATCAGGCACTTTCGATCATTATTTGACTTTAGTCAACTCCTAAACCCAATAGTATCTCAATGTATTATTTGAGGGCTCTTAATTCTCTTTCCAACAGTCCCATCGTGTTCAATTCGAACTTACGAATATGCCCATTTTCCACAAAAAGTTCATTCTGGAATGCCTATAGGCACCTTAGACCTCCTACATATTGGTAGGGTGTACTTTCCTTATCATCAAGGCAGGTACTGTGCCGATAGGCAGGCTAAGGTCCATGTCGATCATCATTACCAACTTCAAAATGGCACAATATAAAAAGCTCATGACCTTACCCCTGAAGGAGGTTCGTTTTCATTAATCAACAAACATTCTCTCGAAATAAGAGCCTCCACTTGTATGTTCCCCTTTACTCCTATACTTACTTCTTATATATTTATCACATGTTTTTTTCCACCATGCTCTCTTCTTATGTATGCATCACTCTCCTCTTACTTGTACATGCTCACCATGCTTCACCTTACACCCACTTCTATATATTCTCCATGCTCACTTCACACACTGGTACTTGTATATAGTCTCACCTTTACTTACATGATCCACACACCACTTATAGATTACTTATTCTTAGCTTCACTAGGACACACCCTCACCTTTTCTTACTTATCTCCATGCTTACTTACACATCTCACACACCACTTGTAGATGATCCATTCGTAGCCTCACTAGCATAAACTTTCACGTATATATATTCCCATGCTTTTTTGCTCACATTATTCCTATGTCACTCTCTTACTTTGCACATATATATCACTCCCTTGTATATCCACATGCTTCACACTCTATCACCATTAATTGTATAGTTCTCATGATCCATGTATATACATGCTAGCTTTACTTTCATCTCATGTTATTTGGATATTCCCCCTTGTAGTAATAGTACTCCCCTTACTTGGCATACAAATATAAAAGTCTCCATAAGATACTAATCAAAACACATGCATTTTTTCACACTACATCACCTGAGCATGGCAATATTAACCAAAATTTTTGTCCCATATTGGGGGTCACTTCGTGATGGGTATTGATCTTGTGGGGCATGGTTAACCTAAGGGATATGATTCTCACCTTCTATTGGCCTCGTACCTTCGACATATATTAAATGGTTCCCCTCACATTGTACCGCTTGACTGAACTCACGACAAAAGGTATATAGTAGTGAACTCATTCATGTACGTCGAATATATCGAATTCACTCTCACATGTACCACCCCTATGAGGTATATCATGAGGAACTTCACGTACACTCAGGTATATCAAATGGCTTATCCACACGTATCGGTGAATGATTTCCCTTAGAGAGTGTGAAACCCTTACATTAACCCACCAAATTTATGCGCAAGAGGAAAATACTTGCGCAAGAGATATATCGTGTAAGTCATTCCAAAGGGAGAAACCCTTACATTAACTCACCAAATTCATGAACCTTATATAAGCATCTGCCTTAGGACACTCATAATTAGTTTGTCGGTTACTATGAAAAAATTTGCCGACATTCCAAGTCGCCATACCACTCGAATTTTTGCATTATTTCGCCATTTCTAAAATAGGACCCTATCCGTAAGCTTGGAAAAAAGTCGAACGGTGTCTTACATATTATACCCTATCTTTTCCCCGGGATCAAGTCCTGTTCGAAATTTTTCTTGCATTTAGACAAACATAATATAAGTGAAACCTAATAATAATAACCGTGCTGAGCATTCTCCCTTTTCCCTTTTTCTAAAAACAAATATACCAAAAACATATTTTCCCCTTTTTCAAAATACCAAAAATACTCCTTTTTTTCCTTTAAAAACAAACCAAAACCATTTTTCCCTCTCAGGTCGATTGCATACTTGACTTTGGCATGGATCCCTATTGGCTTCAATCTTCCGTCAAACCATCCCAAATCTCTAATTCTTCCTCTACTCTTTGCAAGTTGTTCATGGAGAACGTAGACTAAACACCAAATTTCTAACCAATCTTGATGGTGATCCTATCCCAACTCAGTGTCAAGATTGACAACCTTTAAGTTGATGTCCAATAAATGCAGTGACATCGAGCCCAAACTCCCAAAGCTCATGAACCTAAAATCCTCTTCCCTCATGCTATGGGTCCACCTGCCCCTGAACCAGTTTGGGTCCCAGCGGAATACCAACATCCCCGACTTACTAATGGTCCACCACCCACTCAATTACTGATTTTAAACCTTAACTAGCCAGGGGATAATTCGTTAGTGCCTATGGACCCAAAATAAGAAGAGCCGAACAAGGTCAAAGAAGTCCTCATACTGATGTCAAAGAAGTTTGACCAAGTCAAGATATCTTAAAAGTATATGGACTACACCCACACGTTTCCCTATATTAAGGCCAGGTTACAAGAAAAGTTCAAGATGCTGGACATTGAGAAGTTCGGGGGTAGCAGGCCCCCAATTGTGCATATACGTAGCTACCACCGAGCCATGACCCTTCTTGGGGCTTTAGAAGAGATAATGGCCCGATGGTTCTTGTCTCTCGAGAAAGCCATAATTCGTATTTGGGAGGATGTAGCCAGGGAATTCATATCCCAATACAAATATAATAAAGTACTATAGGTCACACATAAAAACCTAGAGCTACTCAAGAAAAACCCTGAGGAATCAATCAGTATTTTTTTTAGAGTTGGAGAGAGAAAGCTGCCACTATTATCAACAGGACCTCAAAGGAATAATAAGTGAATATAGTGAAGAAGAATTTCCTTCCCCATATTCGAGCATTAATGGGAAGACAGTACTACCCGCACTTTAGAGCACTTCGAAAAGATGGTGTGGAAATTAAAAAAGGGGTCTCCAATTACAAAGTGAAGTTTGAACCAAAAAATTTAACTGGACAGTTTACACCGCGAAAGTATGATGAGCCCATAAAAGACTCAGTCTCAATCATCAACAACATATTCCAATCTTCCACTTCTAGGGGGCCTGAAAGTCTCCCCCATCATAGAACTCCATGATCCCCTTTTGTAAGTATACCAAGATCTGCTAACTAGAAGCCTCATTAAATCGTTGGAACCCCGAGCATTATCAAACCCTCTCCCTAAAAACTTTAAGCATGATGCATGGGTGACTTTCACCAAATCGCAGGCCACACCACTAAATAGTGCGTTCACTTCAAAAATGTAATCTAAGGCCTTATACACCGAAAAATCATTGCTCCGCCAGCTAATCTCAAAACCAACACCACTCATAACTCCCTCCCAGCACAATGAACTAGAGAAAATTCTATCTGCTTGGAAAATAACCTCGAATTTGACCCGTCTACCCAAATTGTGTCTGTCAAAATACTTGGCACCTCCCCAATCTCACTCAATCCCCTCAAAGTCTGCCCATCCTTTCTCCTACATACCATAAGATTTGTTGATCAAGCCCTATCGCTCCTCACACAAGCTTGTATTACCATCTGCACCTTATTAGAAGGGGAGGCATGGGACTGCCTGTAGTACTAGGTCAACTTCGAAGGTTTGGGCTGAAATTGCCTGCGAAAATGACCAGTGACTAAAAGAGGTTCAATAGCCTATTTATGAAAGATGAAAAGTGGTCTTGGGAATAGAATGCAAAGATGGTACCCGTAAAGGAAATCATCTTGGAAGACATCATTCAAACCATGTCAAATATGTTTTGTCAGAAATGATAAGTATGCAGCATCCCCTGAGTTGCTCATAACCTTTAAACTCCAGGGCCCCACTGAGTAGGAAGACTTATTATGAAGCTATATAGGTTGTCAAGTGCATCAACTACTCTTGAAAGGAGGACATCATCTCCAAAATCTGGGGTGATGACTTTGAAAGCTCAAGCAGCAAATTCGAGGGCGAAGACTTTCCTTTTTATAGATTCTCCGAACTATGGTATAACACCACCAATAAAAATGTGAAGCCAGGAATGGAGATATTTTTTCAATATGACAACACCCGGGGTAAGGAAATGGAATCACGAGGTGGAACCTCTGACTGATGAAGCCATGGAAATCATTGCATACTCTGAGGATAACGACACTGAGAAGTCATTCGACCTACAGACACTAAGGTTGAGTCTTTGCATGATTCATCAAGAAGTGCTGTCAGAACCGTCCGCTAATATCACGACTTCTGAAGCACCTCTCCTTAATCGGCATGCCATTTCGGTCCAGCCTTCTTAATCCCAGCTAAACCTGTTATTCACCCCATTTAAGAAATCCCTGAACTTGTCACTGTTTCTCCTATTTTTGATTTAAATGTAAACGAGGCCTCTTTTAATGAGGTTCTCAATGTTGTATTCCCTAAGAATGAAATAAATGAAGATTTTGAGTTTCTTATTGCTCCTTAAATTAATTTCATTGATTCATATCAAACTTTTGATGATGATGATTTTGTAAATGAACAATTCTTAACTGATCTCAATAAGGAAAATAATAAACAACATAATCGGATTCAAACTAATGATAATGATATTTTCATTACTAATCTCAGTTCTAGCATCCCTTTGTGCGTGATTATGATAGGGTCCACCCTCAATGATCATGAGCAAGAGTAATTTGAAGGGCTTTTGAAAGAGTTCATAGACATCTTCGCATGGTCCTATAATGACATGCTCATCATTGTTTAGGATATAGCTCAGCACAAGATACCTATATTCCCAGAAATCAAACACGTAAAGAAGAAATTGAGGAAGCTCCGAGCATAATGGCCCCTCAAGGTTAAAAAGGTAGTCAAACAGCTAAACATGGGTTTCATTCGTGTAGTCAAATACCCTATATGGCTTGTAAATATTTTCCCCGTGCCAAAATCAAAATGGAAGGTCTGCATGTGCATCAATTAACGAGATCTGAACAAGGCATCCTCGAAGGATGATTATCCTTTGACAACCATCGATATGATCGTGGAAAATACGTCCATCCATGCCTCTAAATTATTTGTTGATGTATTTATCAGCTACAACCAGATTAAGATGCACCTTGACCACTAGGATAAAATTACCTTCATCACCCCCATTGGGGAACTTTTGCTACACCGTCATGTCGTTTAGGCTAAAAATTGTAGCGGCTACCTACCAAAGGTACACTACAACCATTATGCACAACCTCATTCACAAAAAAATCGAGTTCTATTTTGACAACATGATCATCAAGTCCAAGACTTATGAAGCTCACATCCCTACCTTGAGAAAATTCTTCAAGCGACTGCGATAATACCAGATGTGGCTCAACCCACAGAAGTGTGTATTTGGCATTATTAAAGGGAAACTCCTTGGATTCATGGTCAGTGAGAAAGGAATTGAAGAAGACCCTGCCAAACTGAAAGCCATATTCGAAATGCCACCATCCCAAATGGAGAAAGAAGTACGAGGATTCTTGGTAAGCTGCAATACATTAGTCAATCGACATCTGTTTGTGCACCCATTTTTAAACTATTCTGAAAGGAATTAACCAAATTTTAGAATGAGTCGTGACAAGAAGCCTTTGATAAAAATAAGCGATACCTCACCTGACCTCCGATGCTCATACCTCCATAGCGAGGTCTCCCTCTCCTCCTGTACTTGACTGTCAGCAATATTGTAGTAGGGGCTTTATTATCCCAATACATTGAGGAATCCCACAAGGAAAGATCCATATACTATGCTAGTTGAAATCTAGTTGGGTACGAAGTCAACTATACTGCCTTGGAGAAAGAATTTGTCACCCTGGTTTAGGTCACGCAAAACTACAACACTATATACTTGAATTTCCCATCAGACTAGTATCCTGAATGGATACCATCAAATACCTAACAGAGAAACCTACTATGTCAAGCCAAATGGCCTGCTGGTTGATGTTTCCAGTCGAGTTTGACATTGTGTACGTCACACAGAAAGCCATGAAGGGGAGGGCCATCTCTGACTACCTTGTCAATCATCCCATGGAAGGAATCGAGGTTTGGGTCTCCAAATTTCTAAACGTAGACATCCTCTACACCTCTCAATAGGATTTCAGATTACAGATGTTCTTCGATGAAGCTGCCAACAAGAAAGGGTATGGTATTGGGATAATCCTGATCGCTCCTAATGACTCTTACACCCCCATTCCCATCAGGCTCGACTTCTCTTTCACCAATAACATGACTGAATACGAGGCATGCACCGTAGGGCTTAAGATCTAGCTTGAGAAAGTAATCAAGAACCTGGAAATCTATAGGGACTTTACCCTCATTATCGAAAAAATTCTCAGTAAATGGAAAGTCAAAGATGAGAAGTACCTACCCTTCCACGCCCATCTAGAAGAGCTCGCCTTCCAAATAAAAAATGCCACCTTTCATTACCTTCCTCGCTCGAATAATAGCCTAGATAATGCACTGAAACCTTGGCCTCTATGCTCGACATGCTTAAGGGAATAACAAATGGCCTCTTTCCTAGTTCAAAAATAAGCTATGCCCACCTACTGCTACTACATTGAACTCATCACCGAAGAAGAATCTAACATGGCGGGATTATAGTATTATGACATTTGGTGCCTTATCAAACATGATAGGTATCCCCAAGATGCAGACAAGAAGTACTGGGCAACCCTTTGTAAACTGGTTATTTAGTGCATCAACTACAATAAAGAACTTTTTAAGGGAAACTTTGATGGAACCCATTTGTGTTGCATAGCAGGGTCTAAAATTGAAGAAATGATGCAGAAAATCCATAGTGAGGAATACGGGACCAACATGAACCTTCACATACTTGCTAAGAAAATCACCCGTCAAAGGTACTATTAGACCACCATGATTTAAGATAGCAATCTTATATTCAAAGATGCCTCAAATGCTAACAGGTCGCCAATATTAAACACTTGCCTCCTCGAGAATCGTACAATATAACCTATCTATGGCCCTTCTCTACATGGGGCATTAACATCATAAGGAAGGTGACTCCCAAAGCTTTGAACGAGCATGAATTCATCCTGGTCGCCACTGACTACTTCATAAAACGGGTTGAAGCCGAGTCACACGTGGTACTGAATGCCAAAAAAGTGTCCAAGTTTATCAAAAAAATCATATGCCGCTATAAGGTTCCCCATGAGTTGATATCAGACAATGGACTCCATTTAGAGGCCAAGGTCACAAAATTAGTCGATGAGTATGGAATTCAGAGGAATAAGTCTTCTCTCTATCAGCCTAAACCAACAACACTTTCGAAGCCGCCAACAAGAGCCTCAAAACCATCATCAATAAGTTGTAGAGATTGGGCCGATCGGGTCCCATATAACCTCTAGGGATACCGCAACTCTATTAGGACACCCATTGGGACTACCCTTTATTCTCTGGTATATAGGATGGAGGCTTTTATCCTCATCCAACTATGAGTGGCTTCTATACATGTCATGCTCGAAAGTAAAGTCAGTGAGGAATATTAGCATCAGAGCCGCTATGATGAACTCTCACTCCTAGATGAAAAGACACTAAAAGCTCTGTAACACATACAAGGGTACCATCGCGGGATCGCACGACCATTCGACAAGAAATTTAAGGACCGCGGTGTTCAAGAAGGAGATCTTTCCCTAAAAGAAATCATATAACCCATCTGGGGCCCCAGAGGCAAGTTCGAACCTAATTGGATACATTGTGGAGAAAATCCCGTCTGGCCATGCCGCTATGCTCACATATCTCGACCTAGAGGAAATGGCACGTCTAGTCAATCAGGACCATCTCAAGAAGTTATACCCTTAATTCGAACTCTCAACGCGCTATGCCTCTTCTCACCCCCCATCTATTTTAAAAAAATGTATTTTCCTCTATCCAAACTACATGGGACCTAATCCTCTCAGAACACCCTTTTCAAAATGAAGCTCATAAATTTTCAAAACCCATAAAGGTACGTAGGTAGCCCATACAACACACATGGGCGTAGTCCTTCCTCTTTCACAAATTGCTATTCTTTTCTCTCCTCGAGAACGACAATCAATCTCATCATTCAAATGAACAAAAGGATTATATATGAATCTGTGATTAGTATAGTCGTTCAAAGAAAAAATTCATCAAAAGACACAACAAAATATGTTAAAATTACTTTTATTTTAATTAGGAATACTGTTGTTACACAAAATATCAGCTTCGGGAGTTAAACAAACCACTGCTTTCCTAACCTTCATTACAACCTATCAATTCCTACCAATAACAAGCTTCACCAAAAATCCAAAAAACATACCAACGAAAACACCCAAACACAACCAGCTTCACAAAATCTTGTCCTCCGCTAACAGATAGCCCTACCTCATCATCATTACCTGCTCCCGGAGGCCCCAAAGTGTCCCACTCCTGATTAGTGTTTTGGATATGCTCCATGCAATGGTATGCCTTGATTAGCTTTGACGAAATCATAATACCTCCCTCCATGGTATCAAACATGACAAGCCATTTTTGTCCAGTCTCCTCCTCAAAAATCTTACCAACCACCCATTTCCATAACCACATCAAATAATACCCAAATAAAAAGCAATCCCCTCCAATAGAGTGTGAGGGATAGGTAAACGATCGGTGATGCTTCCGTAAAGGCCCTAGTATCATCCTTAAGGAATCGGTCAAGTCCTCCACTGAAAAGAAATTGGTTATACGGGATGGAAGAATTAGCTCCCATCCTAATTGAGGAAGAATTCGCCAAGAAAAGTAGAAGGAAGTCTGGTAAAGACAAACTACCTTCACATACCGGTATTCCCCAAACTATAAAACGGGCTACAAGTCCCCCACCCTAGCACATACCAGTGAGGGTAGCGGGCCCCGTGCTCCATAAGATAGTTAACCCAGTTCTCTGTGGAGGGACAAAAACTAAAGAAAGGGCTAGAAAAGAGATTGAGAACACTTGACAGAGGGTACTCAGGAGGGGCCTCCAAGCGCAATCTCTCAAAAAGAGACATGAATAGCATGTCAGAGCTCCCCCATAAAAAGTCGTGTCGACCTTCCTTCTAGGCATCCAGGACATTCAAACTCTCTACTAACACCACCACCGTGGGACTACAGCGGTAGGACAACAACATTGCTATCGTGGCTACCTAAGGATCAGCCATCAGGTCATCTTTCACCAACAAAAACCTAAAAATCAGACTCAGGGCTAAAGCTCCGACAAAGCCATTGTTAAAAAAATACTTTTGGCAAGCCAAGTTCATAACTACCAGGAGGAAAATAATTCCTCCATGAACTATTGGCCGAGCGACAAAGGGGGAGATATGAAGTAGCTCCGCCAAAGACACTCTAGAAGAACGAGATGAATCTGGCATAGTTTCCACTATACCGGGGCTAACACCCAACATCGTAGAGAACTCTTCATAGTTAAGTCACACCTCGTCTGAGTTGAACTGTAAAATATGGTTTTCAGAGTACCAAACGATTTCTTCTAGAAGAATCCAGTCTATGGAGTGATTACGCCATAAAGAGACCTAACACATACTAAAGGCTTTATAGTCGATGTTGTAGAGGCACATTGCCTCTAGACCCTTGAGGTAGAAAGAAAAGTCTTAAAAACTAGAACAACCATTTACAAAGAGAAGAATAAAGCTACAGATGAGAGAAAATGAAAGATGGTGAAGAACACCTTTCCAAAGCCCCTTTTTATACAAAAAAAATCCCATAAGAAAATAATACATTCAAAGCACCACCATTTCCACTACCCCCAAAGTACGTAGAAAGTGAAATTAAAGCCATGGGAGTGATTTGGACTTGACCCTTAGCCGATAGGCAGGCTAAGGGGTATGTCGATCGGCAACCACCCTTTTTGGGAAATTCCTTATTTCCTTTTTTACACGATATCAATTTCCAGAGTAAAATTTTTCTTTAAAAAAAGTCAAATCTCCAATTTGTCCCTTTTTGAATAATTATTACGTTTCCCTCTACACATAATTTCTAAAAATAAATATTTTCCTTTTAGTTCGAGTCCCTTTTTAATTTTTATCTCCATATTTGCAATATAAATGAGAAGCCTCAGTATTAAACTAAAGTGCATATAGAGTAAGTCCTTAAATCAAGATAACACTAAAAGGAAATGAATTTCTTATATATATCTCTGGAATTATTACATTTCTTACAGGTACAAAAGACAATAAAGAAAGAAGAAGAAAAAAGATACATCGGGACACATCCCAAATCCCTCAAAACCCTCTCAAAACTAACCATTAACCTCTATGGTGTGCACGCTTCCCCTTATGATGAGAGGTATACCCTCCACTCCCAGAGCCAATACTCTCATCAGATGTGACCGATGGTACCAGACAAATGCTGGCTAACTTCCTCGTATAGGCTGACATCAATGCCATCCAATCCTTGATGTCCCTTAGCGAGGTGGTCGACACACGAACAGACTGCAAGAAGAAGGAACAAAAGCAATAAAAATAAAGCAAATTAGTAAAGAGAAAAATAAAGTAGGAACAGGAAAAAAAAAGGGGGAAAGAAAAGAGTATAACTCAGTCCGGAGAGCCTCATCAAAAAGACCCGCCAACCCGTCCACCAGCGCATGAGGCGATGGGGCACCGACATTACTTCCCCTCTACTCAACCGAAAATGATAAGAGTAGAGATATGATTAAGTGAAACATCCCCCACCGCCGTAGTCGCGCTTCCTCCAGTGATGTAGGTCGATGTCACCGATACACTGGTACCTCTCCCCGAAGTTGTAGCAGGTGGAGGCATATTCTTTACATCATATATGCATGACGGAATCAACCAGCTGGTAGAAAAATCCAGGTAGTCAAAGCCCACCGTCATATCACAATAGAGTGTATAGGGCTCGCCCTCCATTGCTACCTCCCTCACCTCATTTGTTATCTCTCTCACCCACCTCATGTACTCTGGGGGCACCAATGGTAGGACCTCAATTTCTCCCTCTATAATTTGATGCACCACCATCTCACGAAGGTACCAGACATACCTAAATTCATGCATCAATAACCATCTTATCTGTGCGTGTATTCCCATAGCCCTTGTGTCCCTCGAAGGAAGACTCTAAGGGTAGAAGGTCACCTATATCCCCATTCAAGAGTTAGTAACTACCCAAAAGCATAAAGAAAATAAAAGAGATATAAAGAGATAAAAATAGAAAACCTAACCTGGTTCCTCGTTAGGGTGTTCAACACCACCCGCACGTCGTTCAAGTTAAGGGATTGGATTGAATGCCTATTCGAATTTTTCCACCGGTACATCCTACATAAGTCTCTTATCTCGTTATCCTTCAAGGACACCAACCATACATTGTGTCCTATCACCTCGTAAAATCACGTCTGCAAACGGTTACACCAAGAATCAAAAGAAAGAATGCAAAAAATACTACAAGAAAATAAAGAAGAAATTGAACTTAAAGATTACCTCCAAAAATTACGTGGGTCCCATAAACGTCTATCGACATCACCGACTAAATGAATCCAAATAAGAATGAAGGGAAGCTAGAGTGAATCTCCCCAGTTGTATAAATGAATTTCCGAGATGATCCGTAAATACGGTAAAAATTAGATATGGATGACGTCACCACCATAAACCCTCCCAGCAAAAGTAGAATAAATAAACGGGCTGCCTATCTCACTTGCCACCCATCCATCTCATCAATCTGCCTAGACAACACAGTCTTCTTTAACATCTATGATATACCCAAAGTGCACCCTCGTACTCATGGTCATGTACCTCGGCCTGTCTCACAACTGAGTTGACCATAAGCTTAAGTCATCAAAAAGGTCATCTTCTGCAAGGTCGGCTCCTCATTGACCAACCTCAGCTGGCCATCAGCAGAGGTCACTGAATGTCTCATGGGCTCAAGATATTGCTAACATTGTACTCTGCCTAAGCCGACGTTACATACTACCTCGTATATAACCTCGATCGGTCTTCTAGGCTAAGGCCATATTGATGATTGATATGAAAAAACAACTATCGGACTCCTGCAACCTTGTACTCGGCCAGGCCGAGGTTACAACAAATGATATTACAGGTCTGAGCATACTCAAGCATATGGAAGACTTGGAGCACCTAGCGATTCAGTTATAACCGAATCATTCCCCTCATGTGGGGTAATATTTGGTCATCATTCTGTAATACCCCGTGTTTTTATGCTATATTAATTTAGGGATTTATTAAAGTTAATGTGAATGAATTATTTAATAAAAATCCAGAAATTAATTATGTTATAATTATTAACGTGACGAGAGTTAGTAATTATGGGAAATTTGTTGAATATTACTAATGAGCAAAGTAATATATTATATTGGTTATATTGAATGTCATGAGTGAGTTAAATGACAATTTCGGAAATTTAAGTCGGAACGTGCTCGTGTCGCGTCGGGACTAAATTTTGATAAATAAAAAGTGAATATTTTATAAGTTACCCGTATGGTCATTTTGAGTGCGCCAACGCGTCCAGAAGGGTCGAGATAGTCAGAAAAGTGTACCCGGGGGTGTAGTTTGGATCTCGGGGAGTTTTTAGGCCTAATTAGTAACCCGGGAGGGCATTTTGGTCATTTTACATTTATGGGTAATTAAACCCACGAAAATTAGAGGGACTATATCTGATATTGAGGTTTTCACCTAGGGTTAGAATCCCCAAAACCTAGAACGGCCATTGAAGAAGAGAGGAGAGAGCTCTCAAGCAATTTCAAGGCCCAAAACTCAACGGTTTGCGCCGCCGCCACCACCGACGCGTAGATCGCGAGACGAGGAACGCAACCATACCAAAATCAGTCGTAAATCAGAATACCAAAAATCCCAGGCAAGTATTTATCTTGCTATTTTCGTTGGTGCAATTTCTATATTAGTTTAGGAATGATTAGAGATGAAATATGTGGAAGAAAACCCAATTTGTGATAGGAAAATCCATGTAGTATTGGTTTATATGATGATTCTGGAAACCCTTGCCATGTAGAGGAAATTAACCACGAAATTTTGATGATTATAAGAAAGAAATTCTGGAGAAAAAATTGTTAGAAATCTATTTAAGAAAATTCTAGGGTTCTTGATAATTAAATATAATTTTGGGTTGAAAATCCATGTTTAAATGATGAATATGTACATGCCTTACGTTAGAAACTTCTGGTATATTGTTATAATGTTAGTAGTAGAATTTTTGGGACGCTTGGGTTTGGAAAATACGGATTTGGATGAAGCATAGTGGTAGAACCCGTAACTGCAATTCTGCAGAAATCAAAATACCTGCTTGATCGATCGATCGAGCCTAGAGCTTCGATCGATCGAAGGTTCGATCGATCGAGCCCCAGACCTCGATCGATCGACCTCTCCTGGCAGACTCCTATTTCCCTTTTTAAATGAGTTAAATTCAATTTATTGTGAGATAATTCTTGGGCATCCTTAATAAAATATTTTGGGAGATAGGGAAGACCAGTAGGACATGTGAATAATTTTGGGACCCTTGATGACGGGCTAAGAATGTATTTTGGGATAATTACATAAGGGTCGGTGAATTTATGATTTAAAGAGAGAGACACGTAAGAGAGTTACTTTGGGACAAATGTGTATACCTACTGAATTTTATAATTTAGAGAATAAAGCCATGAGAGTTGTGTGGTACGTTGGAATAATACCGAATCCAGGCTAGAAACGAATCGTTATAAGTGTTTACTAAAATATGATAATATAAAAGTCGTAATTATGGGATTTGAGAATATACCTAATATGGATATGGTAATATTAGTATAGTTATATGATTGTGTATGCATAAGCTATTTATGTGTGAAAATCATGCCCACGCTACTTGCTATCCATGAGGTTACCACGCTGGGACAGCCTTATCTCGATGGGACCTTTATGGGGGATATTGACTTGTACCCTAGAAGATAGATGTCCTTGGTACAGGCTATCGACGTGATAGTTCAGACGGTCCTAAGAGACGCAGGCATGTGCCATCCTCTTAGAGACTTGGAATCTATTCTTCGCCTCAATTTTGTTTGTGTAATGTGTTAATATAATTCGAGAGTGATTCCGATTGTATTCCCCTTAATATGAGTGATATGGGGTTTTGGATAGTAGAGTATGCCCGCACCATAGTTGATTTGGGGTGCTGTTATAATATATATATTATACGAGTAGTTAATATATATATGAAATTCTGAAATTTGGAACTACCTACCGTGAATTGATATATAGGATATGGTTGATGACTCAAATTGTAAATACTTGTTTTGAGAAAGTATAATATGACACTGGAAAACTTTATTGACTAATAAAGTTAAAATGAGAACTTTGGTTATTAATTGAAATATTCTTTTCAAACAATTGTATCGTTAAATTTTGAATCCTGCGAAATACCTAAGATAAGTTAAATCATTGGGGAAAGATAGCGTGTTATATGATGACATAAACCATTAGGAGGGTTAGTGCGATAGGAGTGCACATTAGAAGAGAGGTGAGAATTTCTCAAGAGAGTGTCGCACTAATATGTTGTTGCATTGGCCTGTATCAATTTAAATACTTGCTAAACATATTTTAAATCAAACACACTATCGGGCTCTGACCCGTTTCTTTTTCTCTCTCTCTCTTGTATATATATGTATGTATTACAGGTGCCCAGCCACAGGGGCGTCTTGCTTAGGATCCCTTGGAAGGAACGCGCTGCAGCTTAGGTGGGAGTTGCAGGCCTCTTGATTAGACGACTTCGTTCATTTGGATCCACTCTTAGTACTTTCATTTAGTTGGGCATGTGTAGCTCTTTCCATTATTCCGTTGTTATTGGACATTTGTATTTCAGTTATTTCCAGTATTGTTACTATGGGATTTATTCAGTTTGGATCTGTGACTTTAGATTTCGTATGTTGACATTCGATTGACGAATGTATTAAACTAATTGGATTATGTTGCAGAATTTAATGTGGTGTGATTCTTCCTTATTGAATGTTGTTAATAAAATAAATAATTTCTCTTTAAATAAAATTTGGAAAGATATGTATAAAAATGGTTTTGACACTTAGCTTAATTATTTAGGGTGTTAAATTGGAAAATTTATTTTTATCGACAGTGATGCTAAGAATGAACCAACTATTTACCTTGATTAAATTTAATAAAGGAGTGATCGCCCGGTATTTAATTAGGCGGGGTGTCACAGGTGGTATCAGAGCATCAGGTTCAAGTGTCCTTTAGGATTTGTGCGGCCTATTATGCTTTTAGCGTTGCTTTCTTTGATATAGAGCCCTAAATACTAGGAATGTTGTGTTCATCTCTATACATTGGGAATTCGTGCTTCTGCGATTTGTTTATTTGAATGATGAACTCATCCAAATTTATTTAAATTTTCAGATGGACCGTCAAGAAGAACTAGCTAAAACGGTTAAGGGAGTCAACGAGCAAGATCGACTCATACCTCAGGTATCCCCAGAGAAAGTATCCACCGCCGAGTTAGCAGGTATCGTGGCATAAGCAGTTACCACTGCAGTTTTACAATACCAAGAACGCAGCCTACAACTTAAAGGAGGCAAAAGACCTAGAGAGGTTAACCAAATGCATGTGACTAAAGTTGACAAATGTGCGAAGACATCGAAATTGCGACAACAAACTACCCAAGACCAAGTCAGTTCTGGTCAACAACGTGGTAAAATGAAGCAGTTTCGAAAGAGGAATAAAGTCCCAAGTCAGCAAGGCCGACACCGACAGCAGTAGGGTCATAGGGGGAGAAACTTCAGAGGCCGATGTTTCGTGTGTGGCACGCATGGCCATAAACGCCAGGATTGCCCAGAGAGTGTTAGGGCCCCACAACAGCAGGGTGCCCGTAATGATCCACAGGGGTCACTTTTTCCAATCGCTCTCCCAGCACCAACTCAGGTACTAGGCCTGCCAACCTTTCTAGTAGCTCCAGTGCAGCAGGGGAAGTTACAGTACAGACATATCTATAATGTCCACCAGGCAGCCGCCCCACAGGCACCACCCGCGATTTGGGGTATGTTTTCTATCCATGAAACTTTGGGTCGAATTTTGTTTGTTATTGGGACAACGCATTGTTTTATAGCTACATATTATGCGAAAACCTTAGGGTTATTAACCACAGTAGAGAGCACTGTAACGTAGGTAGACTCACCACTGGGGAATGGTTCACTTTTCTTTATATGCCGGGGAGTGGGGGTAGAGATTTGGTAGTTTGGTATTACCTGCAGACATGTTAGTCTTAGATATGCATGAGCATGATGTTATTATTGGTATGGATTGGCTAGCAACTTATAGAGCCATGATTGATTTCTTCGGTGGGAGCATTGTTTTTGCCATTCCGGGGCAAGAGATGTTTGTAGTGGAGATGCCTCTCCCAGAGGGAGGTTCGACCGCTCATTTATATTAAATAGAGGAGGATACCTCTAATGAGGTTGAAATCCCGTTAGACTCGATTCCAGTTGTTCGTGATTATTCCGATGTGTTTAGGGAAATACCAGGCCTACCCCCAAGTTGTGAGATAGACTTTGTTATAGATTTATTGCCAGATACGAGACCTATAGCACACGCACCGTACCGTATGGCTCCGACAGAGATGTGAGAGCTACGAGATCAGATAGAGCAGCTGTTAGGTCAGGGCTTCATTCGTAGGAGTACCTCAACTTGGGGCGCTCCAGTCTTATTTGTGAAGAAGAGAGATGGTTCACTGAGGTTATGTGTGGACTACCGGGAGTTGAACAAGGTCACGATACGGAATGAGTATCCGTTGCCTCGAATCGATGATCTGTTCGACAAGCTGAGGGGAGCAACTTTCTTTTCGAAGATAGATCTGAGGTCGGGGTACCATCAGCTACGTATTAGAGAGTAGGATGTTTCAAAGACTGCCTTCTTGACGAAATACGGGTCTTACGAGTTCAGAGTGATGCCATTCGGTCTCACAAATGCTCCAGCCGTATTCATGGACTTAATGAACCGAATATTCAGGAAGTTCTTGGATCAATTTGTCATCGTCTTTATAGATGACATTTTGATATATTCACACTCCGAGGAGGAGCACGCCGATCATTTGAGGCAGGTTCTTCAGACTCTACGAGAGCATCAGTTGTATGCTAAGTACGAGAAGTGTGGATTCTGGTTGCGAGAAGTACAGTTCTTGGGCCATGTTGTTTCTGAGCAGGGGATAGCAGTTGACCCGAGTAAAGTGTCAGCGGTGAGGGAATGGGGGCAGCCCACGACACCGACGGAAGTGCGTAGTTTCTTGGGGTTAGTCGGATACTACAGGAGATTCATTCGAGGATTCTCCAAAATAGCGGGTCCATTGACGAATCTGACTCGCAAGGGGGTACCATATGTTTGGGATGACGCTGGTCAGTTGTCTTTCGATGAGCTTAAAGACAAGCTTACTTCAGCGCCAGTCCTTGCTTTACCAAAGCCGGGTGTGAAGTACCTGGTTTACACCGATGCCTCTTTACGGGGACTTGGGGAGAGTACTTCAGCAGGAGGAGAAGTCTATAGCTTTTGCCTCCCGCAAGCTTAAGCCGCATGAGAAGAATTTCCCCACCCACGACCTAGAGTTAGCAGCGGTCGTGTTTGCATTGAGGATATGGAGGCACTACGAGAAGTTCCGTTTGTTCACAGACCACAAGTCACTACAGTACCTATTCACTCACCGAGAGCTGAATATGCGTAGGCGCATATGGTTAGAGTTTGTCAAGGACTATCAGTTTGACATACAGTATCATCCGGGGAAGGCCAACGTAGTTGCTGATGCGTTGAGTCGTAGACCGGTAGACGAAGTAGCAGACATCTGGAAAGCAAAGTGGAAGGAGTTAGGCCACCAGGACGCAGTAGCCCATTCCTTCATCTCTGTTATGACAGTCACACCCGAGATATTTATGAGGGTAATACAGGCACAAACCATAGACCCGTTTTGCCAAGAGCAGATTGTGCGACTTCTAGCCGAGAATGATGAGTCCTATTCTGTTAGTTCTGATGGAGGTTTGCGATTTAATGGGAGATTGGTGGTTCCAGAAGGGCAGATTTACGTCATGCAGTGATGACCCAGTCTCATGGGTCCCAATTTGCAGTACATCCTGGAGGAGATAAGATGTACCAGGATATGAGGAGGCAATACTGGTGGAGTGGGATGAAGAAGGACATTACTGAGTTCGTGTCCAAGTGTCCTACCTGCCAGCTGGTGAAGGTGGACCATCAAAAACCGTCAGGGTTACTTCAGCCACTGGAAGTACCCATGTGGAAGTGGGAGAGTATTTCCATGGATTTCATTACAGGGTTGCCTACATCACAGCGGGGCCACGATTCTATCTGGGTGATTGTAGACCGTTTGACCAAGGTGGCTCATTTTCTGCCAGTGCGAACAGACTATACCACGGGTCAGTATGCTCAGTTATTCATTGCTGAGGTTGTCAGATTACATGGGGTGCCCCTGAATATTGTATCAGATAGAGACAAGATTTTCATCTCACGTTTCTGGGAAAGCTTTCAGGAGGCTATGGGTACTGAGTTGAGGTTGAGTTCAGCTTATCACCCACAGACAGATGGACAGACAGAGCGTACTAATCAGATGTTAGAGGATATGCTACGCATGTGTGTTCTTGATTTTGGAGGATGTTGGGAGCCACATCTTCCACTGGTAGAGTTTGCTTATAATAACTCTTATCAGTTTACGATTGGTATGGCTCCATTTGAGGCTTTGTATGGCAGGCCTTATCGTTCCCCATCTTGTTGGCTCGAAGTGGGGGATAACAAGTTGTTAGGACCAGAGGTCATTCAGGAGACCTCCGCGAGGATTGAGATGATCAGGAGTCGCATTTGGGTAGCTCAGGATAGACAGAAAAGCTACGCTGATACGAAACAGTTCTTCCGGGAGTTTAGTGTGGGGACCAAGTGTTATTGCGTGTATCTACTATGAAGGGAGTGATGAGGTTCGGGAAGAAGGGGAAGTTGGCTCCGAGGTACGTGGGACCATTTCCCATCATCGAGAGGATTGGGCCGGTTGCATACAGGTTGGGACTGCCAGAACATTTACATCGCATCCACGATGTATTTCACATCTCGTCGTTCAGACGATATCTTCGGGATGATATGGCCCATACTCACATTGCGATAGATGAGATCGACTTACAGCCTGATAGCTCTTACGAGGAGAGACCGGTGGCTATCCTAGACTATAGTGAGAGGAGATTGAGGTCGAAGATAGTTCCACTTGTGCGGGTCCAGTGGGAGCATCATAATGTGGAGGAATCCACTTGGGAGCGCGAGGCAGATATGCGCGAGAGATATCTAGAGTTGTTTTTACCAGGTATGCCTTATTTTCCAAATTTTCGGATGAAATTCCGTTATTAGGGGGGAAGTATGTAATACCCCGTATTTTTATGCTATATTAATTTGGGGATTTATTAAAGTTAATGTGAATGAATTATTTAATAAAAATCCGGAAATTAATTATGTTATAATTATTAACATGATGAGAGTTAGTAATTATGGGAAATTTGTTGAATATTACTAATGAGCAAAGTAATATATTATATTGGTTATATTGAATGTCATGAGTGAGTTAAATGACAATTTTGGAAATTTAAGTCGGAACGTGCTCGTGTCGCGTCGGGACTAAATTTTGATAAATAAAAAGTGAATATTTTATAAGTTGCATGTATGGTCGTTTTGAGTGCGCCAACGCGTCCGGAAGGGTCGAGATAGTCAGAAAAGTTTACCCGGGGGTGTAGTTTGAGTCTCGGGGCATTTTTAGGCCTAATTAGTAACCCGAGAGGGCATTTTGGTCATTTTACATTTATGTGTAATTAAACCCACGAAAATTAGAGGGACTATATCTAATATTTAGGTTGTCACCTAGGGTTAGAATTCCCAAAACCTAGAATGGCCATTGAAGAAGAGAGGAGAGAGCTCTCAAGCAATTTCAAGGCCCAAAACTCAACGGTTTGCGCCGCCGCCACCACCGACGCGTAGATCGCGAGACGAGGAACGCAACCATACCAAAATCAGTCGTAAATCATAATACCAAAAATCCCAGGCAAGTATTTATCTTGCTATTTTCGTTGGTGAAATTTCCATATTAGTTTAGGAATGATTAGGGATGAAATATGTGGAAGAAAACCCAATTTGTGATAGGAAAATCCATATAGTATTGGTTTATATGATGATTCTGGAAACCCTTGCCATGTAGAGGAAACTAACCACGAAATTTTGATGATTATAAGAAAGAAATTCTGGAGAAAAATTTGTTAGAAATCTTTTTAAGAAAATTCTAGGGTTCTTGATAATTAGATATAATTTTGGGTTGAAAATCCATGTTTAAATGATGAATATGTACATGCCTTACGTTAGAAACTTCTGGTATATTGTTATAATGTTAGTAGTAGAATTTTTGGGACATTTGGGTTTGGAAAATATGGATTTGGATGAAGAAAAGTGGTAGAACCCGTAACTGCAATTCTGCAGAAATCGAAATACCTGCTTGATCGATCGATCGAGCCTAGAGCTTCGATCGATCGAAGGTTCGATCGATCGAGCCCTAGACCTCGATCGATCGACCTCTCCTGGCAGACCTATTTCCCTTTTTAAATGAGTTAAATTCAATTTATTGTGAGATAATTCTTGGGCATCCTTAATAAAATATTTTGGGAGATAGGAAAGACCAGTAGGACATGTGAATAATTTTGGGACCCTTGATGACGGGCTAAGATTGTATTTTGGGATAATTACATAAGGGTCGGTGAATTTATGATTTAAAGAGAGAGACACATAAGAGAGTTACTTTGGGACAAATGTGTATACCTACTGAATTTTATAATTTAGAGAATAAAGCCATGAGAGTTGTGTGGTACGTTGGAATAATACCGAATCCAGGTTAGAAACGAATCGTTATAAGTGTTTACTAAAATATGATAATATGGATAAAAGTCGTAATTATGGGATTTGAGAATATACCTAATATGGATATGGTAATATTAGTATAGTTATATGATTGTGTATGCATAAGCTATCTATGTGTGAAAATCATGCCCACGCTACTTGCTATCCCTGAGGTTACTGCGATGGGACAGTCTTATCTCGATGGGACCTTTATGGGGGATATTGACTTGTACCCTAGAAGATAGATGTCCTTGGTACAGGCTATCGACGTGATAGTTCAGACGGTCCTAAGAGACGTAGGCATGTGCCATCCTCTTAGAGACTTGGAATCTATTCTTCACCTCAATTTTGTTTGTGTATTGTGTTAATATAATTCGAGAGTGATTCCGATTGTATTCCCCTTAATATGAGTGATATGGGGTTTTGGATAGTAGAGTATGCCCGCACCATAGATGATTTGGGGTGCTGTTATAATATATATATTATACGAGTAGTTAATATATATATGAAATTCTGAAATTTGGAACTACCTACCGTGAATTGATATGTAGGATATGGTTGATGACTCAAATTGTAAATACTTGTTTTGAGAAAGTATAATATGACACTGGAAAACTTTATTGACTAATAAAGTTAAAATGAGAACTTTGGTTATTAATTGAAATATTCTTTTCAAACAATTGTATCGTTAAATTTTGAATCCTGCGAAATACCTAAGATAAGTTAAATCATTGGGGAAAGATAGCGTCTTATATGATGAGATAAACCATTAGGAGGGTTAGTGCGATAGGAGTGCACATTAGAAGAGAGGTGAGAATTTCTCAAGAGAGTGTCGCACTAATATGTTGTTGCATTGGCCTGTATCAATTTAAATACTTGCTAAACGTATTTTAAATCAAACACACTATCGGGTTCTGACCCGTTTCTTTTTCTCTCTCTCTCTTGTATATATATGTATGTATTACAGGTGCCCAGCCACAGGGGCGTCTTGCTTAGGATCCCTTGGAAGGAACGCGCTGCAGCTTAGGTGGGAGTTGCAGGCCTCTTGATTAGACGACTTCGTTCATTCGGATCCACTCTTAGTACTTTCATTTAGTTGGGCATGTGTAGCTCTTTCCATTATTCCGTTGTTATTGGACATTTGTATTTCAGTTATTTCCAGTATTGTTACTATGAGATTTATTCAGTTTGGATGTGTGACTTTAGATTTCGTATGTTGACATTCGATTGACGAATGTATTAAACTAATTGGATTATGTTGCAGAATTTAATGTGGTGTGATTCTTCCTTATTGAATGTTGTTAATAAAATAAATAATTTCTCTTTAAATAAAATTTGGAAAGATATGTATAAAAATAGTTTTGACACTTAGCTTAATTATTTAGGGTGTTAAATTGGAAAATTTAGTTTTATCGACAGTGATGCTGAGAATGAACCAACTGTTTACCTTGATTTAATTTAATAAAGGAGTGATCGCCCGGTATTTAATTAGGCGGGGTGTCACACATTCCTTATATATGGCACATCCTGGTGTCCACTTATGATTAGTACATTCAACTCATACACGTTCAAGGCTTGCTTGGGGGTACATTACACCCCCCAAACACTATAAATAGGGGCCTTCTCCTACCTTGGAAGGGGAACGAGAATTAGAACCTAGCTGAAACTCTGCTGATACACACAGTAGAGAGAGAAAGTGAGAGATTGTATCACAGTCCATTAGTGCCCACATTATAATGAAATTGCTCACACACTCACAATGGACGTAGGCCAGATTCGTTGAACCACTTATATACTAGTGTTTCTCCTCTTCTCCTCACCAGCTTCGACTAGATATTTAGTTTTGTGTTGCCATTATAATTGATAATTTTATCTTACCAACACCTCATACTGGTGGTGCTATTTATAGAATCATCAATCTATATGCGAATATAATCCCTAGACATGATTCTTTCGACATCTCCAAGGAAGCACGCAACATCGCTTCTGCGACCCACAGAGTACGATCCACCACGATCTGATGACCAGTACAATCCAGCCCCATCAACTGCTGGACATCTAGGGTAGTAAAAATCATCTCCCCAATACCCAAGTGAAATAAGTCGGTCGTATCCCACCACCTTTTGTCGAGCATGCACAACACCGCAGTAGAGTCAGCCATCTCATCCAATGCACCCACCAATGTGACAAACTCGATGGACGCCATTATCCACCATACCACCCCAGGAAGATGGTCCCAAATGGCCTTCATCCCAGTTATTCTAGGATTGGGGGCTCGAAGAAGCAATGTCAATCTTTGAGAAACTAAGGAAAGCCCTTTTTATTAACCCAAGAACCAAAAGAAAAAGGGAAAACGTAAAACAAAAGGACAGATACTCACACAACCGTTAGGGTTCTTCACCCTCATCGAACGATGGTGTGCAGGATCACATAAAAAGATCCTATCATCAGTCCTCAACTCAAAGAAGTCATAGGCATTCTCATTGCCCAATGAAAACAGGACCACAACCCGCCACTCCAAATATGCCTAGTTATCAACGGACACCCATTCATTGTTGGTGTTGCTAGAACTACCCGCCATTTGAGATCTTGTAAAGGAATGGACTCAAAATTAAATTTTAGAGAAAAAAAAGAAAGAGATTAAATCACTTAAAGATGTAAAAAATAAAGAGGGGTCGTCTCTTTTTATAAAAGGCTAACGGCCATACCGATTGGCAGTCCCCTAGTTTTGCCTATCGGTAGTGACCTTTCCCCTTCCTAGAGAAGCCCAGGAGTGTGTGACCTATACCTATAGTCACCTCCCTAAACCTACCTATTGGCAGTCCCCTAAAAATTTCATCCCAAAAATGCCAAAAAATCCAAAATTGTCCGAAAAATTCATGAAAAATTCCCAAAAAATCCCTACAAAGTCAAAAATGTATATTCTCCAAGAAAAACCCATGGTGAAGTAATAAACAAATTACAAGCTCTCAAAAATCCCTAGAAGGGTCAACATCATTCACTCTCATCGTCACCGTATTCCCTAGCGGAACCAAAGGTGTGCCTGCACCAAAGCACTCTATGATTTCCCCAACGGAATTGCAACTCAACAATGCCCCCATGACCTATAACTTTAGGTCCTCAAAATTGACCTTGACCTGAAGAATTTTTCACCTCACTCTTTAGGTCCTCAGAATTAACCTCAACCCACTGAATTGATCATCCCACCCTTTAGGTCCATAAAATCAACTTTGATTCGCTCAATTGGTCATCCCACTCTTTAGGTTCACAAAATCGACCTTGACCCGCTAAATTGGTCATCACAATATTTAGGTCCTCCTAATTAACCTGAACTTGTTGAATCAGTCATTATAAATTTAGGTTCAAAGAATTAACCTCGACCCCCTGAATTGTTCACCACATCTTTAGGTCCTCAAAATTGACCTCGACCCTTCAAATTGGTCATCTCAATCTTTAGGTCTACAAAATCGACCCCAACCCTCTACAGGTCCACAAAATTTACCTCAACCCTATGAATAGGTCACCTCTGTTCCATAGGTCTCCATAATCTCAATCCTCTTCTCCCACATCGATGAGATGTCTATCTTTTAAAGGACTTCACTCTCGAAGGGCTTTGAATTCTCTTTTCAACGATCCATGTAGTGTGCGAATTGGCCTTACAGTTCGCATAAATGACCCGTTTTACTCTAAAAGACCACCGAACGTACCTAGGCCCAGTTTGACCTTGGTCAACTCTCCAAACCGAACGAATCTCAATGAAATATAAAATTTCACTGAATTCTCTTTCCAATGGTTTGTGCCATGTGAAAATTCACCTCACAGTTCGCACGAACGACTTGTTTCCCTCCAAAAACCCCCGTCTAGAAACCATCGAGCACTTCTGAGCCCCGTTTGACTTTAGTTAACTCTCGAGCCCGGGAGTAGCTCAGTGGAATCTTGAAGAGATCTGAACTCCCTTTCAAACTATCCCGATCGTGTGCGATTCAGACTTATAGTTTGAATTTTATGCCCATTTTTTATAAAGTCCATTCCGGAATCCATATAGTCACCCCATACCCCATACCTATCCACTTGGTGTACTTCCTTGACCGGAAAGGCAGGCACTATTTCGATAGGCAGGCTAGGGTCCATGCCAATCCTCACCCCCTAACTCTAAATGGCACTATATGAAGAGCTCATGACCTCACCCCTGAAGGTTTAGCCGTCACTAAACATTCTCTTGAAATCAAAGCCTTCTCATTATAAAAAAAAAAAGTCCATTTTCCAATATTCCCCCACCTCACGTTCTTACCACACGTAGTCATCCACCTCACCTAATCATATTATCCTCCTACCACTATTAAAACTAGCCTACATACATCCTAAATTTAGTGACAAAGATCTACAAGGAGGTCCAATCCCCACCCTTTGTGTAGTTTATTCATTTAAGTATTATTATTCACTTTATCCTCATATTGTGATATCTCTTAGTTTGGTTTCATTATCTCATATCAAATAATATTCACTTTTTTTTATTATTAGTATTTCACACAACTTATTGTCATAAAAACCCCCAAAAGACAAAAAGAGGTTTATTCATAAATTCCAAAAGTAAGACTTCCATTTTCTCACACTTTCACACTTAAATACATTTTCCTTCAAAATCACTCAAAAAGAGTCATTTATTTGGATTTATGGGTTAAACCCCACCCTATGCTATTTTCAAACTACGTGGACTTTAATGTCCCTTGGGCTACATAGGCATCTCTGTCCAATCCTGAGATTCGATTCATCCCTTTTTATTTCGTGTATTTTATATTATATTGTATCTATTTTGTGAGTCTTGAACTCCTACCTATATGTGTTTCGTCCGATATGCACATTCGTCCTTTCATAGCAATTCATGACTCGACGAATACCTACATCATATGTTTATTATTATTTTTGGTTACACTCCTATGGATGAGTTCGCTTTGTCTGTTCCATGACGCAAGTCAGATAATTCTATTCTCCCATTATTCATTTTATACACATGTACACACACATCACGGATAAAAAAGAGAAGATTAATGTAGCCCATGAGAGACCAAAAGGGAAAAATTAGTGCATAACACCTTACCATTCCGTAACTTAGTCCTCGGACCTTCGAATCACCTGGTTTTGTATGCATCAATATGACCTTAATGCTATTCTCTCGAGGAAACGACATTCTTTTACCTGTTTTGAGCAAAATAGGCTGACGACTCCATCACTTAGTGTTACCCCCATTTGACAATGACCAATTTTATATCCAAGGCAAACCGCGAAGACATGGACATGAGTGGCAAAAAGAATACCTCCATACCCTAGAATCACCCACATGCGCATGGAAAAAAGGGAGAGAGAGAGAGACCTTTTTCCCTTCTCCTATCATCCCGACTTCAGGGCCAAGCCCACACCAGAGGAACTTGACTCGAATCGCCCAAGGTACGTTCAAATTTCAGGGATGAAATTCCATTATTAGGGGATAATGTAATACCCCGTACTTTTGAGAGTATTTTATTCCATGTGTGCATTAAATTATTAAATTTAATTGGGAAATTTATATTCGTTTCGATAAATATTAATTAGTGAGTTTAAGATTAATATTTATGAATAAAATTATTTACTTGCACGTAATAAGTAAATAACGATATGAATTATTATGTCATTAGAGGGTTAGAACGACGGCTTTGAATGGTTTAAGGGTGACCCGCACTGTATGCACATATTGGGCCTGATCGATGGAATGACTGAATATTTTTAGTTCATTGACTCGAATGGTCTTTTTGAGTGCACCGGTGATCCGAGATGGGTTGAAATAGTCCAAAATAGGTACCCGATAGTTATAATTGGGTCTCGGGGGCCTTTTAGACATAGAATGGCCCGCATAGGGGTATGGTCGTATTTTTACTCTAAGGACTTAACCCAAATACGAAATTAGAGTTTTATTAGAAGGTATTTAAGGTTTAGTGCGGTGGATAACAACCTCATTTAATCTCTTCTTAGCGAGGATTAAGGTAGAGAACAAAGAATAAAAGAAAAAGGAATAAGGAAAGCTTGGAGAATAGAGGAATAACTATCTCCAAAATCAATTCATCTAGAACGTGTCAAGATTCGAATTTTAATCCACCAAGGAAAGTGTTTACTTGCTTTAGATTTTCATTTTTGCTGTTAATTATGTTCATAGTTAATTAATTATTAAAGTGGAAATTGTGGGTGTAATCATGAGGAATAATTAAGAGGATTTGATTTGTGATTAACATGTTAATGTGATTAGGAATTAATATGGAAGAAATTCATGATTTAAATATCGGAATATGAATACAAGAATGGTGAACATTGATAGGATGTTAGATCAATGCATTTTAAAGTTTGACTAATTCTAGATTTAGTGAATTGAATCAATGATTAAGAATCCTTAGGAGTTAACATTGGATTCGGGTTTAGATTGGATTTAAAATACATCCTGGATGTTTATATATGTATTTGGGATTTTAATTTATCATTTTGGCAGGCTTGGAATCTCTATTTATGGGTTTAGGAGGTGAAATACCAGGGTTGAAGACAAAGGACAACCCAGCAAACCGAATCAGTTCGTTGGGGGTGGGAACAAGTGAGTGAACACTTTATTAAAATCGGTAAATTTGTTCAACCTTCGGGTTTGATAAACTAGTATGTCGTGGGATTTTCATACATAGGCAGCACCACACACACACATGTGTGTGTGTGTGTGTGATTGTGTGATTGTTATGTATTTGTCAGAAACATACCTACTCAGTACTGCTATTGTTATGAGGTTGCGCTTAATGGGCAACCCACCCTGGCATTGACCAACAAATATTGGATTGATTCTCCAGATCATACTATAGCATGGATATTATCCATGTGTGAGGATAAGTATTAGTTTGGAGACCGATCGAAAGCAATGTGGTATGGTTGCGATACTCGGATGTATGTTTATGGCCACCTCTGTTGTTTTATGTTTACATCTTGGGTTCAATGGTGAGATTTCGACCTGGTGACCTACTTGTGATACATGGTATACCTGGATCTTGATAGAACATGAGGGATACATTCGTGAGGCCTTACTCTGGAAATGTCATATATATATGTATATAGTGAGTGATATATATATATATATGTATATCTATATGAGATAGAGTTTAAATATCTAATTATATCATGTACGTAGCTATGTAATTATTAATGATGATATACCTAGTGAAGGTAGTGCATATTAGCTAATAGTGATTATTAGTGGGTGGGATATGTTAGCAGTTATTATCCTAGTTAAACTAGGTATCATGATTTGTATAATAAAATAAACGCGTTAGGTGTGCACAGTAGATGAGAGGTAAGGAAAGGTCTCATGTGAGTGAGATTGAAAAGTTTAATATGAAGGTAATACACTGAACCTTTACATTTAAATAATTTAAATACTTACAAATATTAAGTGTTTTTTTCTGGCTTTCGCCCGCTGTCAAATTATTCTTCAAAACCCCAAGTATTCAACAGTAGGGATCGTAGGGTTAGTTTCTTCATCATGTCATTGTGTGCAGTAGCTGTGGATGGAATGAGATTTGATTTTATATGCCTCAGTTCATTTTATTTACATAGGATTCATTATTCCAGTATTTTCCTTTTGGGCGTGTTGCCCGTAGATGGACAGTACTTTAATTTTGAGTAAGATATTTTCTATTATTTCTCAGTAGTATGTTTACACTGATATTATTTGTGGTAACTGATGTTTTATTCAGTTTAAGTCATTTATGATTATTCTCTTATCAGTTTATTTGGTGCATGTTTATGAAGGTTATATTTATATTTGTTACGACGATGATGCTAAGAATGAAATCACATTTTATTCCCATTTAATTTTAATAAAGGCTTGATTAACCAGTATTAGAATAGGCGGGTGTCACAAAGGTATTCCATGTAGTGAATAGGCCCAAGAGAGAGACTCAAATTGAGTGGCCCAAGTGTTGGTGTACATGAATGGTGTAGAATCTAACAAGGTGTTAAGTTTGGATATTGAGGAATTGAGATAAAATTCGGAAAAAAATTATCCAAACATTGTTGGATGGATTTTTAGGGTAAATTTCATCCAACATATCTTCGACCAATGAGTAAATCACACACTCTTCCTCAAGAGACTCAACGTCAGCTTTCTGTTGCATAAGGTGGAAAACGTTGACTTCAATAGCCATATTGCTAAAAGAAATATTCATGGAACTATAACGATAATTGATGATTTCATTGACAATGGCCAAGAAGGGGTGACTCAATATGATAGGAATATTGGTTGGGTCAGGTGTAGGAGTGTCCAAACTGATCAAATTCACAAGGTAGTAAAATTCATACATTTTGACCAAAACATCTTCAACTATTCCTTTATAAATTTTCACGGAATGGTCGGCAAGTTGAAGAGTAACCCGTGTGGGTATCATGTTTTGTAAACGTGCTCAAGATAGAGGGATAAAGGCAACAAATTGACACTAGCATTGAGATCAAGTAAGGCCGAGTGGGGTGCTTATCTCCTAACATTTAAGAGCACGTGGGACGAGTGGGGTCCTTATACTCCACTACTTCATTTTATGGATAAGAAACGTGGCTTGCTCGGTGACAAAGAAATCATAAGGGACATTCGTCCGTCGCTTAATGGTGCAAAAGTCCTTTAATAATTTGGCATATGACGGGACTTGTTGAATCATGGTAAGTGAGGGAATGTTAATGTAAACATATTAAAAGATATGCTTGATCTCACCAAACTTTTGGGCTTTCTTTGTCGAAGCCAGCCTATGAAGAAAAAGTGATTTGGGCATATAAACAGTGGTGTTCTCAATAGGTTTGGACCTAAAATTTTCTCTAGACTTCTTGGGGCAAGGACTATTAATATGGGAGTTTTTTGCATGGGTGGGGAGTAATTAGTCATACAATCATTGGGTAAGTCAACACTGTTATCAACTTCTCTTCCAGATCGGAGAGTGGCCACCACTTTCATGTTCATTTGGTAGGTAGGCCGGTTGGATGCGAACCCAACTTCATAAGCCGACTCTTTTCCATTACCCTTAGGGTTAACAACAGGTTTACTCAAGAATATACCTTTCTCTCGCTCGAACTCCAGTTGGTTGAAGCGATGATCAAGACTTTATATGGATTGATTTTACACTAGAATGGTTTTGTTATTGAGTCATGATGAATTTAGTTAAGAGGTTCTCAAGAGAAGAAGTTGATGATTGGGGCAGAGGGGCATAAGCGGGTTGGGGAACCAACTCTCTTTTCATATTAAGTGGAGGAGGGTACTCATAGGAAGCGGGTGGGATGGGTACAAGTTATTGGTTTAGGAAGAATGATCCTCCATGGGGATAAAGTGGGGTTGATGGTGTTGTTGATTGTATAGAAAGTGATGATTTTGAACAAAAGATGATTTTTTCGTGATTAATTTTATTAAAACCCGGGAGTACCCCCAGAATGATATTAAGTTCGCTATGGAATGGGATTATTGTTGTACTTATATAAAAAAATAGGGATGGTTCGTATTATCAGGATTATAAATAAACGACGGTGGTGCGAGTTTCCAAACGGCATCAAAGGAACATGTTTACGTCATGGTAGGCTCGATATCATCTTGAATGGTGGGGAACATATTAGATAAATCATCATAATTTAAGCACATGATGCAAGATGGAGGATTAAACTTGCTAACATTCATCACTAGTGTAGGCCCCTTTTTCTTTTAAATATGTGTTAAGGATGTTAAAACCAACTTTCTTTTTTAAAACCCTTTTTCCAAATTTTATACGCACCAAGTGTGTGAACCAATTTTAGTTAAGCCCGATTTTTTCTTATTTAATCCTAAACATGAATCTAGGTGATTAAAGAAAGTAAAATAAATAAATTCATAAAAGCGACCCGGGATGTACGAGGAAACCACTGTGAGAAAAAACCTCGGACGGCCCAAGCCAGACAATCACTATGACGTGGTATTACAAAGTACAGACGATAGACTTACTCAAGAACTCGATCCCCCACAAGTCTTGCCGCTCCTATGATCCTTCAACCAACCAATCCTCCATAATACCCACGCAGAAGTCCTTCTACGATACTTTTCCACAACACACGTGTCCATGAATGCCTCGGTGTCCACCGATACAGCTTGGCTACATCTATGATATTGAACACGAACTCCTTTGTTTCTTCACTACTAAACCCAACGAATAATTCTTCAATGATGGAAGAACAAACCAATGGTGCAAACCAAGATACCTATAGCATATGTGAATAAAAGCTCGGATCTTAAAAATCTAAGGATGTTTTTAGACTTTGAAAACCTTAGAAAGCTTGTGCAGAAAATGTACTATTTGTAAACTATTTTTCTGGTTCTGCAACTTACGAAATTCTGTGTGAAACATGCCTTAAATAGAAAAGTTAAGTTAGCGCATCGTTTGAGCGAAATCAGCATATCGCTCGAATGAAATGGCCATGCCTCTTGAACGACATGTTCATCTTGCTTGAACGACCTTGCAATATCGCTCGAATGACTACCAGTTTCGTTTGATTCTTCTAAACACAAGGGAAGGTTCAATACGACTCTAAACAATCATTATTGATAAGAACCCAAACGTGTATATTTTATACCCCGGATAGACATATTTTAGTTGCTAATTCTTGGCAAATTGAGTCTTATGTTGATTGCAGTTGCAGTGTCAAAAGTGTTAGTTCAAGGAAAATTGCATCAAGAATGGAGTTAAATACCCTGTCCCATAAACCTAACCTAGCCCAAACCTTCACCTGAGCCGTGTGTGTTTAGTTTGTGCTTTTTAGATTTTTTTTAGATTTTTAGTTTGAGTCGTTTTATTTTTAGGATTTATTTGCATATTTTTCTATTTCTTTTTATTTAGTGTAGTTTTATTTTGATGTCGATTTTTATTACTTTTTAGCTTTTATTTTATTTTATTTTTTCTTATTTTATTAAGATTAGTTTTTTTAGGAATTTATTTATTTTTATTTTTATTAGATTTTATATTTTTTAGGATTTTAGCTTTTTGTTTTAATAGATTTTTATTTTTGTTTTCATTTATTGTTCTTTCTTTTATTTTATTAATTGAGTTTTTATTTTATTTTTAGAGTAAGATTTTATTTTTAGATTTCTATTTTAGTTTAGTTAGTTTTTATTTTTAGGAGTTCAAATTAAACACACACAATTAACCCAACTCACTCACACTATTTTCCTACACCTTGACCTATAGCAAATTAACTCACTCATCCCCACTATAACCCCCTACACCTAAACTAACACACTCACACACACTTATCCTACACCACACACTCATCTCACCCACACCCTAACACCATACACCTCATCCACACCTAACCCTAACCCTACCCATCATCTTCCCCAACAACCCTTCTCTCCCCTCAAACTCCATTAACACCCACCTTACCCATTAACACCAAGAAAACCTTAAACCACCACCTCTACTAACATCATCCCTCACCATCTTCTCCATCCAACACTTTCTCTCTCCATTCCTCCATTAAAACACCACCATAACCAAACCCAAATTCCAACAAACTCGAAATCCCTTCAAACATCAAACCAATCCAAACTGATAACCCGACACCTAATCCGGTAACCCATGCCCCTTCCGGCCGGACCCCCCGATAACCCATATCCAACTCGAAGCTCCGGCACAGCCGCGAGCTCCGGCATCGCAACCCAGTGCTGGACAAACCCTAGCAACCCGAATCCACTTTCGATCCGGAACCCGACCTCCCATCTCATTGAACCTGGAATCAACTCAGCTAACCCGAGACCCATTTCATTATCACCACAAGCCAAAATCGTTTCCACCTGCCAATGTCAAAAACAAAACCCAAAAGACTCCTAAGTCATTTAACCCATGTGTTAGTATCCCATTTTACCCTACATTCCAAAATTACCCCTAAACACCTCTCCCCCATGCACTCACTCATGTACTTAACCAATATACCCTCCCACTCCCCTCACACCTCATGCACTCACTCATGCACTTGTGTGTGTGTTCCAATTTACCCCTAGCTCCATGGCCACACTATTTAAATAGATAAAGACCATTTGATAAGAGGATGTCAATTTTTTTTTAAACTCTTGTGTGATAAATTTCTCTACACTCCTCTATAGAGAGTATTTGCATTTTTAGCAAATATCTCAATATAGAGGTGTGTAGTGAAATTTATCGCTAGGATGAATTTCACCCCACCCATCGATAATGAATTTTTGCATTTTTAGCAATTATTTCAAAATAGATTGATGTAGTTGAATTCATCCATTATGAGGAGACTTTTTTCATATCAATTTTAGAGAGAGAAACACCATTTTTTAGTTTAGTTTTTTTTTTAGGTTAGAATTTTTGTTTTTTTAATTAGTGAGAAAAATAAATTAGTGAGAATCCATTTTTGAGTGTAATTATTGATGTAATTTTGGTTTGATCACACAAATTGGAGGGATGTAAAGTGCAAATTCAAGGATTGGAGTTCAATTTCACTCAAAGAGATTTACTTTGATTGTCCTCTTCTCTACTTTAATTTTAATTGCCTAGTTTATTTGATTATCATGCTTAATATGATGTTAGGATAAATCCCCTTTCAAAGGGTTGGGTGAACACTTATTTGATGTTATTTTAATTTAATTAGTTTGATTACTTGAAAATTCCTTTTGAACGTTAATTTTGATCCCCCACACTTAAATTTACACCTCGAGAGAGGGTAAATGATTTTCGAGACAAAATCAAAATTCTAAGTTATAATACCCATTTTAGATTCGAATTATAGATAGGGGTTTCTTAAGTGTGGTATTATTCTGTCACGACCCCAACCCAATAGTAGTAAGGAATGAGTGTGATGATGCTGAAATTAGCACCACCGGGTAAGGTGTTTTCAAGCTCAATAAAAGAATAACAATGGCAGCACAGTTGTGTAAAAGGTAAGAGAATGAGGTGAGGAGAAGAGGAGAGTGCACCAGGATATAAGTGGTTCAGCCAATTTGGCCTATGTCCACTGTGAGTGTATGTGAGTAATATCACTAAATGAAGGCACTAATGGCCATGGATACAACCTCTCAAGCTTTCTCTCTCTACTGTATATCTAGATAGAGTTTTTGCTAGGGTTTTATATCTGGGATCCTTTTGCAAGGTAGGGGATGACCCCTATATATAGTACCTAGGGGGTGTAATGTACCCCCCATGCATGTAATGAGCATGTGTGTGGTAGCCTCACCAATGTGGGAGTGCCATCTGTCACTATCACATGTAAGGAATGATGATGAAATATCCTCCCCACGTGTGGAGAATAATCTTGTTACAACTGATTTGTGCCCATGTGTCCTTATCCAAATGTCAACAGATGCTCGGCTGCCATACTGGTGCATGACCTCGGCCTGGGAGAGGCCGAGCTGTAAAGGCTCGATAAACGTCTTTCGAGATGTGCCATAGGGAGTCTCGGCCTGATCTCAGCTGAGACATTATGCTGGGGTCGGCCCCAGTCGAGGTTGGACTGATTCCATGTTGAAGATTACCAAGGCTTCTTGTCACCTCGGCCCAAGCAGAGGTTGGACTGATTCCATGTTGAAGGTTACCAAGGCTTCTTGTCACCTCGGCCGAGGTTTCCATACCCAGGTATATGAGAATGTTGTTGATGCCTGTGATGCGCGTAGTGTCCATTGGAAATGTAGGCGGAAGTGTCGGCCTGGGCCGACCTTACTAAGGTCGAGGGCTGATATCGTGGGCCCATGGCTTATCCAGGGTCGATCAATATCTCGGCCATCACCTCGGCCGAGGTTGGTGTTTCTGGGCCGAGGTTACACTTGGGGCATATCAATCACCCCCCAACCCTTAGTCATATGTGAGAGCAAGTGGCTAGGGGATTACTACACCTCCGAGGCCTGTCTGTTCCAAGCCAATACTTGCCTAACACCTGTCCAACGCTATAACGTGCTTACTTAGTAGGCGTCTGCCGTCAGCCGTTCTTCGGGGCTCCCAAGGCAATGATGGTCCTTGGGAAACGTGCCCACGTATTTAAGGGTTTCAAAACCCTTTTCTCTTCGTCTTCTTCACTTCATTCCTGTGCATGATTTGTTCTTACGATTTTCTCTCTCTAAAGCTCCTCTAATCAACGCTCTTCTGTAGAGGCATTTGTTGGTTTTCTTGCGAGTTTTCTTCATTTGCCTTCATCGTTTCATTTCCAGGTACTTTTTCCTTCCATTTCCTTTGTTTCTCGTATTTGGTTTGCATTTTCCGGCGAGTTTCATCATTTTCCGGCGAGCACCATATTTTCAGGCGAACAATATTCGCTTTAAACTTCTAAGTTTGATCTTTAGACCCCTTTATTTTACAAGTCAATCTTGTTTGTAGTTTTAGGAGTTATTCCTCAAGTTTAGGGTCGTCCTCTGATGCTCAGACCTTTATACCAGCTTCTTGAGGATTTCCCCTCTCTTAGAGAGAAGACCCTAGAAAAGATTAGGCAAATAGAGAGAGCTCAGGAGGAAGCTCGTAGGTCACAAGAGTTTCCCATTAGACCCTTGTTTCCACCACCTCTGAGAGTGATATTGCCTGACCCCCCGGAGAACTTCTATCAGACAGGGGTTCCTGCTGATCCAACACCTATGTCTGAGTCTGAATCTTCTACCTCAGACCCCATGTCTGTGGACTCTTTTCAGGAAGCCATGGATTTTACGCCTCGGCCTGGTCAGGCCCCTGATCAGGCCGAGGTCTCCAGCCGAGCCTCATCCCATAATAGCTCAAGCACCTCAGCCTCTTCTTCAGAGGTTGAAATTATTGAGTCGAGTGTGGCTGTGCCACCCATTCTTGACGCCATCCCCCTGTCGGTCGTCACAGGGGCAGAGTTCGTTTAGAGATTTGCTAGTAACCCATCTACATTTGCTCCGGCCGACGTTGAGCTTGATGATGATGAAGATGCTGAAAGCGATGTGGACGTCTTTGAGGCGGCCGAGATCAAGAGCACGGTAACTGAGGTGGATCTACTGTGCTTCAGATATTTATACTCCATTAGTCCCTCCATAAAATTAAGGAGACCTCTGAGGGAAGAGAGGGCCTATCACAGACGAGATGGAGAAATCTGCTTGTATGAGCAGATGTTTAAGTTAGGGTTTCGCCTACCCATTCATCCCATCATCAAATCCATTCTCTCTTATATCAACTTGGCCCCCTCACAACTATCCCCCAATGCCTGGAGAGTCATCATAGGGGCCATTATCCTGTGGAGGCCAGTCCACCACTCTGACCTCCCAGTTCAGGTCTTCGTTGGTTGTTATGTCCCAACCTCGGACAAAAACCATCCGAGCTACTATCATTTTGTGGCTTGGAGGCCTGAGAAGAAAATACTCCAGGTGACTCAGACCTCAAACCATAATTGGAAGCCCCGCTATTTTTTCGCCTCTAGACCATGGGAATTTGGCCCATGCATTCCCTCTTCCACACTTGAGCCGAGGATACCCCTCAAATGGGGTAAGGTCACCATGTCTGCCAGGGCCGACCCTGGTCTAAGTCTTCAGAATATCCAGAAGGTGAAAGCCCTGCAAGACCAAGGGGCACATGGTCTTTTTGTTAAGTTCGAACATTTGCTGACCCCCCAGTATCTCTCTGGGACGGGCCTAGGTGGAAGTCCCCTTGTTGACTTTGGTAAGGATTTTTCTTTTTTAAGTTTAAACTCTGAACTCATTCATATCTGATCTCTAACCCATATCTTTTAACTTTTATAGAGCGACCACAAGGCATTACAAACGAACTGTGGGAGATGGCTGCACCGAGCTTAGCGAGACTTGCCAAAAAAGATGGTCTGAACGCTCCTCCCCCAGCTCCCTCTACATCCAAATCTCAGGCCTCAAAGAAGAGGGCCCCAGAATCCCATGCCTCTGAGGATCAGAGGCCGACCTTGAGACAGAAGAAGGCCTCTGAAGCTGCAATTCCAATCTCCTCGGCCGACATCCTGACGGCACGTCTGGATCAGCTGAAGTTAACCGATAGTGTGGTTGGCCACAGCATGCAGGCCGTGGATGCCATCGGCTCTGTAATGACCGAGGCTGACAAGCGCTTTTACAGGGATATGGACACCCCCCTGCTGATTGAGTTCAGCCTTCACAGAGCCATCCAGGTATGACTTGTCCCCTCTTCAAAATTTTATAAGTGCAACATCTGACTTTTCTCCAGCTTAACCTCTTCATTAAATTTGCAGGGAGTGACTTCTATGCACCACCTATCAAACTAGGCTCTGAAGAAATTGCCCCTCATCCAGAAGGGGCAAGAGGCCGAGAAGGTTCAGAGTGCCCTAAATGCTGAGGTCGATCGTCTGAAATCAGAGCTGCAGAACTCTGAAAATAAGGTTAAGGGGTTGGAGAAAGACATTTCTCTACTCGTCAAAGATCACGCCAAAGCCCTGAAGGCCAAAGATGACGTTCTGTAGCAGAAGGTCAGCTCGGCTGTCAAGGCTTCTCTTGAAGATGCCTTGGACAAAATAATTTCTCACTACAAAGCCTCGGACGAATTCATGGGTTTTGGCTTTGAATATCTCGAAAGAGGTATCAAGGCTACTACCAAATGGGCTGTAGTAAGAGAGAAGGAGATAGGTGCTCTAAAGGCCTCGGACTTTGTGGGTCTCAGTTTTGCTGACCCTCAGTTTGCTCAGGCGCTTCAAGAGGTGGAGGACGAGGCTGCTGCCCCTGTTGAGACTGCAACTCTGGGAGGAACCGAGGTCGGAGGGGCAGACCATACTGATGACGTGGCCGAGGTTACTAACGCTGATCAAGCCAATCAGGCCGAGGCTGTTAATGTTCCCCCCCCCCCAAACCTTTAGGATTTGTAATTTGTAACTTGTGACTCGTAACTTGTAACTCGTAACTTGTAACACCATGGTATTTTGTATTCAAGGAATATTTGTTACTTCTTTGTATTTCAACCTCTGAATGCTATATCTCTTCCCTTTTTTGAATGCCATGTGATCTCTTCTATTATTTTGTTGAAGTGATGTCTTGTTTATACTCAGTCAATAATTCTGACCTCAGGTCTCTTCACCACTGAATTGTAATTAGGCTCTGAGGTCGTCAACTAAGACGTTATCCTCACAATTAATCTCACCAAATTAATGATGTTAAGGGTTTGAGGTCATCTGCTAAGGTGTCTGAGCTCAGACCTCGTCACCATCGAGTGATGTTATGAAGGTCTGAGGTCATCACCTAAGACGTTATCCTCACAATTAATCTCACCAAATTAATGATGTTAAGGGTCTGAGGTCATCTGCTAAGGTGTCTGAGCTCAGACCTTGTCACCACCAAGTGATGTTATGAAGGTCTGAGGTCGTCACCTAAGACGTTATCCTCATAATTAATCTCATCAAATTAATGATGTTAAGAGTCTGAGGTCATCTGCTAAGGTGTCTGAGCTCAGACCTCGTCACCACCGAGTGATATTATGAAGGTCTGAGGTCGTCACCTAAGACGTTATCCTCACAATTAATCTCACCAAATTAATGATGTTAAGGGTCTGAGGTCATCTGCTAAGGTGTTTGAGCTCAGACCTCGTCACCACCGAGTGATGTTATGAAGGTCTGAGGTCGTCACCTAAGACGTTATCCTCATAATTAATCTCACCAAATTAATGATGTTAAGAGTCTGAGGTCATCTGCTAAGGTGTCTGAGCTCAGACCTCTTCACCACCGAGTGATGTTATGAAGGTCTGAGGTCATCACCTAAGACGTTATCCTCATAATTAATCTCACCAAATTAATGATGTTAAGAGTCTGAGGTCATCTGCTAAGGTATCTGAGCTCAGACCTCTTCACCACCGAGTGATGTTATGAAGGTCTGAGGTCATCCCCTAGGATGTTACCCTCAAAATTAGTCACAAAATTAATGATGTTCAGGGTCTGAGGTCATCTGCTAAGGTGTCTGAGCTCAGACCTCTTCACCACCGAGTGATGTTATGCAGGTCTGAGGTCGTCACCTAAGACGTTATCCTCATAATTAATCTCACCAAATTAATGATGTTAAGAGTCTGAGGTCATCTGTTAAGGTGTCTGAGCTCAGACCTCATCACCACCGAGTGATGTTATGAAGGTCTGAGGTCGTCACCTAAGACGTTATCCTCATAATTAATCTCACCAAATTAATGATGTTAAGGGTCTGAGGTCATCTGTTAAGGTGTCTGAGCTCAGACCTCATCACCACCGAGTGATGTTATGAAGGTCTGAGGTCGTCACCTAAGACGTTATCCTCATAATTAATCTCACCAAATTAATGATGTTAAGGGTCTGAGGTCCTCTGTTAAGGTGTCTGAGCTCAGACCTCGTCACCACCGAATGATGTTATGAAGGTCTGAGGTCGTCACCTAAGATGTTACCCTCAAAATTAATCTCACCAAATTAATGATGTTAAGGGTCTGAGGTCATCTTCTAAGGTGTCTGAGCTCAGACCTCGTCACCACCGAGTGATGTTATGAAGGTCTGAGGTCGTCACCTAAGACGTTATCCTCATAATTAATCTCACCAAATTAATGATGTTAAAGGGTTTGAGGTCATCTGCTAAGGTGTATGAGCTCAGACCTCGTCACCACCGAGTGATGTTATGAATGTCTGAGGTCGTCACCTAAGACGCTATCCTCATAATTAATCTCACCAAATTAATGATGTTAAAGGGTCTGAGGTCATCTGCTAAGGTGTCTGAGCTCAGACCTCGTCACCACCGAGTGATTTTATGAAGGTCTGAGGTCGTCACCTAAGATGTTATCCTCATAATTAATCTCACCAAATTAATGATGTTAAAGGGTCTGAGAATGAAGCAAGAACTGTCATGGAAACTGATCTTTATTAATAACCTCTTCTCAGTAAGATGGTATATTTACATAAAATTCTACGCAACATCATATGTAATATCTCTTTAGGTGGTCATCATTCCATGGGTTGGTGAAAGGTTCTACTTCTAGGTTTTCTAGCCTGTAAGTGCCAGGAACAACCTCTTCTGTTACTTTGCAGGGGCCATGCCAGTTTGGGAGTAGCTTATTTGCCTTTTGTAGGGTCTTCTTTAGCACTAGGTCTCCTACTGCAATGGGTCTTGACTTCACCCTTTGGTTGTAGAATTTCGCTGCCCACTGCTGGTAGGCTGCTTTTCTGACCTCTGCGTCTTCTCTTCTTTCTTCGATAAGATCCAGGTCTAGCCTCCTCTCTTCCCCATTGCTGTCTGGGTCGTAGGTCTGAATCCGATGAATTGGTAGTCCTACTTCCGTTGGTATGACGGCCTCTGAGCCATGTGCTAGCATGAATGGGGTTTCTCCTGTTGGTGTCCTTGCCGTGGTTCTATAGGCCCATAACACAGCGTAGACCTCTTCTGTCCATCTCCCCATCGCATCTTCTAACCTCTTCTTGATTCCGTCCAAGATGGTCCTATTTGTGACCTCGGTCTGGCCATTTGGCTGAGGTCGACCAGGAGATGAGAAGAACTTTTTAATCCCCACTTTTAGGCAATACTTTTCTAAGGAGGAGTTCTTGAACTGGGTCCCATTATCCGAGATGAGAGTGTTTGGGAGGCCATATCTGCATATGATGTTCCTCCAAATGAACTGGAAGGTCTTCTGCTCTGTAATTGTTATCATCGATTCTGCCTCCACCCACTTTGAAAAGTAGTCAATGGCAACTATCAAGAATCTATAGTTGTTGACAGCTCTTGGCAAAGGTCCTACCAAGTCAATTCCCCATACCGCAAATGGCCATGGAGAAGATATTGACGTAATAGGCTGATGGGGTTGATGAGGGATAGTAGCGAACCTTTGACATTTGTCGCACCTCTTCACATAGTCTGCAGCGTCCTTAGACAAGGTAGGCCACCAGTATCCCTGAGTGATGATCCTCTTGTCTAAGTGCCTTCCCCCTATGTGGCTAGAGCAAGAACCCTCATGAACCTCCTGTAAGACCCGGGGTACTTCCATGGGATGCACACATCTGAGGAGAGGCAATAGAAACCCCTTTTTGTACAAGACGTCTCCTATCATTGAGAACTTGGTAGCCCTGTACCTCAACTTTCTCCTTTCTAGCTTGGACTCAGGCAGCTCTCCCTCTCTTAGGTATCTGACGAGCGGGTCGATCCATGAGTCTCCTAGGTTCACATTGTGATAAGGGCTACATACCTCGTCCTCCTCGATCGTTTCCTTTCCTAAGACCTCGATTGGAATGGTCCTTCCCATATCTGTCTTTACTGCTGAGGCCAGCCTTGCCAATGCATCAGCGTGATTGTTGCTAAGTCGAGGCACTCTCTTCAGTTTTGCCTCTTGAAAATATTCTAACAACCTTCTTACCTTCTTCAAGTACTTGGCCATCCTTTCGTCTTTGGCCTCGTATACCCCCAATACTTGATTGACAACTAACCTTGAGTCGCTATGGAGTAGGAGTCGCTTTACTCGAAGAGTTGTTGCCAATAAGAGACCTGCTATCATGGACTCATACTCGGACTCATTGTTTGAGGCCTGGAAGTTGAATATCAAGGCATATTCAATGTTGGCACCATCTGGAGCCGAGAGTATTAGTCCCGCCCCGCTTCCACTATCACAGGAAGAGCCATCAACGAAGAGGCTCCAAACGTCCGTATCTGATGAGAAGACCCCTTCTCTCATAACCCCCTTCTTGAAGAGGTATCGATCCTCTTCGTTCTCTTCTATTCCGCTCCGGGTTTTACCTGAGATGACCTCTTCCCGATCTCGGAAGATGTTTGGTGTCATCTCTTTCGAATCTCGGAAGACAGTACGGTTCGTCTCTTCCAAATCTCGGAAGACACTACGGTTCGTCTCTTCCGAATCTTGGAAGACACTACGGTTCGTCTCTTCACTACACCAAAACTGGCGATTGGTCACGGCCAAAATCCCTGACCAAAACTGTGGGTCGCGGACTTTGGCCGTGACCAAAACTGGCGTGACCATTTTCGTGGGTCGCGGCCCAAGTCCGTGACCAAAAAATGGTCACGGCCAAGAGAGGTCACGGGAAATGGTCGCGGACTTTGGCCGTGACCCATGTCGTGACGGGTCGCGGCTCTAATCCGTGACCCATAACCGTGACAAATTGGTCGCGGCCAAAGTCCGCGACCCATGTGCGTGACAAAAAAAAATTAAAAAAATTGGTCGCGGCCCTTGTCCATGACCCACGACCGTGACAATTTGGTCGCGGCCAAAGTCCGCGACCCATGTGCGTGACAAAAAAAAATTAAAAAAATTAGTCGCGGCCCTTGTCCATGACCCATAACCGTGACAAATTGGTCGCGGACTTTGGCCGCGACCCATGTGCGTGACAAAAAAAAAATAAAAAAAATTGGTCACGGCCCTAGTCCGCGACCCATTACCGTGACAAAAAATTAAAAAAAATGGTCGCGGACTTTGGCCGCGACCATTTTTAAGCGCGACAAAAAAAATAAAAATGGTCATGGACAAAGTCCATGACCATATTTATCAGTAATTTAAAAAAAAAAAAATTAAATTTTGTCCAATCCTAAAATTGGGGTTCCTGTGAGTGCATCATCCGTTGCTACGAGGTGTTACAAATATTTATTATAGGCAAAACAATAAAAAAAAAATCACAAATTGCGAATTGAGAATGTTGTTAATAAACAAATATATATACAAACTTAAAAATATTACACGTCTTAATAATTCACAGACCAAAAAAAAATTGGGCAGAGTTTCCTCTATTTTCTTGACATTCCAAAACCTGTAAATGAAAAACCTGCTTATTATAAAGCCCGCACGGCTATAAAATTCAACAATCAAATTATAAAAACCCGCACGGCCATAAAACTAAATAATAAAAGCCTGCACGGCTATAACACATAAAAAACATTATCCTGAATGTCCACAACATATAAGTAATCATCATGTTGTAAACCATTGCCTCCTTCATTTGATCCACGTGCAAAAATCCTACAAATGATAGGATACAAAAAACAAAAGAATCAGTAACCAAGTAGTTTTACAAAAAAATTAATCAAGCTGAAAAATTGCATATATGAGTTAAAATTATCAGTAACCAAGTAGAAATATAAAAATTAAGTGTGGAAATAAGCAAATTACCGTCGTACTCTCAAACCGGGACACCCGCGGCTGCGGGGTCAGTTCCTACGAGTTACGTTGGTCCCGTGGGAGGTGTTGGTGCCACCCACGGGGCCGTTCGGGGGCTGTTTCGAGTTCTCACCCTCTAACGCCATGTTTTTAACCCTAAGTGTGGAAATAAGCAAATTACCGCCGTACTCTAAAACCGGGACACCCGCGGCTACGGGGTCAGTTCCTACGAGTTACGTTGGTCCCGTGGGAGGTGTTGGTGCCACCCACGGGGCCGTTCGGGGGCTGTTTCGAGTTCTCACCCTCTAACGCCATGTTTTCAAGCCTAAGTGTGAAAATAAGCAAATTACTGCCGTACTCTCAAACCGAGAGACCCGCAGCTGCGGGGTCAGTTCCTACGAGTTACGTTGGTCCCGTGGGAGGTGTTGGTGCCACCCACGGGGCCGTTCGGGGGCTGTTTCGAGTTCTCACCCTCTGGCGCCATGTTTTCAACCCTAAGTGTGGAAATAAGCAAATTACTGCCGTACTCTCAAACAGGGACACCCGCGGCTGCGGGGTCAGTTCCTACGAGTTACGTTGGTCCCGTGGGAGATGTTGGTGCCACCCACGGGGCCGTTCGGGGGCTGTTTCGAGTTCTCAGCCTCTGGCGCCATGTTTTCAACCCTAAGTGTGGAAATAAGCAAATTACCGTCGTACTCTCAAACCGGGACAACCGCGGCTGCTGGGTCAGTTCCTACGAGTTACGTTGGTCCCGTGGGAGGTGTTGGTGCCACCCACGGGGCCCTTCGGGGCTGTTTCGAGTTCTCACCCTCTAACGCCATGTTTTTAACCCTAAGTGTGGAAATAAGCAAATTACCGTCGTACTCTCAAACCGGGACACCCGCGGCTGCGGGGTCAGTTCCTACGAGTTACGTTGGTCCCGTGGGAGGTGTTGATTCCACCCACGGGGCCGTTCGGGGGCTGTTTCGAGTTCTCACCCTCTGGCGCCATGTTTTCAAGCCTAAGTGTGTAAATAAGCAAATTACCGCCGTACTCTCAAACCGGGACACCCGCGGCTGCGGGGTCAGTTCCTACGAGTTACGTTGGTCCCGTGGGAGGTGTTGGTGCCACCCACGGGGCCGTTCGGGGGCTGTTTCGAGTTCTCACCCTCTGGCGCCATGTTTTCAAGCCTAAGTGTGGAAATAAGCAAATTACCGCCGTACTCTCAAACCGGGAGACCCGCGGCTGCGGGGTCAGTTCCTACGAGTTACGTTGGTCCCGTGGGAGGTGTTGGTGCCACCCACGGGGCCGTTCGGGGGCTGTTTCGAGTTCTCACCCTCTAACGCCATGTTTTCAAGCCTAAGTGTGAAAATAAGCAAATTACTGCCGTACTCTCAAACCGGGAGACCCGCGGCTGCGGGGTCAGTTCCTACGAGTTACGTTGGTCCCGTGGGAGGTGTTGGTGCCACCCACGGGGCCGTTCGGGGGCTGTTTCGAGTTCTCACCCTCTAACGCCATGTTTTTTACCCTAAGTGTGGAAATAAGCAAATTACCGCCGTACTCTCAAACCGGGACACCCGCGGCTGCGGGGTCAGTTCCTACAAGTTACGTTGGTCCCGTGAGAGGTGTTGGTGCCACCCACGGGGCCGTTCGGGGGCTGTTTCGAGTTCTCAGCCTCTGGCGCCATGTTTTCAACCCTAAGTGTGGAAATAAGCAAATTACTGCCGTACTCTCAAACAGGGACACCCGCGGCTGCGGGGTCAGTTCCTACGAGTTACGTTGGTCCCGTGGGAGATGTTGGTGCCACCCACGGGGCCGTTCGGGGGCTGTTTCGAGTTCTCACCCTCTAACGCCATGTTTTTAACCCTAAGTGTGGAAATAAGCAAATTACCGTCGTACTCTCAAACCGGGACACCCGCGGCTGCGGGGTCAGTTCCTACGAGTTACGTTGGTCCCGTGGGAGGTGTTGGTGCCACCCACGGGGCCGTTCGGGGGCTGTTTCGAGTTCTCACCCTCTGGCGCCATGTTTTCAAGCCTAAGTGTGTAAATAAGCAAATTACCGCCGTACTCTCAAACCGGGACACCCGCGGCTGCGGGGTCAGTTCCTACGAGTTACGTTGGTCCCGTGGGAGGTGTTGGTGCCACCCACGGGGCCGTTCGGGGGCTGTTTCGAGTTCTCACCCTCTGGCGCCATGTTTTTAACCCTAAGTGTGGAAATAAGCAAATTACCGCCGTACTCTCAAACCGGGACACCCGCGGCTGCGGGGTCAGTTCCTACGAGTTACGTTGGTCCCGTGGGAGGTGTTGATGCCACCCACGGGGCCGTTCGGGGCTGTTTCGAGTTCTCACCCTCTGGCGCCATGTTTTCAACCCTAAGTGTGTAAATAAGCAAATTACCGCCGTACTCTCAAACCGGGAGACCCGCGGCTGCGGGGTCAGTTCCTACGAGTTACGTTGGTCCCGTGGGAGGTGTTGGTGCCACCCACGGGGCCGTTCGGGGGCTGTTTCGAGTTCTCACCCTCTGGCGCCATGTTTTCAAGCCTAAGTGTGTAAATAAGCAAATTACCGCCGTACTCTCAAACCGGGACACCCGCGGCTGCGGGGTCAGTTCCTACGAGTTACGTTGGTCCCGTGGGAGGTGTTGGTGCCACCCACGGGGCCGTTCGGAGGCTGTTTCGAGTTCTCACCCTCTGGCGCCATGTTTTCAAGCCTAAGTGTGGAAATAAGCAAATTACCGCCGTACTCTCAAACCGGGACACCCGCGGCAGCGGGGTCAGTTCCTACGAGTTACGTTGGTCCCGTGGGAGGTGTTGGTGCCACCCACGGGGCCGTTCGGGGGCTGTTTCGAGTTCTCACCCTCTGGCGCCATGTTTTCAAGCCTAAGTGTGGAAATAAGCAAATTACCGCCGTACTCTCAAACCGGGAGACCCGCGGCTGCGGGGTCAGTTCCTACGAGTTACGTTGGTCCCGTGGGAGGTGTCGGTGTCACCCACGGGGCCGTTCGGGGGCTGTTTCGAGTTCTCACCCTCTGGCGCCATGTTTTCAAGCCTAAGTGTGGAAATAAGCAAATTACTGCCGTACTCTCAAACCGGGAGACCCGCGGCTGCGGGGTCAGCTCCTACGAGTTACGTTGGTCCCATGGGAGGTGTTGGTGCAACCCACGGGGCCGTTCGGGGGCTGTTTCGAGTTCTCACCCTCTAACGCCATGTTTTCAAGCCTAAGTGTGGAAATAAGCAAATTACCGCCGTACTCTCAAACCGGGACACCCGCGGCTGCGGGGTCAGTTCCTACGAGTTACGTTGGTCCCGTGGGAAGTGTTGGTGCCACCCACGGGGCCGTTCGGGGGCTGTTTCGAGTTCTCACCCTCTGGCGCCATGTTTTCAAGCCTAAGTGTGGAAATAAGCAAATTACCGCCGTACTCTCAAACCGGGAGACCCGCGGCTGCGGGGTCAGTTCCTACGAGTTACGTTGGTCCCGTGGGAGGTGTTGGTGCCACCCACGGGGCCGTTCGGGGGCTGTTTCGAGTTCTCACCCTCTGGCGCCATGTTTTCAAGCCTAAGTGTGGAAATAAGCAAATTACTGCCGTACTCTCAAACCGGGAGACCCGCGGCTGCGGGGTCAGTTCCTACGAGTTACGTTGGTCCCGTGGGAGGTGTTGGTGCCACCCACGGGGCCGTTCGGGGGCTGTTTCGAGTTCTCACCCTCTAACGCCATGTTTTTAACCCTAAGTGTGGAAATAAGCAAATTACCGCCGTACTCTCAAACCGGGACACCCGCGGCTGCGGGTTCAGTTTCTACGAGTTACGTTGGTACCGTGGGAGGTGTTGGTGCCACCCACGGGGCCGTTCGGGGGCTGTTTCGAGTTCTCACCCTCTGGCGCCATGTTTTCAAGCCTAAGTGTGTAAATAAGCAAATTACAGCCGTACTCTCAAACCGGGAGACCCGCGGCTGAGGGGTCAGTTCCTACGAGTTACGTTGGTCCCGTGGGAGGTGTTGGTGCCACCCACTGGGCCGTTCGGGGGCTGTTTCGAGTTCTCACCCTCTGGCGCCATGTTTTCAAGCCTAAGTGTGGAAATAAGCAAATTACCGCCGTACTCTCAAACCGGGACACCCGCGGCAGCGGGGTCAGTTCCTACGAGTTACGTTGGTCCCGTGGGAGGTGTCAGTGCCACCCACGGGGCCGTTCGGGGGCTGTTTCGAGTTCTCACCCTCTGGCGCCATGTTTTCAAGCCTAAGTGTGGAAATAAGCAAATTACCGCCGTACTCTCAAACCGGGAGACCCGCGGCTGCGGGGTCAGTTCCTACGAGTTACGTTGGTCCCGTGGGAGGTGTTGGTGCCACCCACGGGGCCGTTCGGGGGCTGTTTCGGATTCTCACCCTCTAACGCCATGTTTTTAACCCTAAGTGTGGAAATAAGCAAATTACCGCCGTACTCTCAAACCGGGACACCCGCGGCTGCGGGGTCAGTTCCTACGAGTTACGTTGGTCCCGTGGGAGGTGTTGGGGCCACCCACGGGGGCAGTTTCGAGTTTTCACCCTCAAACGCCATATTTTTAAGCCTAAGTCTAAAAATATGCAAATTACCGTCGAATTCTAAAACCGGGAGTCCCGCGGCTGCGGGGTCGGTTCCTACGAGTTACATTGATCCTGTGGGAGGTGTTGGTGCCACCCACGGGGCCGTTCGAGGGCTATTTCGAGTTCTCACCCTCTAACGCCATGTTTTTAAGCGTAAGTCTACAAATATGCAAATTATCGTCGTATTCTAAAACCGGGAGTCCCGCGGCTGCGGGGTCAGTTCCTACGAGTTACATTGGTCCCGTGGGAGGTGTTTCGAGTTTTCAACCTCTAACGCCATGTTTTTAAGCCTAAGTCTAGAAATATGCAAATTACCGTCGTATTCTAAAACCGGGAGTCCCGCGGCTGCGGGGTCAGTTGCTACGAGTTACGTTGGTCCCGTGGGAGGTGTTGGTGCCACCCACGGGGCCGTTCGGGGGCTGTTTCGAGTTCTCACCCTCTAACGCCATGTTTTTAACCCTAAGTGTGGAAATAAGCAAATTACCGCCGTACTCTCAAACCGGGACACCCGCGGCTGCGGGGTCAGTTCCTACGAGTTACGTTGGTCCCGTGGAAGGTGTTGGTGCCACCCACGGGGCCGTTCGGGGGCTGTTTGGAGTTCTCACCCTCTGGCGCCATGTTTTCAAGCCTAAGTGTGGAAATAAGCAAATTACTGCCGTACTCTCAAATCGGGAGACCCGCGGCTGCGGGGTCAGTTCCTACGAGTTACGTTGGTCCCGTGGGAGGTGTTGGTGCCACCCACGGGGCCGTTCGGGGGCTGTTTCGAGTTCTCACCCTCTAACGCCATGTTTTCAAGCCTAAGTGTGGAAATAAGCAAATTACTGCCGTACTCTCAAACGGGGAGACCCGCGGCTGCGGGGTCAGTTCCTACGAGTTACGTTGGTCCCGTGGGAGGTGTTGGTGCCACCCACGGGGCCGTTCGGGGGCTATTTCGAGTTCTCACCCTCTAACGCCATGTTTTCAAGCCTAAGTGTGGAAATAAGCAAATTACCGTCGTACTCTCAAACCGGGACACCCGCGGCTGCGGGGTCAGTTCCTACGAGTTACGTTGGTCCCGTGGGAGGTGTTGGTGCCACCCACGGGGCCATTCGGGGGCTGTTTCGAGTTCTCACCCTCTAACGCCATGTTTTAACCCTAAGTGTGGAAATAAGCAAATTACCGCCGTACTCTCAAACCGGGACACCCGCGGCTGCGGGGTCAGTTCCTACGAGTTACGTTGGTCCCGTGGGAGGTGTTGGTGCCACCCACGGGGCCGTTCGGGGGCTGTTTCGAGTTCTCACCCTCTGGCGCCATGTTTTTAACCCTAAGTGTGGAAATAAGCAAATTACCGCCGTACTCTCAAACCGGGAGACCCGCGGCTGCGGGGTCAGTTCCTACGAGTTACGTTGGTCCCGTGGGAGGTGTTGGTGCCACCCACGGGGCCGTTCGGGGGCTGTTTCGAGTTCTCACCCTCTGGCGCCATGTTTTCAAGCCTAAGTGTGTAAATAAGCAAATTACCGCCGTACTCTCAAACCGGGAGACACGCGGCTGCGGGGTCAGTTCCTACGAGTTACGTTGGTCCCGTGGGAGGTGTTGGTGCCACCCACTGGGCCGTTCGGGAGCTGTTTCGAGTTCTCACCCTCTGGCGCCATGTTTTCAAGCCTAAGTGTGGAAATAAGCAAATTACCGCCGTACTCTCAAACCGGGAGACCCGCGGCTGCGGGGTCAGTTCCTACGAGTTACGTTGGTCCCGTGGGAGGTGTTGGTGCCACCCACGGGGCCGTTCGGGGGCTGTTTCGAGTTCTCACCCTCTAACGCCATGTTTTCGAGCCTAAGTGTGGAAATAAGCAAATTACCGTCGTACTCTCAAACCGGGAAACCCGCGGCTGCGGGGTCAGTTCCTACGAGTTACGTTGGTCCCGTGGGAGGTGTTGGTGCCACCCACGGGGCCGTTCGGGGGCTGTTTCGAGTTCTCACCCTCTAACGCCATGTTTTTAACCCTAAGTGTGGAAATAAGCAAATTACCGCCGTACTCTCAAACCGGGACACCCGCGGCTGCGGGTTCAGTTCCTACGAGTTACGTTGGTCCCGTGGGAGGTGTTGGTGCCACCCACGGGGCCGTTCGGGGGCTGTTTCGAGTTCTCACCCTCTAACGCCATGTTTTCAAGCCTAAGTGTGGAAATAAGCAAATTACCGTCGTACTCTCAAACCGGGACACCCGCGGCTGCGGGGTCAGTTCCTACGAGTTACGTTGGTCCCGTGGGAGGTGTTGGTGCCACCCACGGGGCCGTTCGGGGGCTGTTTCGGATTCTCACCCTCTAACGCCATGTTTTTAACCCTAAGTGTGGAAATAAGCAAATTACCGCCGTACTCTCAAACCGGGACACCCGCGGCTGCGGGGTCAGTTCCTACGAGTTACGTTGGTCCCGTGGGAGGTGTTGGTGCCACCCACGGGGCCGTTCGGGGGCTGTTTCGAGTTCTCACCATGTAACGCCATGTTTTTAAGCCTAAGTCTAGAAATATGCAAATTACCGTCGTATTCTAAAACCGGGAGTCCCGCGGCTGCGGGGTCAGTTCTTACGAGTTACGTTGGTCCCGTGGGAGGTGTTGGTGCCACCCACGGGGCCGTTCGGGGGCTGTTTCGAGTTCTTACCCTCTAACGCCATGTTTTCAAGCCTAAGTGTGGAAATAAGCAAACTACCGTCGTACTCTCAAACCGGGACACCCGCGGCTGCGGGGTCAGTTCCTACGAGTTACGTTGGTCCCGTGGGAGGTGTTGGTGCCATCCACGGGGCCGTTCGGGGGCTGTTTCGAGTTCTCACCCTCTGGCGCCATGTTTTCAAGCCTAAGTGTGTAAATAAGCAAATTACTGCCGTACTCTCAAACCGGGAGACCCGCGGCTGCGGGGTCAGTTCCTACGAGTTACGTTGGTCCCGTGGGAGGTGTTGGTGCCACCCACGGGGTCGTTCGGGGGCTGTTTCGAGTTCTCACCCTCTAACGCCATGTTTTTAAGCCTAAGTCTAGAAATATGCAAATTATCGTCGTATTCTCAAACCGGGAGCCCCGCGACTGCGTGGTCAGTTCCTACGAGTTACGTTGGTCCCGTGGGAGGTGTTGGTGCCACCCGCGGGGCCGTTCGGGGGCAGTTTCGAGTTCTCACCCTCTAACGCCATGTTTTTAAGCCTAAGTCTAGAAATATGCAAATTACCGCCGTATTCTAAAATCATTATCCCGTACTCCTTCTAATTATCCCATACTCCTTCTAAAATACTATCCAACAACATTCCAACAACCAATAATTATCCAACAGCCAAACCAAACAAAACCAATAACTATCCCGTACTCCTTCTGTCATCTAAAAGATTTAATAGATAATGCATATCAATTATATAACTACTTTAGTTAATGTACAGAGTACCTGGTGTGTAATGAAGAACTGGTATCCAATTGGTTAGATCTGCAATACGTAAACAATGTGTTATGAAACTATAACTTGAAACAGCCCCCGAACGGCCAATATAACTCGTATGCACTTGAATCATTGAGCCAATATAACTCTTATACACTTAAATCATTTTTAGGGTAATGAGCCATTGAAACTAAATGATCAAAAACAACATAAATTGTTTGAGCTGAAAAATAGTGAATGAATTGAATAAATTATATTCTTTTTGCCAAAAAGCAAACCATGAACCGAAAAATAGTGAATGAACTGAATAAAGTTAGCAAGACTAAAAGATCAAACCATTTTTCACACCAAATGTAAAATTCATACATTCTGAATAAATAATAAATGAAATATCAATGTTGACAGTGATGCCAGCGAGAAACAAATGATTGTAGATTAGAACCCAAACTCGGATACAAAAAAATAAAAAATTCAATACCTCTCAAATACGGAGAAAGCCAAATCAAACTGTTTGAGCGAGAGGACACCAAGGGTGTACACCTACAAAATAGAACTAATTAGAAGAAAAATATACATTCCAAACACAAAAAAAATACTCCAATAATCTAGATACAAAAAATGATTAAAGATACCTCAAGGCAAAGAGAAAACCCCCAAAATTATCAAAATCTAATAAAAACATTACAAAAAAGGCGTAAATACAAACTTATCAATAATTGTAGGAAATTTGTGGGGTTTTTTATACGTGGCTTTTATATCTCAGAAATTTGTATAGAAATTTTTATATAGAAATTTGTGCATATAAAAATTTGTGTGAACAATCTCTTTGTATTTGCAATTTCTGGTTATGTATGGATGAATTGATATGAAATTTTCGCATATTCAGTATTTATATTTTATCGATTGTTGGTTTTTATGAGTTGATTATTTATTAGTGTCGGTAAAAAAAGTTTTGAATCGATTTGGCCCTTGGACTAAAATCCTGGATCCGCCAATGTTTTAAATGATAATATATCCGAATCATAAGTTGGCCTAAAATTTCTGATATTCGAATTTGAAATAATTTTTCAGTGGGTGAAAGACACCGTATTGATTTCAAATATTGTAAATGGAATGAAATTAAGGGAGCTAAAATACCTGTAAGCGCCTCATATTTTTCATTTCCCCGCTCATTTCACCGGAGTTGGGGCTGGCGAGGTAGTTGGCGTCGAACTTGGGGTTGGCGGCGGTGGAAGTGAGGACAGGGAGAGGCCAAAATGGTGAGGTCGGAGGTAGTTGGCGTCGGACTTGGGGTTAGATGACGCCGTCGGCGGTTCTGAGCTGGGATGCCTGTGATCGGGGCTGCCGGCTTGGTCGCGGGGGTTGGACGGAAGGGGTTATCGCTGTCGCTGGAGGTGTTCGTCGGTGGCTAGAGGTTCGTTGGAGAGAGAGAGAGAGAGAGAGATGTGGGTCAGCGGTGGGTTGGTGGGGTACCGGCCAAGAGCGCCGGAGATGGGTTCGGGGCGCTGTGTGGTCGCCGGCAGGTGGAGTAATGATTTCAAATATTGTAAATGGAATGAAATACCTGTAAGAAGCCGTAGATGACGAGAGTGGGAAAAAAAAAAAGAAATGAGCGGGGAAATGAAAAATATGAGGCACTTGAAGTTGTTTTAGGATTCACACCGGTCACGGCTCTAGGCCGTGACCCACCCACCGCGACCCATTAATGAAGCTAAGTGGGATGTGTATAGTCTATTGGTCACGGCCCCTAGCCGTGACCCATACCAAGAAATGGTCACGGCCCATAGCCGTGACCCTCAATCTGTGATGCGCGATCCTTTTTATCAACACTAGTGCTTGAATGAGGGATGGTCACGGCCCATAGCCGTGACCCACACCCAGAAATGGTCACGGCCCTAAGCCGTGACCCTCAATGTGTGTACTTTCTTCTTTGTCATGTCATGGGTCACGGACTTGGGCCGTGACCCATCCGCGACCAAGCTTGGAGGGAATTTTGGCGCGAGTTTGGCGCCAAGATGGTCACGACCTGGTCACGGCCCAAGTCCGCGACCACAGTGGTCACGGCCCAAGTCCGCGACCACTTCCAGAACATAGATAATTTAGTGTGATAATAAATATGGTCACGCCAAATATTGACTGGGTCACGGCCCAAGTCCGCGACCAGCTGGTCGCGGACTTGGGCCGTGACCCACTGGGCGTGACCATTCGCAGGATTTGGTGTAGTGCTTCTGAATCTCGAAAGACACTAATTTTCGTCTCTTCGCCGTCATCTAAGCCTTTCATTGTCTTGGCCTCTTCCAAACTTCTATCGTCCTCTTCCCAGGTGAATTCTGCGATAAAGTCTGCGAGGGCCTTCCCCTTGATGGCTGTCCTAGGCTGGTAGGTAAGATCATATTCTCCTAGTTCGATGGCCCAGGTCATCAATCTTCCGGACTTCTCAGGTTTGTGCAGAACATGCCTTAGTGGGGAGTCAGTGAGGACTACCATGGAGTGAGCTTGGAAGTAAGGCTTCATTTTCCTTGAGGCATGTATTAGGGCATAAGCCAACTTCTCCATTCGGGGATAATTTTGTTCAGACCCTTGAAGGGCCTTACTGTTGAAGTACACAGGCCTATGGACCCCATCCTCTTCCGGTATGATGGTCGCGCTAATGGCTGATTCAGAGACTGCCAGATACACAAATAATCTTTCCCCCGTGATGGGTCGAGACAGCAATAAGGGAGACCCTAAGTAGGACTTGAGTTGGTTGAAGGATTTTTCACACTCTTCGTCCCATTGGAATGCCTTTCTTAGAACTTTAAAGAATGGAAGACACTTGTCCGTTGCCCTAGAAACAAACCTGTTAAGGGTAGCCACTCTTCCCGTGAGTCTCTGGACATCCTTGATACTCCTAGGAGTCTTCATGTCGAGTAATGCCTTGATTTTCTCAGGGTTCGCTTCAATCCCCCTCTGATTAACAATGAATCCCAGGAACTTCCCTGCTCCTACTCCGAAGACACACTTTGCCGGGTTGAGTTTCATTTTGTACGAGTCCATGACATCGAAGGTCTTCTCAAGGTCCGCTACGTGAGTACATGCTTTTAGGCTCTTCGTTAGCATATCGTCTACATATACCTCCATGGTCTTACCTATTTGCTCTTCGAACATCTTATTAACAAGATGTTGATACGTTGCCCCCGCATTCTTCAGACCGAAGGGCATCACCTTGTAGCAGTACGTCCCTTTGTCAGTAATGAAGGTTGTCTTCTCAAAGTCTTCAACATCTATGAAGATTTGGTTGTAGCCTGAATAAGCGTCCATGAAGCTCATGAGCTCGTGCCCTGCCGTTGCGTCCACCATCTGGTCTATCCTAGGTAAGGGATAGTTGTCTTTCGAGCAAGACCTGTTCAGGTCAGTGAAATCTACACACATTCGCCACTTCCCATTGGCCTTAGGTACGATGACTGCATTTAAGAGCCACTCCGGATAGGTAACCTCTCTTATGAACTCGGCCTCTTCCAACTTTTTTACCTCTTCTCGGATGACTTCGTAATTCTCCCTGGAGTAGACTCTTCGTCTCTGCTTGATTGGCTTGGCGTCTCTGTCCACGTTGAGTTTGTGGCTCATGACCTCAGGGTCGATGCCAGGCATGTCTGCATGACTCCATGCGAAGACACTCTGTCTCCTCCTGAGGAAGTTTATCAGCTCTTCCTTGATTCCTGGTTCTAGGGCCTTACCGACCTGGACGGTTTTTTCCGGCTCGTCCTCATTGAGGACGATGGATTCTACCTCTTCCGCGGCTTCACCCTTCTTCAATTTTGTTTCGTCTCTTGGGTCAAGAGTGTCAATGCTGTAAGTGGTGGTTGCTCTCTTATGGGCTTCTCTCTCTTCGACCGAGTTGAAGTAACACTCTCGCGCCGTGGTCTGGTCCCCTTGCACTTCCCCTACTCCATAAGGAGTCAGGAATTTTAGAATCTGATGGACCGTCGACGGCACAGCTTCAAACTCTTTAAGGGCCACCCTTCCTATGATGAGGTTGTAGGCCGAGAAGACGTTTTTGTCCATAACGAAAAAGTTTATCTTCTTGGTCAGCCTCCTAGGCCACTCATCCCCCATCCGTACATCCATCTCATACATGCCCAATGAGTGGACCTTTTCGCCACTGAAGCCTATCAATGGGTGATGATAGGGCACCAGCCTTGCCCTGCTAAGACCTAGGCTCTTGAAGTAAGGCCAGAACATCACGTCTGCTGAGCTTCCCCTATCTATGAGGATCCTCCTTACCTCGCACCCATGCACCCTTGTTTTTATGACCAGAGGGTCATCATGGGGGGCTAAGATACCCTTGAAGTCGAGTCTGGAGAACCCCACTACGAGGGTGTCCATGTCTACCTTCTTCCTCTTCTGCACTGCATCAGAAGACGTTAGATTCATAACTTCGATCTTGGACAATGACCTGGCCTCTGCTACATGAGCCCTTCCTATCGGCTACCTCAGAGCCACCTCCTGCAAATCCTCCACATATGGTGCTAACACCAAAGGAGATCATACCGACCCTCTTCACCGGGGTGTTGTCATCCTTTGGCGGAAGATCCGGGTCATCTTCATCATCTCCTTCTGAATCATCGCCCCTTCGGTCGGGACATTGCCGCAGCATCTGTCATCTCTTCTTTTCTTAGGGTCGTCTCTTCCACCCTTTGGAGCCTTACCATCCACATACTTCCTCAGGTTTCCAGATTTCAGCATCTTCTCAATCTCATCCTTTAAAGCGAAGCATCTATCTGTGACATGGCCATGATCCTGATGGAACTCGCACCATAGGTTTTTGTTCCTCTTATGTGGAGGGGCCTTCAGTTTCTCAGGCCACCTCAGAGTCCGATCAGTCTTAATCTCATTGAGGATGTGCTCACAGCTCACAGTCAGAGGAGTGTAATGAGCGAACTTGTCATCTCCTGACCTCTTCTTCCCCTCTTTCTTACCTTGGGACTTTCCTGTGCTACCGCGGTTCTCCTCCTCATACTTGGCGGCCATTGCCTCTTCCGCATTCATCACTTTCCCTGCGATTTCCAGCAGCTCCACCATGGACCTAGGGGGGTCTTCCGCCAGTTTCCACAATAGCTTCCCCTTCTGGAGGCCTCCTATAAGGGCGGTCATGGCTATGATCTCTTCATAATCTTCCACCTCCAATTTCTCTTTGTTGAATCTTGCTATGTAGTCTCTTAGGCTCTCACCCTTGGCATGTTTGACATACAGCAGGTGGGTAGTCTTCTTTTGGGGTCTTACCCCAAAGCAGAAGTTGTGGATGAACTGCTCAGCCAATCCTTTGAAGTTCTCAATTGAGTTCTTCGAAAGGGAGGTGAACCAACTATGCTTTGCCCCTGTCAAGGTCCCTGAGAAGGCCCTACACTTCATCTCATCGGGTATCAAGTAAATGTCTGCTGCCGACTGATACATCTCGATATAGTGTACAGGGTTAATGCTGCCATCATACTTGGGAGTCACTATAGGAGGCTTGAACTTGGCTGGGGTTGGGAACCCCACTATCCTAGCCACAAATGGGGAGCCCTCTGAGTAACCCCTTTGTAATGGGTCCCTGCTTTTAATGAGGTCTCCTATCTTCTCCTCAAGGCGTTGGATAGAATCATTCCAGGGTCTTTTGTCATCAACTTGGCCGAGGTTATCCCCTGCCACCTCCCTGCGATGGACAGAGGGTTCCCCAACCGCGACACGTCGGCTGTTGATCTCTTCCTGCTCTCGGCCTCTTCTTTCACAGGGTCGGCCTTGGTCTGGCCGACCCTGCCTACCCCCTCTATGAGAGCCTGTTGCGCTCCTTGACCTCGACAGCCTCTGTCTTAGGTCATTCACCGGGCCCAGCCTCTCGAAGGTCGACCCTCTGCTCAACCTATCAAAGGCCGAACCTCTTTATTAGGCCTCTTTTCCTCTTCGGCTAACACATCCTTGACTCTGCCTAAGAGGTCGTATAGTGTTATTTGACACCTCATACGGCTCCCAACAGTCTTCTGGGGCTTCTTCAGCTTCTAGGTCATCATACATGTCCTCTGGGCAAGGGTTTCCCTGCCTCCCCAGGCGCAAGCGCCTAGGGTCAGCAACGTCCCTTCTCCGCTGGGGTGCAGGCTGGTCCTTCATTGGCGCCTGGGGTGGTCCCCTGGCGTCAGGATGAGGCTGAACTGCCGCCGGAGTGATCATGTCCGGTGAGACTCTAGGTGGCCTCATCATAGTTTGACTGAGCTGAGCAAATTGCTCCTTCATGGCTTGTTGTGTTGCATCTAAAGATTTCAAGGCCGCTGCTACCTCCGCCATTTCGAACTGGGGGCACCTGACTGGAGCTAGGCCCTCCTCCCTCGGGCGACGGAAGAGGCGGTGGTAACTCTGGTGCCATGTGTTAACAATAAAGAGCTTGAGCAGCAAGTGAGCTTAATACCTTAAAGGACCTCATTCAATGGTGAAACAGTTCCATGCAAGGGGTGGTTCCTGGTTCACCACCAGAGTCTCTGGTGAGGTTAAGATGAAGAAGAGGAAGAGATAGCTTCTCGTTCCCACAGACGGCGCCAAAATGATGATGCTGAAATTAGCACCACAAGGTAAGGTGTTTTCAAGCTCAATATAAGAATAACAATGGCAGCACAGTTGTGTAAAAGGTAAGAGAATGAGGTGAGGAGAAGAGGAGAGCGCACCAGTATATAAGTGGTTCAGCCAATTTGGCCTATGTCCACTATGAGTGTATGTGAGTAACATCACTGAATGAAGGCACTAATGGCCATGGATACAACCTCTCAAGCTTTCTCTCTCTACTGTATATCTAGACAGAGTTTTTGCTAGGCTTTTATACCTGGGATCCTTTTGCAAGGTAGGGGATGACCCCTATATATAGTACCTAAGGGGTGTAATGTACCCCCCATGCATGTAATGAGCATGTGTGTGGTAGCCTCACCAATGTGGGAGTGCCATCTGTCACTGTCACATGTAAGGAATGATGATGAAATATCCTCCCCACGTGTGGATAATAATCTTGTTACAACTGATTTGTGCCCATGTGTCCTTATCCAAATGTCAACAGATGCTCGGTTGCCATACTGGTGCATGACCTCGGCCTGGGAGAGGCCGAGCTGTAAAGGCTCGATAAATGTCTTCCGAGATGTGCCATAGGGAGTCTCGGCCTGATCTCAGCCGAGACATTATGCTGGGGTCGGCCCCAGTCGAGGTTGGACTGATTCCATGTTGAAGATTACCAAGGCTTCTTGTCACCTCGGCCCAAGCCGAGGTTGGACTGATTCCATGTTGAAGGTTACCAAGGCTTCTTGTCACCTCGGCCTACACTCGGCCGAGGTTTCCATACCCAGGTATATGAGAATGTTGTTGATGTCTGTGATGCGCGTAGTGTCCATTGGAAATGTAAGTGGAAGTGTCGGCCTGGGCCGACCTTACTAAGGCCGAGGGTTGATACCGTGGGCCCATGGCTTATCCAGGGTCGATCAATATCTCGGCCATCACCTCGGTCGAGGTTGGTGTTTCTGGGCCGAGGTTACACTTGGGGCATATCAGAGTGTCTTGACATGCCATCAAAGCATTCAATGTTCTGACCTTAAAATATTTCTTAAAATAAATACAATGGAAATACATTCACATGGTCATGAATCGTAAACTATTGAAAAAAATGGAATTACGTGATCAGAGCTTTCTAAAAGGGAACTTCGTATATATTAAAGTATGAATGGATTTCAACTTATGCCAAAATTAAAAACTTATTACTAAAGAGCCAAACATGCTCTATCCCCTAAAAACAAACGTTATATTTAAAAGTATAACAAAAGATCTCCTTAAGCTAGATCTTCAACAGAGTCCTTCTGCACTCCATCCTCCAGTCTAATTATTTCCTGAAAAATCGTTATTTATACAACGTCAGCTAAAAGCTGAATAAGATTTAATCTCCCGACATTCTAAGGTTTTCAGAAAATAGATACCTATTCAAGTCAAAAGAGAAGGCATATACATTTATGGATAGGAACTTGTAGTAAATAGATATATATTTTGAAATGATAGTATATATATCACAATTGGATAGCTCAGAATAAGAAGAATGCAACAAATCAAATGTGATATCTTTTTCTTTCAATCATATCATTTTAAATGGCCAAGTACACTTTAATACCGTATTCTTCTACCGTATTATACCCCGGTAGTTGAGGGTCAATCGAACTAATTCATCACAACGCCTTATTTAGGACACACCAGCGATAACCCAGTTGGGAAGGTCAATCAGTAAAGAGGTCCCTTAGACCGAATCTCATTTCCAATATTCAATTTCATTTTCAATACTCATTTTAATCAGTATGTCTATACGGAGAGATATAAACATATCACAAATGAATCAATCATCGGTATCAGATGCATTTTGAGAATAAAAGAAGTTCACAAAATATATAGTTTTGCATAATATCATATATTTGAATTGTGCAAGAAATGACATAGAGTACTCACCTAAAATAGAGGCTCAAAAATACAGATATTGAGTCTTGGATCACACGTTAATCTAATAAATACAATAAAGGTTTAATTATGTATTCTAAATAAAGCCGAATTCTAAATATTGTGTTTTAATCCTAAAACAACTTGCTGAAAAAGGTTACTAAAACCATTTTCTCAATTTTTAATATTCATTCACTGTATTTAAAGAATTCAATTCATAGTTCTTCCTAATCAGTCGGTTCCCAGTAGAGATGGAGGGTCACAGGGGCACCACTTAAATACCATCTCATCTAGATAGAAGATTTCTGGATTTATTCCCAGTAGAGATGGAGGGGCACTAGTTAAATACCATCTCAACTAGACAGAATTTCACCGGGACTGACTTTGGAATTACTTAAATGAGATTCCATAATAATGAGCAATTGCTTGCAAAAATCATTTTAAAAAGCGTATATATATTTTTCAAACAATTTGACATATTTTGAAACTTAAATCAATTTAGATTGTTTCCAAATTTTAGTTTTGATTAGTGAAGTCTTTAGTGTATTTTACCAGCATAACTACTAAGCAAAGGTATAAAATACGAAATTAAAACTACAAAAATGCATTATAACATTTAAATAAAATCATACCTATGAAATGAATTCTTTCTTCGAAATTATAGAACTCCTTCTTAAGATATTTCCCAAGATTTTTATCACTCTTTCTTACTATAATTCTCAAGGAATTGGTGTGAGTTTCATATGAACCCTAAGTCCCTATTTATAGGTTTCCAAAAGTATTACGGTGTTGACACGTGTCGAATGACTAGCCTTTTTGCAATGGTGATTCAACGCCGAGGTGTCGCGTTCCGGAGTGATCTTGCAGTGTTAATATCACCAAATGATGACACGTGTTTTAACTTTCTCTCTGAAGATGACATGTGTAAGGTGGAGGTGACCAGCATGTGGCGGAAAGGTGATAAGGGTATAAGGTTCATTTCACACATGAAGGGTATTTTGGTAATTTCACACTATATATTTTTAATATTTCTTAGAGGTCCTTGAAAATATTTTATTTACAAAATGGCCCTTTTTATATTTTTATTTTACTCCCTAAAGTTTCATAAAATTATCTTTTCTACCCCGAAACTTATTATTTTCCTTAAGATATGTCATAAGACTTTGATTTGATCCAATTTATGGTTGATTCTTCATATTTAAAATGGGGTTTGTTATATTGATAGTCAATAATACCACATATCTAATAATACAACATTTATAAGATAGTAAGTAACACATGAGTGTAAAAATAAACTGTATACATTTGAGCATATAAAAGTGGTGTCATTACATATTCCTTGAATTTCAACTCTAAAATTCATTTTATAGATTTACATAAATTTTAATCGATCGATCCTAGCGGGTGATTAATTAAAAGGAGTGTAGATCTATTTTCTAGAGTTGTGGGGGGTTAAACTTAATTTTCTGAAAGATTACTATTAAAATTACACTTGCGACGAGAGTTGATTTGTTATTTTGGTATTAATTTGGGAAAATTAAAATAATTAAATTAATTAGTTATAATAGCTAAAATTTGTGGTGTAATCTCATTCCTTGATTACTCTTACATTTATTTACCTCACTTTATCTCTTATTTTTGTGTTAGATTTTATTTTTCATTTTAGTCACTTTTTAGTTTGTCTTTTAATCTTCATTTAGTTTAATGTTATTTCACTTCACCTCACCTCACAAAATTGTTTTAATATTGAAAAAGATAAAAAAAATAGAAAAAGCAAAAATCCCAAAAATAAAATAAAAATTGAATTATAATTGAGTTTGTCACTAGCTTTACACCCTTGATATGGATTGACATCCTTACTTACCGCTCTACACTTGAGTTTGATATTATTTTGTATGTATATTAAGGTTTTGATTAGAGGACTCTCAAGCAACGACGAAAAATATACCAAAATGTCACTTTATCACTTATCTCAAAATAAATGAAGATAAACTATTTTAAAAACATTTTTTTTAATAAAAATAGCATCCTAAAAATATTTTTCGAGTCCCATAAACATTACGCATTCATACTTGAGAGATTGGAATGCAATGAAGACATGAAACATGCACCAAATTAATCTCGGCATGATGAATCTTTGAAGCTTGGTTACAACGTCTTAAATAAACTTTATGTCATAGACTGCGTGGGATCGTGAAATAAAAAATCTATATATAACTCAAAAATAATATTTTATTTAGGGAATAAGTCAAATACATACAATGGACTCGATTGGAAATTTTTTCCTTACAAATCTCCCCCTTTGACTATTTCTGAACAAAATCCAAATAGTGAAATGCCTAAGTGGGGCCGTCAAGCAGTATGATGCCAAAATCCCATCCCATAAAACCAAAAATAAAAAATTACAGAACAAGACTAGTAAATGTTGGTCTGGAAAGCATGAGATGTTTGAATGTGATCTAGTCTTGAAATCTTAACTCGATGAAGAATACTTACACACGTGAAACAGACAAATACCCAGTGAAGTATGGAGGAACAAATGATATAAAAATACCAATATGTAAAAACAAATCATTTGTTAAACATATGAGCAAATTATTTTGATACCAATTTGAAAATAATCATTGAAATCAGGATATCAATTTGTGCAAACTAATTAATACCAATATATAAGCATGAAAGCATATGATATCAATTTGTAGTGCAACAATAAACTATGTTCCCCCCCTACATCATATATATCTCTCTCACTTTTTATCTCGAATAGACAATAAGTGAAAAAGATAAACAAACACCAAATATCTAGAATGAAAAAAATCAATGAAGCATCTCTATATAAACATGGAACTCTAGCTAATAATAATCACTAAGTATCAAATCGTAGCTAGCAAATAGTAGTCACATGAAAAAAATCATAAAAATCAGTAATGATGTGACTAAACGAATAAAGCAGTAAAATCCATCATGCATAATCATCATACACTTCATATAAACTGTCCCGTACCGAAACAACATGGGAGTATCATTAAAATGAAGTAGATACGAAAACAAATTAATCCTCAAAGATTCCTCACGTCGCTCGAATGACTATGCTAGGTCGTTTGAACGACTTTTCATGGTGTTTGAACCAGCCATCAAGCGACTAAATAAACTCCAAACCAATAGGCTCTCGCGCGATGAAACCTTTCAAGCGACCTTCGTGTGACCTATCTCGCGACCCATACCTGAAACTTTTAATTCTGTCGCGCGAACCTCGCGAGATCCAGACTTCAAGCGACATGGTTTTGTTGCTCGAACGAGGTCCAGATGTTGTTCAAACGTCATCAAAATTTCTCCATTCTAGCCCTACAAATCATTAAGTTTTTCCAAGCAAAGAAATTTCCTAAATATGTCAACTCGAAATACCAAAAAGTAGCAAAACAGACTCAAAATAGAAAAAAAAAATCAAATAATACAATGTGAGTTTCATGCCAACATAGTATCAATGTGCTTAAACATAGATATGGAGTGAATGGGCGTGAACTACAACAAATGAATCATAAATCCAACATAATGACACGGTCAAGAAGCTCTAAATGATATCTAAATGTGATCAAACTTAGTTTTAGGCATATGTGACAATTAATATTTTGAGCTAAATGAATTAAACAATCAACGAACACACAAATCCATAATTTTAAAGATTCTACAAATAATAGCGTCATGATACGATTTTTCAACGTAAGGATTCGTGGTGCTAACCCATTTAATTTTTTCCATCCAAACTCCCTCAAATATATATATTCTTTTTCAAGCTCCTTTGAGGTTTCTATTTTTCTCAACTTTAGACAAATCATATTGGCCATATTTTGGCATATGATACTTTTTATTGCCTTAATTTTTTCATGAGCCCTTTTATACGGTGGCTTTCATGACGTGATTATTATTCACTCGCAGCCCTTTCCCGTGAACACTCGTTATTTTTCAATATTTGAAATATTAATCCTCACGGTAAATGGTTCTTACATGCATACCTCCTCCTAAGTCTACTTACGCATAGATGAAAAAATTGAGATAAGAACGTCTCACCAAACTCAAATATGCATGAGATGTCAAACATTCATATAAAATCGTGCATGTGTGTAAAGATGGAATATATATAACGTCGAATTCAAATGCATGTCAACTTCGAAACAATCCCATTAAGACAATGGTTAAGATAATTAAACACAACAATAATTATGACCAAATTTCCTGGTCACATGGATAATGAAATGATGGGGGTCCAAGCTCACCACACAAAAATAAATCGAAAATCTTTTTGTGTTTTTCTAAAAATATTTTTGACCCAAAAATAAAATATTTTTGAATTTTTCTCAAAAATATTTAAAACCAAAAATCTTTTTTGTATTTTTCAAATAAGACTCAATAAATGAAAAAATATAATACAAAAGGTATACATGTCATAACACTAGTAAGATATAAATCATGATGTAAAGACTAGCGTATGACAAACATGGCAACACAATCATCCTTTAGATATAGCATGGAAAGAATAAAGTGCAACCAAAAAAGAATCACGAAGTTTAATTCCTAAAGCCTCTAAGTCCGATTTCCCAACCCAAGTAGGTGTGAAATGACGCATTGGGGTTTCGGGAATCGAAACGACTTTAGTTCTAAACTTACTAAGAGCATTCCTAAGGTCATAGCAAAAACGTATAAGGTGACTTTTCCTACCACAGTGAGTGCAAGAATAAACATGGCGGGATTGATTACTAAAATTTTGACCTCTTCTCACGTCCTAACTGGCTCTCTCACACGATTGGTATTGTCTTTAAGAATGGGAATAACTATATCATCGTAACCTAGACCAAACCTGTCTCCCTTGATTTGGAGAGTGCCTAACATCCTATCCAACTTCTCCGATCTAGCCTCCAAATCAAACTTCACCTTACTTGAGTCTTTCAATCTCTCTTCTAGATCACTAATCCTAGACTCAAGCAAACTCCTAGACTCCTCAAACTCTAGAATCTCATTTTTTAAAGCCTCCATCAAATCGCAAAGACTATCTCTCTCTTTCTCAATATATTCTAGCTTTTCCCTAAGAGTCTTCTCTTGTGCCCTAAGATCCTCAATCAAAGCATCATTATTCTCTATAGCACGCTCATTCAACTTAGCTTGCAGTTTCAAGTTTTCCTTTTTCACCTTTACCGCTTCCGCATATAAGTCATTAAAGGCAACTTACAACTCTCATACATCAATCTCCTCATCATCACTAACTTCACCCTCACTTACTTGGGATTTACACTCAACGACTTCGGAAGTGTCATGCACATGAGAATCTTCAAGGAAAGATTTATCGTTGTCACTCACATGACATGCCATGAACGCTACAAAGTTAATCTCAATGGGGGAACTCTCTCCCTCTTCCGGTTCACTATCACTTAAGGTGGCGTTATATGCTATCAATTTCTGTCACTCCTTCTTAAGTCTAGTGGGACACTCGTCAACCTTGTGACCATAACCCTCACAACCAAAACACCTATCCGACTCATCCCTATTAAAATTCTCTCTCTTATTTTTAGGGGTGGGACCGACCTTGTTGTTCTTGAATTTCGCAAGTCTTTTGGCATCTTTCGATTTCTTTTGGAACTTGATAAACTTTTTGAACTTCTTTGCCAACACGTCTACATCCTCAAAATCAGAATCAGAATTATCATTCGAAACTTTAGTCTCCTCCTTTCGATCTTTCAAAGCAATGCTTTTTTCTTTCTTTGACACTTGCTTGGAGGTAAGCATGTCAAGATCATAAGTTTGTAAATCACATACAAGCTCTTCTAGTTTCGTTGAATCAAGCAGACCTAAGAAATCTAAAACAGTCACTTTGGGATCAAATCTACTAGGCAACGACTTTAAAATTTTCTTTATGACTCGATTTTTGCGTATTTTCTTTTCCAAATTAAACGACGAGTTGACAATATTGGACAATATAGAATAAAACTCATCAAATGACTCACTCTCTAACATCTTAATTATCTTAAACAGTGTAGTGAGGTTTTGAAGTTTAGACCCCCTAACCGTGCTAGTGCTCTCTTGAGTAAGTGATATCCCAAGCTTCTTTCGAAGTTTCACGCGTCATGATTCTATTATACTCTTCTGGTGTGACATGTGAAAACATAACGTGAAGATCTTTAGAGTTATAAACTGCAAGTTTGTGTTCGGCTTCGGTACCTGAATCAATGGGGTTTAAAGTAGTGGCCTCACCTTCTCGTGTAACCGAGTCTAACCCTTTTTTACCGCTAACTACACATGCTTATCAATTGATTTCTAATCACTTCTCATTCGTATTTTCCAATAATCATAGTTTGTGCCATAAAAACATGAGCTCTAAAACTTTCATAGTTTCCAAAATTCATCCTTAAAAATACAAGGGATCAACACACACAAATAATATGTTTTTAGCTCTTATACCAATTTGTAGGCCCCATTTTTCTTTCGAATGTGTTTTAAGGATGTCAAAATCAACTTTCTTTTTCAAAAACCTTTTTCCAAATTTTATACGCACCAAGTGTATGAACCAATTTTAGTTAAGCCCAATTTTATCTTGTTGAATCCTAAACATGCATCTAAGTGATTAAAGCAAGTAAACTAAATAAGTTCACAAAAGCGATGTCGGATGTACGAGGAAACCATTAAGGGAAAAAAAACTCAGACTGCCTAAGCCAGATAATCACTATGATGTGGTATTACAAAGTATAGATGATAGATTTACTCAATGACTCAATCCCCCACGAGTCTTAACGCACCTCTAATCCTTCAACCACTCCTCTATAGTGCCAACGCAGAAGTCCTTCTATGATACTTGCCCACAGCACATGCATCTACGAATGCCTCGATGTCCACCATTATAGCTTGGCTACGTCTATGATGTTGAACATGAGCTCCTTCGTTTCTTCACCGCAAAACCCAACGAATAATTCTTCAATAATGGAAGGACAAACTAATGGTGCAAACCAAGATCTTTATAGCATATGTGAATGACAGCTCGTAAGTTAAAACTCTAAAGATATTTTTAGACTTTGAAAACCTTAGAAAACTTGTGCAAGTGTAGTTTGTAAACTATTTTTTTAGTTCTGCAACGTACGAAATTCTGAATGAAACACGCCTTAAATAGAAAATTTAAGTTGGCGCATTATTTGAACGAGATCAGCATGTCACTCGAACGACATGTTCTTCTCGCTTGAATGACCTTACAATCTCGCTCGAACGACTGCAAGTGTCGTTTGATCCTTTTAAACATAAAGGAAGGTTTAATATGACTCTAAACAATCCTTATCTCAGAATAAATGAATATAACCTATTTTAAAAACATTTTCTAATAAAAATAACATCCTAAAAACATTTTTTGAGTCCCATAAACATTATGCATTCATACCTAAGAGATCAGAATGCAATGAAGACATGAAACGTGCACCAAATTAATCTCAGCATAATAAATTCTTGAATCATGGCCGCAACGTCTTCAATAAACTTTATATGTCATAGACTGTGTGGGATCATGACAATAAAAAATCTATCTACGACTCAAAAATAATATTTTGTTCAGGGAATAAGTCAAATACATACAATGGAATCAATTAGAAATTTTATCCTTACAACCACTTTAGATAAAGAGATTTTGTTTCATAGAACAAGCAAGAACATCAACGGTCTAAGTCAACGTTCTTAACCCATTTATTAAAGTTTTTTTAAACCTGGGACATTCTTGACCTCATAATTGCTCCCTTGACATGGTGGTTCATATCTCAAAAACTTATTCGTTCCCTCCTAATCTTGGAAGTCATTGCCTAATTCTATAGAAAATTATTGGCGGCAATGTGGGTCAAATGCATAAACTTCCCTTTATGAATGAATTCAATCATGGTGCGAGAGGTGGAGATAAGACATTATAGAAGCTATGGACTAAGTGACTTTTCTCAAGGACATGATGTGGGCAACTATTGATGAAACCTTGGAAATGGCTCCATGCCTCACAAAATTACGCATTGGGTTTTTATCAAAATTCTTGGATAGCTTGGTGCATTTCATTGGTTTTTCTCATAGGGTAAAACTTAGACATGAACTTCTTCACAAGTACCATATATGGATAGAATCCGATGGAAATGAGTGGAGCCACGTTGATGCTTTGTCGTGTAGAGAGAATGGGAACATTCGGAGACAAACATTTTCGTCATTTAAAATTTGATTTTTGATTGTCGCGCAAACGGTGAGAAATTTTCGCAAGTGAGTATACAAGGACTCACACTAGAGACTATGGAAGTTGGTACATATGGAAATGGTTGCGGGCCAGATTTCCAATTGAGTTCCCAGGGTAGGAGAATAACGATACATTACGGTGGATTAGCCGTTATCGGGGAAAAAAGCCTCTTAAGGTACATTCGTTAGCCATGGTGAGTGGAGTGGTGGGAGAACTAGGAGTCTTCGGGGATGAAAAGCTAGACTCGAGGTTACGGGGAGGGAGATTCACAATGATAACACAGTGTTCTCCTAAGGATGAAGAAAGTGAGGGATTGCTGCAGAAACGTGCCAAACGACGATCAAAACGTTAATGTGTGGGCATAAAATGAAGTAAAATATTTTTGGATGTTTAGGATATTTTTAAAAACAAGGAAAAATGTTTTTGGAATTTTTTGTTTTGAAAATGAGAAAGGAAATGAAGATATTTTTGGATTTGGGGTTCTAGACTAAAAAAAGGAAAAGTTAATGAAAAATATTTTTGGACTTTTAGGACTTTTTTTAATTAAAAAAAAGAAAAAAAGTTTTTCAATTTTTTTGAAAAGAGGAAAATTGGACTTTTTCTTAAACAAATTGGAGGGAGCATAAAATCGACTACCTAAAGATTTGGATTAGACACGTATAAGAAAATGACATGTCCTAACTAGCACATCACTAATTTTAATCTTCAATTAAGTGACGGGTTAGTCAAATTTTAATTAATCCGTGGGTAAGAAAACCACGAAGTCTTATACGTCGCCTTTGAAAAAATGATTCTCCTACTTTCTTTCCGACAGAATAAGAGGCATACTAGTTAAGTCTCACCACACTAGCTACTATGACGATCGACTGTCTAATACCATGCTGGGGAAAGAACGAACCGTTTTACTAAGTTGTCTCACTTAAAATCCAGTTTACATTAGCAACGTAATCTCCTTAAGAGAGGCAATCGAGGATTTGCATGGGTGGAAAGGACTCACTAGAGTGTCCTTTAAGTGTCTCATTTCGAAAGTGTCGTATGAACACTGAATCCTACTTAGGTTGCTCATTGGTTAATTTGTAGTTATGTGATGGCCTACGTTAAAAAGCAAGTGTGATAAATTAATTGAGTGGGTGATTAAATCCAAACTCGTTGCAATAACTGGGTCTAAGTCTTAGGTTAATTAATTCACCAAACCATTTAAATTAAATGTAATGCGATAAATAAAATCACATAGGAGAAAATAATCACACAAAGAATGGACTCACCTGTGGGAGATTCACGAATGATAAATGAAATTATCTCCCACAGCTTTTATGCACGTGGGGTGAAGATCGAGTTGAGTTGATCATGGGAAGTTTCTCTTAATCTTCAGTCGGCTCCGGGAATCCTACGGACCCATAATAGAGAGGTTGAAAATTCACTCCAATGACGCCCTCTCTCTATTTTTTTTTCGTTTTCCTTTTGCGTTTTGAATTAATTATTCCAAATAATGGTGTTTAAACACCAAAATTATAAAAAACAAAAAAAAATAGAAGTCTTCAATCGCTCCTTGGCTCAAGAATTTGGCAAAAGTGTCATTTAATGAAAAGGTATTTTGGTGATTATCGTTGATGGATTACCTCTTCAATCAAATTCCCTTGAGAACCAACACAACAGGCTAAAAAGAAAGTTTAGGGAAAATAAGAGTATCAATATGTCTTTTATATATATATATATATAAAGGAACAAGATGAAAACTAATACAATTTTAAAATAATTTTCAAGGGATATTATATTAATTAATGGGCTGAAATTTAAACTGCAATAGCTAATAAATAATAATTACAAAGTGTAAGAGATATGAGGTAAATAATATGATAGGAACCAAGGAATGATAATCCACTTCCACTTCCAAAAAAATATCTTATTTTAGTAACACAAAGCATAAGATAAATAATTAATTCCATATATAGACTAAAAAATATAAAAGGAGAAAAAAATATGCAAACCAATCTCTGAAATTAATATAAATGTCTCTAACTTTGACAATATGCTCCCAACAGTCTTATTATAATCGAAGTTTGAGAGAAGAAAAATCTCAACTCTTAAACAAATTTACAAACCCTCAACTCACTATATGATTTTCTTAAACTGTATTTACATCACACTCTACAAAATATAATTAAACCTACCTTAACAATGAGAAAACCCCGCTAAAAGTTTGTCTAAAAATGTCTTCGAACTCCTCCATGTGTTGAATTATTTTTTTGGTATCTTAAGTATTTAGTCCTATTTTTTAAAATTTATTTGTACCCACTCCCATGTATTTATTTTTTTAGTTTTTGGTCGTATTGTAACCACTATGGGACATGTGTTTTTCTATACGAAAAGAAAAAGGGGCGGTTATAGTGTAGTTATGGACGATTTTGGGTGTTTATAGGACTTACTAAAATTTTAAAAATGCATGGGATAGGAGCCTAAAAAATCTTAGAATATGGGACTAAAGCCAAAAAATATATATATTTTATCCAATCAGCCCCCCTTTTCCAAATGCCTCCGGCTATTGATATAGGTGAGGGAAATGAGAATGCCATAGGGTATCTTTGTAAAAGAAAAATGGTTTATGGGTCATGTTTTTCTTGGGCAGCAAGAGTGTATGATATAGAGATAAATGATGTGTGTGGGGGGTTTTTCATTTAGGGAAAATAGATTAATGTTGGTGAGAAGGAGAATAGATTAGATGTAAGTATTTATGAGAAGGAAAAGAATAAAGGAGGAAAGTAGGGGACCACAAGAGGGTACATGAGGGAGAAATAAGTGATGATACTAAAATGGTATCACCAAATCAATGTGTTGAGTAAGCTCAAAACCAAACAACAAAGGAGTATAACAGATATATGTAAAGCAGAAGGAGATGAGGCAAAGAGGAAGATGATATCAAATTTAAGTGGTCCAGCCTTTGAAGGGCCTACGTCCACTGTGTGAGTGTGTTAAATCCACTAAATATGGGCTCTAATGGCCTTTGTATACAAGCACTCAATCCTTCTCTCTCTCAGTAAAGGTTTAGACAAAGTTTCAGTAGGGTTAACAATTTGTGATCCTTTACAATAATGTAGAAGACAAGTATTTTTATGGCTGGGGGGTGTCATACGCACCCCAGGCATGCAGGAATCATGCACAATATTCAGTGACCAATACTATGTTGTCATCTGTCATTTGTGCATGTAAATAATGATTAAGAGATATGCTCCACATAGGGAATGATATTGTTGTAACAGTTTTGCTCACATGAGTCTTGCAGTCCATGCGTGCCCCATTACACGTGCTCTGTTATATGTCGAATGTGTCCTGCTGCGATGAGGTGTTGGTCTGGCCGAGTATGAGACCACTGACATTCCACTGGATTGCATGTTGGTAATTTCCATGTGTAGTCTCGACTGAATTACATCATGCTGAGACAAGAATTGGAAATAAGCTGATGTAATATCGTCTTCTTGAGATGGATGAGGCAATGCATTAGGCCCACCAAGGTAGCATATGGTCTTGGACAAGTTCCAAATGAGGCTGAGATAGTTGTTTCATGATGGCTTAGGAGAGAACATTTTATAAAGTCGACTTGAGTCATGCCTAGATTAAGTCGAGACGAGGTCTCATAGTGTCATATCAATCACCCCCAAGCCCTTAGTATTCTGTGTAGATAGAAGATCGAGGGGTAAAAATATAAAGTTGCACTGATGAATGTACGTCTTTGACTTATCAGATGTTGATGTACTGGTGTGTACGAGAGAGTGACACTCGTCGTGTATTCCTTGGCCTAGCATATTCCCCAAGTAGTGGCGACATCATTTGTGCACTTTGGTAGTTGTGACCTAAATATGGGCACATTGAAAGTTAAACTCCGCCATTATGGGGGTTTAAAATTATTAACTTCAAAACTTCTTCTTATCTTTCCACACTTATTCACGCTCATTTCTCTCTCTAACTCCTAAGTTCTAGAGTTCTCTCTTTCCTCCACTGCCCAAGCACTTTCCGATGACTTTTCTAAGTCCCCAATGGTTGTCAGCCCAGTTATACCTTCCACGTACTCCCCTTCTTCTTTCCCTATTAGTTTTTCATCATTTTTAGCCATTTCTGTACTTGCTTTGTTTTTTTGGTGGTTTGGTTATTTTTTCGGTAACTGTATTAGACATTTATAGGGTGGTTTTAGGGTTGAAAAAGTTGGTTTAAGGGTTAAGAGAGGCTGCTATAGGGTTTATTAGTAGTGTTAGGGTTTCCCCACCTTAGTTTACCCTCATTTGGTCACTCCGTGTGAATCCCCGATCATCTTCTTCGGTGAAGCATTCAAGTTATTCTTGAGTGTTCTTAGCCTTAACCCTTCACATTCCTTATTTTTGATTTTTTAGTCAAACCTTTAACTGTTTGCCCTTTTTCATTATTTCCACCAAGCTAAAGTTCATCCTTTGAATGTTGAGGAAGTTGTATGAGCTAGATCAAAAATTTCCTTACTCTCAGAGAGAGGCGCTTTAGGGAGATCTGAAAGTACGAGGTCGAGGAAACTGCCAAGCATAAGGCCAAAGCCTTTCCTTTTTGTCCTATCTATCATATCCCTCTCACAACCATTTGTCCTCCTATTGTGGAGATCAGTGACTTCATGTCTGAGTAGGCTCATGAGAGTGTTGATTCTTTACAAGTGGCTATGAAGTTCCCTCATGATGTGTCTGAGGAGGCTGAAGGTTCTTTAAGAGCCACATCCTCGAACTAAGTTAGGCCACCTAAATAGGCTGAGTCATCAAACCAGGCCTAATAATCATTATATCGATTTGAATCTTCTCCGGGGTCATATTCTTCGATGTAACTCCTCTCATATCACGATGAGCCGAGAGTGGATGTTGCGATGCCACCCCTATAGATGTTATTCCTTTCACGTCTATTTCGGGGCAACACTTTGCTGGAACTTCAAATGCCCAAGGTATCGTCCCCCCTGGTGTCGCCCCCTACAGACTAAGATGAAGATGTAGTCGAGGGCACACTTGATACTTCCTGTGCTAAATCCTACGTCATTACAGTTACTAAAGTTGACCTCCTGATGTGGAGACTTATCTATAACATTGGACCTTCCATTAATATTAGAGCACCCTTGATCGACGAGAGAGCATTCCAGGACCGAGATGGAGAAATTTGTGTTTATGAACAAATGTTCAAGGTAGGCTTTAGGCTACTTGTACATCTGGCTATACGAGACATTTTAGACAGTCTTGGTCTCGGCCCTACCTAGTTGTCACTGAACGTATGGAGAGTTATCCTTGGATTTATCGCCTTGTGGAAGTCATTTTCATACGGACCTTTCATTTAGTGTCTTCAAGGGATGCTACGATGTCTCTTCTCCTAAGACTCAGCCTGGCTACTATCATCTCATAGCCAGGAAGTCTGAAAATAAAGCCCTACTGGTTACCCACACTTTCAATTATAATTATAAACCTCGCTACTTCTTTATTTTGGGAGCCTGGAAATTTAGCCCTGATGTCCCTTGCACTGCTTCTGAGCCCCGAGTTCTCTAATGATGGCCCAAGGCTCCAATATAGGCTAAAGATGGTCCGAGCCTAAGTGTTAAAGCCACCCAAAAACTTAAGAAAATTAGGAGTCAATCAAAGGAAGGGGGTCTTGTACAATTCGAGCAGTTGATGACCCCTTATTTCTTATAGCAAATGAGTATGGGGTGGAACCCCTATCTGAGCTATGTAAGTGATGCTAACATTATTTCTTCTAACTATTATCTCTTATTTCATCTCTACGAGCTTAAGATCTTACTCTCTTCATTGCAGACCGACCGCCAAATACTTCGAAAGCTGTGTGGAACATGACAGATCCAAGCCTAGCCAATTTTCTCAAACAAGTTAGAAAGAAGTTGGCCCGTGTAACTCAGACCAAAAATTCCACCACTGCCAACCCCAGCTAGGCCGAGGTGTCCAGGAAAAGGAAAGGGGGTTAAGAAAATCTCCCCATAACCCATCAGAGCAAGAAAAGTAAGGAGGTCCCGTCCAATATTAGGCCGATCCAAAATATCCCCATCTTATCAGAGGATGCACTTACTGCACGACTGGAAAATCTAAAAATCAGCCCCGACTCTGCCTTGGGGAGTCAAGATAAAGCCATTGATTTCTTTGCATCCAACACCTCAGAGTTTGACAACAAGTTTTTGAAGGTAACCAACACATCCCTAATGATTGACTTCAGCCTTCATAGGGTTATCCAAGTAAGTCATTGTTCTTTTCATATTTTGTCACTTTTATTTTTTGTTTCAAATGTAAGGTCGTCTCATACTGACAATTTTATCTTATAGAGACAATAATCTACCTTCAGAAACTCACTATTGGATCAGAAAGAAGGTCCCTGAAATTCTCCAAGCTCGTCAAGCCATTAGGAATGACGAGACTCAAAGGAGCCGCATTACTGAGCTGAAGACTGAGGTTGAAAACCTGAGGAAGCAACACTCTGAGGCCATCACCAACCTGAACAATAGCCATAATGAATCCATCAAGTCTCTAAACAATAAGCATACAACCGAGATTACTGGGAAAGTAAAGGAGGCTGTCGATAGTAAGATCTCGAAGGCCCAAAAGTATGTTGTGGAGGTATTCAAATATTAAGAGGAGTTCCTTGGGTATAGTGTGCATTACCTTGAAAGAGGAGCTCACATTGGTTGCCTCTTGGCTACAATGAAGTTCCCTGAGATCGTCCATCTATCTGAGCAGCTAAAGACCTTTAGTTTGGACGACTCGCTTGTAATGATAGCCCTGAGTCAGGTTGAGGGCTTAGCAGAGCAGAAGCCTACAGCTCTGACTACGAACCTTATGGAGGAGACAAAGCCCATACCAGTGATAGCGAGGACGAAATCACTATAGCTAGAAATATGTCGTCCCCTTATGCAATCGAGAACCCAAATATTAAAGATACGAACCTCTAAGCTTAGGTCTTTTAGTCTCTTTATATCTGGGAGGCCACCTGTAGCCTGAAGCCCCTTCTGGTTGTAAAATACTTGAATAATTTTTATAATTTTTTAGCAACATCGTATCTCTTCTCTGAACACTTATCATCCCATATTATGAATAAAAAATGCTCTGATCATATACTGCCATACTCTGAATCGATGAATAATATTCCTTCCCTATTTATGAGTTGTCTTTATTTTCTTCTATGTATGCCTTCTTCTGATGTTTAATCAAGTAACCATAAAAATGGCTTATAATCTTGATATCACCAACCAATGAAATAGTGAACACATTGCCCCATCTTTAGACAAGACGCGTATATGTGACAGATTTTGTAATATGAACATTGCCTCCTTTTATGACGAGATAAATACAATGATGTTTAATCATGAATTTGAATTTACCACTAAATTACACAAGTCCCCTCTCGTCGCTTTGAGAGTGTATGGTCGAGATCAATCTCATCCATACACTGCCATCTCGACCGAGAGAGTTTTTCCATCAAGTTAATGATGTTTAATATGAACCGCAACTAAGTGATTTTTGAATTTTAATTCACCAAATTATGGTGTTTCACAAGTCCCCTCTCGTCATTTTGAGAGTGTATGGACGAGGTCAATCTCGTTCATACATTGTAGTCTCGACCGAGAGGGATTTTCCACCAAGTTAATGATGTTTATTATGAATCGCAACTAAGTGATTTTTTAATTTAAATTCACCAAATTATGGTGTTTGCAACACAAGTCCCCTCTCGTCATTTTGAGAGTGTATGGACAAGATCAATCTCGTCCATACACTGTCTCCTCGGCCGAGAGGTTTTTCCACCAAGTTAATGATGTTTAATATGTTCCACCCTCTCGGTGTTATCGAGAGTCCATGAATGAGGTGGATCCCGTCTGGACTATCATGTCACCGAGAGTAAGTTGGAGCTAATTCACCATGAATGATGTTCTGTAGGTTAGGATGAACTAATACATATAATCGAAAATTGCTCATACAACAGAATAAGAGAGAACACTTGGAAATTTTTCATTCATAATATTTTTCTCATATACATAGACAAATGAAATAAATACAAAGCTCTTACTGAAAGTATTTTTTGAAATGATCTGCATTCCATGGATTGGAGAATGGCTCCCCTTCTAAGTTTTTCAGCTTATACATTCCTGGAACCACCTCTTCAACTACTCGGTAGGGACCATGCCAGTTAGGATGAAGCTTGTTGGGCTTTTACCAAGTTTTATTTAGAACTAGGTTTCCTAGTGCTAGTGGTCGGACCTTCACTCTCTTATTATAGAACTTCATTATCCTTTTCTGATAGGTGGCTTGCCTAACTTCAGTGTCCTCCATTCTCTCTTCTACTTGGTCCAGATCCAGTCTACGTTCTGTAACATTTTCCTCTGGGTAATATGTCTAAACCCTATGGGATGGGAGACCAATCTCTGTCGGCACCACAGCCTCTAAGCCATAGGCTAGCATGGATGGGGTTTCCCCTGTTGGTGTCCTCTCCATCGTTCTATAAGCCCATAGGACGATTCAAACCTCTTCAGTCCACATCCCTTGACATCTTCCACCTTTTTCTTGATTCCATCAAGAATTATTCTAATCGTCACTTATGTCTACCTATTGGATTGGGGTCGGCCTGGAGTAAAAAAGAACTGTTTGATACCTACCCTCTAATAGTATTTCTCTGGAAAATTTTCTTGAACTGCTTCCCGTTATCTTAAATTAAAGTGTTTGGCAGGTCATATCTACAGTTTATGTTTTCTAAATAAATTGGAAGGCTTTCTTCTCCGTTATCGTAATCATCGGCTCGGCCTCCACCCACTTCGAAAATAATTAATAGCTACGATGAGATACCGGTAATTTTTCACAACCCTCGATAATGGACCTACCAAGTTGATCCCCCAAACTGTAAATGGCCAGAGGGAAGTGATAGAAGTTAGAGGCTGATGAGGTTGATGGGGAATGGTGGCAAACCTTTAGCAATTGTCACACTTTATCACATATGTAGTTGCATCCTTGGCCAATGTCAGCCACTAAAATCACTGAGTAATGAGACTCTTCACTAATGACCTTCCTCTTATGTGACTGGATAAAGATCCCTAATGCACATCCCTTAATATATACTCTACCTCGAACGGATGGACACACCTGAGTAAAGTGAGTAAGAATCCTTTTTTATACAGGATGTCTCTAATGATGGAGAACTTTTTCACTTTATATCTCAATTTCTTCTTCATGACTTTCGAATCAGACAATTCTCCATCCCTGATGTAAAGAATGATATGATACATCCAAGAAGCTCCCATGTTCAAGTTCAAGCAAAACTCTACAGTGTTATCTTCCTCTTTAATGGTCGAATGATGTAAGATCTCTACCGGCACCGACCTTTGGATTTCTATTCTTGTGGTGAAAGCTAATATCGCCAAAGCATCGACTCGGTTGTTATCTAGTCGAGGTATCCTCTTCAGTTTCACCTCTCTAAAATGCTTCAGTGCTGCTTTTACCTTTCCAAGATATTTGACTATTCTACCGCCCTTAGCCTCATTTACTCCTAAAATTTGACTCACAACTAACCTGGAGTCACTATGAACCAAGAGCTGGCCAATATTCAACGCTCTGGCAAAGGAGAGTCCTGCCAGAAAGGCCTTATACTCTGACTCGTTGTTGAAGACTTTGAAATTAAACCTCAAATCATATTTAATGTTGGTCCCATCTAGGGCCGACACAATCAAACCTGCTCTACTTTCGGCCTTGTATGAAGAGGCATCAATAAACAAGTTCAATATAGTACCATTTTTAGGAAAATTACCCTCTTCTAGGGTACCACTTTTGAAGAGATATCTCTCTTCCTCGTTAGCAAACACCTTACTCCTTGCTTTACTCATCTCGACCTCAGTCGGGGTAGATATACTCTTCTTTCTGGCTCACAAGATGGAGTCTCAATCTCTTCTACGTCGACCTCATACCACGTGAAATCGACTACAAAATCAACTAAAGCCTGCCCCTTAATGGTCATTCTTGGCTGGTATATGATATCGAACTCCCCAACTTAATTGCCTAGGCCATTAACCTACTCGATTTCTCAAGTTTATGGATGACCTATCTGATAGGAGATTCGGTGAGGATGACCATAGTATATGCATAAAATTATAACTTCATCTTCCATGAGGCATGGATTAAAGCATAGGACAGCTTCTCCATTTTTGGATATCTCTGCTAGCCCCCCTAGAGGGCCTTACTGTTAAAGTACACTAGTTTCTACACACAATCCTCGTCTCTGACAATGGCAGCACTAATGGCCGATTTCGACACTGCTGGATACAGATACAACTTTTCTCACTGAACGGGTCTCAACAGTAGGAGTGGGGAGCCAAGGTAGGTCTTCAACTCTTGAAAGGCATTATCGCACTCCTCATTCCACTCAAAAGCTTTTTTAAGCACCTTAAAGAAGGGAAGGCACTTATCGGTAGCTTTGGACACAAACTTATTCAATACTATCACCTATCTAGTTAACCTCTTGACATCTTGTATTTTCATGGGAGTCTTCATTTCCATCAAAGCTTTTATCTTTTCAGAGTTGGCCTCAACCCCCTTTTGGTTCATAATAAATCCCAATAGCTTGTCTTCCCTTACGTCAAAGACACGCTTAGAGGGGTTGAGTTTCATCCTATATTCATCCATAATATCAAAAGCTCAGTCAAGGTTGGCCACATGAGTATCGGCCTTGAGACTCTTTGTCAACATGTCATCGACATATACCTCCATTGTCTTCTTGATCTACTCTTCGAACATCTTATTTACCAATCTTTGATATGTTGCCCCAGCATTCTTCAAACCAATGGACATGACCTTGTAACAATAGGTTCCCTTGTCAGTTATGAAAGATTTCTTCTCAACATCGATCGGGTCCATGAATATCTGATTATAGACTGAGTGAGCATCCATAAAACTCATTAATTTTTGGCCGGCAGTGGCATCAACGATTTAGTCTATCCTCGATAGGGGAAATTTATCCTTGGGGCAAGCCTTGTTTAGGTCTGTAAAATCAACACACATCCTCCATTTTCCATTGGCTTTAGGGACGATAACAGCATTCGCTAACCACTCAGGGTAGATGACTTTCCTGATGAAGTTGACTTTTTCCAACTTCTTCACTTCTTCTCTTATGACATCATATTTCTCCCTGGAGTATACTCTCCGTCTCTGTCTGATTGGCTTTGCATTCTCAGCAACATTGAGATTATGGCAGAGGACATTCGTATCGATGTCGGGCATATCCTCATTTCTCTAAGAAAAAATGTTTTGCCTCTTCTTCAACAGTTTGATCAACTCCTTTTTTATCTCCTTCTTCAGGTCTTTGCTAATTTGGATGATTTTTTCTAGCTCGTCCTCATTGAGGGCGATGGATTTTACCTCCTCAGCGACCTCACCCTTTTTCATCTTAGTCTTATCTATGGAGTCCAAAGTATCAATGTTGTAAGTTGTTGTGGCCCTTTTATATGCCTCCATTTCCTCAGTAGAGTTGAAGTAGAATTCGCGTCCCTCAACTTGGTCACCCCGAGCTTCCCTTACTCCATATGGAGTCAGGAATTTAATCATCTGGTGAACTATTGAGGACACGGGCTCAAACTCCTTGAGGGCTACCCTTCCCAGAATTATATTATAGGCCGAGTAGATATTTTAATCCCTAACAAAGAAATTAATTTTCTTTTTGAGGCATTTTGGCCAGTTATCCCCCATTCTAACTTCCATCTCATAAATTCCCAGTGGTTGCACTTTCTAACCACTGAAACCGATGAAAGGTTGGATATATGGCATCAGCGTCTTGTTGCTCAACCCCAGACCCTTGTAGCAGTCCCAAAACATCACATTGGCCAAGCTGCCACCATCGACTAATATTCTAGGAACCTTATACCCATTCATCGGGGTAGTAATCACTAATGGGTCATCATGTGAGGCTAAGATCCCCTTAATATCCAGCCTAGAGAAACCAATAATCAAATTATTCATATCAACTTTAGTACTTTTTACCTTCTTTGTCTCAACTGCTACCGAATGTACTTTTTTGAGTTTTGGAGGAAGAGCTTTGGCCTATGCCACGTAAGCCTTTCTGTTAGCAATATCCTTCCCCCCTCCAGCAAGTCCTCCACAGATCATCTTGACTCTGAGAGAAATTATGTGGAGTCAACCTTTAGGATCGATGATTAGAGGTGGCAAGTCCGGGTCTACTTCATTATTGTCATTCGAGTCATCATCATCTCGGTTGACTGGATCATCAGGCTTTCACTTGTCATTCTTCCTCTTTTAGGTGTCGTTTTAGCCCCATTTGAACTGTTCTTATCAACATACTTTCTTAACCTGTTAGCTTTCAACATTTTCTTAATCTCATCATTGAGAGTGAAATATATGTCGATCGTATGGCCATGATCTTGGTGAAACTCACACCATAGATTCTTGTTCCTCTTTTGAGGAGGATCTCTCAACTTTTCAAGCCATCTCAAAGATCGATCATTCTTTATCTCATTCAGGATGTGATCACAACTGATTGTCAGAGGGGTATAGTCAGTGAACTTGTCGTCCTCCAACCTCTTCTTGATATCCTTGTTCTTTTTTTGGAACTTATCTCCACTTCTTATTCCCTTCTCATCTTCACCCTTGGCATTCATTGCCTCCTGCGCATTCATGACCTTCCTAGTAGTAGTTAGGAGTTCGGTTATGGACTTTGGAGGATTTCAACGAGATTTTAAATGAGATTTCCTTTCTGCAACCCTCCTATTAGGGAGGTCATATCAATACTCTCCTCGTAGTCTTCAACCTTTGATTTCTCCTTGCTGAATCTCACTATTTACTCTCTTAGACTTTTATTCTTTCTCTGCTTCACGTATAGCAGGTGTGTCATCTTCTTTTGGGGTTTCACACCGAAACAAAAATTATGTATGAACCTCTCTGCTAGTTTTTTGAAAAGCTCTATTGAGTTTTTAGGGAGAGAGGTGAACCGCACATGAGCTGCACTGGTCAGAGTGATAGAGAAGGCTCGACACCTCATCTCATCTGAAACAGAGTAGATATCAGCAGTTGATTACTACATCTCCCCATGGTGGATGGGATTAGTGCTCCCATCATACTTAGGTGTGGCCACTGGTGGCTTGAACTTAGCTGGGGTTGGGTAACTCACAATCCTTTCCATAAAGGGGGAGCCCTCAGTGTAAGCCCTATGCAAGGGGTCTCGTCTCTTCGGTACATCCCCAATCTTATCCTTTAATCATTGAATGGAATTATTCTAGGGCCTTTTGACCGCAGCTATAACCTCGACCAGAGCCACAATGTCTCCATCCCCTTTTTTATCGGCTGGACGAATTGAAGGCTATTTGGAAAATGTCCTCTGTTAATTATTCACCTCTCGTTGTTCCATATCTCGGTGTCTAAGAGGTCGACGATCATCACATCTATCATTCCTTTTGGAATCATTAATACTTCGAGATTTAGAGAGGTAATTCCTCGGATCATCTGCTATCGGGTCGAGCCATCCAAAGGCCGACCCTCTTCTTAGTCTGTCCAAAGCCGATGCCCTTAGCCTACATTCTTGGCTCGGCTTGCCACTACATCCTCGGCTGGTCTGAATTGGCTGCACACTGCCTTTAGAAATTTGATAAGGCTCCCAACATTCTCTATCATCCTCATTATCATACCGTTCATCGTCATCATTAAGGCACTCCTGACCCGACCTCCTCAAGCGTAAGGCCACGTCTCTGTACCTATGCTGAGGAAGAAGATCTTTGAGTGATGTCTGGGGTGGTTGGTCCCCTGAACACTGGATCTGGAACGCCTTCCCTAGCGATCGGAGTTATAATCTCATCTCCGACACCGGCAGGTCTAACCACCATGTTCTGGCTAAATGCAGTAAGAGTCACCTGCATCTATCACTGACTCTCCACCAAGGAGCATGGTGCCTCCACCACCTCAGCAATTTTTTACTGATGTGGGGCTTAAATGGTACTGGGTCCACCTATAGTAGGAGGATTTGATGCCATTGAAGAGTTTCGATGACTGAAAAAATCAAGTGATGCATTGGAAGTGAGCTGGATGGATTAAACGTGAGCTTGAACTCAAACCAGAGCTCTTTCAATTATGGTTCAAGATCAATCAAGTGTGAGGTTGAACCACCACCAGAGAATCTGGTGGAGTAGCTACAGATAAAGGGAAGATGATGACTATCTTGTTCCTATAGACGGCGCCAGATTGATGATACCAAAAATGGTATCACTAAATTAATGTGTTGAGTAAGCTCAAAACCAGACAACAATGGAGTATAATAGATATATGTAATGCAGAAGGAGATGAGACAAAGAGGAAGATAATACCAAATTTAAGTGGCTCGGCCTTTGAAGGGCCTATGCCCACTGTGTGAGTGTGTGAAATCCACTATATATGGGCTCTAATGGCCTTTGGATAAAAGCACTTAAGACTTATCTCTCAGAGTAAAGGTTTAGACAGAGTTTCAGTAGAGTTAACAATTTGTGATCCTTTACAATGATGTAGAAGATAAGTATTTATATGGTTGGGGGGTGTCATAGCACCCCAGTTATGCAGGAGTCATGAACAATATCTAGTGCCCAATACTATGTTGCCATTTGTCCTTTTGTGAATGTAAATAATGATTAAGAGATAAGCTCCACATAGGGGATGATACTGTTGTAACGGTTTTGCACACGTGAGGCTTTCAGCCCACGTGCACTCTCCCGCGCATGCCCCATTACAGGTGCTATGTTAGGTGTTAAACGTGTCCTGTTGGGATGAGGTGTCGGCCTAACCGAGTATGAGACCACTGACGTTCCACTTGCATGTTGGTAATTACTAAGTGTAGTCTCGACTGACTTGCATTAGGACGAGACGAGAGTTGGAAACAAATTGATGTGGTCTCATCTTCTTGAGATGGACAAGGCAATACATTAGGCCTACCGAGGTGGCATATGGTCTCGACCCAGTTCCGGATGAGGCTGGGATAGTTGTTGCAGGATGGCTTAAGAGAGCACACTTTGTAAAGTCATCTTGAGTCGTGCCTGGCTTAAGCCATGACGAGGTCTCATAGTGGCATATCAATAAGGATGCAGAGAGAGTGGGAGAAGTGGGTACGTAGAGAGAGAGGGAAAAACACATGAGGGGAGAGAGTGAAGCGTACAACATGTAATAACAAAAACTGTTGGGTAGTATTGGTTTGAACGAAAGATAAGAGAATGAGAGGACGGGTGATTACGGGTGATCTGGCAGAAGAGATGGTGTATGGTTGAGGAATGAGAAAATGGGGTTGGGGGGTTTAGTTTAGGTGGTTTGGGTTTGTGAGATGGGTATCCAATGGGTGTACGTAATATATAAGGGAGAAGGGGGTTGGATTTTGTGTGGGTTAGGAGTTAGTTGGTGAAAGAGGGAATCGGGTTTGGGTGCGTGACTTGCTTAGTTTAGGTGGGGGTGATTTGGTTGGATAGGTGGTACAGTAGGCAAAAAAGGATCGATAAGGGGGTTATTGGTTTGGTACGAGATGAAGAAATATAGGGGAGGGGGAGGGGAGGCTGGTAAATAAGTTTAGGTTTGCGGGGACCATGGGGAGGAGAGATAAAAGAAATGGGTGAAGGGTTGTAGGTGAATTTTAGCAGGTTGGAGAGGAGTGGGAATGGGTGATCGTACAACATCAAGTAGTGATGCTTGTTGGGGTTGTACCGATGTAAAATGGAAATTGGGGGGGGGAGTAAGGAGGGGGGTAGAAATGAAGGTTTTTGTTTGTGCACATATATAATATGTACATAAGTATATATGTAGGAAACACATAAAACAAATACAATATATAACAACAAATATAGTTATATACATAATATTTAAAATACACACAAATATTAAAATATATATTAAACATATAACACTAATTACATAAATAGAAAATTATTTGAAAACGAAAATACTCTTACCACATACATAGTTACATATATAAAATGCATAATATGTTCATACTAATATAAGACATACATATTAGTATATATAAAATGACATGAACGTATTAATATAACATGTACTAATAAAAAATAATACGATAATAATATACACACACACGCTTGGAGTGACAAAAATTGGATGGTGGCTTGGAAAGGGTTTGGATTGGGTAATTGAGGTGTCTCGGGTCACTAGAATTGGAAATTATGCTTTATACCTCCTTTTGTCGCAATTTCCAATAATTAAGGTCATGTTTGGTTGCACAAATTGTTTGATTATGTAAATTGGTTCATTGTGAATTAGTGAATTGTAAATGAGTTGATTTGAAATGAGTTTAAATTCAATTTAAGTGTTGTTTGGTAAATGGAAATTGAAACACAATAATTACAAATTGACTAATTTTAAGGTGTTTGGTTGCACAAATTATTGAACCACAGTGAATTTGCAAATTTTTCAAAAGTTACAAAGTAACTGAAAAGGGAAATAATTTTTTTTTAATTGCAAAAATTATTGAAATGACATAAAACATATGAATTATAGTAAGATCAGATTGTTGTTGTGATCGTATTAGAATTTTATCAGATTATTGTTGTCATCGTACTAGATTAACAATCAAATTCTTAGATGAGATCGTACAAGAATTTGATCGTACCAAAATTGAATCGAAATTATAAATGAAAGATTGAGATAGAGAAGGGATATAGAGACGAGAGAAGAGGGAAGTATGAGAAATCTTACGGTCAGTTTCTACCCAGATGAGACTCACTGCTGAAATGATCCCATTTCAAATGACACAATTTCATGTTTTTTGTGAAATGAACCCATTTGTAATTTTACAAAGGAGCTAAAATGAGACTATTGTTGAATCTTTTCATTAATACAACCAAACATAAATAATGGACTCATTTGTAAATGGTCTCATTTTTAAATGGGGCAATGTATAATTTTGGGACAACCAAACAGGCCTAAGCGTTTGAACCGTAATCATGCATATTGACCTACAAGATAAACAATTTCACACATAAGACCAATTTTAATGAGAACTAACAATTAAAATGTACTTATTTAGGATATTATTATAACTCTTTTGGGTGCTTATCAGTCCCTACATTTAAAGGATCCCCACTTCGTTCGGCTCTATCATTTTAAGGACCATCAACTCCTTCGGCCTATAGGGGGTCGGCTCATTTCAAGGACCCTCAACTGCTTCCTCTCTTTTTAAAAGATAATAAAACTTTTTCCCCCTTCTCATAGACGTAGGCAGACCGACTTTCGAACCACGTATGTGTGTGTTTATTTTCAATATTGCACTCATATATAGGGTTAAACTGGAACTTAGCATTATTGTAGGATTGATATCGCATTTTGATTGAAAATTGGATTAATAGAACGTATGTTTTCTATGAAAAAAGTCTTTGTATGATTTCTTCATTTTGAATCTCTTAAAGACGAATGGTGATGGATAAGTTCAGTTAGGGGTTCCGAATTCAGAAAACCAAGAGGGGGATAGGGGAGGCGTATTTGTATGTACAAAGAGTCTAAATATTTACTATGGTGTGTGTATAAACTCTTAATTCAGTAGAGGTAAAAAAAATAGGGTATAGTTATTAGCAATCCACTTGAGTAATATACCACTCCAAAAGTATCATCAAAATTCTTTATAAATGTCACTAAAACCATTTTTGGAGTGATATAGTAAGAGAAACGATCTCATACGGGCCACTACTTACGAACAATTTATGGCCTACGTAGAACGGTACTGTATCACCCATTTAATAACCCACTTAAAAATTTACGCCCCACTTACCTGTTAAACCCACTTGCCGGTTAAAACAAACGCCCAAATTCTTCACCGCTAACTGTTAACTACTAACTTCTTCTTTCCTTTTATTAGTTGATACCCACTTGTGTTTTAATTGATACCCACTTATGTTCCCATTTTTTATGCGTGTGTTAATATGAAAGCACTTCTTTCCTTTTTTTGCCCTGTTTCTTTTTTAGTTTATGTGTTAAAAGGTTTTAAGTTATTTTACTTCCTATTTTTTCTTAATAATACACTCACTTACTAAGCACAATTATTTTTCTCCATTTTTCAGGGAAATTGCATCAACTTCGATTTCAGCAAATTCATTCTTAGACATTTCGCTAAGTCAACCTTACAAATGTGATCGTGAATACGTAGTACCGATTTTGACGTGAATTGTAATATTTGTCAATGTCACCAAACAAATACAATCAACAAACTTAGAAAACCTTTTCACCATCCAAGAAGTTTACCAAATGCCACACAGAACAACATATAAAATTTTACAAAATTCTAAATAGAATGCATTACAACAAATTTCAACCAATTCCATATAAAAGTTTGGTCTTCATTTGGGTTATAAATGGATATTCGAAAATTCGCATCCATCCGATATCTGAATCCGAATTTACGGATATTTATCCAAAAAATGGAAACGGATACGAATATGGATACTCTATAAATATATCCGAGAACATGAATACGAATACAGATAATGCTAGTATCCGACACAGATAATCCGTATCCGATGCGGAGTATCCATTTGATCGGATATCCATTTTACCGGATATCCGTATCCGTCAAACATATGTTTAAATATTACTAATAATATTAGTATTAGTATTACTAATAAAATAATATGAAAAACCTTAATCGTTTATTCCCTAAAACAAAACAAACACATATTCCACTCAAAACAAAAACACCCTAAAGTTATTATTTTATTAGGTATATTATAAAATGCCATGTATTATTATTTTATTGGGTATATTATCATGGAGTTACACTAAACTTACAATACACCTTGTCACACACAACATACACCCACTAAAGAACATATACTCCACTCAAAACAAAAAGCAAAACTAATTTCATTTCATTTCTCTTTCGTACAAAACAAGAGAAAAGAAACCCTCATTTCACTCCACAATAAACCCTCATTTCTCCTCCCCCCCCCTCCACCGCATCAGCCCGCGCTGCTCATCAACCTCGCCACCGCTTCTCATCAACCCCTCCGCTGCGCATCAACTTCATCGTTCCGCCGCTGCACATCCCCTCCTCCTGCAACAGAAAGTTAGTAACAACAGGTACATACAAAATAAAAATAAAAATATATAACTGTATTTATATATTGTTCATGTGGTTATTCATTAGTTTCCTTAATTATAAACAAATGTAGGAGAGAAATAAAAAAGTAAAGAGAAGGTTTTGATTGTGATGAGAACTGAAGTTAACAACAGGTATATTATATACAAAATAAAAATGTATACTTATTAAATAAAAATATCAGTATGTTTTGAAGACTAAAAGATCCATGAGGTTATCATTCTCAATAAATTTGATTTAATCTAAAAGATGCATATTTATTTCTACTATTATGAAATGGTACTGTTATTTTTTATTGGATGACTTTAAGCTTATATGGTTGTAAAGTATGGATGACTTTAAGCCATATTATCATTATGGAATGCTACTATTATTATGGAAGCCATAAGTGTTGATGTTAGGAGGTAGTAATTTTGTTATATATTTATTTGGATTGGGTTCAATATTTTAATAGTTATTTTTTACGATGGCTAAACAATGTAAATGGATACGGATATTATCCGAATCCGAGGTATCCGAGCGGATACGGATATGGATAGTTATTTAACTATCTGGGAGGATAAGGATACGGATATGGATAGTGCATACAGATAGCGGATACGGATCTGGAAAATATGGTATCCGATCCTTATCCGTCCGTTTACCACCCCTAGTCTTCATCCATGTAGACCCGATAAGATGTAATCAACCTAACTTGAAGTCATAACTTGCTTTTCATATGCCCATGACCAATAAAATAATATAAATAATGAAAATAAGTATACTTTATTAGTAATAGAATTTAGTAAACTTTATTAATAATAAAAAAAATAACAGAAATAAGTAAAAAAAAATTACTCAGTAGTTAGTTTGGGACAATTTCTTTACACCACAACCATGAAATTTACGAGATTTGGCATTCTTTTCTCTCCCTAACGCTCTCTCCTTTCCCCATTTATCCGTTTTCCACATCATTTTGCCCGAACTTTCCTAGGTTCGTTAAAAATATGATCATTATTACAACTATATTTTCTGAAAAGCATCACACTAGTGCCACCAATAATATAATTGTTTTCCTCCACATTTTTCCACGACTAACTCGTTGTTTGATTTTTTTTCATTCACACTATCCAAAGCGTCGGTAAGGAGTTTAGTTAACTCTTCACTTGTTATGGCATTATCAATAACATCCAACGCATATTGAATTAAAAAACTCCTTTTGAGGAGATAGGATTTGTCATCATTTATTTCCACTCCATGTGCATCAACAATAACTTCGGAATTTGCTCTTTTTGTCCATCGACGTCATATGAATTGACTCGGCAATTTGTCAAAATCATGCATTTTTTCCAAGTAAGAAAGAACATGTCGACATGGGATTCCCCAGCTCTCAAATTTTTTTACATTGTCTCCCACTTCGAGTCAAACTCATCCGTACTCTCGGAGTTCAAAATGCAATCGAAAAACTCTTTACAATAAGAAGCGTATTAACCGAGTCTAACTTCTCAGAGAACTTCATCAATATATGCCAACTACAATACCTGTGAAAAGTGTTAGGGAGAGTTTGTGCAATTGCATTGGTCATAGCAGAATCTTGATCAATAATTATCATTTTGGGGGCATCACCCGGCCTTGATGCCAAAAATATTTTGAACAACCGGACGAACAATTTTATGGTCTCATCACTTAAGAAAGCACAACTAAAAACTATTTTTTGACCATGATTATTAACCCCAAGCAACTGTGCAAATATCATACTGTAGTGATTGGTGTTGTGTGTCGCGTCAAAAATAATAACATCATCGTAATACTTGTAAGCACGTTGCGAGTTTGCTTCCGCCCAAAAACAGTGAGTGACCCTCTTTTCATCGTCCGCCTCAATTTTAAAAGTGAATGCTGAATTCTTTTCTTGTTCCATATTCAAATACTCATACAACATTTCACCATCATGTCCCTTCATGGTATTACGCAAATCCCTTTGATGATTATACAAATCTCTTTGTATAAAACCAATATTTTCGTACCCTCCTGCTAGGACCCCTAAAAAATCAAATTGTTGATTTGCGGGTATATTAACAATCCCAAATTGTTGAGCTAAGAACTTATGTGCCTTTGAGATATTGCGATGTGATCGCAATAAGTGACTTTTTCGGGGGGGGGGGTGGGGGTGAAAGTGGATGACAATTCCCCCTCAATCAATTTTACCACTTTATAAGAGTTAGGATTTAATACCTTGACACCAAGTGACGCTTTACACCTCTCTCTGAACGATCCCCGATGCCTTAATGATTCAACATCATTACTACTAAACTCTTTCCTTCTTTGAAACATACATACTCCTTACAAATTTCACCACTCTCTGTCTTCTTGGTAGACCAACTACAAACACTAAACCCAGTTTTTTTTGCGTATTCATTGTAAAAATCTCTAACATCATCTAAGTTCATAAACTTTTGACCTATTTTAAGTTTCAGGTCATCAACAACTTGAGGAATATACACGCTTTTCTCATCGTCAACCTCGACATTATTGTAACATATTTCTTCATTTGGTCCTTCCAATACAATATTGCCCCAATCATAATCACCATATTCATTCGAAGAACCTGAAAAAATTAATTTCAGAATTAATCATAATCATCGAAAAAAATAAATTTCAGAATTAATCACCCAAAAAAATTGATTTCAGAATTAATCATAACCCAAAAAAATAATTTCACACTTAATTTATCAGCATAAATAAAAACATCTGTTTCTGTGAAAGGGCACCTTATCCTTGTATATGCTGACCCGCGAAATGTGAACGACCTTTCAAAATGGAGGTACCTGTATCATTGAATCTCAAAAACAATCCCAAACAAAACCCAGCCCACGACTCAAAACACTGGAATTCAATCATCAAACACCACACCCACCTCAAAAATGACCCTGCAATTCTCACTACTTATGCCCACATGGAAACTCTTGGCATTTTGCCCAACAATACCACTTTGCCTCTCATCCTCAAGGCTTGTAGTCGTCTACAAGCCGTGGAAAGGGGAAAGAGAATACATAATCATATCTCGAATACGAATTTGATTGATGATGTTCGCGTTCGAACAGCTCTAGTTGATTTTTATAGCAAATGCGGGTTTCTTGACGAAGCGCTTTACTTGTTCGATGAAATGACTGACAGAGATGTAGTCTCGTGGAACTCGATTATTTCTGGGTGTGTTGGATGTTATGAATATGTTAAGGCCATATTGTTGTTTAATAAGATGCAAAAGGAGAATTTTAAGCCCAATTCGGTTACGGTGGTGGCATTGCTTATGGCGTGTCGGGAACTATTGGATTTGAGACTTGGGAAAGAGATACATGGGTATTGTTTCAGGAATGGTCTGTTTGATTCGAATCCCCATGTGGGTACTACTTTGATGGGGTTATATTTGAGATTTGATGTCAAGATTGCGAGGGGTGTTTTTGAATCGATGGCTTTGAGGAACATCGTGAGTTGGAATGCGTTGATCAATGGGTATTTTGATGTTGGGGACTCCTCTAAAGCTTTGGAGCTTTTTGTTTTGATGTTAATGGAAGGTTTTATGTGTGATAATGTCACAATGTTAGTTGTTATACAGGCCTGTGGAGAATTTGGGTCTCTTAAATTGGGCATGCAAGTACATCAACTGGCTATTAAATATGGTTTTACCAAGGATTTGTACATAGTAAGTGCGTTGGTAAATATGTACAGCAAGACTGGAAGTTTAAGATCCTCACGTGATATATTTGAGTCCATCCCGAAAAGAGATGTTGCTTTGTGGAATTCTATGATATCAGCTTGTCTCGAGAGTGGGTCCTTGGAGGAAGCAACGAGTTTGTTTATTCAGATGCGTTTAGAAGGAATTGAAGAAGATGAACGGACTTTTGTTATCATGGTGTCTTTATGTTCAGATTTGGCCAGTGGGTTGAAAAACGGTAAATGCTTACATGCTTATGTGATTAAAAGCGGAATGGAGATTACCACATGCGTAGGAAATGCATTGTTAAATATGTATGCAGAGATAAATTGTGTCAAAGATGCCATGAAGATTTTCAGTGAGATCACAGATGCAGATGTAATATCATCGAACACTTTGATCTCGGTGTTGGCTCATAATAAACTGAGGAAGCAAGCATGGGAAATCTTTCTGCAAATGGAGAATTCAGATATTAAACCAAACTCTCACACAATAATTTCTATTATTGCTGCATTTGACGATGAAATTTTTCTCAATATTGGCAGGTCCCTCCATGGGTATACTATAAAACATGGTATTGAGATAGACCCATCACTCAACACCGCACTAACAGAAATGTATATGAACTGCTGTGATGAATCAACTGGTAGGAATTTATTCGAGAGATTTCAAAATAAAGATTTGATCTCGTGGAATTCTTTGATTGCTAGTTATATTAAGAATAATCAAGCCCACGAGGCTCTGTTAGTTTTCCACCGTATGATCTCAGAAGTGGGACCCAACTCCGTCACGATCATAAATGTTCTCTCCTCATGCACCCACCTAGCCAATCTTCCTCTGGGCCAATCGTTGCACGCTTACACAATGCGAAGAGACTCCTCGTTGGGTTTCGATTTGTCTCTCGCAAATTCTTTTATAACTATGTATGCAAGATGTGGGAATATGCAATATGCCGAGAGAATATTCAGAATGTTAACTAAGAAAAACATTGTTACGTGGAATGCGATGATTGCTGGTTATGGTATGCATGGGCGGGGGTCCAATGCTATGCTTGCCTTCTCGCAAATGTTAGAAGATGGTTTTAAACCAAACGGAGTAACTTTTGTATCAGCCTTTTCTGCTTGTAGTCATTCGGGTTTGATAGAAGAGGGCTTGCAGCTTTTTCATTCAATGGTTCAAGATTTTTACATAACCCCTGAGGTTGTACACTATGCTTGCATGGTTGATCTTCTCGCGAGAGGAGGGTCTTTAGTAGAAGCCAGAAAGTTCATTGAATCTATGCCTGTTGCACCAGATGCATCTGTTTGGAGAGCTCTTCTCGGTGCTTGTCGAGTTTATTCTGAAACTAAACTAGCTAAAACAATATCCGAAAATCTTGTTGAATTAGAACCAACAAATGCAGGAAACTATGTTTTGTTGTCTAATATCTATGCTTCGGCTGGTCTTTGGTCAGAGGTGAGAAAATTGAGAACAGTGATTGAAGAGAAGGGTCTGAAAAAGCCTCCTGGTAAAAGTTGGATTGTTATTAGAGGTGACGTTCACTGTTTCACAGCTGCAGATAGATCACACCCTCAATCTGACAAAATTTACAAAAAATTGGGTTCGTTGGTGTCTTTGACCAAGGAAATTGGATATGTCCCTGATCTTTGTTGGGTTCTCCATGATGAAGAGGATGAGGAAAAAATGAAAAGGCTTTTGGGACACAGTGAGAAGCTTGCTATTGCGTTTGGGCTGATAAATGTGAGTGGTGGCAAACCAATTTTGATAAACAAGAACTTAAGGGTTTGTGGGGATTGCCATGAATTTAGTAAGCATGTCTCCAAACTTGTACAGAGAGAAATAGTTCTCAGGGATGGAACACGTTTTCACCATTTTGTAAATGGTTTCTGCTCATGCAAGGATTACTGGTGAGTAGAAAGAGTATCAAGGGTACCACATGTTCATGACACCAATGAGGACATGACACAAGTGCTGCACCATCAAAGTGTGATACATTTTTTCATCGTGAGGCCTAATAAATGCTAAAAGGTTTTCGAGGTCGGAGTTTGAGATTTATTGAGAGTTTGAATTCTTCCAAATGATCTTCGCAATATTCTGAACTGAAAAGGCTTTGATAGGCCATTGAGTGTAAACCTGGGACTCGACAATGGAGATGTCATGCTGGAAAGTTGCACACCCAATTGGTAAGAGCATTCCCAGCATGTAAGTTATATCTGAGCATTGGTGTGGTAATCCGTTTAGAGTATTCTCAAAAGGAAAACTGTTTTCCTTTTGAGATTTTAGTTCAAATGCAAATGGAATTACTCAAACAAAACATTCTTTTCCGTGGGAAAAATAAATGTGATTTCTCAAACGGACCGTGGGAAAATTTGGGAGCTGCAATTTTTTTATCCAAATATGCCACTTTACCTGCGCGTTGGAAATGCTCTAACGCATGACTATTTTTGTGTAATATCCCCACTTACCTAAAAGAAAATAAGTCTTGAATCATACATGACTTTACAGTAAGCACGTGGAAACTGTTGTTTCATGTTTGATTAATAAAAGTCAAGTAGTATCAAGAATATATTGTTATTTTCTAGACTCCAAAATATACTTATTGTAAATTAAATATGCACAAAAAATTTAAATGCAAGTGGAAAAGGATAAACTTATAAATTTGAATTTGAGCCTTGTGTTCCACATAATGTCCTTAAGAAGAATTTGTTCTCTCTATGGCTCATGAAGGTGATTGAACAATCCTCTTCTAAGATATAAAGGATTTCGTTCTCAAAGTAGTTGTGGTTCAATCCTTTAAGAGCCGGCAAACTCAATTTTGTGGTTTGTTCTCTAACTTTGAGACTCGAACCCAAGATGGAGATGCTGAAATAGAGAGAATGATGACTTTGATTGAATAAATGAAAATAGTTGAGGAAAAGACTATTTATAGATTCTACTCTTCATAAGACACACTTTCAAAAAGACATGTCTATCTTGTACACATATCCATAAGACATGTCTCTCCCATTATACACCTAAAACATGAGGACATGTCTTTCAAGTGTCTCTTTATTCATTAAATAATATATTTTCACTAATTTAGAATTATTTTTGAAAATGAAATAATAATTTTACAATTCCCCACACAAGTGAATTTTGGAGAGTTATAAGTGAAAGGTTGTTGAATCGATATAAATAGTCTTGTGGTCTTAAACTTACCTTAGTGAATACTATCGGTGGACGTGATACCTTGAATTGCCAGCCGTTAAGAAAATTGTATTTACGCAGATTCCCTCAACCATAATTGGTTCGCAGTTGTATTCGTTTTGGCCATGAACACCCCTAATTCTATGAGTGCCTTAGAGAATTGCAACCTACCCAATTCTAGAAAAAAAAACTTCACACTTTGATTTCCATGAAGAGTTTCCTGCAAATATCCCTCTAAGACATATTCAAGGTATGAAAATCATTAAAATATTTGTTTACCCTAAAAAAGGTAGATGATGCATTGTCTCGCGATAGGAATGGATTGGAATAAATGCATCCTCGTTATCAGTTGAGTCACATACACAATTTAGTTGTTCCTTTGAATCTGGATATTGGGATCTTCTGTCAACTAGGTTAGGTTTCCACTATGGTGACTCTTAAATTAAATCAAAGACTTCAAGCCCATGTCCCTCGATGAACTTTCCATTCAATCTTGTGTGAAACCTTTTATTAGCGGATCCATAACATTATCTTTCAATTTAACAAATATGTAGAAATAACTCATTATCTAACAGTATTATGTCTTCGACATATATGTCAAGACTTAGAGTTATACATATGACTTTTTGCTCTCACAATGAATACATATATAGCAAAGATAGGTTTTGAATAACATGGAATGCCCTCTACAAAATTACAAAGTCATTATGTTTCTTCTCTTGATTTATCAAAAGCAATAAATTCAGACTCCATAGTGGATCTAGCAATGCACGTTTACTTAAAGAACTTCCAACTTACGGTTGCACCTCCAATCATAAATACATATCCGATTTTGAGTCTTGTGAATCATATATTCAATTTGCATCATTGTATCCTTCAAGTTCAGTTGGATATCTTGTGAATTGAAACCCAAAATGTTGGGTATGTTTTAAATATCCTAAAACCCTAATAATCGCTTTCTAATGATCATTTCCATGATTGTCATTGCATCGACTTAGCTTACTGACTAAGTATGTTATATTATGACTAGTGCAATTCATGATAAATACTAAATTGCCTATTAATCACGAATACTCTAGTTGAGATGTGTCATCTTTCCAAATTTCTTGGTATGATGAAGATTTACGTCAAATGGTGTTTTTCTTAAACTTATGTCATATTCTTGAACCTATCAAGTATTTTTTCATTGGCGACCCCAAAAACTTTCATTTTAAACCTACTAGTCAACATCCTTTTGGTAGCTTTAATGATTTCATTATTACTATCAATTACTAGCACATCATCAACATACAAACAAACAATGACGTAACCACTTTGAGTTAGCAAGTAACATAAAATGGATATTTCACTCGTGAATAAGTGTCGAAACAATCAAGTCTTTTCATTTTCTTATAAACCTTGGATACAAATCTTAACTTGTGTTTATGAATTGACCCATCAGGTTTCATCTTCTTCTTGAAGATCTATTTACGAATTAACAGTTTTCCCTACGGTATAATACTCTGCATTTTCATATTTAATATTGAGTATTTAATAATGATTATTATTACTCGTGTGCGTGGTAGTTATGTGATTTATTGTAATATTGATTGCATGTTAGAACTGAATTTAATTCGAGAAATTAAATTATATATAAACGCCTCGTAATTTAATAATATCATGTTGTTTATTTTGTATTGTGAGTGTGTGTAGTTAGATTGGGCTCTAAGGGTATGGAAGCCTAAAATAGTGTTTATAGCATGTTGGTTTGGGCCCCGAGGGTTGGTTAACCACTTGGGCTATGTTTTAGGAGCACATGGTTAGTGTTTCGAGATTATTTGGTGGTTCTCAATTAGGCCCATAAAATACCTGCAAAAATTAGAGGATTTAAATAAGTGCTTAACCATCATAACTAAATAACAAAATAAGTGACTAAACCATAACTACAAAGGGGAGAATTGGAGAGCAAAAGATTGAATAAGAGATCCAATTAGGAACTTCATGTAAGAAGTATCTAACTTTCTTGCATTTTACTTATAAATGGTTTATGATCTAATGCTAATGATAATCTAGGTTAGGCTTAATCATATGTTAGGGTTGAAATCTTATTATAAAATCTGAAGAACTATATTGATTCATCATTTAATATTGAATCATTTAATATTTAGATATGTTGAGAGTGGGGGAATGCTATAGAATGATGATTCATGTGATTAAGTTGAAGATTGTGATATAAATCCATTGTTAAATGATTAAATTCATAATTATATTGAACATGTATGATAAACATGATGATATTGATGAATATGCCTTTATAATATGATATTTAACATTGTGAATGGATGCATAACCTCATAAACATGATTAGAATTGATTAAAAATCACATTAGTATCTTATTGGAACTAATCATATGTTAGGAAAACCTTTTGTCACGATTTAAGATGAAAAACACTGAAGAAATTAAGTTTTGCGCTAATTTTATATTACGACGTTGTTTTGGGTTCACTGGATAGGATCGATCGATTGGGCAGATCGATCTTATTTATGCATAGAGCCTGAAACCTTTATTCTTTATAGATTTTGATTTGGGAGTTTGGGTGATGACTTACGGACATTTTAGAGACTTTAGATTAGGATATAAGAGCTATAACCCTATGTTATATATATATATATATATATATGGGAGAATGAGGTTATCTTGGGGAATGATTAGCTCGTCACATATGTTTAAGATTGTAAACCATACTTGTATGCATGTATAGGTTAATTTTAACTTTGTGTGCTATATGTGAACATCTGAGGCGTGTGTGAGTAATTAATGAAGAATCTATCGATGGGGATTTGATGGGATTGTTCATGAGACCAAGTACTACGCCATTGGCTGATGATGTAAGTTGTGTATAGGTTTATATATCTTAATCTTATGTATTATTAGTCAATCGTTTTGAGAGAGGAAAACATAAGAGTCTTGATTTATCACGTAATCTTGGTATCTGATTACACAATGGTGTGGTGTAATGATTTACCTTTTTATATATGTTTGTTTGCAATCCATTAGGTGTGGGACCTCCTATGGATTGACTCAATAGATGGATGAGAGGTGTCCAAATATTTTAACCTTCATGTTATGATAATATATGTAGCTACCACCCCCCTGACAAAAGACGTATTCATATGTTAATTTGTATTGTGGTGTCTATATTACTATGATATAAATATTTTATGGGTTACACTGCATTAGTATATGGGTATTGGGTATTTGTATGACTTTTAGTACATGGTTATAGTTCGTGATATTATGTTGTAGCTCTAGTTTGAGATCATATAGCTTACATGTTAGTCATAGGTCTTGGGTATGTGCGTTTTACCTATGTCTAGTGTAGATTCAGATATAACTTGGATGTACCTTAGTTATAAATGAGGTGTAGGTGTGATCGTTCGATGCGAACAATATGAGGCATAAATGAGTCGCATTTGATATTATTCGAGTAAAGATATATTTCTTCGAAATTTGGGGTCTGATGCATGATGTTTTTTAAATATCTTCAGGTGCTCCGGGCAAACTTTTAGTGTTTCAATCATTCCAGTTTATTCATCCTTAGATGTAGGTTTATTATATCGATATTTCAATTTAGTAGACAATATTCTGATATTTTTATTATGGTACCGTGGTGGGTTCCAAAGTAGTTTGCTTGAGTTTGTTTTGAGTACCTAAGACATTTATCATGTGGAGATTTATTCAATTGATTGAGACTTATATATGTTATCTCATTTTATTAGCATTAGTTTATTTAATGTTGTGGATGCTTTAGTTTTCATTAAATTTTATTGATGCCTATAATGATATAAATTATTTAGCATCACCAATCTTCGACATACTGGACTGGCCACCTGGTATATAGAAAATAAGAGGTGTTATAGTTTGTATCAGAGCATCTTAAGTTCTAGTGTCATACGTTCCTTGGGATTTATATTACGTTTTACATTATTTTCTTTGATTTTATATCCCTATTGCTAGGTTGTGTTGTACTTTTTATTCCTTATCGTTTCTCATATAAAGTTTTGGTTTGCTTTTAGATGGCAATTACAAGAGGTAGGAGAGTTCAGATCGTTGCTAATAAGTTGTCGACTGGGAGACTCAGTCGGAGCAACTCCTAAAGCAGCAGTCACTACGCGTTAACATGGTTGCCGTCATTCCTTAAGAAGTTACAGCAGGTGTGGTTGCTCATTTCAACCACAACTGCAGGTGTTTGTACCCATGGAATGCATCCATTATGGGAAGTTTGAAGGTCGTCATCATTAGACAATCCAGATATTTATGGCTGAATGACAAGGTCCTTCCATTATAATTTTTGTTTATTTGAGGAACTGGGGGGTCATCTTATAAAATCCAATTCTCACACTATGAATGAAAGGCCCGATGGTGGCAGGGCTGACGGAGGAAGTAGTTTCCATTTTGATAGAGCGTTTTCTTATTTATCCATTTATTGGTCATATCTTTAAGGATACATGGGTGCAAGAGGGTCCTGTTAAAAATGGGATATAATCTACACAAGATATTCTTATAGAACCTCTTATTATGTAACAAGTCCATTGATGGTCTGGGTAACTTGGTATCGGTTCATGGATTGAAGTTTCACATCCTATATACGACGTTAAATACGTTGGATTAAAAATTTAAACCTTATAATTTATGGTTATTAATGGAAAGGTCATGAAAATTGGAACACTGAGATTATATATATATATATATATACACACACATGGTTCGGTTTAAACTTAACCTACATCCACATGGCAAAGAGTAAAGGGGAGTTTATATTAATTACAAAAGATTACAAGATTTGGATGACAATTAGCTTATTCTCAACTTTATTTTTGCCAAGGCTTTATATACTAGTTGTTCATGAATGGAATATGGTCGTCCACATGGCGAACACTGATGTTGACAAGTATCCCTCGTCACCTTAGAGAGCGGAGGTAACAGTTTGATTGCAAGAACATTATATGTGTAGTGGGCTTGATGCTCTTCTGAGATAATAGGCCACGCATTAGACCAAGCTAATGAAACTGATGGATATTTCCATTCATGTGTTTGTCCTCAAGATCTATTCGATCGATACCTTCCAGGTGTTCGGTTGATTATGGTAACTTCATATAGATTATTAAACGATCCTGAAAGTCATCCAATTATGTCGATTATACGTTCCAGCGAACAGTGCTCTTTAGATGATGTATGTTATGTTTGTCTCATAAGACCTCTAAAATTCCCCTCATCACCATCAAACCCATTATAAATTAAACTTAAATGTATAATACTAATGTAAACAAACAAGTACTATTAATTGAGTAATACATTTATAACCTTCATCCTCACCATTTTCCACAAAAGGACAAAAGAACTCATAAATTTCAAACCCAATAAAATATATAATCCTAATGTTGTTGGAATAACCAAGGAATTTAAAGAACATAGCTCTACTTATTGTCTAAATTTGGAATAAATGTAGTTTAGGTTTGTGTTTTTTTTATTAAAGATCATCTACACAATCAAATTCTACGTCATCCATTTCATTGATTGATGGTACCCGAGGCTCAAGGGTTGTGGTTGTCAAGTCAAAGTTACGGTGGAGATTGATAAAACTAGTGCTTTAGATGTTGAATGTTTGGAACGACAATAATTTTGGTTGCGGTCAAATCAAGAGTTGTAAGTTGTGTCTGTCCTTTTATAATCCCTTAAATTTTTATCCTGTTGGAGTTGTGGGTGGGTGGGTACGTGTGATTTTTTTCGAAGAAGGTTTCCACGTTAAATGACTGTGTCCCTATTTGTGTGATATTTTTTATTTTCCCCATTGTTAATTGCTATCATCTCATATGAAATTTGAATGTGATTAATCAATTGGTAATTTGTAAAATTGACTTCATTAATTTGATTAGGAACAAATCAAGTCCGATCTTTTAATTAGAACCATATTTACATTAATTAATTCGAATTTGAATTAATATATTGACCAAGGATAAATAATAATCGGCATTAAAATTGGAGATTATTAATTTGAGATTAATTTGATTTATAGACCCATAGGAAGACACGTACCCGTTTTTTCAAAGTGGTATGAGAGCAAGTGTCGATTTTTACTTAAGCATGAATCTGGGCTATTTTTTCATGGGTGGTACATCTTTGTCTTAACCATGGTTATTTGATGAGTCCAATTACGCATATTGAAAAGCACGTATAAAATTTTTACTTACACCCCTTGGCGAGCAGGTTTGGTTTTCTGTAGAATAGGGGCGGACCCATCCCATGACTAAAGTAGAAGACACACTTGTCCCTAAGCCGAAAGAGAGTTGGAATGAGGATGATCATTGGGTATGTAACTAATATTCTCGAGGATTTAATGCTTTGTTTTGTGCGATTACATTAGAGGAGTTACGCCATGTTATGGTGTGTGAAACTTCTAAAGAGATATGGGAGATACTCTAAATAACCCACAAGGGTACCATAGGTGGCTTAAAACTCCAAAATCTCACGACTCAGTTTGAGATGTTGTCGATGTAAGAAAATGAGATTTTCAATGATTTCCATGCTAAATTATCCGATATTTTTAAATCGTAATTTAATTTGGGAGAGAAAAAATCGGATGATAAAGTAGTGTGTAAAATTTTGAAGTCTTAACTCCTTGGTTTTTATCACACGTTACGGCCTTAATTGTTTCAGGTAATATCGATAGGATGAAGGTTGAGGAACACATAGGTTCACTCCAAACTTTTAAGCTAGAACATTGTAGACTGCCCAAAAAGGATAAGGGTATAGCTTTAAAGGCCTATAAGGCGGATGCAATTGATTTTGACGACAAATCGGGAAATGAGAAAGAAGATTTGACCCTTATGGTTAAAAAAATTTTAAAAACTCTCAAAAATAAACAGAATGAAGGATAAGTATTCGGGTAGGTGTTATGAGTGTGTGGGTGTATGCCATAGGTCATTTGAGTTTCCCATGAAACTAAAATATGAGGGTAAGAAAAAATCATTAAATTTCACCCTAAGTGATAGTGAGTTGAAATTCAATCACAATGAGTCACCCCGTGAGCCTAACTTTATCGCTTTTACTTCCACTTTGGACTTAGTTGAAGCTAATCTCGAAGCTTCCCTTATTGAAGATAAGGTTGGGGAAGTTGGCGAGGAGTCCCAATCCGAGTACTCCCGTGATGATATCACATTAAAAACTAATGAAGATGAAGAGTATGACATCGAAAAAGATTACTCCGAGGATCCCATCTTAAGACGTATAAGGAGGAGATTTGTGTACTTAGGGACAAAGAGACACTTTTGAAAACTTTTTAAGCCCATGAGGCTACTCTTATTGAGAATCTTAAAGAATGGGATAAAAAGAGAGATCTCTTACACGATAAGGTTGCCAGCCTAAAGTGAGCATTACTTGAGACACCACGATCTCTAATGTTTCTTGAAGAAAAGATTGCAAGGTTAAAGAAATATCTATAGGATTATTTCCTCCTTGTGGATAAATTTGAAAAACTTAAGAAGATACTTATGGCACTTACTCTATCCTTAAATGATAAGACTAACCTTGGGCATGATAAGACTTTAGAGTCTAACCCAGAAGTCAAGGTAAACATTGTAAAAGGTCCTAATTTGACAACAACTCTTCCCCCACCTAAAGATGTCCCTAGCTGATGAAGGTGATTAGCCATCAACCTTATTTTTGCACTTTTTGTAAAATAAGGGTCACCTTAATGAGTATTGTTTCCGGTTAGAGGAGGACACGGGTATATCTCTTAATTTGTATTTTGGAACTATTAAAAATTCACAAGGATGCATTGGATACCTAGTTAAGATTTCCAATTAACTCATGGGTGAGTTAAATAAATGTTCTACTCCCCATGAGGTAGAACTACAAGAAAGATTAGGCATTGAAGAATAAGGAAGAAGGATGACATCGCTCGTCCCGATACCGACGGTATTTGAGCCATTTATTTTTATAGGTTAGGATTTTGTGCTTTGCATTGATTGCATAATATTTTTTTATTCTTCCTAGATGTGTATTATATGTAATTTATGTTTTTAAACTTTTTATTTTGTTTAGTTGTAAATGAAAAATAGAAAAGGATTTTTTTTTGTGTGTGCCACTTGAGAAAAAAACAAAAAGAAGTTATTTTACATTGAAAATTTAACAAAAATACAAAAATATTTTTTTTTATTTTTGGATAGCTATTAATGTTTGATATAATTAAAAATATTTAAGAACACTTCATGTTATCTTATGCATCTTTCTTTGTTAAAGGATAAGGAGGGTAGAGCACTTTACTTGTGTATTGCTTAATCTTTTTAGGAGTTCATAAAAAAAAACTTATGTTGAATATGTAGTAGTCATTGTCATATTGCACACACATACACGAATTGAACTAGGGTATATCCTCGATTTTTATTCAAAAAGTTATACATTGCATGTATTTGCATTCAATCAGGCCACATATTTTTGTTTGCTAGATTTTTAAATTTGTGTATGCAAGAAGAACCAGTGTATCTGAGGAATAATGTATATAAAATGATAAGTGTGCAATGGGAAGTGCTACGCTTAGCGTGGTGAAACCTTCATTTGGCAAAATACTTATATATGTGCTCATGAGAGAAAATAAAAAATGAAATATCCATGCACACTCTCATAAAATAAAATTAAAAAAAAAAACTAAAAAGAGCACATTTTAGGGAGATATAAGTTAAAGACAAGTGGGTGTGCATTTATTTAGCCTAAAATATTTTTTATGGCCTTATTAACTTGCTCAAACTTTCATAAGTAAACTTTAGGTCTTAATTTCCGTAAACCCTTTATGAACTTAACATTTTTTACAATATGGTAAACTTTTTGTGTTCAACTATGGATTGAATCTTGGGTTCTTATAAAACATGGGTGGTGTAGTCTATTTTTTTTAATTTTAATATCATTCCCTTTATCCTTAGATAGTTTGTGTGGGGTTACCTATTTTGGATATTATTCTCACATTAGTGAACCATCGTGTTTACATCATTTTAATTTATTTTTTTAAGTTTGAAGGTTGAATCTTTTGTTCTGATAAGGGTATACAGTTATATTCTATGCAATATCATAACTATTATATGTATATATATATATATATATATATATATATATATATATATATATATATATGTGTGTGTGTGTGTGTGTGTGTGTGTGTGTGTGTGTGTGTGTGTGTCCATCCCTCTCGCGTCCCGCTCGGGGACGCTTCGACCGTTATCGGTGTGGCGTAAATGTAAGGAGATAGAGTCTCCAGCCTATTTCGCACAAAACAGACAAAATAACATGTCGCCGCCTCGAGAGGAAGACATCAAAGACAAACTAATGCATACAAAATCAATAGTTCGAAGGGTTATGGAACAGAAAGGTGTTATGCACCCATCCCACCCTTTCGGTATCTCATAGGCTTGTGTTATTGTTTCCTTTGTTTCCTTGTGAAATGTGTGGGCGTGTATATATAATGGAGATAGGAATCACTCAACTCATATCATGGAAAATATAGAGTTAAATCATCTAGAGGAATGTTCCCAAAGTTTATAATATATGGAAAATTGAAAGGCAACCTTAATACTAAAAGCGTTTTGTTTACAAGATTAATAACAAATAGTTATAAGTTGAGTAAACTCCGAACAAACTTTTTGGGAAAAAATCTTTTTGAAAAAACAAAAGACGTGTTGTAAAATCTTTTTCTGAATGTATGGATTAAATTCGATAGTTGATTACCTTAAGTTTATTTTTTAATAAACATCTACTATCGTTACCATACAGTCCCAGTTACAACAACAATTAAGAACATTCAAAGAAATAGACACGGGAATTTTAACGTGGTAAAACCCTTAAACAAGGGAAACATCCATGGTGCCCTCTACGGCACAAAACAAAAAATCCACTAGAATAAAAATCAGGTTACAATACTTAAGCAAACCACAAAGATCCTAACCTAAGTTCAGAATGTACCTACATGAGATTCTCCACTTCAAAGGTATTCTGACTTGGAAATTGATCCTTTCTTGCTTCTTCTTTGTTTTTTTCTTGATTTCCTTCTCTTTGAATTAAGATTCCAGTAACTCTTTCAAATAAAATATTCTCAAACAGAACCACAGTGTCTAAGTATTCGTGTGAGATAGTGTTTGTGATGTGTTACTATATGCAAACATGCAACTCACCCTCTCAAGATTAAAACAAACTTCCCTAACAAATCACAACAGTTCTAATATGAAAGTTATTTCTGAATCTTGATTTCTCAAGCAAAGACTTCTTAATCTTTTATATAACCACAAATCTCAAGGATACCTTGATCGGAAGATGGTTCAAAGTCTTATCCAATTTCTAGGTTTTGAAAATATTTTTGAAATTGTAAACCTCCAATTGCAGATCCAAACTAGACTAGAAGTCTACTTTAACAAATCAGATTCAGACTTAACATGCAAGGAATGATTGAATAAGTTTTTATCTAAAACTTTAATTTTCAGATTTGAACGCTTTAAAACTTTAACACGAGTTCGTTTGTGTTCCTGTTATTTTTGTACACCAGTATTTCATATAATATGAAATAAAAAACTTGGAAACACACAACTCACTAGATCTGAAAATTATTTTCGAAACTAAAAGTTTTATTTCAAAAACTAGTTGAAACAGATTAGATCTAAGAAATCAGATCTAAAAATAGAAACATAAAATATACGTGAGATTTTTCAACAATGAAACTTAAATCTTCCTTAGAGATGAGTCCTGAGAGATTCAACGCATTTGAAGAGGTCTTAAAAAAATACAACTAATCAACATAGAAACCCTAGGAGGATCTAACTCTCACAAGTTGGTTTTTCTAGTGTTTGAAATTATTTAGGTTTGGTGGTTTTATTTGGGAGGAGGGTCTGCACTACGAAGAAAACCTAGGGTTTTCTCCTGCTAATCTCTCTCTTTCTTTTCCCTCTCTTCTCCCTTCTCTCTCTCTCTTTCTCTCTCTCTCTCTCTCTATTCTTAGAAAAACGAAATGGAAAAAAGTTCCAAAATGCTGAGGGTTGATCCCTTTTTATACTGGACGTAGAAGGATCGAGAACATCAGCATCAATCCTACGGCTGAGATCAAGTCTAAGTGGACTGACTTTGATCCAACGGTTTTAGCACAGGCGGTGGGTTATAAGGTTACTGATTGGGTAAGCCTGGGATGACAAGGATTGAAAAAGACCACATGTAGTACGTTGATTAACACAATTCAAGGGATGATATTGAATATGAATTATGTGAGAGGCAGAAAACATAAATCCAACCGTTATTTATCCAATACGTGTACGCACAGGATGAAGGCTGAGACGCGCATATGAAAGTAATTACAAAGCACAGCTCAAAGTCTCTAGCGCTTTCGGATTCTACCCAAGCAAACAATCAGTGTATAAAACAAGTTTTTGAAATTCCATTTTAACCCATAAAACTTTTAAAATCAATTTTAAATTAATTCAAAAATCATTTAAAAATTGTTTAAAATTATATAAAATGATTTGTTTGGAATTAAACTGATTTTAAAATGATTTCAAGTGTTGATAAACCATTAAAGCACAAAGGTAATATGTAGGATACAGTGCAAGTGTCCTATTTGTGGTTTTAGGGTTTAGAATTTACTTCCCTTTGAAGATTCTCTTGGACTTGGATTTCTTCATGCAGCATGTACCTTTGAGGAGATGGAGTTCTCAAGCTATACTAACCTATTTTGTCTATATATCCAAACTAGTTGGAACTCCTATATATACAGACTTAAGTGAGTCAATATATAATGTGTTCTCAATCTCCCCCTTTGGATATTAGAGACAAAATTCCCTTGAGTATACTCTTGGGTCAAAACAAAAAAAATCCTATGTGTTCTATACAAAAATTCTAACTACCCTTTCCCATCGTAGAATCGAAAATAAGGTAAAAAATACATTACTCAACTACATACATACCAATACCCTACGAAATATAAACCAGATGTAAAACGGGTATGAAATGCCTATAATAAGATAAACACTAAATTTGGCATATTAGTTGAGTTAAAATAGGAATGAACTGTAAAAACGCTAAGCAATACTCAAGATCTTCTCCCCAATTTTTTATCAAATATACAAGGGTTGTTAAATCACAAAAGCATAGCGATTAATTGAGAGTAATCATGCCTATAGTAGTACGCAAATCCTATAGCAGTACGCAAATACTCAAAACGAATGTTATCTAATGGTTTTGTAAAGAGATCTGCGAGCTGTTTTTGAGTGTTCAGATATTAAATAATGAGGTCTTTGGATTCAACAAGGTAATAGATAAAGTGATGTATAATCTTAATATGGTTAGTTCGTGAGTGAAAAACAGGATTTTCGGAAATATTAATAGCACTTTGATTATCACAAAACATGGTTAATTATTTTTTTATGACGCCATAATCACTAAGCATTTGTCTAATCCATAGTAATTGAGCCCAACAACTATCAGCTACTATATATTCTGATTCAGCACTAGATAATGAAATGTGATGATGCTGAGATTTAGCACCACCGGATAAGTGATGATGAGCTCAAACAATGGCAGCCATGGCAGCCATAGAGATGTATATGTATAAGTGTGTAGAAGGAGATGAGTATAAGAGGAATAAGATAATGATGTATAGTGGTTCAGCCACTTTGGCCTACATCCACTGTGAGTGTGTGATCCACTAAGTATGGGCACTAATGTCCTTAGATACAATGCACATAAGCTCACTTTCTCTCTCTACTGTGTGTACAAACAGAGTTTTAGCTAGGGTTCCAATTATCAATCGATCCCCCTAGTATGGTTGTAGGTGACAAGTATATATAGGTCTTGGGGGGTGTAGTGTACCCCCCAAGTATGCATGGTGCATGTGAATGATGATCTAGCCAATCCCCTGTTGACACCTGTAGATGCCAAATGATGACATAATATTCCCTCACGTGAGGGTGTGATTTTGTTATAACGGTCTCCCATGTGCCATGTGAGACTCACGCGCACTGTTCCACGCGTCTCCCAAACCACACGCTGTGATGATGTCACCCTCGACCTTTGATATGAGGCCGAGGGCAAAGTTCCTTCCGGTAATGAGTCTTGCCTAATTTGGGCCTCGTACTGTCGTACCCTCGGAGGGTCGTCCGGAGCCTGATGAAGGGTCGGCCTCTTGAGGGGTTGTCCGGAGCCTGATGAAGGGTCGGCCTCCTAAGGGGTCGTCCGGAGCCTGATGAAGGGTCGGTCCCTGAGGGGTCGTCTGGGCCTGATGAGGTGCAGGATGCCCTTGGCATGGCCGAGGGTATATATGGGTATATTAATCACCCCCAGCCCTTAGCCATAGATGATGCTGAGATGGCTGAGGGATAATGTTGATTTTGAGACTAAGTGTATGGTCTGTTTGATGAGTGACACCTGTCAAACTGATGTGATAGCTGTCAAATTTTTATCCAATGTCGTTCCAGTTTTCAAGGCATGGCGGCTGCATGCTGCTTGGGGCTTTGTGCCCTAATGATGTCCTCCTCATGGGCTGTACTTTGGCTTGGGTAATGGGACCACTCATTACTAAGGTATATAAGAAAATTTTGAAACCATTCATTCTCTTCTTCTTCGCGCCCAAGCTCTCTCTCTCTCTCTCTCGCTTCCAGCCTTCTTGCCATTTCTGCAGTTTTTGCACCTTCAAGCTTAGCAACCTCGCCATTCCTCTTCAGGTAACACCTTGACCCTAGTGTCCTACTTATCTTCATTTCTGTTTGATTTCTTATTTTAAGCTCATAGGGCTAGATTTCCTTAGGTTGTTCCATAGATTTTCCGCTGTAACCTCCGGTAAGCTATTCTTAAATTGTTCTTGATAGAAAACCCTTCAATTCTTAAGTATTGATCAAAAAGTCCACCCTGGTCAATGGTGAGATTTGTTTTTAGTTAAGTTAGGTTACCCAAATTCTTCCAAGTGTAGGGTCTCCCCCTTAATGATTAGGAGGCTTTATAATATAGCCGAGGAGTTCCCATCCTTGCGAGAGAAGCTTTTCATAGAGATCAGACGAATAGAGGAAGAGGAGGAGAGAAGACGAGGTGCCAACCCTAATTGGGTACGACCTATCTTTCCCATCTCTCTTGCCACAATAAAACCATTTGAGACATCCGAGTCTTGTGGGTCGTCCTATCGTCCTGCCAAGAGTTATTCAGAGGATATGGACGAGGGAGCGTCGTCGCCCACTGGCGCTGGCCCTTCTGGGAGAGGAGAGACGCCTGACCTAAGCCCAGGCTGACAGGCCGAGGGTATGGTTACTTCCGAGGCTGTCCCTGTGACAACCTTATCTCCACATTCCTTCCAGATGGCTTTTCCCCAGAGGGCTCTGGCAAGTGATGAGGCCGAGGGAGAGGGGACAGAGGACGAGGGTGAGGACTCAGATGATGACCAGGTTGACACCTCCCATGCCTCATCCTGTGTCTCCTCAGTTAGGGCTCGTGACCTCTTGCTGTGGATGCATGCCTATGGAGTGTCCCCAAACATAACTATGAGGGTTCCCTCTGAGTCTGAGAGGGTCTTCGAGGGCGAAGAGGAAGAGGTTGTAGTATACGAACAGATGTTCAAGGTAGGTGTCAGATTACCTCTGCATCCTGCTGTCGTAGATATCCTGTCAGCCCTCGGCGTTGCCCCCTCTCAGCTTCCTCCCAACTCCTGGAGGACGATCCTTGGCTACATCTCCTTGTGGAAGAATTCTTTCACTGATGAGCCATCGGCCAACGTATTTTTATCCTATTACAATATCACCTCCTCGTCCAAACAGCCTGGGTACTACCACCTGGGGGCGAGGAGGTCTAGCAAAAAACTTCTCCACGTGGCACAGACCTCCAACCACGATTGGAATAAGAGATTTTTCTTCGTTTCTGGGGAGTGGGAATTTTCCGTCGAGTCTCAACATTTGGATGACAGTTCGAGGGTTCTCAGAAGATGGTCAAATCCCTCGATGAAGGCCAGGTCTGATCCCGGGCTTAGTCTGGATGAGAAAGATATAGTTGAGTATCTGAGGGAACGAGGGAGAGGGGGTGAGATTGTAAAATTTTAAGATCTGATGACCCCCAAGTTCCTCAAAGAAGCTGGTCTGAGGGTCGGCCCCCTGACAGAGCTATGTGAGTTACATTAATTTTTGCTCATTCTTTACTTTTTTCAAGTGTTTCATCTTTGTCTCTGCATCTTTCTAACGTATCGTCCTCCTTTCAGGTCGTCCTGCAGGTATATCAGATCAACTTTGGGAAATGACTGCTCCGAGCTTATTGTCTGGTCTAGGCAAGAAGAAGGGCAAGGAGCTTCAGCAGGCTCCGAGGAAGACCAAGGCCATGGGGCCGACACTTGTTGAACCGACATCCGATGGTCACAAAAGAAAGGAGCCTGAAGTCCCTGCTGACCCTCGATCAGATTCTAAGACGAGGGCGAGGGTGGAGTCATCTGAGGGGGCTGGTTCCTCTTCTAGCATGGGAGCCTTCTGGTCCCAAAACTTGGCATCACTGAAGGCCGAGCCATCTTCCTTGATTACGAACCTAAGGGAAGCCAAGGCGTCCATGTTTTCTGCCCCTTCGGCTGCTGATTACGAATTTCTGTCAAAGATGCCTCCGGCCAAGGTGTATGACTATGGTCTGCACGCACTGGCTCAGGTACTTATCTTTACCGCATCTAATTTAATTTAATTTTTCACTATCTGTTTCCTCAGCCTCTTAACAAGTGTCTTTTTCTGTGCAGTCCGTCTGTGCCTTCACCTCGGCCACTAAGTGGATGGCTGAGAATCAACAGAAGTTTCATGAAGCCGAGAGGGCCATTCAGCATGAGGCTGACCTGCAGATAGAGATCGAGACTGCGAGGGCTGAACTGGAGAGTGCTAGGACCGAGCATGCCAGGGTCTTAAATGAGCTGACGAGGGAGCACGATGCCGACCAGCAGGCCAAGGACTTGATGATAAAGGAGAAGGATGAGGCTTTACTCAACTTGGAGGCTCAGCACAAGGCTGATCTGGAAGCAGCTGTCAAGAAAGCCGAGGCCGATGCTGTGGAGGCCTACAAACTCTCAGACGAGTTTCAAGGCTTCGGCCTTGAATACTTGGAGAGGGGAATTAAGACGTCCTGCCGATGGGTCGTCTTAGAGTTCGCTGATGCAGTGTCGTCTGTTCGACCTTCTCTTGAAGTAGTTCAGCTGGATGATCCCCTCATTGCTGAAGCCTTAGCTCAAGTAGAGTCTCAGCATGTCGAAGGCATGGGCACGTCTAAGGGTCGGCCTGTCATAGAAGAATCTCCCATTGATGTCGAGGCCTTGCCCTCTGATTTTGCTCAATAGGGTGGTTGTTTGTAGCCAATACCCTCTTCGTGTAATCCATTTTTGTATTTTATTTTTGTAAAACGAACAACGTTTTGTAATATAATGTCTCTTGTTTCCTTCCATACTCGCCTCTTATAGGATTTGTATTGTGTATATTTTTTTTTTGTACTAACAATATCACTAACCCCTCCCTCGTCTGTCTTGAGGACCATGGTGGGGTCGTCCTCTCCATGCGACCTCATTATAGCCGAGGGTTATAATCACCAAATTAATGGCTTTAAATAAAGTTTTTCCCTCGTCTGTCTTGAGGACCATGGTGGGGTCGTCCCCTCCATGCGACCTCATTATAGCCGAGGGTTACAATAACCAAACTAATGGTTTTAAATCAAGTGCTCCCTCGTCTTTCTTGAGGGCAATGGTGGGGTCGTCCCCTCCATTGACCCTTATTATAGCCGAGGGTTACAATAACCAAACTAATGGTTTTTCATCAAGTGTTCCCTCGTCTTTCTTGAGGGCAATGGTGGGGTCGTCCCCTCCATTGACCCTCATTATAGCCGAGGGTTACCATAACCAAACATGTTTTTTAATCATGTATCCCCTCGTCCTTCTTGAGGGCAATGGTGGGGTCGTCCCCTCCATTGACCCTCATTATAGCCGAGGGTTACAATAACCAAACTAATGGTTTTTTAATCAAGTATTCCCTCGTCCTTCTTGAGGGCAATGGTGGGGTCATCCCCTCCATTGACCCTCATTATAGCCGAGGGTTACAATAACCAAACTAATGGTTTTTTAATCAAGTATTACCTCGTCCTTCTTGAGGGCAATGGTGGGGTCGTCCCCTCCACTGACCCTCATTATAGCCGAGGGTTACAATAACCAAACTAATGGTTTTTAATCAAGTATTCCCTCGTCCTTCTTGAGGGCAATGGTGGGGTCGTCCCCTCCATTGACCCTCATTATAGCCGAGGGTTACAATAAACAAACTAATGGTTTTTAATCAAGTATTCCCTCGTCCTTCTTGAGGGCAATGGTGGGGTCGTCCCCTCCATTGACCCTCATTATAGCCGAGGGTTACAATAATCAAACTAATGGTTTTTAATCAAGTATTCCCTCGTCCTTCTTGAGGGCAATGGTGGGGTCGTCCCCTCCATTGACCCTCATTATAATCGAGGGTTATAATAACCAAACTAATGGTTTTTAATCAAGTGTTCCCTCGTCCTTCTTGAGGGCAATGGTGGGGTCGTCCCCTCCATTGACCCTCATTATAGCCGAGGGTTATAATAACCAAACTAATGGTTTTTAATCAAGCGTTCCCTCGTCCTTCTTGAGGGCAATGGTGGGGTCGTCCCCTCCATTGACCCTCATTATAGCCAAGGGTTACAATAACCAAACTAATGGTTTTTAATCAAGTGTTCCCTCGTCTTTTTTGAAGATGTTTTCATGCGTACTAGAACTGATAAACACAGGATGAGGGGAAACACTGATATTTCTCATTAATTTTAGTGCTCTGTTGGAGCAACTCCTATTACAATTGTGGTCTATCAAGACCTTACAACACTACTGATAGTATTTTTTCAAATGATCTGCATTCCAGGGGTTGGAAAAGGGTTCCCCCTCTAGGTTTTCTAGTCTATAGGTCCCAGGGACGACTTCATCGATGACCCTATACGGGCCATGCCAATTAGGATGGAGCTTGTTGGGCTTTTACCAAGTATTTTTGAGGACCAAGTCCCCCACTGCGATTGGCCTCTGTTTCACCCTCTGATTGTAAAACCTTGTGGTCCTCTGCTGGTAGGCGGCCTGTCTTATCTCGGCGTCCTCCCTCCTTTCCTCAATCAGGTCTAAGTCGAGTCTCCTATCTTCTGTATTTCTCTGGGGGTCATACATTTGGACCCTATGCGTAGGAAACCCAATCTCGGTGGGGATGACGGCTTCTGAGACATAAGCTAGCATGAATGGGGTTTCTCCGGTAGAGGTCCTCACTGTCGTCCTGTATGCCCACAGCACGGCATATAACTCATCGACCCATCTTCCTTTTGCCTCCTCAAGCCTCTTCTTGATTCCATCTAGGATTATCATGTTTGTAACTTCTGTTTGCCCATTGGCCTGTGGTCGGCCTGGGGTGGAGAAAAATTGTTTGATACTCACCCTTTCACAGTACCTCTGTAGAGAGGTATTCTTGAACTGAGTCCCGTTATCCGAGATGAGGGTGTTGGGGAGACCATATCTGCATATAAAATTTTTCCAGATGAACTCGAAGGTCTTCTGCTCTGTTATCGTGACCATCGGTTCGGCCTCCACCCATTTTGAGAAATAGTCGATAGCTACGATGAGGAACCGATAGTTATTGATCGCTCTTGGTAAGGGTCCTACGAGGTCGATCCCCCACACTGCGAATGGCCATGGGGATGTAATGGAGGTAAGAGGCTGATGGGGTTGGTGAGAGATGGTGGAAAATCTCTGGCATTTATCGCACTTTTTTACATATGCCGCGGCGTCTTTACCCAAGGTCGGCCACCAGTACCCTTGGGTGATCACCCTCTTCGCTGAGGATCTGCCCCCGATGTGGCTTGAGCACGATCCTTCATGCACATCTTGAAAAAGGGATGAGACCTCAGATGTGTGAACACACCTAAGTAAGGGGAGTAAAAATCCCTTTTTGTACAAGGTGTCCCCAATGACAGTGAACTTTGCAGCCCTGTATCTCAACTTCTTCCTTTCTTGCCTTGCTTCTGGCATCTCTCCCTCTTTAATGTACCTGATCAGAGGGTCCATCCACGAAGCTTCCTGAGAAACATTTAGGCAATTGCTAAGTGTTCCCTCAGCGTCTTCAGTAGTTGGCCGAAGCAAAATTTCTACTGGGACCGTCCTCCTGATGTCTGTCCTAGTTGCCGAGGCCAACCTCGCAAGGGCATCAGCACGGCCATTGTCGACCCTAGGTATCCTCTTTAACTTCACTTCTCTGAAGCCCTTCAGTATCGACCTCACCTTCTCATGGTACCTATCCATCCTCTTGTCCTTGGCCTCGTAGGCGCCTAGTATCTGATTCACCACTAGCCTCGAATCACTATGAACCAAAATCTGGCCGATACTAAGAGATCTGGCCAAGGAGAGGCCTGGTATCAAGGCCTTCAATTCGTCCTCATTGTTGGAGGCCTTAAAGTTGAACCTCAGGGCCTACTCGATGTCTGTGCCGTCGGGTGCTGATACTATTAATCCAGCTCCGCTCCCGCTTTCGCAAGAGGATCCGTCGACGAAGAGACTCCACGCGGTGTGTTCTTCTGAGAAACCTCCCTCGGTGAGTGACCCCTGTCTGAAGAGATATCTTACCTCTTCATTTTCAACCACTTTCCTTCTAGCGGTGCTCGCCTCCGCCTTATCTATAGGTGTGTCGTTGAGCTCACCCTGTCGGGTATCTATCTTCCCGAGGCTCTCATCCTAGGCTTCATCATCTTCCCAAGTAAACTCAGCCACGAAGTCTGCCAATGCTTGCCCCTTAATGGACGTCCTAGGCTGATACACTATGTCAAAATCCCCCAGTTCTATAGACCAGGCCATTAACCTCCCTGATTTTTCAGGCTTGTGCAAAACCTGCCTAAGGGCTGAGTCAGTGAGGATGACCATCGTATGGGACTGGAAGTATGGCTTCATCTTTCTTGATGCATGGATCAAGGCATAGGCTAACTTCTCCATCCTTGGATATCTTTGCTCTGCCCCCTAGAGTGCCTTGCTGTTAAAATACACAGGTTTTTGTATTCCGTCTTCGTCTCTCACAATGGCTGCACTGATGGCTGACTCTGAGACAACGAGGTACACATAAAGTCGTTCACCCTGCACGGGTCGTGACAACATCAAGGGAGACCCCATGTATGATTTTAACTCCTTGAAGGCCTCATCACATTCTTCACTCCATTCGAAGGCTTTTCTGAGAATTTTGAAGAATGGTAGACACCTGTCTATGGCCCTAGATACGAACCTGTTCAAGGTAGCAACTCTCCCTGTGAACCTCTGAACGTCTTTAATGGACTTGGGGGTCTTCATCTCAATAAGGGCCTTTATCTTTTCGGGATTGGCCTCGATGCCTCTTTGGTTGACAATGAACCCCAAGAACTTCCCTGCTCTGACCCCGAAGACACACTTGGCCGGATTAATCTTCATCTGGTATTTGTCCATCGTATTAAAGGTCCTCTCCAGGTCTGCCACATGATCCTCTGCCTTCAAACTCTTAGTCAGCATGTCATCTACATAGACCTCCATAGACTTCCTAATTTGGTCTTCGAATATTTTATTTATGAGGCGCTGGTACGTTTCCCCCGCATTTTTTAGGCCAAAGGGCATGACCCTATAATAGTATGTCCCTTTGTCAGTAATGAAGGCTGTCTTCTCCGAGTCTTCAGGGTTCATGAAGATCTGGTTGTACCCTGAATAGGCATCCATGAAGCTCATGAGCTCATGGCCTGCGGTAGCGTCTACCATCTAGTCAATGCGGGGGAGAGGGAAGATGTCTTTGGGATAGTGCTTGTTGAGGTCGGTGAAGTCCACACACATTCTCCACTTCCCGTTGGCCTTTGGGACAATGACTTCATTGGACAGCCATTCAGGGTAGATGACCTCTCTGATAAACTCAGCGTCTTCTAATTTCTTGACCTCATCCCTAATGACCTCATACTTTTCTCTAGAGTAAATTCTCCTCTTCTGCTTTACCGGTTTCACTCCTTCTACCATATTGAGCTTGTGGCACATGATTTCAGGGTCAATCCCTGGCATATCTATATGACTCCACGCGAAGACGCTTCGTCTTCTCCTCAATAGTTTAATGAGGTCTTCCTTGATGTTGGGCTTTAGAGACTTGCCGACTTGGACGGTTTTTTTCGGGTCATCCTCATCGAGGATGATGGATTATACCTCTTTCATGGCCTCTCCTTTCTTTTGCTTCGTCTCATCCCTGGGGTCTAGGGTATCAATATTGTAAGTGGTTGTAGCCCTCTTGTGTGCCTCTCTTTCTTCAGCGGAGTTGTAGTAACATTCTCGCGCTGTCGTCTGGTCTCCCTGAACTTCCCCCACCCCGTAAGGGGTAGGAAATTTAATCATCTGATGGACCGTAGATGGCACAACTTCAAACCCCTTGAGGGCCACACGCCCCAGTATGATGTTGTAGGCCGAAAACACATGTTCATCCATCACAAAGAAACTGACCTTCTTAGTAAGCCATCTCGGCCACTCGTCCCCCATCCTGACATCGGCCTCATACACTCCAAGGGGATGAAACTTTTCCCCGCTGAACCCAATCAATGGATGATGGTATGGGACGAGTCTAGCACGGCTGAGACCTATGGCTTTGAAGCACGGCCAAAACATTACATCCGCAGAACTGCCCCCGTCGACCAATATCCTCGGCACCTCACACCCATGCACCCTAGTTGTGATGACGAGTGGGTCTTCGTGTGGGGCTAGGAGGCCTTTAAAGTCCATTATCTAGAACCCCACTATCAGAGTGTCCATATCGACCTTCTTCCTCTTTTCTGACTTGACCTCCAGAGAGGTTGAGTGTACCGTCTTCGTCACTGCCTTGGCCTCGGCCACATGGGCCTTCCTATCAGCGACCTCAGACCCTCCTCCTGCTAGACCCCTGGAGATCATTCCCACTCCGAGCGAGATCATATTAAGACTCTTGACAGGACCTTGGTCGTCTCTCGGTGGGAGGTCATTGTCGTCCTCATCATCAGAAGGGTCGTCCCCTCTTTTTTGAGGTCCTTCTCTACATGCATCGCCTCGCTTCTTTCTGGGGTCGTCCCCTCTTGAAGGCACCTTTGTCGATGTACTTTCTGAGCTTCCCTTCTTTCAGCATCTTCTCAATCTCATATTTCAGAGCAAAGCATTTGTCTGTTACGTGGTTGTGGTCTTGGTGAAATTTGCACCACAGGTTCTTGTTCCTCTTGTTGGGGGCCGCCCTCAACTTCTCAGGCCACTTCAGGGATCGATCACTCTTTATCTCATTGAGAATTTGTTCATAGCTGACCGTTAGAGGGGTGTAACCAGCGAACTTGTCGTCCGTAGACCTCTTCTTCCCCTCTTTGTTCTTCTTATGGTATTTACCCCCACTAGCGCCTCCTTTTTCGTCTTCACATTTTGCGGCCATCGCCTCTTCGGCGTTCATCACCTTTCCTGCTGTTGACAGCAATTTAGCCATCGTCCTAGGGGGTCTTCAGCAAGCTTCCATAACAGCTTCCCCTTTTGGAGTCCTCCAATTAGGTTTGTCATAGCTATGCTCTCCTCATAGTCTTCTACCTCCAGCTTCTATTTATTGAATCTGGCTATGTAGTCCCTCAGGCTCTCATTCTTCCCCTGCTTAACATAGAGCAGGTGGGTGGTCTTCTTCTGTGGCCTCACCCCAAAGCAAAAGTTGTGGATGAACAGGTCTGCCAACTGCTTAAAGTTTTCAATGGAATTTTTTAGAAGAGACGTGTACCAGACATGTGCATCCCCAGTCAGGGTACCAGAAAAGGTACGACACCTCATCTCATCTGAGATAGAGTATATGTCTGCTGCTGATTGATACATCTCAACATGGTGGACAGGGTTGGTGCTCCCGTCGTATCTTGGGGTGACCATAGGTGGCTTGAACCTTGATGGCGTAGGGAAGTTGACTATCTTCGCCACAAAGGGTGAGCCTATGGTGTATCCCTTCTGAAGAGGGTCCCGGCTCTTCATTATATCACCGATCTTATCCTCTAGTCGCTGGATTGAGTCATTCCAGGGCCTCACAGGGTTGGCTTGGCCGATGTTATCCCCGGCCGCCTCTTTAAGGTGGACGGACGGTTCTGCTGTGGCAGGCCTGTGTCGACTGTTTACTTCCCTTTGACCGTCATCCCGTACTTGGGGTCGGCCATCTGCTGCCTCCCTCCTGGACTTCGCAGCACTCCTTGACCTGGATAATTTTTCCCGCGGGTCATTTATTGGGCCCAGCCTCTCAAAGGCTGACCCCCTGCTCAAGCGATCAAAAGCAGAGCCTCTCGGGCGATCATCAGGATTTGGTCTCCCGCACTTTCCTCCACTGTCCCGAAGAGGTCGTACAGTATTGTTGGAGACCTCATATGGTTCCCAGTATTCTATAGGGGCCTTCTCTCCCTCCAGGTCGTCATACCTGTACTCGGGTCAAGGGTTCCCTTGCCTCCCCAGGCGTAGACGCCGGGGGTCAGCAACATCCCTACGCCGCTGAGGGGGTGGCAGGTCTTTGCGTGGTGCCTGGGGTGGTCCCCTAGCTTCATGCTGTCCCGGAGCTGCTGCCGCCGGGGTAATCATCTCAGGTGAAACCCCTGGTGGTCTTAGTATTTTCTAGCTTAGAGCTGTGAACTTCTCCTGCATCATCCGCTGGCTTGCTTCCAGAGACTTTAAGGCTCCCACCACATCAACCATTTCAGACTGAGGTGGTGGCTGACTGGAACTGGGTCCTCCCCTATCATCCGGTGGGGGAAGTGGTGGTGGTGGCATCTCTGGTGCCATGTGTTTGAGCTGTGAGCAGCTGAACTGGAAAAAAGACTGGTGAGCTTGAGAACCTTAGTGGGTCTCTTTCAATGGTGAAACATCTCCTCTCAGGGGGAGAACTGGTTCACCACCAGAGTGCCCAGTAAGGTCAAGCTGTACAAAGGAAGATATGTCTTCTCGTTCCCACAGACGGCGCCAAACTGATGATGCTGAGATTTAGCACCACTGGATAAGTGATGATGAGCTCAAACAATGGCAGCCATGGCAACCATAGAGATGTATATGTATAAGTGTGTAGAAGGAGATGAGTATAAGAGGGATAATACAATGATGTATAGTGGTTCAGCCACTTTGGCCTACATCCACTGTGAGTGTGTGATCCACTAAGTATGGGCACTAATGGCCTTGGATACAATGCACATAAGCTCACTTTCTCTCTCTACTGTGTGTACAAATAAAGTTTTAGCTAGGGTTCCAATTATCAATCGATCCCCCCTATAGGGTTGTAGGTGAAAAGTATATATAGGTCTTGGGGGGTGTAGTGTACCCCCCAAGTATGCATGGTGCATGTGAATGATGATCTAGCCAATCCCCTGTTGACACCTGTAGATGCCAAATGATGACATAATATTCCTTCACGTGAGAGTGTGATTTTATTATAATGGTCTCCCATGTGCCATGTGAGCCTCACGCGCACTGTTCCACACGTCTCCCAAACCACGCGTTGTGATGATGTCACCCTCGGCCTTTGATATGAGGCCGAGGGCAAAGTTCCTTCCGGTAATGAGTCTTGCCTAATTTGGGCCTCGTAATGTCGTACCCTAGGAGGGTCGTCCGGAGCTTGATGAAGGGTCGGCCTCCTGAGGAGTCATCCGGATCCTGATGAAGGGTCGGCCCCTGAGGGGTCGTCTGGGCCTGATGAGGTGTAGGGACCCCTCGGCATGGCCGAGGGTATATAGGGGTATATCAATCGGTATGATGCCATAATCACTAAGCATTTGTCTAATCCATAGTAATTGAGCACAACAACTATCAGCTACTATATATTCTGATTCAGCACTAGATAATGAAATGCAATTCTGTTTCTTACACGACCAACTAATAAGATTATTGTCTGCGTAGTAGCAAGCACCAGAAGTCCTCTTACTATCATCAGAACAACCGGCCCAATCGGTATCGGTGTATCCAACAATAGAACTAGTTGTATCTTTTGTGTACCAAATACCAATTTTTAGAGTACCATTAACATATTTAATAATCCTTTTACACTTAATAAGTGATATTCTTAAGGGTTACTTTGATATCTAGCACAGATAGACATGGCGAAGGATATGTCGGGTCGAGACGCGATAAGATATAGCAAACTCCCTATCATACTTCTATAAAGAGTGGGATCTACATTCTTCCCATTATCATCTTTAGATAGTTTAGTTGAAGTACTCATGGGGGTTCTATAAAGTTTCGCATTTTCTAAGCCGAATTTTTTAACTAAGTCTACACCATACTTGGATTAAGAAATAAAAAGACCATCACTACATTGCTTTACTTGTAAACCCAAAAAATATTGTAGTTCTCCCATTAAAGACATTTGAAATTAGGTATGCATGATATCAGAAAAATTATTTACTTGTTTAGGACAGGTGGAACCGAAAATAATATCGCCCACATATACTTGAGCGATTAAGAATTGTTGATTTTCCTTTCTAACAAATAATGTTTGATCATTTCCGCCATGGACAAAATTGTGAGAACTAAGAAGGTCGACAATATCTCATACCAATCTCTAGGAGCTTGTTTCAAACCGTATAACACTTTCTTAAGCTTAAAGACGTGGTCCGGGTGTTCAGGATCAACAAGTCCTTTGGGTTGTTCTACGTAAACTTCTTCAGATAAAATTCCATTTAAAAAAGCGGATTTAACATCCATTTGGAATAATTTGAACTGCATATGACACGAAATTACTAGAAGGAGATGAACTGATTCTAGACGAGTAACGGGGGCAAAGGTTTCATCAAAATCAATTCTCTCAATCTGGGGATAGTCTTGTGCAACCAACCTAGCTTTATTTCTAATAACCTCCCCATTTTCATCAGTTTTATTTTTAAAAATCCATCTTGTGCCAATAACCTTCGAATCTTTAGGTTTAGGAACCAAATTCCAAACATCGTGACTCTTAAATTGGATTAGCTCTTCTTGCATAACATTTATCCAAAATGAGTCATTAAGGGCATCATTAACATTTTTAGGTTCCTCAAGAGAAACAAAACAAGAATATTGTTCCACGTAGCAGAGTTGGGATCTAGTTCGAACTGGTTTCGAAGGATCACTGACAATGGTTTCAATGGGATGATCTTTAGAAACCCAGGTGGGTACAGAAGGATCCTCAAGTGGTAGTGAATCAGTATCATATTGAGGATCAGGGGGTAAAATAGGGTTGTCCTCATCAAATGTTACTAGTTGACTGTCACTACTCCTAACACTTGTGTCATCTACAATTACATTAATTGATTCCATAATAGTTTTGGTTCTATAATTAAAAACACGCAAAGCCCTACTATTTTGGGAATAGCCAAGAAAAATTCCCTTTTCTCCTCGGGTATCAAATTTTGAAAGATGCTCTCTATCTTTGCAGATATAGCAGATACTACCGAAGGTTTTAAAGTATTTCAGATTAGGCTTTTTGTGGAACCATAACTCATAAGATGTTTCTTTGAATTTTTTTCTGAGGTAGATACGATTGATAATGTGACACGCGGTTCGGATAGATTCTACCCAAAAATATATAGGGAGATTCTTAGCATGTAACATAACCCTAGCCATTTTTTGTAAAGTCCTATTCTTACGTTCAACTATACCATTCTGTTGCGGAGTTTTGGGAGCGCTAAACTCATGTTTATAGCCATTTCCTACAAAATACTCAGAAATTCCAGACTCCTTAAACTCTCCACCTCTATCACTCCTAATTCGACATACTTGGGTATCCTTCTCATTCTCAATTTTCAAGAGGATTCTTAAGAATTCATTAAAGTTTTATGATTTATGCTTCATAAAATCTACCCATGTATATCTCGTATAGTCGTCCACTATAACTAGGATGTAAGAGTTTCCACAAAAAATAACAGTTCTAGAGGGACCCATGAGGTCCATGTGGATAAGTTCTAGGGGCTTAGTGGTAAGGACATTTTTAACTTTCTTATGTAGGGATTTACTTATTTTTCCTTCCTGACAAGGTCCACATATAGGATTAAAAGAATTTTTAATTTTTGGTAAGCCTCTAACTATCTCTTAGGAACTCAATCTTCTAAGGTTATCATAATTTGTGTGTCCCAATCTATTGTGCCAAAGATCAAAATCCTCTAATCTAGCAATTTTTCAAGATTCAGAATTAGGAATTACTGTGTAATAGTTTTTTTGGGTTTTGTTTCCTGTCAAAATACAATTTCCCTTTTCATCTATAATTTTGCAATTATTTTTAGAAAAGGTAACCGAGTGATTGGAGTCACAAAATTGTGATATACTTAAGAGATTGGCTTTAAGGGCTTTAACTAATAGGACAACATTTAGTTCAGGAAGCCCTTGCTCACTCAATGTTCCCTTACCTATGATCTGAGATGAAACATCATCTCCAAACATGACACTACCTCCCAGGAAGTCTATCTTGTTTTTCAATTTTGTTTCATCCCCGGTCATATATTTAGAACATCCGGAGTCTAAATACCATCCAGTTGAAGTTCTTTGTGCCTTTAAAGTAGAAATGACAATGTTGCACTTGAGCTGGGGTAGTAAATCATCTTTTCTAATCCAAATACGCTTAGTTTTCAAATTTTTGTTGCCTTATGACTTTGAAAAGATTTTAGGGGTCTTTCTAAATGATTTCTTCTTAGTCTTGGATCCTCCCTTTTTCTTTTTAGAGTTAGAGTTATTTGTGGCCCGTCTAGGAAGTATATAAGTATTTCTGGATTTCCTGAAATAGTTAAAGTTCTGGTAGGTAAGAGTGTATGTCCTCTTCTGGAAAGATTCATCTAGAGTATGTCCAAAATATCACAATAAGAACAATACTGATGGGTATAGGACTTGAATTTCTTATTAAAGTCTTTGAAAATTGGTTTGGATCTATTGGGTACAGTAGTCCAGTCATTACTAGGTTTAGGTTTTTATCTTTGTTCTCTGGCAGAAGGACAAATATATTTGGTTTGACAGTTTGGTTTCAACTGTTGATTGTACTGATTATGTGTTGATTGTGAGGCATTGAGACTAGGTTCACCTTTTTGAACTTTTTGAGAAGTTTGACCTTGTTTTATAAAAGCAACATTTTCAGGAGAAACTTTGGTCTTACTTGTGTGCACTATTTCTCCAAAACCTAGGCCAGACTTATTTTCAGAGCCAAATTTACATCCTGTAACACTTTTTCATAAGTCTTGGTTTATGTTTCAAAATGTTGACATTTTTTAAAAACATTTGAAACCTTTTGCTTTGAATCTTCTAGTTCAATAAGGGTTGCCTTGTATTTTTGTTCAAATTCATGGTTCTTTTGAATCAAAGAGTTTATTTTTTAAGTTATAATTCTCAATCTCAGTCTCATGAGCAACACATTGGGCAGTATAATCTCCAGTGTTCTTCCTAATGGCTTGGTTAAGCAAATGATACGCTCACTTAAGGTTTTTATCATTTTCTCTAGGCGAGCACTCTTCTTAACCGTTTTAGTGTACAATTCATGTAGATATTATCATCAGACTCACTATGTGCATCGTGTGAAATGTCCCCTTTGATTTGGTTAGGTTCTTTACTCCAGCAACCGTTCAATTCGTCATCAACATTCTCACTTTGACTCACATACAATCTTTCAGCAGTAATAGGAACAAAGTTATCATCAATATCATTAACAACATCAACAATCATAGTAGGTTCATGAATAGACAAGCAAGCATCATCATTATGTTTTATCTTAGCAAAGAAAGACATGCAGTTCTCATTCATCTGGATTGACTCAGTTTCATCCTCATCAGAATCACTAGAGTCGTCCAATGTTTTACACATATTGGCATTGTTGTTGTTATTAAAATTAACTGGACATTTCCTATCATAGTGACCAAGTTTACCACAACGATGACATTTGACATCTTTTATGTCAGGTTTAGGTCTGTTGGGGTCATAGTTCCTCCTATTTTCGTAAGTGTGTTTGGTATTGTCTCTGTTATGAGGTCTGTGAGATTGATCACCTTGATAATTTGTTTTGCCTTGTTTAGAGGCTACAACATTTTTGAATTTCAAAATCTTTTTGAAATGCTTACTCATAAGAGCTATTTCATTGTCAAGGTTTTCTAAATTACAATTTTCAAGACAGTCGGTGTTAAAATCTATAGAGTTAAATTTAGGCATTGGTAATTTAGATGAAAACACAACATTAGAACTAGAGGCTCTACTGGTCTGTCTGGTCAATTATTTTTTGAAGTCCAGTTCCAGTTCAACAGTCTTAAGTTTACTGCTAAGTAGTTCAGGAGTCATATTAGGGTCATTCATTTTCTCAATAGCATATCTCTTGTTGTAAAATTTAGATGGAAATGACCTAAGAATCTTTGACACAATTTCCTTTCTTTTGTAGGTTATACCATTTGCATGAAGTTTTGTAAAAAAATCAGTTAACCTTATGTAGAAATCGTCAAAGGATTCATTGTCATTCATAATCAGGGTGTTATATTGCTGAATAAGCATTTGGGTTTTTCCAGCTTTGACACGTTCAACACCCTCGTGAGTAATGACTAAAGTGTCCCATGCCTCTTTAGAAGTAGAACAAATGGATATTCTTTTGAATTCATGTTCATTAATGGACATAAAGAGGGCATTTTTTTTCCTTTGTTATTATCAAGAGACAGTTTTTTCTCTTCCTTAGTAAATTCACTAAAAAGTTTCTTAATCCTTGTTGGATCAGTGGTAGAGGTAGGTTTAGTAGGATGTTGATACCCTGTTTAAATCATTTCCCATACTTCATCACCTAGGGTTCCTTGAATGAAAGCAGTCATTCGCACTTTCCAGTACGAAATTTTTTTTTCCATCAAAGAGTGGTGGTATGGATAGGTTACCTAACTTCTCAAATTTTTCTTCCATACTCAGAGATTTTAAGAAATAAATTTCGAAAACAATTTCTCAAGTTTCAAGATCACAAAAGGTGTTCTTACTCTAATACCAGTTGAAAAACAGCCTTAATACTAAAAGCCTTTTGTTTACAAGATTAATAATAAATAGTTATAAGTTGGGTAAACTCCGAACAAACCTTTTGGGCAAAACTCTTTTCAAAAACACACAAGATGTGTTGTAAAATATTTTTTTGAATTGCTTACCTTAAGTTTAATTTTTAATAAACATCTACTATCGTTATCATGCAGTCCCAATCACAACAACAGTTAAGAACATTTAAAGAAATAGACACATGAATTTTAATGTGGTAAAACCCTTAAACAAGGGAAACATCCACGGTGCCCTCTACGGCACAAAACAAAAAATCCACGCAAACCACAAAGATCCTAACCTAAGTTTAAATTGTACCTACACGATATTCTTCACTCCAAAGGTATTCTGACTTGGAACTTGATCCTTTCTTGTTGCTTCTTTGTCTTTTCCTTGAATTCCTTCTCTTTGAATTAAGATTCCAGCAACTCTTTCAAATACAAGATTCTCAAACAGAACCACAGTGTCTAAGTGTTTGTGTGAGATAGTGTTTGTGATGTGTTACTACATACAAATATGCAACTCACCCTCTCAAGATTTATACAAACTTTCCTAAAAAATTACAACAGTTCTAATATGAAAGTTATTTCTGAATCTTGATTTCTTAAACAAAGACTTCTTGATCTTTTATATAACCACATATCTCAAGGATACCTTGCTCGGAAGACGGTTCAAGGTCTTATACAATTTCTGGGTTTTGAAAATATTTTTGAAATTGTAAACCTCCAATTGCAGGTCCAAACTAGACTAAAGGTCTTATCTAAAACTTTATTTTTTCAGATCTGAACGCTTTAAAACTTTATCACGAGTTCGTTTGTGTTCCTATTATTTATATACACCAGTATTTCATAAAATATGAAATAAAAAACTTGGAAACACACAACTCCCTAGATCTGATAATTATTTTTGAAACTAAAAGTTTTATTTCAAAAACTAGTTGAAACAGATTAAATCTAAGAAATCAGATCTAAAAAGAGAAACATAAAATATACGTGAGATGTTCTCTTTTTGAAAGACTCAGTTTCAATAATGAAACTTAAATCTTCCTTAGAGATGAGTCCTGAGAGAATCAACGTATTTGAAGAGGTCTTAAAAAAACACAACTAATCAACACATAAACCCTAGGAGGATCTAACTCTCACAAGTTGGTTTTTTTAGTGTTTGAAACTGTTTAGGTTTGGTGTTTTTATTTGGGAGGAGGGTTTGCACTACGAAGAAAACTTAGGGTTTTCTGCTGCTAATATCTCTCTCTTTCCTTTCCTTCTCTTCTCCTATATCTCTCTTCTCTCTCTCTCTCTCTCTCTCTCTTTTCTCAGAAAAAAGAAATGGCAAAAAGTTCCAAAATGCTGAGGGTTGATCCCTTTTTATACTGGACGTAGAAGGATCTAGAACATCAGCATCAATCCTATGGATGAGATCAAGTCTAAGTGGATTGACTTTGATCCAATGGTTTTAACACAGGCGGTGGGTTATAAGGTTACTAATTGGGTAAGCCTGGGATGACAAGAATTGAAAAAGATCGCATGCAGTACGTTGATTAACACAATCCAAGGGCTGAGATTGAATATGCATTATGTGAGAGGCAAAAAACACAAATCCAACCGTTATGTATCCAACACGTGTACGCACAGGATAAAGGCTGGGACGTGCGTATGAAAGTAATTACAAAGCACAACTCAAAGTCTCTAGCGCTTTCGGATTCTACCCAAGCAAACAATCAGTGTATAAAACAAGTTTCTGAAATTCCATTTTAACCCACAAAACTTTTAAAATCAATTTTAAATTAATTCAAAAATCATTTAAAAAATTGTTTAAAATTATATAAAATGATTTGTTTGGAATTAAATTGATTTTAAAATGATTTCAAGTGTTGATATACCATTAAAGAAGAAAGGTAATATGTAGGATGCAGTAAAAGTATCCTATTTGTGGTTTTCGAGTTTAGAATTTACTTCCCTTTGAAGGTTCTCTTGGACTTGGATTTCTTCATGTAGAATGTACCTTTGAGGAGATGGAGTTCTCAAGCTATACTAACCTATGTTGTTTATATATCCAAACTAGTTGGAACTCCTATATGTACAGACCCAAGTGAGTCAATATATAGTGTGTTCTCAAAAATATGATTTATGCGCTTATCACGATATTGACCACTATGGAGAAATGAGAATATATGTCGGATGGAGCGTTAATAAAGAATTACGAAGATATAATAATGCAAGAATATGATGAAATATAAGAATAGAGATTTTATAAAAATTAGAAAATCAAAAGTTGGACTCGAGTCTTGGGTTTAATCTGAAATGCCTACATAGCCTATAAAGGCATCAAAGTCCACATAGTTCGCATGCGGAATAAAGTTGGGGTTTTATCCCATTGATTCGAACGAGATTTTATATAAAAGTGTGTGGAAAAATGAGTTTTAGTTTTGGAAAAATTTGAAAGATGAATTCATTCGGAATTTATGGGTATAACCCTCTTTTTGTTTATTTTGAGTTTTTTTTAATAAAATAAAGTACTTGCAATATACGAGTAAATATGCAGAGACTAATACTTACGAATTAAGGTAAGAACTAGATTATGGATCTAATATAACTAATGGAAAAACAAGAAGTTTAAAGAGATAAGGGAAGGATTTGGACCTTCTTTGATGAATGAAAGCTTGCCCTTGATTTCAGATGAACTCCATTGATGCTTGATATGAATATTGAATGAGGTCTTTCTAAATTGGGTATAAAAAGGATGGGAATGTGAACTTCAATAAAATTTCACATAAGTTAAATTCGCTGATTGGGAGAATGTTGTTGAGATTAGTGATGCTGATGGATTTGAGCTGTATGAGTGCTTTGGAGTGAGGTCATTCCCTTATTTTATAAGGTCAGGAGTTTTTCGATCGACATAGCCCTGCTGATCGGTAGGTGACCCTAGGGACACTGCCGATAGATAGGGTCTGGGACTTGGCAACTGGCTATCTCGTGCAGATTTCCCTGGAAAAATGATCATAGAATGTAATACGTTGATCTGAATCGATCACGGGGAATACCGTTAGAAAGGTAATTTAGAGGCCTTCAAGAGTCGTTCGGACTATCCCCGAGTTCGGGAGTTTACTTCGGGTCAAATGTGGCTCGAAAGTGCACGTCGATCCTTTGGACGAGAGATTATCGGACGCAAATGAATCGTTCCTTCGTATGGTAAGTCAGAATCGTGCATAGGGTGGACCTTGGAATGGTTGGAAGATGTACTTCAACATTCCAAAGAGTTTTGCTTTATTCAAACAGTTGACCTTGGTCAACCGGACCCCCAAAGCACCTGGTGACCTGTCGAAGTAAAATGGGTTGTTCGTCTGTACCGTAAGTCCGAATCACGCACAGGGTGGACTGTTAGAAAGGTTATTTAGTTCTATTCGATGATTCATTTAGTCTCAATCGAGCTGAAGAGTTAACTTTGGTCAAATAGAGTACGGGAGCGCCCGGTGGCCTCCAGATGAGTTTTTTGGGAAAATAAATCGTTCAACCAAACGGTTATGCCATTTTGCACACGGGGTGGAATGTTGGAAAGGTATTTTAGTTCCCTTCAAAGATTCAAAGAGCTTTCACTCTAACGATGAATTCGATTGGGGTTTAATTGGGGCCCGAGAGCGCCCGATGAACTTTAGATCAATTTTTAATAATAGAATGGTCTGTTCGTCCAGACTGTTATGTCGATTCACGCATGAGGAGGACTGTTGGATAGGGTATTAAGTACCCTTCGAAGATTCAAAGATTTTTTTTGCTCTGATGATAGGGCTGATCGATGTCAAATGGGGCCCAGGAGCGTCTGATGGCCACTAGATTGGTACTCTGAGTATGAGCTAGGGTTTATGATGAGTTGGGGAGGTTCTAGAGACCTAAAGAGAGACTTGGGGGGACTATAATGTGGTGTCTACAGATCCCCTCTATGAGTGAGCTTGGAATAAGTGATAGCCGTCGAATATACACAACATGACGTTTTGGAAAGAGGTCGGTTCTACAGACCTAAGGTAGTGATGGGGATGGATGAGCTAAGGTCGATTCTGAGGACCTAAGGTGGGAGCGACCAATTCTAAGGGTCGAGGTAAATTCTGACCTAGAAGAGGTGATGACGGTCAACTCTGACCTAAAGGAGGTGACGATCGAGGGTCGAAGTCAACTCTAACCTACAAGAGGTAACAATCGGAAGCCGAGGTCAATTCTGACCTAAAAGAGGTGATGACCAGGGGTCGAGGTCAATTCTGACCTAAAAGAGATGACGATCGGGGTCCGAGGTTAATTCTGACCTAAAAGAGGTGATGACGGGGGGTCGAGATCAATTTGACCTAAAATAGGTGACGATCGGGGGCTGAGGTCAATTCTGACCTAAAAGAGGTGACGAACGGGGGCCGAGGTCAATTTTGATCGAAAAGAGGTGACGACCGGGGACGAGGTTAATTCTAACCTAAAAGAGGTGACAAACGGGAGACGAGGTCAATTATGACCTCAAAGAGGTGACAACCGGGGGCTAAGGTCAATTCTGACCTAAAAAGGGGTGACGAACGGGTCGAGGTCAATTATGACCTAAAAGAGGATGACCAATATGGTGGTTCAAAGCCGATTCTGAGGGCTTAAGTAGGGATGAACTTAGGAGGCTCCATTGGGGAAATTTGTTGTGCGGTTTTGTATCAGATTTAGGTTCCGCTGGGGAGGTGATTTTTCTTATCTGGGGAAATTTCAATTGGAGATATCAATCGATTTTGGGCATTTCGCTGGGGAGGTGAGAGTTTCTCTGTGAAAATGGGCATGGAAAAAAATGTTTTTCTTGGTAAAAAAGGTTTGAAAACTCATTTTGGAATTTCAGGAATTTTTGTGGAGTTTTTGTTCGAAATTTCAGAGGGGGTGCCAACCGGCATGGTTTGAGGGGTGTCAAACAACAGTGGTACAGTCTTTTGGGCTACCTCGATAATATGGGTGGCATGCCTCTGTAATACCCCGTATTTTCATGCTATATTAATTTGGGGATTTATTAAATTTAACGTGAATGATTTATTTAATAAAAATCCGAAAATTAATTATGTTATAATTATTAACGTGACGAGAGTTAGTAATTATGGAAAAATGGGTTGAATATTACTAATGAGAAAAGTAATGTATTATATTGGTTATATTGAATGTCATAAGTGAATTAAATGACGATTTCGGAAATTTAAGTCGGAACGTGCTCGTGTCACGTCGGGACTAATTTTGTTAAATAAAAAGTGAATATTTTATAAGTTGCCCGTATGGTCATTTTGAGTGCGCCAACGCATCCGGTAGGGTCGAGATAGTCAGAAAAGTGTACCCGAGGGTGTAGTTTGGGTCTCGGGGCATTTTTAGGCCTAATTAGTACCCCAGGAGGGCATTTTAGTCATTTTACATAATTGGGTAATTAAACCCACGAAATTCAGCAACCTATATCAGCCATTTAGGTTAGCTTTTAGGGTTAGAATATCCAGAAATCAAGTGACAGCCATTGGAGAAGAGAGGAGAGAGCTCCAAGGAAATTCAAGGCCAAAAAGTCACCGGTTTGCACCGCCGCCACCTCCACCGCGTAGATCACGAGACGAGGAACGCAGCCATACCAAAATCAGCCGTGAATCAGAATACCAAAAATCCCAAGCAAGTGTTTAACTTGCGTATATTCATTAATTCAATCTTCATATTGGTTTAGGATTAATTAGAGATGATAAATATGGAAGAACACCCAATTTGTGTTAGGAAAATGCATGTAGAAATGATTTATATGAAATTCTAGAATCCTTGCCATGTAGAGGAATATAACCCACAAAATTTTGATGATATATTAGAAGGAAATTTTGGTAAAAACATATTAGAACCTTGATTAAGAAAAACTCTAGGGTTCTTGACGATTAGATGGAGTTTTGGGTTAATTATCCATGTTTAATGTTAGATATACACATGCTTTACGTTGAAAACATCTGGTATAACGTTATAATGATAGTAGTAGGATTTTTGGGACGTTTAGAATGGAGAAACATGGCTTTGGATGAAGAAATTTGGTAGAACCCGTAACTGCATTTCTGCAGAATTTTCGCAGACCTGCTTGATCGATCGATCGAGCCTAGAGCTTCGATCGATCGAAGGTTCGATCGATCGAGCCCCAGACCTCGATCGATCGACCCCTCCTGGCAGACTCTTATTTCCCTTGTTGACTTAGTCGAATTGAATTTATCGTGAAATAATTCTTGGGTATCCTTAATGAAATGTTTTGGGAGATAGGAAAGACCAGTAGGACATTTGAATAAGTGTTGAGAACTTTATTATAAGATGAGAATCTTGTTTTTGGGATAATTATATAATGAATTATGAAACTACGTAATTCAAGTGAGAGAATGCGGCGAATAACTACGATAGTGAATAGAGGTATACCTACTGAATTTTCCTACTTGGAAGGATAGAGTCAACGAATGTCACGTATTGAGTGAGAAAACCCTTCGAGTTAAGGTTAGAGATGAAACCTTATACGTAATACTAATAATGTGAAATGTAGAATAAATGGTATAATTATGGGTGACGAGAAGAACCTATATTAATATGATAAAGTGGTATATTTATATGATTGTGTGTACATATATTATATACTTGTGAAAATCATGCCCACGCTACTTGCTATCCCTGAGGTTACCGCGCTGGGACAAGTCTTATCTCGATGGGACCTTTATGGGGGATATTGACTTGTACCCTAGAAGATAGATATCCTTGGTAGAGGCTATCGATGTGATAGTTCAGACGGTCCTAAGAGACGCAGGCATGTGCCATCCTCTTAGAGACTTGGAATCTATGCTTCGCCTCAATATTGTTTGTGTATTCATGTTAATACAATTCAGGAGTGATTCCGATTGTATTCCCCTTAATATGAGTGATATGGGGTTCTGGATAGTAGAGTATATGCACGCACCATAGTTTTATGAGGGGTGCTGTTATTTTATATATATTATACGAGTAGTTAATATGTATATGAGATTTTGAAATTTGAAACTGCCTACTGTGATTTGATAAGTAGGACTTGGTTAATGACTTAGATAGTGAATACTTGTTTCGTGAAAGTATAATATGTTACTGAGAAACTTTATAAATTAATAAAAGCTAAAACGAGAATTGTGCTACCAATCTGGAAGTAACCTTTTTAAATAAAAACATTGTTCGGTTTTGAAATCTTATGAGTAAGTTAAGATAAGCTAAATTATTGGAAAGGTTAGTATGATAAAATTTGTTAAGAATAACCCTTGGGAAGGTTAGTGCGATAGGTGTGCACATTAGAAGAGAGGTGAGTATTTCTCAAGAGAGTGACGCATTAATATGTTGTTGCATTGGCCTGTATCAATTTAAATACTTGCTAAACGTATTTTAAAATCAAACACACTTTCGGGCTCTGACCCGTTTTTTTTCTCTCTTTCTCTCTTGTATATATATGTATATATTTCAGGTGCCCAGCCACGGGGGCGTCTTGCTTAGGATCCCTTGAGAGGAACGTGTTGCAGCTTAGGTGGGAGTTTCAGGTCACTTGCGTAGACGGCTTCTTTTATTGACTCCACTTCTAGTATTCTCATTTATTGGGCATGTGTCGCCCTTTCCATTATTTCTTTGTTGTTGGGACATTTATATTTCAGTTGTTTCCAGTATTGTTCTATGGGATTTATTCAGTTTGGATTTATGACTTTAGTTGTCATGTGTTGACATTCGATTAACGAATGTATTATATTATTTGGTTTATTGTGGTGTGATTCTTAATTGTAGAAATGTTGTTTTTAAATAAATAAATCTTTTTCTTTAATTAAAATTTTGAAAGTATGTATGAAAATGGTTTTGACACTTAGCTTAATTATTAGGGTGTTAAATTGAAAAATTTATTTTTATCGACAGTGATGCTGAGAATGAACCAACTGTTTACCTTGATTTAATTTAATAAAGGAGTGATCGCCCGGTATTTAATTAGGCGGGTGTCACAGGTGGTATCAGAGCATCAGGTTCTAGTATCCTTAGGATCTGTACGGCTTATTATGCTTTCAGTGTTACTTTGTTTGTTATAGAGCCCTATGTTTAGGATTGTCGATTCCTTTGGCGAAATTTCGTTCTCCTGCTCTAATGTGTATGCATTAGTGAATTCTAATTTCGTTCGGATGTGTGCGTGTGCCGAGCGATGACGGATGTCAGAAGAAGATCGTTAAGCGTACATCAGGAGGCAGGGCTCAGTTGAGATTAGGAAATATATTCGAGGATGACGACCGTAGTCGAGGTCACCTCCATTATGGCACGAGAAGCCAAGACTTGAAAGGCGACTAAGGTGCAACAATGATTTTCAAATGCTGTTATAGTCAAATGAGGTGCGGGGGTAAACTTACCCAACGTTTTACAAAAACGTGTAGAGACTATCAACGGGAAATTTTAGAAACGCGAAAATTGTATGTGTCTTTACCAAAGGCGGTAAAGTATCCAAAGGCTTAAATGTAGAACGGAGTGTGGCAAACCGAAAGTGAAAATTTAGAGAAAAATTTTCTTGGCTTTCGGGACGAAATTATAATGGTTGGAGACAACCACCAATTTTAGAAGTGGAATGCTGTGCCTATAGGAGAACCTGAGGTACAGTGTTGACCGTATGTTCCTTCCTTAACTGTTCAGGATGAGAAGAAAATGTGGTTCTGAACTCTTCGAGGGAGGGCATATCAGGGGTCCATTCGTGAATTTGAATCTTAACCGTTAGCCAATTTTGTATCAGAAGATGTAGATACAAGTGGGGGGAAACGACTTCAAGTGGAAGACCAACTCGTAATAATAGTTGATAAAACTCGAGGAGGAAATTCTGGTGGACGAACGATCCAGAGGTTAACATTGTCATATTGTGTCAGAATAGATGATAACGCTTCTTTGTGGAGGAAGTTAGAGGAATCAAAGAATTTAGTCGAGAATGAGACTGAATGCAACGGTGGTGGTATAGCACCACAGAAGGATATGGATACACATCAGGAAAACCATTTAAATGCTTCAGACAGTTAAATTCTTACCAAGTGATGGTAAATTTAGTAAGTACTAGTATAGATAGTAACATGATCTTTATGGCCTAAAAAGGCTATGGAACAACCGGAATAGTTAACAGGAATTGAGTCTACTAATGTCCGAGGAAAGGACAATCCTAACCTGGTTAGTAGGACAGGTGATAGGTGAATTATGTGTTGAGGTATTTTGTGCGGAGTGAGATCTCTCACGATAATATGTTCCAAAGTAAGTATAAGGGCAAGAATACGGTGCCTAGTAAAAGGCAACGAGTAAAGTAATATTGTTTGGTTTGTGTAGACGTGTTACGTCAGGAAACCATTTGCACAGTCAAGACGATTGTCAAGGTAGAAGTGTATGTTGTATCCTCAGAGGATGAGGCATGTTTATGTGACATGAGCGAGTCACCATATTTTGATCATTTCTAGATTAGCATGTGAGATGAGTTTAATGCATATAATTAGAAATGTTACCATTGTGTGAATATTTTTCCTTAGTGTAGCGGGATTTTCTTTAGAGCTATCCGCGGAGGATGGGTGAGTATATTAACAGTGTTTTATACTTTATGGAGATTGCTTGTTGTAGTGATGCGATACACGAGTATGATATTATCTTTGTTAAAATGTTATAAAAATGGGTAGTATGATAGTGGGCATTTATTGCGAGGCTATTGGAGTAGTTGCATTGGTGCAACATGTTTCATGTTTGTTTTGGCGAGGCTTACCTGTAAGAAAGTTGGACTCGCACTTATATTATCTATCCTATAGACTTCAGAGGAGATAGTGGGCTCGAGATATTCGATGCCAATGTATGTATAGACTTTGTTAGTATAATTCCGTATGTATCGGGATTTACCGTTGAGCGAAAAGATTTGACTCAGTATTATGTTTAGCACTCCGGACTTAGTGGTAGGAAGAGTGCATTGTTATATTTAACCTTTAGAGATGTGGGAGTTAATCTTTATACCCCTATTATTAGGGAAAGGAATTTTGAGAATTCCGATTGTATGTATTCGAGGTTTATGGAATGCTATTACCATCAACCAATACGGTAGTGAAATTGGTGAAACGTTCTTTATTAAGCATAATTACGGGAGAATTGTAACTTTTCTGTCAAGAGACGGAATAAAGGGGTACATACCACGGACGGAGGACCTAACGGATTTTGATGACCGACAAAGCTAGGTAGTAGTGTATCGGGGGGTTCCTTATTTGGATTTCGCTTTGCGAGACATCTTACGCATGAAACTTAGCGTAAGGTTTGAAATAGGGAGACGTTTGGTCACTACTCCACGAGTTTGGTACCCTGGTCGTAATGGGATCAAGTAATTATGTATGTAAGTTGGAAGTTGAATTTTGTTTTAAGGTTATTGGAGCCGGATCTTGTGGTAGGAAAACATTGAAAGTTATCCCCACAAGTTGAGGGGTGGAACTATGATAAGGAGAATTTAAGAATTCTGATTTCTAGGGTGATTGAGAGTACCCGAATATCATAACCGCGTACAGAACACAAAGTGAATAAAGAGTTAGAATGATTTTTAGCATGGATTATCTGGAAAGAACTTTATACTATACAAAAGAGATGACCTATAATTATTTTGATGAATAGAGCGTTAGTGATTTACTTTAGTTGTTGTACCTACTTGGGAAAATTGTTGTACTTATCTGAGGAAGGTTGAGAATTATTATTCCTACTTTATTGTCATGGAATTTGAATGCCCTATTCCTTCTATTCCGTTGAATTTAGTTAGTTCTACAGATGAGTAGCACGCCGTTCGCTCTCCCAGGGCGGTCGGAGTGTTGCAAAAATGTGGGCATCTTGGTTAACTACAGTTAAAATGGTCCGAATCGAAGGGACGTGGAAATAGACGTGTGAAATATATGTTTGTGGGAATAGTATGACGAAGTGGAAGTGATAGAGTGGATTAAACGTCACATGAGGGGCGATAATCCATACATAAGTGTGCAATTAGAATAACATGCCCTAACTTGATTGGAAGGCTGTGGAAGCCGTTCAAGAATTGGTATTCCTTGAATATAGTAGAATTTAATGATTATGAAGAACGCCCCGAGCGGAGTTGTTATTAGTCAAGTGTGAGAGCGACTTGCGCATACAAAGAGTAAGGATGTTAGTATGGTATAAGAGATCCAGAAGTGCGCTTCGTGGAGAGAAGAGCACGGGTCGGAACTTTCGGCATACTCCAAGGAGGAAGGGGAGTATTACGTGTCACTTAATGTGAGACATTTCAAGGGAAGAATCGATGTTTAGCGAGACGTAGTGAGTAGTCTCTACATGCACCGCCCATAAGTAAGGTTTGGTTGAAAGCGGAGAATCAAACAAAGAATTTGTTGTTTATCGAAAATTCTTGAAATTGGAAGAGGTCGGTAAAGTTGGTACAGTCCTTGGATGGGTTGCCATCCTCAAAACAAGATCAAGGGTTTATCCCGAACTTGTGAATTAAGTCACCGAGAGGAAGTGATTGATATTCCTTTGGGCTGGCTTATAATATTAACTAGTATGCCCCAGACTCCCTTCGAAAGGAAGGATCGCGCCAGTGCATGGTCCGGCGCAGTATAAATTTCTGAATCAAGATGAGATTGGTGAATCCCACCTTTGAAATGGGATTTCAGGAACCAGAGGAGATAAGATTTCATTTCGAGTAGGATGTATCACCCTTAGCCAGGGAATAGGCGCATGGTGATTAAAGATTAGGGGAGCCACGTGAAGGAGATTTTGGAATCTTGGTACGATGATTTCAACCATGCTCGATAGAAGCACTCGTACTTGTTTGTCGCGTACAAGGTACTTATTAAGGTTTTGTTATGGAAGAACCTCGACTATTCTCCTTCCGTATGATTAGAGGAGAGTAGGTAATCAGAATTTTTGGATCGGTCAAGAGAACTTCCGATAAATGTGGTAGAATTCCACGACTGTATTAGGCGAGCAAGAGTGATCAAATGTTCGTAATATTTTCTCAGAATGGAAGTTTTGTATATGAATGTGGTAGAATTCCGTTATTAGGGGGAAGTATGAAATACCCCGTATTTTCATGCTATATTAATTTGGGGATTTATTAAATTTAACGTGAATGATTTATTTAATAAAAATCCGGAAATTAATTATGTTATAATTATTAACGTGACGAGAGTTAGTAATTATGGAAAAATTGGTTGAATATTACTAATGAGCAAAGTAATATATTATATTGGTTATATTGAATGTCATGAGTGAATTAAATGACGATTTCGGAAATTTAAGTCGGAACGTGCTCGTGTCACGTCGGGACTAATTTTGTTAAATAAAAAGCGAATATTTTATAAGTTGCCTCTATGGTCGTTTTGAGTGCGCCAACGCATCCGGTAGGGTCGAGATAGTCAGAAAAGTGTACCCGGGGGTGTAGTTTGGGTCTCGGGGCATTTTTAGGCCTAATTAGTACCCCGGGAGGGCATTTTAGTCATTTTACATAATTGGGTAATTAAACCCACGAAATTCAGCAACCTATATCAGCCATTTAGGTTAGCTTTTAGGGTTAGAATATCCAGAAATCAAGTGACGGCCATTGGAGAAGAGAGGAGAGAGCTCCAAGGAAATTCAAGGCCAAAAAGTCACCAGTTTGCACCGCCGCCACCACCACCGCGTAGATCGCGAGACGAGGAACGCAGCCATACCAAAATCAGCCGTGAATCAGAATACCAAAAATCCCAGGCAAGTGTTTAACTTGCGTATTTTCATTAATGCAATCTTCATATTGGTTTAGGATTAATTAGAGATGATAAATATGGAAGAACACCCAATTTGTGTTAGGAAAATGCATGTAGAAATGATTTATATGAAATTCTGGAATCCTTGCCATGTAGAGGAATATAACCCACAAAATTTTGATGATATATTAGAAGGAAATTTTGGTAAAAACAGATTAGAACCTTGATTAAGAAAAACTCTAGGGTTCTTGATGATTAGATGGAGTTTTGGGTTAATTATCCATGTTTAATGTTAGATATACACATGCTTTACGTTGAAAACATCTGGTATAACGTTATAATGATAGTAGTAGGATTTTTGGGACGTTTAGAATGGAAAAACATGGTTTTGGATGAAGAAATTTGGTAGAACCCGTAACTGCATTTCTGCATAATTTTCGCAGACCTGCTTGATCGATCGATCGAGCCTAGAGCTTCGATCGATCGAAGGTTCGATCGATCGAGCCCCAGACCTCGATCGATCGACCCCTCCTGGCAGAATCTTATTTCCCTTGTTGACTTAGTCGAATTGAATTTATCGTGAAATAATTCTTGGGTATCCTTAATGAAATGTTTTGGGAGATAAGAAAGACCAGTAGGACATTTGAATAAGTGTTGAGAACTTTATTATAAGATAAGAATCTTGTTTTTGGGATAATTATATAATGAACTATGAAACTACGTAATTCAAGTGAGAGAATGCGGCGAATAGCTACGATAGTGAATAGAGGTATACCTACTGAATTTTCCTACTTGGAAGGATAGAGTCAACGAATGTCACGTATTGAGTGAGAAAACCCTTCGAGTTAAGGTTAGAGATGAAACCTTATACGTAATACTAATAATGTGAAATGTAGAATAAATGGTATAATTATGGATGACGAGAAGAACCTATATTAATATGATAAAGTGGTATATTTATATGATTGTGTGTACATATATTATATACTTGTGAAAATCATGCCCACGCTACTTGCTGTCCCTGAGGTTACCGCGCTGGGACAAGTCTTATCTCGATGGGACCTTTATGGGGGATATTGACTTGTACCCTAGAAGATAGATATCCTTGGTACAGGCTATCGATGTGATAGTTCAGACGGTCCTAAGAGACGCAGGCATGTGCCATCCTCTTAGAGACTTGGAATCTATGCTTCGCCTCAATATTGTTTGTGTATTCATGTTAATACAATTCGAGAGTGATTCCGATTGTATTTCCCTTAATATGAGTGATATGGGGTTCTGGATAGTAGAGTATGCACACACCATAGTTTTATGAGGGGTTCTGTTATTTTATATATATTATACGAGTAGTTAATATATATGTGAGATTTTGAAATTTAAAACTGCCTACTGTGATTTGATAAGTAGGACTTGGTTAATGACTCAGATAGTGAATACTTGTTTCGTGAAAGTATAATATGTTACTGAGAAACTTTATAAATTAATAAAAGCTAAAACGAGAATTGTGCTACCAATCTGGAAGTAACCTTTTTAAATAAAAACATTGTTCGGTTTTGAAATCTTATGAGTAAGTTAAGATAAGCTAAATTATTGGAAAGGTTAGTATGATAAAATTTGTTAAGAATAACCCTTGGGAAGGTTAGTGCGATAGGTGTGCACATTAGAAGAGAGGTGAGTATTTCTCAAGAGAGTGACGCATTAATATGTTGTTGCATTGGCCTGTATCAATTTAAATACTTGCTAAACGTATTTTAAAATCAAACACACGTTCGGGCTCTGACCCGTTTCTTTTTCTCTCTCTCTCTTGTATATATATGTATATATTTCAGGTGCCCAGCCACAGGGGCGTCTTGCTTAGGATCCCTTGAGAGGAACGTGCTGCAGCTTAGGTGGGAGTTGCAGGTCACTTGCGTAGACGGCTTCTTTTATTGACTCCACTTATAGTATTCTCATTTATTGGGCATATGTCGCCCTTTCCATTATTTCTTTGTTGTTGGGACATTTATATTTCAGTTGTTTCCAGTATTGTTCTATGGGATTTATTCAGTTTGGATTTATGACTTTAGTTGTCATGTGTTGACATTCGATTGGCGAATGTATTATATTATTTGGTTTATTGTGGTGTGATTCTTAATTGTAGAAATGTTGTTTTTAAATAAATAAATCTTTTTCTTTAATTAAAATTTGGAAAGTATGTATGAAAATGGTTTTGACACTTAGCTTAATTATTATGGTGTTAAATTGGAAAATTTATTTTTATCGACAGTGATGCTGAGAATGAACCAACTGTTTACCTTGATTTAATTTAATAAAGGAGTGATCGCCCGGTATTTAATTAGGCGGGGTGTCACAGCCTCTTAGCCTTGTATAAAAAGGGAGCACGTTCCCCTTATTTTTCACAAGCTATCTTCCGTGCTTTCTTCTGCATTTGTCTTCTGCAAACCATTTTGACGTTCCGAAATCAAAAGATGGTCAACTTTTTAAGCAATGCAACACACAAGGTGTGGCTTAATGATGATGATTGGGAAAATCTGGAATGGAGGGATAGGGTTCCCCTTGCTTTGGTCCATGAGAACCCATTTGATTCTTTTGAGCCTGTGGGGGATGAGCTGACCCTTCTTCGTGAGCTGGTGCGTCATCGTTCTTCGAGGGTGGTGAACCCTGACGATTATGTAAGTGATAATGACTTTTGATTTTCTTTTCTTCTTTTTTGCTGATTTTTCCTTGATTTCTTGAATTTTGACAAAGGGTTTCTTTTGTGCTTTACCCGATTGATGTTTCTACGTCAACTATTCGCGCTCGGGGGATGATGGCTCTTTGGATGTTTGGGTGTGTTTTCCGCCTGTGGTGCAGTGGGTGCTGTCCTTTGGTGGGTTTGGGAGGTTAGCGTCTGCACTGGATGAGATGCCTCGCTCTACGACCATTCTGTGAGCCTTGGGGGAGAGATGGTGGGACACTACCCACACTGTCATTTTTGGTTTCGGGGAGATGATGGTGACTCCCATAGATGTGCAGCAGCTACTGGGGATGGAGTGTGATAGGATGCAGGTTGAGGTTGACAGGTCTTTGCGGGTGGCAGCGTTGGGCGATCTGGAGAGGATAGTTTATGGGTACTCTCTCCGTTTGTCTTCTTTGAGGGATTTGTTGTTTCATCGAGTGGTTGATGATAAGGATGGGCTAGAGGTGCGACAGACAGCCCGATTATTTATCATGCAAGTGTTGGGAGGTTTTCTGGTGGCATCAACTGGCGACGTCGTTAATTTGTGGTTTTTTCCGTACTTGAGGATATTTTTGAACATCTCTCTCCATGACTGGGAGAGCCTAGCCTTGGTGACCCTTTATTCTTCTCTGAATGCATTTAGCCGGTGCTTTCGGCAGACTTTTACTGGATCCACGTATCTTCTTGAGGTATCCTTTAACTTGTTCACTTTCCTTTATGCATTTACATTTTCCTTACTTCCTGATTTCTGATTTCCGACCTTTGTCCTTTGCAGACATGGTTTTATGAGGTGATTGGGTTTAATAACCAACCAATTTCTTTGGAGGATGAGTCTTCTAAGGAATTCGGTCGGATGTACAAGTGGCAGAAGTCCAACCGACGGACTAAGATGCCTCTTTCTCTGGCGGCTGTGCGTCAGGTCTTGAATGGCCTGACGAGCTAGCGGGTATGTCCTTATTTTTCTTTTAACCTTTTTCTTCATGATGATTTTTTTATATTAATCCTTATCTTTTGGAGAATTTTGCAGGTGACCTTCTACCCTTGGGGGACTGCTATCCAGATACGGGGGCAATCGGGACAAATGCGCAAATGCAGTATTTGTTAGTGCATGAGTTTGGCTACTTCTGGTATCTCGAGGGAGGGTTGTTTGACAGATTATGGAGAATGAAATGGTGGTTCCACCGACGCATCTCCCGGTTTACATAAGGAAGGAGCGAGAGATGGTAGACTATGCGCTGATAACAACAATGATGGGCGAGCCTTACTTGTCCTATACCGACACAGTGGTGCCGTATGATTATTTAGACTTTGTGACGAGCTGGATGATGCTTTCAAGCATATATGATGGGATACCTCTCCCCAAGGCAGGTTCGAGTCGACCGGTGGGATCTTCCTATAGTGCAGGTGGTCCGTCGACATCCACTGTAGCGATATCCTCAGAAGTTTCTTTTGTATGGCTTCACTCTTCTACTTACAATATTTAGAGGGATGATGGAGGGTTGGTGCACATACAACATCACCCTAATAAGATGGATCCGAAAGAGCTGGGTTTGATAGAGGAGATCCTTCGTCCTGCGGTATACTTTTCATCTTTTCGTCTTTTGATTCTCTGATTTCTTTCTTAGTTTTCGATTGACAGATTCGTTCCTTTTTATTTTTCTCATAGCACATCCAGGTGACGACCACTTGGCTAAGGGATGTTCAGGACTGGATATCTTCGACGACTGCTCATATCCAGGATGTGATTCCGGTGCATTCTTATTTGGTACCGTCGAGGAAAGAGAGCGCGTCGCAGGGAAGGAGGTTCCTAGGGAGAGAGTAGAGAGAAAGAGAGAAAAAGGGAAAAAATATAGGTGGAAGGAGAGAGAGAGAGAGAGAGAGAGAGAGAGATAAGATATGTGGGTGTGGGTTGAGTCTTGTTGTTATTTCTTATTTCTTGCAAAAAATGATGTAACACCGCAATATATATCTATGCAATGAAGTTTTTATTAATTTTATTGCCTCAATGACATAATGTGTATGCTCATTTTACTTTATTGTTGAGACCGTAAAAATAAATGATTTTTGAGAGAGTTTATTTAAAACAGGGTGAAATAAAGCACAAGGATAAGGAAATTTTAAAATAAAAATTTATTTTTATTGAGTTTTTTTATTTTGATAAAAAGGGAAAAAGGGGGAATTTCCCAAAGTAGGAGCTTATCGATCGGCATACCCCTTATCCTATCTACCGGCATGTCGGTCCAGTATAATCAATCTAAGGCCTTGATTGCACTTTATTCAATGGGTTAGTACTTGGTGGGGTAGGTTTCCTTCCGAGTTCTGCATGATTCTTTGTCTTTGTTTGAGCCTTTCTAAGTATAAATAGGGGCATGAGTGGAGTATTTCCTCACACCTTCACATTCCTTCTTCTTTCCATCTTTTTTCTCACATTCGCTATATGGCTCTCCCTGGTAGCGTTGAATTTTCTAAATACCTCGAGACTTTGGAGGCAATGTGTTCATACAATATCGACTACGATGTTTTCCATATACGTCGAGTCTCTTTATGGCGCAATCGGTCCATCAAGTGGAGCATGCTAATGGCAGCGGTGGAATTCTAGTACCCTGAAGACCATGTGTTTCGCTTTGGATTGGATGAGGTTTGTCCGACCTATGAGGAATTTTCTGCCATGTTGGGGATTAATCCTAGTGTTGCGGTGTCTATGCTTGAATTTTTTCGGTCCCCTATAGAGTTGTTAGTGGAATTTCTCCACATTTCTCCTTCAGTGGCTAGATCACTGGTAGTGGGGGGAATGATCTCTCTTCCTGTTGTACTGCATTCTGTGCATATGCAAGGTGTTGGAGATGTTGGCTACACTGGAACTGTCATCCTGGGCCTGGTTTTGAAACTGTTGTTAGTGACTAGGGAGTTACTGGTGGACTCTCAACTCACAACCATTATTTCCTGGATGTCGTAATGTCGAAATCTCGCGGTGGTATTACTGGCGGTGACTCTGAATGGTCTGGATACTTAGCGGGAAGGCCCTTTTGATTTTCTGAGGGGTAGCCTTATAATGCTGTTTATGTGGTTGTCAAAGAGATTCCGTATGACAGTCCCACCTGAGTATCCCTTATTGGTCGTACCAAACTTCTTTTTGTGCCACTTCATCAGCATAGGCCTCGATATTGAAAGTTGGGAGAACTGGTTTGTGGAGCACGGGGCTCGAGGGTTGTACTGGTTAGTGCCTTGGTGGGGGGAACTGCTGCCCATTCTGGAACTGGTGGATTACCAATATGTTCGGTTGGTTGGCCTCAGGCAGACCTCTTTCTACTTTTCCTCGAGGCTCTTGCGCCAATTTGGCTAGTAACAGATTGTGCCACCACGATCACTAGATTTTTTCCCGGTGGAGGACTTGACAAAGAAAATGCGCATGCTGCTTGGATCTTTGTGGGAGAATCACCGACCACCTTCTTATCCTTCACAGTCTGCTGGGTGGGTCTGTAATATCTCAGTGGACTAGATGAAGTGGTTATGGAGGGGGTAGTTGCCAAGATGCTGGTGGTGGAGTCCGGCCAAGGGTGGTTCGTCACTTTTGACACCATGAAGGGAGGCGTTGTGGTTTTCCCCAGGATGGCCTGAGTTTATCATGATATGGAGCGTCATTAACATTCCATTCATGCAAGGGAAGTTTGGGGGCCCCAAGATATGGATAATGGTGATGGGGTTGGCTCCTCCGGCGGCTACAGTTAGGGTCCCTGGGAAGTTTATTTGTGAAGAGCTTTTGATATGGTGTTTGGTAGTGTATCTGGTTATTTTAGTTGTGTTGTGTGGAAATAATTTTGGAAGGGTTATTTTTAGGTGTGGCTTATTTTTTGGAAAGTAGAAGTAGGTTAGTAAGGGAAGTCATTTGACTCCCTACGCGGATGTAATTATACCAAAAATTTTCAAATAATAGAATAAAAGAAATTTTGATCATCTAGTTGTGCCTCTTGATGAGTTTTGAATTTAAATTATCTTTACTAATATCTAAGGCATACATAATCATTTTGTTCAGGTATATGTTAAAATGAACTGTCATTCCCGGAAATAAGAAAAAATAGCATTTTGTGAATAAAAGAAGGGGAAACGTGATCATATGATGCGTATGAGCTGCCTACGTACCTCTGGGGTTTTTTGAAAAGTTTGGTTTTTGAAAGAAAAAAAAGTTTTTATAGAAGATCAGGCCCCACGTAGTTTTGGGGAGGGGGAAATGAAGAGATTTTTTTTAGAATAGAATGGAGATGAGAAGAATCACAGCGCACCAAAATTCTGGACTAGGGCTAGAACTTCTTGAGACGGTCCAGGTTGACTGGATGGGCCTTCTCTTTTCCATCAAGGTCGAAGAGCATAGCGGCGCCACCTGATAGGATTTTCTTCATGATGTAGGGGTTGCTCCAATTGACCTTGAATTTCCCTCTATGATCCCAGATGGGTTCTACTATTTCTTTAAAGGCTAAGTCCCCTTTTTGGACACCGCGGTCCTTCACTATCTTGTTAAATGATCGCGCTATTCGGCGATGGTACCCTTATATGTGGTATAGATCTTTCAATTTCGTCTCATCTAAGAGTGATGGCTCGTCAAGACAACTCCGATGCCAGTCTTCTTCTTCGACTTTTCTTTCCAGCATAATGCGTAGTGAAGGAATTTCCAGTTCTACGGGTTTAACCGATTCCATGTCGTAAACCAGGGAGTAAGGGGTGGCCTCAGTAGAGGTTCGAACCGAAGTGTGATAGGCCCAGAGGGCATAAGGGATCCAATCGACCCAATCTCAACAACTTCCGGTCATCTTGTTAATGATGGTTTTGAGGTTCTTATTGGCGGCTTTGACTGAACAGTTGGTTTGAGGTCGGTGGGGGGATTTATGTCTCTGAATCCCATATCCATCCAACACTTTTGTAACTTCTTCCTCGAATGCAACCCGTTGTCGATACCAGCTCGCGCGGGACCCCATATCGGCAGATGATATTCCTTCTGATGAACTTGGCTACCTTCTTGGAATTCAGAACTGCGTATGATTTATCTTTGACCCATGTAGTGAAAAATGGAAACCATGATGAATTCATGTCCATTGGAGTCTTTGGGCGTAACCCTCCCTATGATGTCGACTCCCCATGTGGACAACGTCTAGGGAGAAGTCATGTTATACAATCCCCGAGGAGGCAAGTACTAAAGATTATAGAACTGTTGGCATTTAAGACATCTACGGATATAGGCAATGCAATCCTGAATCATGGAAGTCCAGTAGTAACCCTGTCGGATATTTTCTTGGTGAGCATATAACCATTCATGTGAGGTCCACACTCCCCGTTGTGAATTTTCTGTATCATTTCTTAAATGTCATCCCCTTCAATGCAGTGTAAATGGGTTCCATCGAAGTTTCTTTTGAACAGTACTTTGTCAGAGATGATATACTGGGCAACCAGTCTGCAGAGAGTTTCTCAATCTTTCTTGTCTGGTCCTTAGGGATACCTACCATGTTTGAGGAGGCATCAAATATCATAGTACCAGAAGTCGGCCATTTCGAGATTTTCCTCCGTGATGATCTCAATAGGGTAACAGTGGGTTTATTTGTCTTGCTTTTGGACTAGGAAGGGGGCCATTGTTATTCCTTCGATCATGTCAACCATGGAGGGTAAGGTGGAAAGGGCATCGACTAGGTTGTTCTTTGCTCTAGCCAGGTAGTGGAAGGTAATATCTTGAAATTGAGAGGCTATCTCTTCAAGGTGGGCATGGAAGGGTAAGAGAACTTTCCATTTTCTGATCATTTGACTGATGATGAGGGCTGAGTCCCCATAAACATCCAGGTATCGAATTCCTTTCTTAAGAGAGAATTTGATGCCTACTGTACACGCCTCGTATTCAGTCAGGTTTTTTGTGTAGGGGAAATCCATATTTATGGCAATAGAAGTGTGAGAGTCATCAGGGGAAATTAAGAGAATCCCAATGTCATACCCCTTTTTATTGGCTGCATCATCAAAGAACATTTGCCATCGAATGTCTTCTTGGGAGGTACAAAGGATATTCTCATATGGGAACTCGAAAATCCAAATGTTAGCTTCTTCCATAGGGTAGTCAACGAGATAGTTAAAGATGGCTCTTCCTTTCATAGACTTCTGCATGACATACACAATATAAAATTTGGCTAGAAGCATCAACCAACGGGCCATTCAACTAGACAAAGTAGGATCTTCGAGCAAGTACTTAATATGATCCATTCGGGATACAAGTTTGATGGGAAAGGTGAGCATGTAATGTCGCAGCTTTTGGGTGACCCGGACAAAGGCGACACACGCTTTTTCCAAAGTAGTGTAATTGATTGTGTACCCAAATAACTTATGACTGGCGTAGTAGATGGCCCTCTTTTGTGGGATTCTTTGAGGCATTGGTCCAGTAAAGCCCCAGCTTTAGCATCTATAATGGTTAGGTATAGGAGTAGAGGAAGACCAGGCTGCAGCGGCATGAGTACTGAAGGTCGGGTTAGGTATTGTTTGATTCGATCAAAGGCTTCTTAGAAAGCTTCATTCCAAACCTTTGTTAAATCCTTTCGGGGGAGTTTGAAAATGGGTTCACAGATGGAAGTCATCTGGCTAATGAACCAGCTGAGGTACTGTAATTTCACAAGGAATCCTCAGACTTCTCTCTCTGTTTGGGGTGGTGGCATCTTGAGTATGGCTTTCGATTTGGCAGGATCTATTTCTATCCCTTTCTTGCTAACCATGAATCCCAATAATTTTCCTTTTGTAATGCCGCAGATACATTTTTGGGGGTTGAGCCGCATCTGATATTATCATAATCGCTCGAAGAACTTCTGAAGAGCATGAACCTGACCTTCCCTAGTCTTGGACATGATAATCATATCATCCACATAGACCTTGACTTCCTTGTGTATTAGATCATGAAAAATGGTTGTGGCAGCCCTCCAGTAGGTAGCCCCCGCATTTTTTAGACCGAATGGCACAACGGTGTAGCAAAAGGTTCCCCACAGGGTGATGAATGCGATTTTATCTTGGTGATTCGAGTGCATCTTGATCTGGTTATACCGGTAAACCCATCAACGAATGATTTCAAAGCATGATTGGTCGTGTTTTCTACAATCATGTCGATATTGGGAAGCGGGTAATAATCTTTTGGAGAGGCCTTATTTAAGTCTCGGTAGTTGTATCCAAACCTTCCCTCCTCATTTCATCACGGGCACTATGTTGGCTAGCCATGTGGGATATTTGATCACACGAATAAAACCCATGTTCAACTATTTTACCACTTCTTCTTTAACCTTGAGCGACCATTCGGTGCAAAACTTTCATAGTTTTTATTTGACCGGTTTGCATTCTGGGAGAGTAAGAATCACGTGCTGAGCTATCTCGAGAATAATTTCAGGCATATCGTTGTAAGACCATGTGAAGACATCTATGAACTCCTTCTATAATCCTTCGAGTTGCACACGCTCATGATCATCAAGGGTGGCCCCTATCCTAATCTCGCACAGTTGGCTACTAGAACCGAGATTAATAACAACAGTTTCATCTTCATTAACTTGAACGTAGTTGTGTTGTTGGTTATTAACCTTATTTAGATCAGTTAAGAATTTTTCATTTGCAAAATCATCATCATCATCATCATCATCAAGAGTTTGATTGGAATCAAGACAATTAATGTAAGGCAAAATAAGATACTCAAAATCTTCGTTTATTTCATTGATATGAAAGGCATCATTGAGAACCTCATCAAAAGAGGTCTCTATTACATAAGAGTTAGAAGAAACAACAAAATATTAAATGTGATAAACATTAGGGTTGGGTTTAATTTTGGCAGGTGGAACTAGTATAGAATGCTAGTTAAGGAGAGGTGTATCAGTAGCTTTAATCAGGCAGGAGTGCTATCCCCAGTGTTTGTAAGTTGAAGGAATCTTTAGAGTCGCTTTCCTTGGAATCTCCGACATTGACTATGGTTTTCTCAGCGAGAAGTTGCACGTCATGCTGGGACCTCTCGACCATAAATAGTTATCTTGGAAAAGATCTCCATTTTAGGTTTTATCTTCTTGTCCACGTGGTCGTACCAAGGTTCAGGAAAGACACACAGGGGTAAATCTTCACCCTCTCTGATGATCTTCCATTCAGGGAATCTCTTGAGATAGTCTTGACACATTCTAGTCTTCTCTTCAGTTGAGGCTGGCGAATCGTTATGAGTTCTTTTGCTGACGATTGATAGCCCAAGACATAAGGAGGAAAAACTTTCTTCATCACAATGGGTTCGAGTATCCCTTGTTATTTTTACCCCAGCACCAGTCCAGGTATGAAGTGCATGTTCTTGAACATCTAGATCATGTTGATGTTGCCATGGGAATCATACTCTGGACAAACCCTTCTTTGAAATCGTCCCCTGCTGGGAGTAGAAGTGGCTCAACTCCGAAATCGAATAGGAGCATATAATTTCACCCATGTTGTATCTAAACTACTCAATTGCTGGTGCTTGCATTATTGGTACTATTGTCATAACCCAATATAGTAATGACTTTCCTATTAGCGAAGAACTTCAGTTTCTGATGCAGGGAAGAAGAAACACCCTTGATACTGTGGAGCCATGGTCGTCCAAGCAACAGATTGAAACAAGTTTGGATGTTAATGACTTCGAATTCTACAACAGGATTTAGAGGGCCATCCCCTATTATAAGCTTTATGGATCCCATAACTTCTCGACGAGTATTATCATAGGCCCTTACAGTGGCAGGGGTTGGAGAAAGGTCACTCACTTTCAGTCCTAAGAAGATGAGGGTTCTCAGCAGGCAAACATTCAGAGTAGATCCATTATCAATAAGAGAGTGGGACAAACTTTCCCATGACTTGGACAGAGATATTGAGAGCATAATTGTGATTTGGCCCGATCTTGGGGATTTCCTCTTCGGAGAAAGAGAGCATCCTTATAAAGGTCAGAGATCCAACCATATTCACTGTTTCTTCTGGCATGGTATACAGAGGGACTGTGGACCTGGTGAGTAGCTTGATCAAAGCATTTCTGTGCAGTTGGAAAGACATAAAGAGTCCCCACAGAGTGATGTGAGCTTGGGCCTTTTTCATTTGATCGAGGACCTTTCTCTCCTCGAGAGTCATTTCTGGCATAGGAACATTTTGAACACCTTTCCCTTTCTCACTTGCTAATGGGGGGTTGAAATTTCATAATGTCTCCCTGACCTGGTCATATGGTTCACAGGATGGGAAAAACACAAACTTAATTTCCTCATCGATCTAAGGTTGTTCAGACACCCTTTTGATCTCTCTTAGGAGCTCCTAGAAAGATATCATCCCACATATGTCGACTACCGAGCTAGTCCTTTCTAAAATTTGCTCCTCATTTGAATCATAGAATTCATCTCCCCATCCGATGGCAACAATATTGTATTTCCATGAAAAGTTAATACACTCCATAACTTCAATGTCCTCTTCATATAAATCCTCCCATTTGGCTGGGAGGTATAGAGGAGAATGGACCAGGCATACTCGTAGTTTCAGAGCATCTAATAGTTCAGACATGCTGCTAATATCACCAATTTGTTGAAATGAATATGTCATGATCTGTACGACCTCATCTAGACTGACTTCATCAGGAGGTACTATCCAACTGTCTGATTCTCGAGCCCATTTTCGTGCTTTCAAGAACAGGATACTGAAGCTTTGGCATTCAATGATCATCTGGGAGGAAACTTTCAAACCGAACTCAAGGAGTTGGTTCACTACTTCTGATAATACCATACTTTCATCTCGAGAATGGGTACGGACAACGATGCATGCTCTGTTAGGGAGTGACAGTGCATGGTCGACGAGGTTGGCAGGTGTAGACACCCCATTCTAGCACCCCCTAACCTCTCCTTAGGTCCCTAGCACCTCTCTCCATCACTACAAACCTAAGTCATACCCCGGGTACTGACCTAAAGGCCATCAGGCGCTCCCGGGCCCCATTTGACCAAAAGTCAAACTCGTTATCTCGATTGAGACTGAATGAATCTGCGAAGGTAATTGAAACACCTTTCTAACGATATGCCCCCTGCATAATTTTGACTTACGGTGCGAACGAACGACCCGTTTGCGTCTGATAATTCCCGACCAAAGGACCAACGAGCGCTTCCGAGCCACATTTGGCCTGAAATCAACTCACGGGCCCGGGAGCAGTCCAAAGGACTTTCTAAAGTATCTGAAGTACCTTTCCATCGGTTCACCCCGTGTGCGATTCGGATCAACGGTTTGCATTTTACGATCATTTTTCGAAGGAACCTGAAAGAGACTACCAAACGGCAGGTTCCAAACCCTGCCTATCGGCAGTGTGCCTAAAAACTCCTTCCGATTGGCAGTACTAGGACTATGCCGATCGGTAATGCCCTGGGTTTATAAAAAGGATGGCATGAACTCATTGCAAAAGGACCCAAGATCTGAAATCCATCACTCTCAGCGAACTCAGAAAACCTCTCTCGAAGTCAGCGTGATTTCCACATCCAAATCCTTTTCCAACCTTCACTTTTCATCATCTTTTTCATCAAACTTGGTGAATTAACTACCCTTCGTCATCACCCAAGTTCAAGGGCTACTCTCCAACATTCAAGATCAAGATTAAGATCTTCGAGAAGGCCCAACTTTCTCAACTCTCTCTTCAAATTCTCCTAAATTCGCATTAACTTGTTTTATTACTTAACAACTTTATTCTCTCCATCTCACATATCCTAATATACTTTTTACTTAGTATTATTGCACATCCCTTATATTTATATAAATAAAACTCAAAAAAATAAGAAAAAAAGGGTTTGCTCATAAATTCCAAATGGAAATTCTCACCCTTTTCTCACAACTAAAACACTTTTTTTACACACACACATATAAGAGAAGTCCCCGGTTTGATTTATGGGATAAATCCCACCCCTCGTTTTGCATACGAACTACTTGGACTTTGATGCCTCTATAGGATACGTAGGCATCTCAGGGCAAAACTCGAGACTCGAGTCCTATTCCTTCCATTTTTTTTCTTGTTATTCTTTAACTTAATTCTCCTAAAATATATATATTTACATATACATATATTTGTTCTTTGTGGCATATTATTCCACATGTGTTATCGCTCCTTTATAATAACTAACGCAAGGTTAATCGCATAAATCTTATTTTCTAATATTACTTTTAGGAACATTCCTATGGATGACTCGCTTTATCTCTTCCATGATACAAGTCGATGATTCTTATCTCCACTACATACTAACATGCACACATATCATGGGGAAATAAAGGAAAATAGCAACAATCCATGAGAGACCGCAAGGGCGGAATGGGTGCCTAACACCTTCCCATTTCGTAACTTAGCCTCCGAACACCTTTTCGAATCAATTTTGGTTTCGTATGTATCAGTATGTCTTTGGATGTTGTCCTTCGGGAAGGCTCCACCTTTTTTTGTCTGTTTTGAGTAAAATAGGCTGGTGACTCCATCTCTCTATATTATTCACCTCACACATTGTCGAAGACGAGCGAAGCGCTCCAAAGAGGGATGCGCAGGACCCGGATTCTCTCACCAGGGAGATGACACACCCTCTCATCATCATCTCTCTCTCCCGCCGCGATGATTGAGGATGGCCACAGTGGCGACTCCGCTGGGGAATTTTCTTTTTTGAGGGCTAGACTCTATTTAGATTGGGTGTTTTATTTTCTTATATCCCCCTATTTGCATGTCCCCCCTTATTATTCATGTGTACCTCATACTTATGCTTCTATTCACACACTTGTAGAAGATTCTTTATGTACAATTCTCACCACGTGCACCTAGGATCGCGTGTATCCACATGTTGCACGCATCACCCATCCATACTTGGTATACCATTGGTACTTGTACTTTGCTCCCTGTTTGGCATGATCAAGAAAGATACTCTCATCATATGATACTAATAAGAGAATCATGCATGATTCACACGACATCACCAAAGAGCATTGGTATTGACCAAATTTTGTCCAGTAACTGGAGGGTCACTTCGTGATGGGCACTGGTCCGGAAGGGCGCAGTTAGCCTAAGCGATATGACTCTCACCTTCCATTGGCCAAGTACCTTCGATGTATATCGAACGGTTCCTTCGCATCGTACCGCTTGATCGAAGTCATAACGGGAGGTATATCGCAGGGAACTCGTTCACGTATGTTGACTATATCGAATTCTCTCTCACACGTACCGTCTCCACGAGGTATATAGTGAGGCAATTCATGTACACTCAGGTATATCAAATGTCTTGTCCACATGTACCGATTGCCCTAAGAAGCAAGACATATATCGTGGAAGCCACGCCAAAGGGGGGAACCCTTTCCAATTCACCCAACCAACTGCATACCCACATATAGGTGTCAAGCCTAGGACACACATGTTAGATTGCCGGTTTTAACCCGAAACTCTGTCAAAATTCTGGGTCGGCCTGCCACCCAAATTTTTGCGCATTTTAAATGGGACCCTACCCGTGAGCCTAGTCACAAGACCATAAATTTACATATGTTACAAACCCAACCTTTTCAGGCTCGGGTCCCGTCCGACATTTCATTTTTCATATAGGAGAATTTAATACAAGCGAGAACATAATAATTATAATAATCATGCTGAGACCCGTCTCCCAAAAACATTTCTCCTTCCTTTATCAAAAATCTAAAAACATTTCTCCTTTCTTTATCAAAAATCAAAAACATCTTTCCTTTCTTTATCAAAAATCCGAAAATATTTTGTCTTTCAATCTAAAAAAAAAAGAATATCAAAAATATTTTCATTCTTTTTCTCTAAAAATAAATCCCATTTTACGCCTTCTCAGGTCGATTGCACGCCCTTGTCCTGGCTCCTTATTTGCTTCGGTCTTCAATAAAATCACCCCAGAGTTTCGTCCGTTCCCCTGCTACTTCTTTCGAGTTCGGAATCCATCCGCTTTCTATGGAGAACACAGATCAAGTACCAGTTGTGCAGCCAGATCTGGCGGCAGTCTTAGCTCAGATCGTGTCCAAGATTGACAACCTCCAAACTGAGGTCCAAAAGATGCAACGAAACCAGGTTACTGTTCCTCAAGAGCCCGAGGCCCTATTCCCTCGTGTTATGGGTTCACCTGAGCCTATTTGGGTTCTCGAAGGGTATCAGCATGCTCCACGTGCCCCTCCTGCCAATGGGTCGCCACCTTCCCAGCTTCTTATGCCAAACCTCACCCAGCCTGGGGCTAACTTTCCTATGATCATGGATCCAAAAGAAGAAGAGTTGAACAAGGTCAAAGAAGATCTCAAGATGCTAACTAAGACGTTCGACCAAGTCAGAATATCTGGAAATTACATGGACTACACCCACATGTCTCCTTATCCTAAGGCGAGGTTACCGGAGGAGTTCAAGATGCCAAATATCAAGAAATTCGAAGGAAGTGGACCTCTTAGCAGTTATCACCGTTCTATGACTCTCCTAGGGGCTTCTGATGTTTTTTATCTCTCGAAGAGTCCAGAATCCGTAGCTGGGAGGATGTAGCCCGAGAATTCATGTTGCGGTACAAATATAACGAAGAGCTTGTGGTCACCTGTCGTGATTTAGAGCTGCTCAAATAGAACTCTAGGGAATCAGTTAGTAACTTCATAGCCCGATGGAGAGAAAAAGCAGTAACCATGACCAATCAGCCATCCGAGGAAGAACAAGTCAACATAGTGAAGAATAATTTCTTACCCCATATCCGAGCAACAATGGGAGGACAATACTATCCCCACTTTCGAGCTCTCAGAGAAGACAGAGTAGAAATCGAGGAGGGTCTTTATAAAATAGAATTTGAACCCAATAAAGTGTCCGGACAGTTCACTCCCAGAAAATATGATAAGCATGTCAATGCTGCAGTCCCAACCATCAATATCATCTCTCAACCAACCACCTCGTGGGCACCAGAAAGTCGCCATGTCCCATTCCGAAAGGAATACACCAAGATCCATGCTCCCTTTTCCAAAGTTTAGCAAGCCTTGTTAAGCCGAAACCTCATCAAACCCTTGGACCCCCATCCATTGCCAAATCCACTTCCCAAAAACTTTAAGGCATATGCCCATTGCGCCTTTCACCAAACTACTGGACATACCACCGACCAATACTTTCACCTCTGAAACATAATCCAAGGTTTAATTGACCGGGGTACCATTGCCCTACCCACCAATACTAAGCCAAACACTACTCACAGCCCACTCCCAAATCATGCCAATGCAATCTTCCTATAAGAGAACCCAGAATTTGATCCCTCAACACAAATCACACCCATATACTCTCTCAAACCTCTCCAAACTTTCCCATATTTCCTCCTACACCCTGTTAGCCTCGCTGATCAGGCACTGTCACTCCTTACCAGAGCATGCATCACTGTCCATACCCGTTCTGAAAATAGAAGTATGGAACTATCAAAAGTATTAAACCAACTCCTAGAGTTCGAGCTAAAATTGCCCTCACAGATGACCATTGATTGCCAGAGGATCAGTAAGCTATTCTTGGAAGCACGAAAATGGGCCGAGAGTCAGACAGTTGGGTAGCACCAACCGATGAAGTCATCCTAGATGATGTTGTCCATATCATGGCAGAATTATTAAGACAAACCAATAATATTTGTGGCATAACTGAGTTACTTGATACTCTGAAGTTAGAAGGGCACATGGTCCCTTCTCCCTTACACCTCCTCGCAGAATGGGAGGACCTATACTAAAAAACCATTGAAGTCGTGGAATGCATTGACTTTACATGGAAACCCAGAATTATTGCCACCGGATGGGGGGAAGAATTTGGAGATTTAAATGAAGACCAAGCTTCAGAGAAAACTAGTCGGGTAGCCAACATGTGTGGGATGATATCATTTAAAGAACTCCCCATAGAAATAAATAAGGTGGTAGAACAACTCGAGATTGATGAGGAAATGGGATTCTTGTTCTTCCCTCTTTAGGTAAATCACATGACCAGATCGGGAAGGCATTACCAGATCCCAAGCTTACCACCAGTCAATGACAAAGGGAAGGGCGTTGAAAACCTTCCTATGCCAGAGATGACCCTTGAGGAAAGCATGATCCTCGATCACTGAAGAAAACTCAAGCTAACATCACTCTATGGGGGATTTTAATGTCTTCCCATCTACACAGAAATACTTTGATCAAGTTGCTCACTAGACCCACAGTTCCTCCGTCCACCACACTAGAAGAGGCGATAAATTTAGTCGAATCCCCGACCTCTACCCGAATGCTATCCTTTTCTGAAGAAGAAATCTCCAGAATTGGGCCAAACCACAATTATGCACTCAATATCTCCGTCGAAGTTATGGGGAAAATCGTACCACTCTCTCTTGTCGATAATGGATCCTCCTTGAATGTCTGCCCATTAAGAACTTTTAAATTCTTAGGACTGAAGGAAAGTGATCTCGCTCCAACCTCTGCTGCGGTGCGTGCCTACGATAATACCCATCGAGAGGTGATAAGATCCATAACACTTATAATAGGGCCTGGCCCAATAAACTATGTCGTTGAATTCCAAGCTATTGACATCCCAGCTTGTTTCAACCTGTTGCTCGGATGTCCTTAGCTCCACAGTATCAATGGTTGTCTTCCTCACTCCATCAGAAATTGAAGTTCTTCACCGACGGACGAGTCATCACCATTTTGGGTGACGATGACAATGCCGAGGGTGCAAGTACCAGCAATCCAATCCTTGAGATACAGCACGGGTCAAATGATATGCTCTTATCAGGATTCCGAGTTCATCCACTTCTACTCTCGGCAGGGGACGATTTCAAAGAAAGGGTTTGTCCATAATAAGACCCTCATGGAAATGTTAATGTGATTCAGATGTTCATAAACATGCACTTCATGCCTGGACTGGGGCTAGGACAAAGGCAACAAGGGATAATTGAACCCATTGAACTAAAAAAAGTTTTCCCTCTTTGTGGTTTGGGGTATCAACCATCAGAACAAGAACTCAGAATGATCCTCCAGTCTCGACCAAAGAGAAGATTATACTGCATCCAAACTATCCCAGTTGATTCGTTGAATGGGTGATTAATTAAAGGGGGTGAAGACTTCCCCTTTTGTGGCTTTTCGAAACCATGGTATGACCATACAGACAAGAAGATAAATCCTGTAATGGAGATCTTTTTCCAAGACATCTACCCATGGGCCGAAAATTCCTAACACCATGTACAACCACTCATCAAAAATACCGCAGATTCTGAGGGAAGTGACTCCGAGGATTCGTTTGACTTACAGACACTAGGGCTGACATTCTGCATGGTTTATTCAGGCACTACATCACTAGATCCATCCCACCTGATTAAAGCTGTTGATACATCTCTCCTCAACTGGCATGCTGCGCCAGTTCTAAGTGTTGAAATCCCACCTAACCTCAATGTTTACCCAATCTCTTCTTATATTGTCTATCCTTGCCCAAATGTAATCGAGACCTCCTTTGATGAGGTTCTCAATGATGTTTCTCCTATCAATTAAATAAATTAAGATTTTGAATATCTTGTTATGACTTACATTAATTGTTTTAATTCTAATAAAACTTTTCATGATGATGATTTTGCAAATGAATAATTCTTAACTGATCTAAATAAGGTTAATAACAAATAACATAACCGCGTTCAAGTTAATAAAGAAGAAACTGTTATTGTTAACCTCGGTTCTAGTAGCCAACTGCACAAGATAAGGATGGGGGCTACCCTTGACAAGCATGAGCGCACACAACTCGAAGAATTACTAAAGGAATTCGGAGGTGTATTCGCGTGGTCCTATGACGATATTCCCAACATTGATCCTGAAATAGCTCAACATGAGATCCCACTCTTTCATATTACAAGCCAATTAAACAAAAGTTGAGAAAGCTCCGCACCGAATGTTCGTTCAAAGTCAAAGAAGAAGTGGTCAAACAGCTAAACGTGGGCTTCATTTGTGTGATCGAATATCCCACATGGCTAGCCAACATAGTGCCTGTACCGAAATTAGGAGGGAAAGTTCGAATGTGTGTAGACTACCGGGACTTGAACAAAGCCTCTCCAAATGATGATTATCTGTTACCCAATATCAACATGATCGTGGACAACACCGCCAGTCCTGCTCTTAAGTCATTCGTCGATGGGTTTGTCGGATATAACCAAATCAAAATGCATTCAGATCACCAAGAAAAAACCTCATTCATCACACCGTGGGGAACATTTTGCTACACTATTATGTCATTTGGTCTGAAGAATGCTGGGGCTACCTACTAGAGGGCTGCCACAACAATCCTACATGATCTGATTCATAAATAGGTAGAGGTTTATGTGGATGATATGATTATTAAATCCAAAACTATAGAAGGTCTTGATCCCACCCTCCGAAAGTTCTTTGAATGACTGCGGCGGTATCAGATGAGACTCAACCCACAGAAATATGTCTTCGGCATTACAAAGGGAAAACTCTTTGGATTCATGGTCGGTGAGAAGGGGATAGAAGCATATCCTAATACGCTGAAATCCATACTTGAGATTCCACCTCCTCGAACGGAGAAAGAAGTTTATGGTTTCCTTGGAAAATTGAAATACACCATCTGGTTCATTAGTCAGCTAACCTCTATCTGTGAACCTATTTTCAAACTCCTCCGAAAGGATTCAACCAAGGTTTGGAACGAGGCCTGCCAAGAATTTTTTCGACCGAATCAAACAATATCTGACCCAACCTCCGGTACTCATACCACCATAGCCTGGTCTCCCCTTACTCCTATACCTAACCATAATCGACACTGCAGCTGGGGCTTTGCTAGCCCAATACCTTAAAGATTCCCACAAAGAAAGAGAAACCTATTATGCCAGTCACAAATTGATCGGGTACGAAGTCAACTACACTTCTTTGGAGAAGGCATGTATCGCGCTTATTTGGGTTACCCAAAAGTTATGACACTACATGATCGCCTTCCCCATCAACTTGTATCCCGAATGGATCCCACCAAGTACCTGCTTGAGAAACCCACCTTATCCAGTTGAATGGCTCGATGGTTGATGCTCTTAGCCGAGTTTAATATCATGTACGTCACATAAAAATCCATGAAAGGAAGATCCATCTCTGACTACCTCACTGACTACCCCATATGAAAACATCCTCTACACCACTCAAGACGACCTTCGATGGCAAATGTTCTTCGACGGCGCTACCAACGAAAAGGGATATGGTATTTGGATACTTCTGATCGCCCCAGATGACTCCTACACTCCCATCACTATCAAATTGGGTTCCCCCTGCGCTAACAACATGACTGAATACGAGGTGTGTACGGTAGGCCTCAAAGTTGCTGTCAAGAAAGGAATTAAATGTCTAGATATCTACGGGGATTCTGCCCTCATCATCGATCAAGTGCTCAGAAAATGGAAAGTCAAGGATGAGAAGCTCCAACCTTTCCATGCCCACTTAGAAGAACTAGCCTCCCAATTCCAAGACATCACCTTCCACTACTTACCTCGACCAAAGAATAACCTAACTGATGCCCTTGCTACCTTAGCCTCCATGGTCGACATACCCGAAGGAATAACAATGGCCCCTTTCCTAGTTCAAAAGCAAGATAAACCATCCCATTGATACCACATTGAGCTCATCACCAAAGAGGATATCGAGCTAGCCAATTTTTGGTACTATGATATCTGGAACCTCCACAAGTATGGTAGGTATCCTAAAGGTTCCAACAAGAAAGGTCGAGCAACCCTCCGAAGACTGGTTGCTCAATACATTATCTGTCACAAACCACAATTCAAGAGAAACTTTGATGGAACCCATCTACACTACATTGCATGGATTGAAATTGAAGAGATAACGTAGAAAATCCACAAAGGGGAATGCGAGCCCCACATGAATGGTCACATGCTTGCCAAGAAGATCATGTAACAAGGCTACTACTGGACCACCATGATCCAGGATTGCACCGCCTATGTCCGAAGATGCCTTAAATGCCAACAGTTTTCCAACCTTCAATACCTGTCTCCGCGAGAATTATACAACATGACTTCTCCCTGGTCGTTCTCCACCTGCGGTTTGTAAGGCTGTTAGGGCTAAGCGATTCAAGTGCGATTTCGTTTGGATTTCAGTTGGATTTGCAAACATAAATCTACCCTGGTATGTATTGATTCATTTGGATTTCGTTATTTTTGTCTAAAGCCCTAATTTCTGTGTATGTATGTGTAGATTTATGTTTGTATGTGTGTGTATGTATAGATTTATGTTTATATCTATGTGTATGTATAGATTTATGTGTATATATATGTTTTTGTGTGTAACTATGAACAAATAAATTATTTTTTTTATCAATAAACCCTATATTATATGTGTGTGTATGTATAGATTGTATGTGTGTGTATGTATAGATTTATGCCAAAAAAATATTAGGGTTTAGTAAACCCTAAATAGTATGTGTGTGTATGTATATATAATGTCAATAAACCCTAGATTGTATGTGTGAGTTTGTATAGATTATGCCAATAAACCTAGATTGTATGTGTGTGTATTTTTTTTGACAAAATATAATTAAATGGATTTTTAATGAGTACAAAAATTTACATCCACCTTGTCGTGATTTTATTGGGGGTTATATGCGTGACACCCTAAATAGTATGCGGTGGAGACGGGCGGAGACCGAGTTGGGGGTTAGAAGCAACAAATAGTCCATTAAGAATTCTGTAAGTGTTAATTTTGTTCTTGGCCTTGGTATTTTCAATTTGGTTTTAGATTTGTCCTTGTGAAAAAAAAGGAATAGATATATACCTGGTTTAATTAGATTGGTGTTGGTTATATTATGATATACATGTTATGCCATTTTATATTATTGTTGAAATTGAATAAGTATTGGATTTTGAAATGTAATCAAAATCAATTGTAATCTTCTCCATATGTGTGCATCTAATTTTTTTCTCAGTAGTAATCCTTATATACGTGAAAGAAATAATCAATGAGGATTAACGAATTTCAGTTCAAACAAGTTTACCACGAGTCAAGTTGGGATAGTGAGTGACGAAAGAACTAGCCTTGGTTTTCTTCCTTTGGTTTTGAATTTTTTGTTTTGGTTCTACCATTTTTTTAATTGAACATAACTGTTTGCAAAAAAATCATTATTTTTTCGCTGTCATAGGATACATTGATGTTGGGGTCGAACTACTATCAAATATAATCTGAAATTGCATCACTGCTGGCATAGAGAAGGTTCTGATTGGCGTTGGGTGTAACAAAATATCCAGGTAATGGATAGACCTATGATGAACTTTATTTTAAGGTTAAATATGCATTGATTCAATTTTTTAATTATTTTGGGTTTGGATCCTATTTATGTCTAAACCCCGTAATTTTTATTCTTTTGTGCCCCCTATAGCTTGGGTATTGTTGGCGCATATGTTTCTTGTCACTTCCAGTGGGGGGGGGGGGGGGGGGAGAACATAACTTTTGAACAAAGAATAGTTAGGGTGAACACTAGAAAAAGAAGGCATTATCCAACGGATTGCCACTTTCTAGGTTTAAGGCGTGTCAATTTCTCTGCAATGGTTCACATTAAACTAATTCGTAACCATTTGTTTATTAGCTTAAAGATATTCTTGATTAGTCCGAGATGAATAGGAGAGATGTGAAAATGGGAATAAAAATTAGTCATGGTTCGAAAGTTATGCTTGGGTTTGCAATTTGTGACCGCTCATCTTATTCACTTGTCGAGCGGGACCAATGTGACTCGTAGGAATCGATCGCGTAGTCACGGGCTCCCGGTTTGAGTATACGACGCAAATTTCCAAAAAATTAGAGTTGAGCATAAAAACATGTCATCGAAGGGTGAAAACATAAAATAACCACAAAATGGTCTGTTAAGAGTCACGAACACCTCGTACGGGACCAATATGACTCGTAGGAACTGACCAGGTAGTCACAGGGATCCCGATTTGAGTGTACAACGTAAATTTGCAAAAAGTTAGACTTGAGAATAAAAAAGATGCCATCGAAGGGTGAAAACATAAAACAGCCACAAAAAGGTCCCGTAAAAGTCACGAACATCACGCACGGGACCAATGTAAGTCGTAGGAACTGACCGTATAGTCACGGTGCTCCCGGTTTGATTGTATGATGTAAATTTGCAAAAAATTAGAGTTAAGCATAAAAACATGCCATCGAATGGTGAAAATGTAAAATAGCCACAAAACGGTCCCGTAAGGGTCACGAACACCTCGCACGGGACCAATGTAAATCGTAGGAACAGACATTTAAAATTATTTATTCATAATTTCAGAAAAAGATTTAACTTCTAAGGGGGATGTTGTTCCAAAAATGATGTCGTCAACTTAAACTTAAGCTATAATAATATGTTTGTCAAAATGTTTGACAAATAGGGTTTGATCATTTCCACCTATCTTAAAACCTTTATCTAAGAAAAAATTGGAAAGACGCTCATACTAGGCTCTTGGCGCTTGTTTTAGACCATACAAAGCCTTTTGAAGACGATAAACATGGTTTGGACACTGAGGGTCAATAAACCCTTTTGGTTGTTCAACATAGGTCTCTTCAGTCAAGATTCCATTAAGGAAGGTAGATTTTACATCCATTTGATAAAGCATAAAATGCAAGTAACAAGATATAGAAAAGAGAAGACGAACAGATTCTAAGCGAGTAACAGGAGCAAATGTCTCGTTAAAATTTATTCCTTCAATTTGAGAATATCCTTGTGACACTAATCTGGATTGGTTTCTAATGATTATCCCACTTTCATCAGTTTTATTTTTAAATAACCAACGTGTGCCAATAACCTTTTTATGATCAGGCCTAGGTACAAGATTCCAAACATCATGAATGAAAAATTGAAGAAGTTCTTCCTGCATAGAAGAAATCCATTGAGGGTCATTCAATGCCTTATTTACATTCTTTGGTTCCACAAGGGAAACAAAACATGAATAATGAGCAAAATTTCTTAATTGAGATCTTGTACATACAGGCTCACGAGTTTTACCAACAACATTATCTATGGGATGATCTTTAGAAACCCAGTTATGTACTTCAGGTTTCTTAATTGGTAAAGAATCATCTATTTCTGGAAAGTCTTTTCCTAAAACATTTCCAGACTCTTCCACAATAGTTGGTTCTCGAGTATTGCTCTCAACAATAGTGTCACTTACAATAATGTTTATGGATTCCATTAAAGTCTTTGTGCGGAGATTATAGACACGGTACGCGCTACTATCAGGAGAATATCCTAAGAAAATAGCTTTATCTCCATGAGTCTCAAATTTAAATAAGCGTTCTCTGTCTTTACAGACATAACAAGTACTACCAAAAGTTCTAAGGTATTTAATATTGGGCTTCTTACCATACCATAGTTCATAAGGAGTTTATTTTGAATTCTTCCTAAGATAAACCCTATTTATAATGTGACAAGCAGTACGAATTGATTATACCCAAAACTTATTTAGGTAAACACTTGGCATGAATCATAACTATTGCCATCTCTTGAAGCATACGATTCTTTCTCTCAACAATTCCATTTTGTTGAGGAGTCTTAGGAGCACTAAATTCATGTTTGTAACCATTATAGTCACATTACTCTATAACAACTATATTTATGAATTCTCCTTATCTATCACTACGAATCCTATTTACTTGAGTGTCCTTCTCCTTTTCAATACGCAGTATGATTTTTAAAAAAAGTTGTGAAAGTGTTAGACTTTTGTTTTAAGAAGGCTACCCAAGTAAACCTGGTGAAGTCATCTACCATAACTAGAATGTAACTTTGTCCACATAGACTAACAGTACGAGAATGACCCATTGGGTCCATATGGATGAGCTCAAAGGGTTTAGAGGAAAGGACATCTTTAACTTTCTTATGAGGTGCTTTAATAATTTTGCCTTCCTGACATGATCCACCGACAATGTTAGAAATGGGTTTAATCTTTGGAATTCCTCTAACTATTTCTTGTGAAGACAGTCTACTAAGGCTATCGTAATTTATGTGACCCATTCGATTATGCCATATCTCAGTGTCATCCATTCTGGTAATGTTACATACCTCAGTTCTATTCTGGACAGTATAACAATTGTCAGGAGTCCCGAGTCCTGTAATTATGCACTCACCTTTTTCATTTAAAATTTTGTAATTATTCTTTGAAAAGGTGACAGTATGGTTTCAGTCATAAAATTGTGAAATACTAAGTAGATTAGCCTTAAGACCTTTCACTAGAAGAAGATTTTCAAGAACAACCATTCCTTCTTCTTGGAGAGTTCCTTTACCAATGATTTGAGATGATACACCATCACCAAAAATAACTTTTCCTCCAGCAAAGCTGGTTTTGTTTAAAAGTTTTGTATCATCACCAGTCATGTTCTTTGAACACCCAGAGTCTAAATACCAACCAGAGGGAGTGTGTTCAGCTTTTAAAGCAGTAATCACAATGTTACACTTCATTTGGGGCAATAACTCATCTTTTCTAACCCAAATAGCTCTTATTTTTGTTTTGTGCATATTTGCTCTCATTTGATAAAATTTGTAAGCATTAGATTTTTGTTGAAAGATATTTTGTGCATACATTTGAGTTTTATGAAGGATATGAGCATTTAGTTTAGAAAAGTGCCTAGGAGTCCTTCTTTGAAATGATCTTTTAGGTTTGGTGTTTCTCTTTCTATAGTTAGAGTTTTTGTCTAGTTGTCTAGGCAGGACATAACTGTTACGGCTTCTCCTAGAGTAGTTAAAGTTTTGGTATAAAGGAGTGTTATAGACAGGTTTTAATAAACGTCTAGAGTATCAACCTTAAAAAGAATGACCGTATATGTCACAGTATGAGAAATATAAATTTCTTGAAGAGGAAATCTCTTTAAGAAAGTCTCTAAACATAGGTTTCATGACATTTTGACGTTGAACCTTATTCCTAGGGAGTACAGTTTGAAATAAAGAAACACTCTTCCTAATTGGAGGGCAAACGTATTTATCCTTAGGTAAACTATCACACTTAGAGTGACTTGATTCTCCAATATCCAACTTTTGTTGTTTTTGATCAAACTCATCATTTAAGGCTTGAAAATCTGGATAGGTTTCTATAGGTCTTTTGCCACCTGACACAAACTTGATTGGTTCAAAGTTTTTAGTTTGTGTTTTTGAATTTGGGCAAAATCCTATTCCAGTTCGATCATCAGAATTGGTTTTTGAATCAGTAACCAAACCATCAAAACAGTTTGAATTATTTTCAAATTTTTTAAATTTTTTAAAAATTGTTACTGTCTTTTCTTTAGCTTGTTCCAATTCTAATAATGTCCCTTTATATTTTTTCTCCAGAGTTTCATTTATTTCAATCAAATTCTTTAATTTTTGATCAAAACTTTTGACTTCATTCTCATGAGTTAGACATTGGGTAGTATACTCTTCAGCGTTAAGTTTAATCATTAGACTTAGGTCTTGTAGTTTCTTAGTGAGATCTTTCACTATTTTCTCCAGTCTAGAGCTTTTCTTGAGTGTCTTGGCATAAAGTATGTGAATATCAAGGAGGTCTTCAGTGTCTGAATCACTAAGTGAAGTGTGTGAAGTGACCCCTAAGGATTCATTTATTGAACTCACACACACATTGACATCATCATTATTGCTTTCCCTTTGACTCACACACCCCGCTGTAGAACTAGCATTGTTCTTAGAAATTAAAGCATCTAAACTAGTAGCATCATGATTCATAGCAGCATAAGTAGAGCTACTAACATCATTCTCATACATAAGCACATGAATATCATCATTATAGACAATCTTGGCAAAGAAAGACATATAAGGATCAAAAACATCAAATGACTCAGGCTCTTCATTTTTAGAATCACTTGAATCATCCCATGTCTTGCAAATGTTAGCCCTAGTATGTTTATTAGTCGTGTTCAAGTTAACTCTACAATCTAGTGATATGTGACCCAATTTACCACATAAAAAACATTCAATATTCTTGAAGTCTTTGTTAGGTCTTGTATGAATGTCCTTGTAATGTTTGTCTTGAACTTTCTCATGAGGTTTGTTGTTAAACTGAGTTGGATAATTTGACTTGCCTTGTCTATTTGCCATTTTATTTCTAAATTTGACAATTTTCTTAAACTGTTTTGACATTAAGGCAATTTGATTATCCAAACTATCAATATCACATTCCTCATCAGAATCATTATTGAGAATATTAAGCTCGGGTTTAATCAGCTTAGAGGAGAAACTCAAATTGGAACTAGTCTGTTTCCTATGGGACTAAGTCAATTGTTTCTTAAATTCTAATTCCATTTCCACAGTTCTCAGTTTACTACTGAGTAATTCAGGAGTGATATTTTGATCACTCATTTCCTCAATAACATATCTTTTGTTATCAAATATCTGTGGTAATGACCTTAGAATTTTAGAGACACTTTCATGTCTATCATAAGTTATCCCATTAGCATGCAGTTTGGTCACAATATCAGTCAAATTCATGTAAAAGTTATCAAAGGACTCAGAGTCAGTCATGATTAAAGAGTTATACTGTTGGATAAGCATCTATATTTTAGCAGCCTTAACTCTAGTGTCACCTTCATGTGCAGTAACCGGTGTATCACAAGCTTCCTTAGAAGTGGTACAAGATGAGATCCTTTTGAACTCATTTCATTCATAGACATAAAAATGGCATTCTTGCCTTTGTTATTATTCAGATAGGCTTGCTTCTCTTCAATAGTAAATTCACTTAACTCTTTCTTAATCCTCTAATTGCTTCCTTTAGTGGCTGGTTTAGTAGGATAAATATAACCATTTTCAACGATATCCCAAACATCATCTCCTAAGGTTCCTTGTATGAAAGAAACCATCCTTACTTTCCAGTAAGGGAAGTTGTTTCCATCAAAGAGAGGAGGTCTGGACAAGTTACCAAATATTTCAGTTTTTTCATCCATTCTTTGATTTAAGAAAACAATTTCAGAAACACAGGATCTTTAAAAATAATTTCCAAAGCTCTGATACCAATTGAAAGACCTATTACTCAAGTCGTTTAATACAGGATTAAACAGTCTAAGTAACTCCGAACTATTTTTTGGAGAAACTCTTTTCTTTAAATCAAATTAGTTTAATCACAAGCTGTATTTACTGAAAAATGTACGAGATATGATCAAGACTTTGTAACTAGTTCTGAAAGCTAAAACTAAAAATATTAAGTCAACTAAATCAGTACAATCTCAAGAATGAGATGAGGAGATGTAGAAAGATTAAGGACAAGGCATTTTTAACATGGTAAAGCCTCACCCAACTGACGAAACATCCACGGTGACTTCTAAGTCACAAAACAAAAAAATCCACTAAAATAAAATATACAAGTTACAAACTATATAACAAACATGTACACAAAACAAACCTATACAAGTTTAGAATATGTACCCACTGGTTTGATTCTAACTTTTTTGCAGATTTGATGTTGATGTTGCTTTCTCAGTTTGCTAACTTCCCCACTTTGTTCCAGTCTTTACGTCGACTCTTGAAGTTTCAAGATCTTACAGCCAACACTTCTTGTGTTGTAGTGTGACAAGTGTTTGTGAAAGTGTTCTAACACACACACACACTGACACACACTTATTTATACAAACAAGTCCTAACAAATTACATATCAGATCTAAATGATGCTGTTTTCAGTTTCTCTCTTCTTTAGAAACAAAAGAATTTATCTGACCTTTCAAATAATCCCAGAATCCAAGGTTACCTTGCTCGGAAGACTTCCGAGGTCTTAATCAATTTCAGAGGGTTTTGAAAATATTTTTGAAATTGAAAACCACCGATTGCGATTCCAACTAGGTCACAAGTCTTGTTTCATAAGAACTAGAAACAGAAACTGGATTTGTTGATTCTTGAGTAGATAAAAATATTACCGAAAAACTTTAATCAACAAATATGATTTCTCAACATGAGAAACTAAAATATTCATATCTGAGTGTAATATGACATGCAATAGCCAGATCTACAGTTTCTATAAAAAAGAAATAGAGATCTAACATGAAATGTATAAGTTATAAGTAAGATCTCGAACTCAGAGGATAAAACTCTCAACAGCTTTCAAACCTCTACCAGAATCACTCTCAAACACTCAAGTATGGTGTTTGGTGTAAACGGTTTAAGAAAAAATGAGTTAGGGTTTGAAATCTGTTAGGGTTTTCTCTCTGGATTCTCTCTTCTCTCTCTCCTCTCTCTTATCTCACTTCTCTCTCCATTTTAGATGAACTGCCAAAAGTCTTTGAATGCAGAGGCTTGGCATCATTTTATACTGAGAGGCGAAGGATTGAAAATGGCTCTCCAAATCTAAGGCTGAGATTTGGTCTAAAGGGTTTGACTTCCATCCAACAGTTTAAAAGAAGCGGTGGTTTAAATGTGTTCTGATTGGTATAGAAAGGTTATACATGGATTGAGTTTCGACACATGTAGAATGTTGATAAAAATGATCCAATGGTTGAGATAACACACGAGTTATGTGTCTTGCAACAAACACAAATCTAGACGGTATAACATGGACAGCTGTAGGGCTGAGATAAGCTCTCACACGCCTGTTTTAAAAATAATTACCCACGCACCCTTCAGTCTCAAGCGCATTCGGATTTTACCCAACTCAACTTTCTGGTATGAAAACATAAAACCAATAATTACAGAATGACCCCAAAAGTTTTATTAACCAAATTTTAATTTCCAAAAAACCATTTAAAAATTATTAAAATCAATTTTAAATGGGATTTAACACACACAACTCACACACAATCAATTAATGCAATATATGAACAATGTATGCAACCCTAGTGTGTGTGATTGAGATTGATATCTTCAATTGAATCAAGTGTGGCTTAAGAAGAAGATTCTGAGGCTCGTTGGTCTCTAGGAAATGGAACTCTAATTTTGTCACAATTTCCAAACTAGATGAGCACTTATACAATATAGACTCAAGTGAGTCAAGAGTTTAAGGTGCTTCAATCTCCCCCTTTGGAAATATGAGACAAAATATCCTTTGAGTCATCTAGGACTCATAGGTCTACAAAGAAATAAGGAAAAACCTATTCCTATAAAAAAAATTCTATCTACCCATTTCCTAGAAAAAGAAAATTACATAACTCAACTAATTACAAACCAATACCCTAATAACAACTGTAGGAGACAACGATACATATTCCTAAAAATAAGACTAAGATCAATCTTATTAATCAAATGTACAAAAAAATGAACTCATAAGACTCAAACTTCTCCCCCATTTTGTCTCAAATGGATAAAGGGAAAAAATACTTAAGTCATAGGAGTTTATTCAACACAAATCATTCCTATCGATTTATGTAACGCAAGAAATATATTGTAATCCCAAGGCTTGGTAAACTTATCTGCGAGCTGCAAATCAGTAGGGAGATAATTAATATCTAATTCCTTAGTCTCAACTAATTCGCGTATAAAATGGCGCCTAATTTTTATATGTTTAGTTCGCGCATGTTGAACATGATTTTTAGAGATATTGATCGCGCTTTGATTATCACAATAGATATATAGTTGATCTTCTTGAATACCATAATCAGTTAGCATTTACTTAAGACAAAGTTATTGGGCATAGCAACTACCAGCGCCTATGTATTCAGATTCAGCAGTGGACAAAGAAGTGCAGTTTTGTTTCTTACTACTCCATCCTACCAAATTGGTACCGATATAGTAACACGCCCCTGATGTGCTCTTACTATCATCAGTACACCCTGCCCAATCGGCATCAGTGTATCCTATTATAGTACTAGGAGTATCATTGGTGTACCAGAGTCCTAAATTTAGAGTTCCTTTTATGTATTTAATGATTCTTTTTACGCATACTAAGTGGCTCTCTTTAGGATTATTTTGATAACGGGCACACACACAAACTGCGTACATAATATCAGGACGCGAGGCAGTAACGTATAGTAAGGTTCCTATCATACTACGATATAGACTAGGATCTATGGATTTACCATTTTCATCCTTAGATAATTTAACCGTAGTACTCATGGGAGTTCTAGCTTCTTTTGCACTTTCAAGCCTGAATTTTTTGACAATCTCTAAAGCATATTTTGATTGCGAAACAAATAAAACATTCAGAGTTCTATTTGACTTGAAGACAAATGAAAAATTGTAACTCCCCTATAAGAGACATTTGAAATTCTCTATGGATAATTTCAGAAAAAGATTTAACTTCTGAGGGGGATGTTGATCCAAAAATGATGCCGTTAACATATACTTGAGCTATAATAATATGTTTGTCAAAATGTTTGAGGGTTTGATCATTTCCACCTCTCTTAAAACCTTTATCTAAGAGATGGTGCATCAAGTTAACTTGGACTATCTTAAGAAATTCTACCCTTAGTCCAACTCTCATTGCACTATGTCTCTTCTCACCTCTCTTATATTCTAAAAATAAAATAAAAACTCCTATCTCCTCTTTTTTTAAGAACTGCCTAGGAGCCGATCCTCTCAAAATCACCCTTTTTAAAAAAAGAAAACATACAAAATACTTTTCAAACCCACTACAGGTACGTAGGTAGCCTATAAAGTCAATTTGGGCATTGGCCTTTCTTTTTCACAAACGTTATTCTCTTCTCCCGTCGAGAACATTAGTTTTTCTCATCATTTAAATGAACAAAAGAATTATGTATGCCTTAGAAAACCTTATGGAGAATTGAAACAAAAATAAATCCTTCAAACGGCATAACAAAATATCTCAAACTATAACTTCATTCTTTTATTAAGAACACAACAATTATATAACGTATTGGTGACAAGGAAGTCCCAAAATATCTTCATAACCATGCCATCCCAATATCCTAACCTATCCAAATATTAGTACACCTATTATTAAACTTTCCCCATATCTTCACAAAACCTACCTCAACAACCAGATGGGACTGCCTCATCATCACAACCATCATCATCAGTCCCCATAGGACCCAAAGAATCTAAACTTAATAACACTTCCTTATGCGCTCCATGCAACGTTATGCCTTGATTAACTTGGGAAAAACCACAACGCCGTCCTCCTGAGCATCAAACATCGCAAGTCACCTCTACCTAATTTCCCCAACATAAATCTTTGTGACCACATTCCCCCATAACCACCTCAAATAATCCCTAGATATAAACCCACAGGTTCCCTAACAGATTGAGACGGATTAGTATCCGACCTACGGAGCTATCACAAAGGCCCCAAAGTCATCCTTAAGGACTTAGTTAAATCCTCCACAAGAAAAAAGTTAAATATGTGCGAAAGAACAATTTGCTCCCAACCCACTTAACCGAGAAGTCAGTAAGGAGAGTAGAAGGAAGTTTGGTAAAGTCCAACCGGTCGAACATATTAAAAGTCACGTAGTTACATGACATGATGCTGTTTGGACCACCGCGATACTAACTAATAAAGGTGTCTATTTGCGTGCTCCATGATCCAGTTAACCCAGTTCTCCGCGAAGGGGCTGAAGCTGTGAAAGGACTGCTTAAAGAAGTTTGGGACACCAATTAGAGGATACTTGGGGGAACTTCTATGCGAAGTCTATACGATAACCACATGAACAATATCACATAATTTCCTCATAAAAGGTTGGCACGACCTTCTTTCCAATCATCCAAGCCATTCAATATCTCCACTAATATAGTAGTGGCCATATTGCAATGATAAGACATCCACAATATGATCGTGGGAACGTTATGGTCCACCGTCATATCGCCAGTCACTGAGAGCATCTTGACAGTCAATTCCAAGGCTACAGTGCCAACAATGCCATTTTCACTATAGTATCTCTGGAACACATAATCCAATACTACCAGAAGATTGATGTTTTCCCATAAACCATCAGTCGGGCAGGCAGTAATAAGAGAGTCATACAACAATTTAACTAGCGACACTGGAGGAGACAAGTCACGCATAGTCACAACATCACTGGGGTCAATGCTTAACATTGTAGAGTATTCTTTATAGGTGGGGCACATCTCGTCTAAGCCAAAAGGGAATATGTGGTCTTTAGGGTACCAAAACTGCAAATCCACTTCCATAAAATTCCATTCAATGGGATGATTATGCTAAAAAATAATCGGGAACAAGTTTAATGCCTCGTAGTTGACATTGGACAAATACATGGCTTCCAAACCCTCAAGAGAGGTAGAAAAAGCCTCAATAATGGGAACCACCATATCAAAAGAGCAAGGAACTTTGTAGAGAATAGAGAAAGGAAGAAGTTGAGGCGTGATCAAAACTCCACCCAAAGGCTCGTTTATAGTTAAAATTATTCACAAAAGATGGAAGACTGAGTCTGCTGCTGCAACAACTATTTTTAAATATAGAGAAGTGTAGGAAGTGGATAATCATGGCTAAAAAATCAACTTTGTACTAAACATGAGAAAATCGTGCAAGGGAATGTAATTTAGTAACAAACAAAAGAAATCATCATTAAAGTGCAAAATTGAGAGGTACAGTCATACCTCCCTCTGAAGAGCCTCCTCAAAAGAGGAGGAAAATATCTATTGTCGCCTGAGGAATGTTCGCCATCGCCATAGTTGTACCACTCCTCGAGGTATGCATTGAAGAGACCGACATACTGTTACCCCTCACAAGTCCTTCCGATGGTGGGGGCACACCCTCCATATCATATATAGACGATGGCATCAACCAACTGGTCGCAAAGTCAAGATAATCATACCCTTTCATCACATCCGTGTATATATGACTCACCCACTATTACTGCCACCCTCGCTTCATCTGACATCTCTTTCATCTTCCTCATGTACTCAGGTGGCACTGACGGTGGAATTTATACCTCACCCTCCATCATTTGCCTCACCACTCTCTCTATCAAGTACCAGATGTACCAAAGCTCGTGTGCCATCAGTCTTTGCATCTGGGTATGAACATCCATAACCCTCGCAGCCCTCGAGGCCAGATGACGAAGATAAAATGTCACCTATACCTTAATAAAATCCATTCATCAAAAATCTACAAAATGCAAAAAATACTCAATCCAAAAAAGACAAAACCAAAGCCTAACATAATCACTATCCTCACATCCTTCAAGGCTAGGAACTCCTTCTACTTCCTATTCGACCTCCTCTATCGATACATCCTCAGGAAGTCCGCCACCTCACTTACCGTTAGAGACACTAACCCAATGTTGTAACCAATCACCTCATAAAACCATGCATGTAGAAGGAAACACGAGATCTTTCCTCAAATCTCAAAGAATAAGAAAAAAAGCAAGAAAATAAGAGTGGTATCTAAAAATTACCTTCAGAAGGCACGTGGGCCCCATAAAAGTCTGTCGATGACACCTATTAAAAGCATCCAAATAAGCATAGAGGGATGCCAATGTAAAGTTCTCCAAGTCATACTAGTGAGTCTCAGAGATAACTCTCTAAAAAGGAAGAAACTGTAAATGGAAGAAGTCATTGCTAGTCACCACCAGAAATCCACCCAAAAAAAGAAAAATAAACATACGGGCTGCCAACCTCACCTGCCTCCCATCGATAACATCAATTTTTCTAGCCATTAAAGTGTCCTTCAACATTGATATCCTGACTGATTCCCCGAAATAATTATTCCGATATCCCCTAGGGCAACTTGAATCACAACCTCAAAAATGCACAGTGTCTGGTCCACTATGATCTGATGATCCTTGCACTAAACCCCATCAACTGATGTACATCCATCGAAGTGACCATCATCTCTACCATGTCCAAATGTAATGTGTGAGTAGTGTCCTACCACCTCTCACCCAAAGCACACAACACAGCTAAAGACTGCAACATGTTATCTAAGGCCCCCGCTAGAGGACTAAACCTGACAAACTTTTCCATATACTTCACTACCCCAGGGAGCTTATCCTACACCTTCCTAATCCCCATCAAACTCCGAGAATGGATGCATGACGAAGAAGCATCAGTAATATAAATAAATAAATAAATAATAAACTCAAAAAATAAGTGCAAACACTCATATAACCGTTTAGATTATTCACCCTCAAGGAGCGATGATTCCTAGGCTCCCTCAGCAAGACCCTCTTGTTAGTTATGGTCTTGAAGATACACATTCTCACTCCCAATCACCCTTACCACCTCATCGCTCCACTTTAAGTTGGCCCAGTCATTGGTGGTCATAAAAGGGTTATTGACCATGCCTTCCATAAGTCCCTTCGAAAGAAAGACGTCTAAGACTTATTTCTAGAGAGAGAGGGGGAGATAATTTTTTTGGAAGTGTGAAAAATGATAAACCCGCCCCCCCTTATAAGGAACCAGGGGGTATGCTGATTAGTATTCCACTGGTCATGCCTATCGGTGCTACCCTTTCACCTTTCCTGAGAAGCCCAGGAGTCCGTGCCCTGTGCCAATAGGCATACCCCTACCTATGCCTATCGATAGGCCCACTAATTTTTGTCAGAAAAATTACAAAAATAAAAAATTTCCTGAAACATTTGCAAAAAAGTCCCCCCAAAAGGTTAAAACCTTAAAATCCATCAAAATCATAACTTTTTTACAAAAATCATTAAAAAATTTATCATTCCTATATCGTCGCAAAAATAGTTCTCAATGCTTTAGGCCTATAGAATTGACCTTGACCCTCTGAATTAGGTCGATTTCACTCTTTAGGTCCGCAAATTGACCCAAGCTCGCATAGTTGGGCTTGACCTTCTTAATCAGGTCTCTTCCACTCTTTAGGTTCGTAGAACTGACCTAAGCCCACAAAATTGGTCTCAACCCTCTGAATCAAGTCGCTTTCACTCCTTAAGACAACAAAATTAGCCTCGACCCTATGAATCAGGTCGCTTTTACTCTTTAGGTTCATAAAATTGATCTAGGCCCATAGAATTGGCCTTGACCCTCTGAATTAGGTCGATTTCACTCTTTAGGTTCACATAATTGATCTAGGCCCGCATAATTGGCCTTAACCCTCTGAATTAGGTCGCTTTCACTTTTAGGTTCACAAAATTGACCTTGAATCGTAAATTAGCCTCGACCTTTTGAATCAATCACTTTCACTTTTTGGGTTCGCAAAATTGACAGGCTTGCAGAATTAGCCTCAACCTTTTGAGTGAGGTCTTTTTCACTCTTTAGGTTTGTAAAATTGGCCTTGACCCCCTAAATCAGGTCTCTTTCACTCTTTAGGTTTGTAAAATTGACCTAGGCCTGTAGAATTGTCCTTGAACTTTTGAATCAGGTCGCTTTTATTCTTTAGGTCCACAAAATTGACCCAGGTTTATAAATTGGCCTTAACCCTTTGAATTATGTTGCTTTTTCTCTTTAGGTATGCACAATTAACCTAGGACCATAGAATTGGCCTCGACCCTCTGAATTAAGTCTCTTTCAATCTTTAGGTCAATAGAATTAACATAGGCCGACAAAATTGGCCTTGATCCCATGAATCAGGTTACTTTCACTCTTTTGGTCCTTAGAATTAACCCTGGCCCATTTAATCTACACTTACAACTCTTTAGTCCCACGAGGCTACCCAAAATCCCTAGTAGAGGCCTCGACTCATTGAATTGGTCATTTACGCTCCTTAGGTCCTCAGAACTAGACCTTTACCCTCAACATTCATAACATTCCATACAATTTTCTATCTTTCGATGATATTCTCTTATCCTAAGCTCTCCCACCTAGGGGATCTGTTGACACCTCATTCTAGTACCTTTTAAACACCTCATTTGGTCTCTAACAATATCCCTTTGACCCTCGGACCCCAAGTCATAATCCAAACCCTGACCCAACTGCCACCGAGAACTTTCAAGCCCTGTATGACTTTAAGCAACTCTCTAAATTAAGAGTAAATCAATTTACTTTCGTAGGTCTCTAAATACGCCTTCCAATGGTCCATACCATGTGTGAATCGACGTTACGGTTCACACGTACTTGTCTTTTTACTCCAAACACTTACCAAGAGGCTAACGATTGCTTTTGATCTCTTTTTGACTTGGTCAACTCTCAGAATCGATATTAGTTCAATGTAATTTTATAGGTCTCCGAATACCCTTTCTAACGGTCGTAGCCGTGCGCGATTTGAACTCACAATTTTCATTTTATACCCATTTTCCCTAACAAAATCCAGTATATACTGCCTATAGGCACTCCCGAACCTCTGCTTATAAGCATAGTGGTACTTTACTTAGCCCGTAACACATAAGGTTTGTATATAGGTAGGCCTAGTCCTATGTCGATCGACATACCCTCTAACCCTAAAACTTTCTTTTTTAAGGAGGCTATGATCTCATTCTCAAGGCCCCCATCTAAATCTGGAGAGATCCTACTCAAAATCGGTGTGCCGTCTTTCAAAAACATCATTTTTTCAAATGTTCTCTCCACACTTCCTTACGAAAATTTCTTCCCACCTTTGCCATCCACTTCATCGCCATAAAATATCATCCTACATCACTTCAGAAATCAGGCGCAAAGCTTCATGATAGGTCTAATTCTATTATTTTTTTAGATCATTTAGCTAGTGTCATCTATTGCACTTTATTACCCTAGCTTATATTTTACTTTACTTTTACTTTCTCACCGTTAATAATCCCTTTTATTATTTATATACACAAAAATATAGTTTCATAATTCCCCCCAAAACAAAAAGAGGGTTGATTCGTTAAATCCCAAATTGGAATTTTCCTCCCCTTTTCCTATACTTCCACCACTTCTGCATATTTTTTAACAAATAAAAACTAGGAAATTCTAGTTTTGGGTTCATGGGTTAAACACCTTTATGTGTTCTATGTGGACTTTGATGCCATTTTCGGATGAATTGACATCTCGAGTTTTCTCGAGATTAGAGTCCTCTTTTCTTATTTTTCACTTTATTCATTCTCACTTTTATTATATATATATATATATATATATATATATGTATGTATGTATACTAGTTTTTGTTTTCTTAGCAATCCCGTCAGACATGCATATTCACTTCTTCATGTTAAATCACGATCTGGTGTGTTGCTCATATTATATTATATTTTCATGTTTTTATTCTCTTTCATTTTCACAATCCTGTCAGACATGCATATCCATTTTCTCATAGTGAATTATGATTCAGTGTATTGAATATAGCATAACCTTTTCTCTTTATTATATTTTTAGTGGCCCCATTAAACATGTGTATTATGTGCTTCTCACATTTTGGCTAACTTTTAGTTTATCTTCTTTCTTTTTTGTTTATATTCCTCAAAATGGCTCATTCACATCTTTTCCTTGATGTGAGTATGACGATTTCTTTTTTACCTATTTCACTCTGCACATATTATACACACAAATATCATCTTAGCGAAAAAGGATAATATTTTTATATCCCATTAGAGACTGAAAGGGAAGAATGGGTGCCTAACACCTTCCTATTCCATAATGTAATCCTTAAAACTGTGATCTACTTGGTTTCGTATGCATTAGTTTGACGTGTAATGTCGTTTCTTCGGGGACGAGTATATCTTTTGCCTATTTTGAGCAAAATAGGCTGGCGAGTCTATTCTTTATATTTTTATTCATCGATGATGACTGATTTATGTCCGTGGGGGCCAACGAATACTGCGCGAATGGTGTAAAGGGAAGTTCTCTTCCTTGACCCCATTCTCTGCTAGTTAACGAACCTTTTTTTTCTTTCGGGGTGAGCCCAAATCGTATTTTCCCCAATATTAAAATCCCGGGATGGACGCAATTTTAACAACTAAAATTGATAAATTAGTGTTATATATATATATATATATATATAAACTCCTATTTAATACAATGGTTGTCCCACTGATTGATAACCCTCTACCACCATCCCCTTCCTTATTTTGCTTATTCTTTTCTATTGCCCAAACTTAGTCATCTTCTAATTCTATGTATTTATATACCTAAATATATATACATGTATGCATGCATTTGAGTACAAACATACACAAACACATAAATACACCTCCATATATATATATATGTATCTTAGGTCAATTTATGTGGGTACAAACACATGAAAACTTAATACGTGAAAACGAAAAATAAAAATTGCAAAAAATATGTGTGATCATACCAAATAATTTTTTTTACCTTTGGATAAAAAATATGTAGCAGACTCATCATAAATTCCCCAAAAACATGCATGAGTCATCCTATGGGTTGACAAATCAAATTATTCTCAAATTAATTATGTCAAATTTTAATCTTAATTAATTATTTATCTTAAGTCAATATAATAATTCAAATTCAAATTAATTAACATAAATAAGGTACAAATTAAAAGATGAATTTTAATTTGTTCCTAATCAAATTAATTAAGTCAATTTTATGATTTACCAATTGATTAATTGGTCCAAATTTCATATAAGCCGATAACAATTAACAATGGAAAAAAATAAAAACAATCACAGCAATAGGGACAGAGTCATTTAACATGGAAAGCCTCTTGAGAAAAATTACACGAACCTACCCCACACACAAGTCCACTAGTATTAAAATTTCAGGGATTACAAAAGGACAAACAAACTTACAACCCTTGATTTGACCTCAACCACAAATTGTTCTCATTTTGAACTTTCAACCTCCTCCATACTAATTCTACCAATCTCCACCGTAGCTTGATTTGACAACTATAACCCTCGGGCCTCGATATCCACTGATTTATAAAACTAATGTGTTAGCTCGGATATCCACTCCAATTTTGATTCCTGGTTCACCAGTCGTGCAAATGTGTCTTGGATCACAACCCAAGTCAACTGGATCATCGATTTTGAACCCAACAAGATTTGATCGCAACTAAAGCCAAACCTCCACATATTTTATAATGAAACTTGTGAAAAATTATGTTATAGAAGACACCATAAAAATATTTGATTTAATGTGCAAAAGTGTTTCTGATACATGAAAAAAATAAACACCAAGCAGTGGGCTTGGAAGATTTTAAGTTCACAAAAGTTCTGAGTAAAACTCAAAAAGGTTTCATGAAAAACTTAATCATAAATTAGACATTAAATAGGTTTTATAAGATAATTTAAAAGTATTGTGCAAGTTAAAAACTCTTAAAAAAGAATTTAAATTATAAATTTGGCCAAGCTAAATTGGCTGAATCCTGTGACCACGAGAGTTTGAGCCTCGTCCGCGACATATAAAAATTGCGGGTTGGCCACAGTGTGCACAAGTACACTGGCGAGTTTTGATCTCTTAAATTTTGAGAACCCGTATAGGTTAAATTATTTTAGGGACATTTTTTATGTGACATTAAAAGAATATTGTTGAAAATTCTTGGCACTTAGACATTGAAGAAATCCCTTAAAAAATTCAAAAAATATTTTTAAAATCTATTAAAAATACATCAAAGTAAAATTGATTTTTATATTTCAAAAATAATATTTTCCACTTGTATACCTGATTGTTTGGATTGAGATTTGGTGTGATGGGTCCTTTCTTGTTGCGTTAATGTCGTTGTGTCGATAACGTAGAATCCAATTGTGCAGATGATCTTCAATAAAAAAGACACAAACCCAAACTAAATTTTGAATCTACAATTTAGAAAACAAGGAGAACTATATTCTTTTAATCCCCCATTAGTTAATTCTGGGGCAAAACTTAAAATGACACAATAAAAAAGTAAATACATCATCCTATACATCAACTGCTACCCAATCCCCAACCTCTTGATTCTCAATATGCAAGGTAAGCTTGATCCATCTTCAAAACGTATTCACGAAACCTATCGCACACATACAACATATAACCTGTGAAGTAAAAGAAATACAAGAGAAATAATAATCAACATGAGTTATATAATTTATAAACATTAAAAGATTATTCCCCCTCAAAACAAAACCAAAAAAATCTCTCTCCCCCCCCCCCCCCCCCCCCCCGCGCGCGCGAATTTATCACCTCCGCTAATTAACCTCAAAACTCTCCTACTTTTTGCCCTTTTTGCCACAAATAAACAAAGGGAAAACCACAAGTTATCTTACTAAAGTGCAACGATGGGAGATGGATATAAGGGCTAAACAAAAGTATATATTACTAACCTTAACTAATCTATCAATTCTAATCATATGAACACGCAAGCTTTAAAAGTGCTAGAATAGAAATATGATAAAAATGTGCAGTGAAATATGAATCTCTCTCTCTCTCACACACACACACACACATACATACTGTATAAATCAAATTCTAGGACATCCCATGTCTCTCGTTAGGTCCCTAGCACCTCCCTAACTTACCACAAACCCTAGGTCATACTCCGAGTACTGATCTAGAGGCCATCAGACGCTCCCGGGACCCGTAAGACTTCGATTAACCCTATCATCAGAGAAAAAAATTTATTTGAATCTTCAAAGGGCAATGAATACCCTTTCCAACGGTTCGACCCTTGCGTGAATCGGCATAACAATCCGGACGAATAGACTATTCTGCTTCTGAAAATCGATCTAAAAGCGATCGGGCTCTCTCGGGCCCCAATTTGACCCCAATAAACTTAATCGTCAGAGAGAAATCTATTTGAATCTTTTAAGGTCAATTAAAACCCTTTCCAATGATCTTCCTGTGCACGAAACAACCTCACCGTTCAGACAAATGATTTGTTTTCCCCCAAAAACTGATCCGGAGGCCACCGGGCACTCCCGAACTCCGTTTGACCAAAGTTAACTCTTCAACTTGACTGTTAATGAATGAATCTTCAAAGGGCACTGAATAGCCTTTCTAACGGTCCACCCCGTGCTCGATTCTGACTTACGGTATGGGTGAACAACCCATTTTAGTTCGACAGGCCACCGGGCGTTTCTGGCTCTCGGTTGACTAAGGTTAACTATTGGAACCAAGAGAAACTCTTTGTAATGTCTAAGTACATATCCTAACCTTTCCAACGGTCCAACCTATGTGCGATTCTGACTTACCATACGGACGAACAATCCATTTGCGTCCCACGATCTCTCGTCCAAGGGACTGACGTGCACTTTCGAGCCACATTTGACCCGAAGTTAACTCCCAGACTCGGGGACGGTCCAAAGGACTCTTGGAGGTATCTGAATTAAATTTCTAACGGTATTCCCCATGCTCCATTCGAATCAACAGATTATGTTCTACGACCATTTTTCCAGGGAAATCTGCACGAGACTGCCAATTGGCAGGTCCCAAACCCTACCTATCGGTAGTGTGCCTAGGGTCACCTATCGATTGGCAGGACCAGGGCTGTGACAATTGGTAACCCCCTGAACCTATAAAAGGAGGGCATGCCCTCACTTCAAAGCACACCTACAACTCAAATCCATCAACATCACTGATCTCAATAACATTCTCCCAATCAACGAAGTTCCCCTATGTGAAATTTTATCGAAGTTCACATTCCCATCCATTTCATACCCAATTTAGAAAGATATCATTCAATATTCATATCAATCATCAAGGGAGTTCATCCAAAATCTAGGGCAAGCTATCATTCTTCAAAGAAGGTCCAAATCCTTCCCTTATCTATTTAAACTTCTTATTTTTTCATTAGTTATATTAAATCCATAATCTAGTTCTTACCTTAATTCGTACATATTAGTCTCTATATTTTTACTAGTATATTGCCCGTACTTTATTTTTTACAAAAAACCCAAAATCAACAAAAGAGGGCTATACCCATCAATTCCGAAAGAATTCATCTCACATTTTTTCTAAACTAAAATTCTTTTTTCCACACACACTTTTATAATAAAATTCCGTTCGAATCTATGGGATAAAACCCCAACTTTATGCCGCATGCGAACTACGTGGACTTTGATGCCTTTATAGGCTACGCATGCGTTTCAAATTAAAATCCAAGACTCGAGTCCAACTTTCGATTTTTCAATTTTCACAAAATCTCTATTCTTATATTTCATCATATTCTTGCATTATTATATCTTCATAATTCTTTGTTAGCGCTCCATCCGACATATATTGTCATTTCTCCATAGTGGTCAATATCGTGATAAACGCATAAATCATATTTTCTCTATATATTATCTTTGGGAACATTCCTCTGGATGATTTCACTCTATCTTTTCCATGATATGAGTTGAGTAATTCATATCTCCATTATATATAAATGCACACACATTTTATGAAAAAATACAGGGAACAATAACACAATACCATGAGAGATCGAAAGGGCGGGATGGGTTCCTAACACCTTCCCATTCCATAACTTAGCCCCAAACCCTCTGAACTATTGGTTTCGCATGCATTAGTTTGTCTTTGATGCCGTCCTCTCTAGGCGATGACATGTTCTTTTATCTATTTTGAGCAAAATAGACTGGCGACTCTATCTCCTTACATTTACCCCATACCGGAGACGGCCGAAGCATCCCCGATCGGGACGTGAGACCTATCCTAGCCACCCAAGATCGGATCGGGATGGACACAGTGGCGACTCCGCTCGGGACATTCATAAGAGGGCCAAACTCTATTTGCATGGGCATTTTGTTTCCTTGTGTGTGTATGCACCTACCTGTATGTTCCCTTTTTATCCTCTATTATTTGTTGCACTTATATGCCTCATACTTATATCTCTACTCACTCACACACTCATAGAAATTCTCCATGTACACTTCACAACATTTTCACCTTGGATCACTTATATCCACATGTTGCACACATCACTTAGAAATCAATGCATATGTGTCATTAACCCACACTAATACTTATCACACACCACTTATATATGATCTATGTTTAGGTTCACTACCACACACTCACTTGTGGATAGTTGCACATCACTCACTCTCACATATCCATGCTTATTATAGATTTACTTTATATACTCATACATGATCCCCTGCTTGACATGATGCTCATCAATAAAGATACTCTCTCCTTAAAATACTAATCAAAGAATCATGCATTTTGCACCACACATCACCAAAGAGCATTGCTATTGACCAAATGTTGTCCCGTAACTGGAGGGTCACTTAGTGAAGGGCACTGGTCCGGCAGGTCGCAGTTAGTCTAAGCGATATGACTCTCACCTTCCATTGGCCAAGTACATTTGACGTATATCGAACAGTTCTCCCCGTATCGTACCGCTTGATCGAAGTTATGGTGGGAGGTATATCATAAGGAACTCATTCACGTACGTCGAGTATATCAAATTCGCTCTCACATGTACTGTCCCCATGAGGTATATAGTGAGGCAATTCACGTACATTTAGGTATATCAAATGGCTTGTCCACACATATCGATTTCCCTCAAAAGCAATACGTCTATCATGGAAGTCATGCCAAAGAGGGGAACCCTTTCCAATTAATCCAACAAATGCATACCCTCATACAAGTGTCAAACCTTGGATACGCATATTGAATTGCCAATTTCTACCCGAAACTCTGCCTGAATGACAGGTCGGCATGCTGCCAAAATTTTAGCGCAATTGTTAAAACGGGACCGTGCCCATGAGCCTGGTAACAAGTCCAACCGTATTTTTATGTATTTTTCAAACCCAATTTTTCTAGCCTCGGGTCCCGTTCGGCATTCCTTTTTGCATTTAGGTAAACCTAATACAAGTGAGAACATAATAAACATTATAATCATGTTGAGACCCGTCTGTCATCTTTTCCCTCTTTTTCAAAGAAAATATAAAAAACATTTCTTTATTTTTTATTAAAAAAAATATCAAAAATATTTACCACTTTCTCGTACCAAAATTATTTTTCCTCCTTTTCAAAAACATTTTGCCTTCATCTTTTCCAAGATGTCAAAAACATTTTCCCTCCTTTTCAAAATAATAGTTTTTCCCTTTTCTCTTTAGAAAATAAATTCAAATTTTCTCTTCCTTATGTCGATCGCATACCCTTGGCCTGAATCCCTATTGTCTTCGGTATTCAGTAGATCCTCCCTCAGAGCTCCGTCAGTACCCTCCCTTCCTTCGAGTCCCAAATTCACCCGCTTTCCATGAAGAATACGGATCGAGTACCGATTGTGTAACCAGATCTAATGATAGTCCTAACTCATCTCACTGCCAAGATTGATAACCTACAAGTTGAGGTCCGTGAAATGCAACGAAATTGGGTCCCTATTCTTAAAGAGCTCGAGGTCCTCTTCCCTCGTGATATAGGTCCACCCATACCCGAGCCTATCTGGGTTCCCGAGGAATACCAGCATGCTCCACGTGCTCCTCCTGCTAATGGGCCGCCGCCTGCCCAACTTCCTATGCCGAATCTCGCCCAGCCAGGGGCTAACTTAGCCGTGACTGTTGATCCTAAAGAGGAGGAATTAAACAAGGTCAAGGAGGATCTCAAGATGCTAACCAAGAAATTTGACCAAGTCAAAATATCGGGAAACTTCATAGACTACAGCCACATGTCTCCCTATCCAAATGTGAGGTTTCCAGAAAAGTTTAACATGCCCTACATCGAGAAGTTTGGAGGTATAGATTCTACAATTGTTCATCTCCACAGTTATCACAGAGCCATGGCGCTCCTAGGGGCTTTCGAAGAATTAATGGCCCAAATATTTTAGCAAACTTTGAAGGACAACTCCCTTCGCTGGTTCTCATCTCTCGAAGATTCCAGAATCCATAGCTGAGAAGATGTGGCCCGAGAATTCATGTCACACTACAAGAATAATGAAGAGTTAGAAGTCACTCATCGGGATTTAAAGATGCTCAAACAGAACCGTGGAGAATCAATTAAAACCTTCATAGAAGGGTGGAGAGATAAAGGTGCCACCATGACCAACCGACCCTCCGAGGAGGATTAGGTCAGCATCGTAAAGAGGAACTTCTTACCCCATGTCCGAGCGACGATGGGAGGACATTACTACCCTCATTTTAGAGTTCTCCGAGAAGCAGGAGCAGAGATTGAAGAAGCTTTTATCAAGACGGAAGTTGAACTAAAGAAAGTTTTTGGATAGTTTACTCCGAAGAAGTATGAAAAGCCAGCTAGTGCCGCAGTTTCAACCATTAACAACATTTCTCAACTAGCCACTTCATGGGCACTAGAAAGCACCCTGTCCCAGTCCGAAAGGAATACACCGAGCTCCATTATCCCCTCTCTAAAATTTACCAGGCCCTCCTAAGACAAAATCATATCAAGCCACTGTATCCTCGCCCGTTACCAAACCCACTTCCAAATAACATCAAACCAGATGCCCGCTGTGATTTCCATCAAACTAGTGGCCATACCACCGACCAATGTTTTCACCTAAAAAACATAATCCAAGGTCTGATCGACTGGGGTGTCATCTCCCCACCAACCAATCCTAAGCCAACCACTACTCACAATCCACTCCCAAATCATACCAATGCCATGTTCTTGGAAGAAGACCCACACTCCGATTCATTAACCCATATTACACCAAGCCAATTACCAATAATTCCTAAGTACTCTCCTAAACCTCTCCAAACTTACCCATATTTCCTCCTACACCCTGCTGTGGCCATCCCCCGATCCTCGCGGCGGGAGAGAGAGATGATGATGAGAGGGTGTGTTATCTCTATGGTGAGAGGATCCTGGTCCCGCGCATCCCTCTCGGGAGCGCTTCGGCCGTCGTCGGCAATGTGTGAGGTGAAAAATATAGAGAGATGGAGTCACCAGCCTATTTTACTCAAAACAGACAAAAGAAGGTGGGGTCGTCCCGAAGGACAACATCCAAAGACATACTGATACATACGAAACCAAAATTGATTCGAAAAGGGGTTCAGAGGCTAAGTTACGAAATGGGAAGGTGTTAGGCACCCATTCCGCCCTTGCGGTCTCTCATGGATTGTTGTTATTTTCCTTTATTTCCTCCTGATATGTGTGCATGTGTGTATGTAGTGGAGATAGGAATCATCGACTTGTATCATGGAAGAGATAAAGCAAGTCATCCATAGGAATGTTCCTAAAAGTAATATTAGAAAAGAAGATTTATGCGATTAACCTTGCGTTAATTGTTATAAAGGAACGATAACACATGTGGAATAATACGCCACAAAGAACAAATATATGTATATGTAAATATATATATTTTAGGAGAATTAAGTTAAAGAATATAGAAGAATAATAAAAAAAATGGAAGGAATAGGACTCGAGTCTCGAGTTTTGCCCTGAGATGCCTACGTATCCTATAGAGGCATCAAAGTCCACGTAGTTCGTATGCAAAACGAGGGGTGGGATTTATCCCATAAATCAAACCGGGGACTTCTCTTATATGTGTGTGTGTGAAAAAAGTGTTTTAGTTGTGAGAAAAGGGTGAGAATTTCCATTTGGAATTTATGAGCAAACCCTTTTTTTCTTATTTTTTTGAGTTTTATTTATATAAAAATAAAGGATGTGCAATAATACTAAGTAAAAAGTATATTAGGATATGTGAGATGGAGAGAATAAAGTTGTTAAGTAATAAAACAAGTTAATGCGAATTTAGGAGAATTTGAAGAGAGAGTTGAGAAAGTTGGGCCTTCTTGAAGATCTTAATCTTGATCTTGAATGTTGGAGAGTAGCCCTTGAACTTGGGTGATGACGAAGGATAGTTAATTCACCAAGTTTGATGAAAAAGATGATGAAAAGTGAAGGTTGGAAAAGGATTTGGATGTGGAAATCACGCGGACTTCGCGAGAGGTTTTCTGAGTTCGCTGAGAGTGATGGATTTCAGATCTTGGGTCCTTTTGCAATGAGGTCATGCCATCCTTTTTATAGACCCAGGGCATTACCGATCGGCATAGTACTAGTCCTGCCAATCGACAGGAGTTTTTAGGTACATTATCGATAGGCAGGGTTTGGAACCTGCCGTTTGGTAGTCTCTTTCAGATTCCTTCAAAAAAATGGCCGTAAAATGCAGACCATTGATTCGAATTGTGCACGGGGTGAACCGATGGAAAGGTACTTTATAGACCTTCGAAAGTCCTTGGGAATTCTCCCGAGTTTGGGAGTTGACTTCGGGTCAAACGTGTCTCAGAAGGGCTCATCGATCCATTGGACGGGGAATTATCGGACGCAAATGGATCGTTCGTCTGCATGGTAAGTCAAAATTGTGCATGAGGCGGACCGTTGGAAAGGTTAGGTGATGTAATTTGACATTCCAAAGATCTTAACTCAGTTTTGGGAGTTGACTTTGGTCAATCAGGGTCTGGAAGCGTTCGGTGACCTTTCAGAGTAAAACGGATCGTTCGTCTGTACTGTAAGTTAGAATTGCCCAATGGATTGATAGTTGGAAAGGGAATTTAGTGCTCTTAGAAGATTAATTTAGTATCAATCGACCTAAAGAGTTGAATTTGGTCAACCGGAGCTCGGGAGCGTTCGGTGACCTCCTCATTAAGTTTCGAAGGAAAATAGGTCGTTCGTCCGCACCATAAGTCAGAATCACGCACGGGGCGGACCGTTGGAAAGGGGTTTTAGTGCCCTTCAAAGATTTATTTAGTCTCAGTTGAGCTAAAGAATTTGACTTTTGGTCAAATGGGGCTCGGTAGTGCCCGATGGCCTCTAGGTCAGTACGCGAGGTATGACTTACGTTTGTAGTGATGAATGGAGGTGCTAGGGACCTAAGGAGAGGTTAGGGGGTGCTAGAATGGGGTGTCTATAGAGCCCCTCAATGGGTGAGTTTTGAAAAAATAGTAGCCATTGAATAGACACCGCATGATGCTTTTGCAGGAGGACGACCAATTCAGAGGGTCGAGGCCGATTCTGAGGACTTGGGATGAGGATGACCAATTCAGAGGGTTGAGGCTAATTCCGAGGGATTAAATTGAGATGACCAATTCTGCGGGTCAAAGCCAATTCTGAGGGCTTAAATTGAGATGACCAATTCTGCGGGTCGAAACCAATTCTGAGGGCTTAAATTATGATGACCAATTCTGCGAGTCGAAGCCAATTCTGAGGGCTTAGGTTGAGATGACCAATTCTGCGGGTCGAAGCCAATTCTGAGGGATTAAATTGAGATGACCAATTCTATGGATCGAAACCAATTCTGAGGGCTTAAATTGTAATGACCAATTTTGCGGGTCGAAACCAATTCTGAGGGCTTAAATTGAGATGACCAATTCTGCAGATCGAAGCCAATTTCGTGGGCTTAAATTGATATGAGCAATTCTGCGGGTCGAAGCTAATTCTGAGGGCTTAGGTTGAGATGACCAATTCTGTGGGTCGAAGGCAATTCTAAGGGCTTAAATTGAGATGACTAATTCTGCTGGTCGAAGCCAATTCCGAGGGCTTAAATTGAGATGACCAATTCTGCGGGTCGAAGCCATTTCTGAGGGCTTAGGTTGAGATGACCAATTTTGCGAGTCGAAGCCAATTCTGAGGGCTTAGGTTAAGATGACCAATTATGTGGGTCGAAGCCAATTCTGAGGGCTTAAATTGAGATGACCAATTCTGTGGGTCGAAGCCAATTCTGAGGGATTATGTTTAGATGACCAATTCTATGGGTCGAAGCCAATTTCGAGGGCTTAAATTGAGATGACCAATTCTGAGGGCTTAAATTGTGATGACCAATTCTGCAGGTCGAAGCTAATTATAAGGGCTTAAATTGAGATGACCAATTTTGCGGGTTGAAGCCAATTCTGAGGGCTTAAATTGAGATGTCCAATTCTACGGGTCGAAGCCAATTTTGAGGGATTAAATTGAGATGACCAATTTTGCGAGTTGAAGCCAATTCTAAGGGCTTAAATTGAGATGACCAATTTTGCAGGTCGAAGCCAATTCTGAGGGCTTAGGTTAAGGTGACCAATTCTGTGGGTCGAAGCCAATTATGAGGGCTTAAATTGAAATGTTCTCTGGGAACTCTGTCGGGGAAATTAGCTCGTGATTTTGATTTGAGTTGGGGAGCTGATTGCCGGGGAAGCTTTCATATCTTTTGGAGACTTTACGGGGTAATAGCCAATTTGATGCTTTAAATTCCATTGGGGACGTGATTAGGTGGTCCATGTTTGGACGCTTTGCTCGGGGAGACTTTTGGGGGATAGGAGATAACCTGAGGTTTGGGATACTTCAGGGGTCCTCTGGGATGTTATCGGGAGGATATTAACCTAGCTTTTGATAATTCCACTGGGGAAGTAGGTGTTCTGTTTAAGGGAGTGTGAAATTTTCTTGGTGAAAATATTCCAAACCCTTCCCGAGATTTTTAGGAATTTTCTAAGGATTTTGTGGTATTTTCTGGGAGTTTTTGTATGAAAATTTAAGGGGGGTGCCGGTCCGCATGGTGTGGAGGATGCCATTCAGCAGTGGCACGCACTTTTGAGCTGCCTCGAGAAGATAAAAGTTTAGTGCCAATCGGTAGGTTTTGGGTCAGTGCCGATTGGCATGACCCGTGGCTTTCTATAAAAAGGGGCGGGTTCCCCTCATTTTTCACAGTTTCTTGCCTTCTCTCTCTCTGTGATTTTCTTCAGCGAATCATTCTAACATTACACAACTCGAAAAATGGACGCTTTTGTGAGTACTACGGTACACAGGGAGTGGTTGGCTGATGATGACTGGGTGAATGTGGAGTGAAGGGCCAGGGCGCCTCTTGCTTTGGGGAGTGAGAATTCTTTTGTTGCGTTTGAGTCGGTTGCCGATGATCGAACTTTACTGCGGTTATGTAAACCCTAGGTGGTGAACCCTGGTGGTTATGTAAGTACAAAATGACTTTTGGCATTCCTTTTTTGGTGATTGACTTTCTTCTTGGATTTTGACAAGGTCTTTTCTTTGACAGTCGGATGTTTCTTTGTCGACTATGCGTGCTCGCGGGACGACGGGGCTTAAGGATGTCTGGGAACACCTTCCACCTGTGGTGCATTGGGTAGTATCGTCAGCAGGCTTTGAAAGGTTGGCGTCTGTGATGGATGAGATGCCTTGTTCGACAGAGGTTTTATGCGCTCTGGGGGAGAGGTGGTGGGACACTACCCACACCTTCCATTTTGACTTTGGGGAGATTACTGTGACTTCTATAGATGTGTAACAACTACTGGGCTGGATTGTGATGGAGAGAAAATAGAGGTGGATCTCTCTTTTCGGGTGAGTCCGGAGGCGGTGCGGGCGGCGTTCGATGATGTGGGGAGGATAGTATCTAGGGACTCCATCCGTCTATCCCAGGTGAGGGATGTTTTGCTGAGTAGGGTGATTGATGTGGAGGACGGGCTGCAGGTGAGGTAGATGGACTGGTTGTTTATTTTGCTGGTGCTGGGGGGATTTTTGGTGGTGTCGAGCGGCGACGTTTTCCACTTATGGTTTTTACCATACTTGAGGATGTTTTCGAACATCCCTCTCTATGATTGGGGGAGCCTGACTTTAACGACCCTTTGTTTTTCTCTGGATGCATTTAGCTAGTGATGCCGGCAGACTTTTACTGGAGCCATGTATCTTCTTGAGGTATTATTTAGTTTGTGCATTTTTCTTTTATGCATTCGCATTTTCCTTGTGCGTCTCTTTTTTTATTGTGGTTTCTTGTCTTTGGAAGACGTGGTTCTATGAGGTGATTGGGTGTAATACCCAGCTGATTTCTCTGAAGGATGAGACTATTGGGGACTTTTACCAGTTGTATCGGTGGCGGAAGGCCAATCGACAGACGAGGAAGTCTCTTTCTATAGAGGCGGTGCGTCAGGTCTTGAATGGCCTGACCAGTGATAGGGTAAGACTTTTTTCTTCTTTAGTCTTGGTCTTTGTGTGCTCTGATTCTGTATTGAATTATATCTGCTGGGGACTTTTTAGGTGACCTTTTACCCTTAGGGGATGGGTGTTCAAGACACAGGATCGACTGGGGTGAATGCGCAAATGAGGCGTTTGCTGGCGTATGAGTTTGGACACTTTTGGTATCTCGGGGAGAGGGTGGTCCAACAGATTGCTGAGGAGGAGGAGGTGGTGCCACCGACGAGGCCCCCTATATCTATGAGGTGGGAGCGGCTGCTTCCAGAGGATTCGAGGATTGCGACGATAATTAGCAAGTCCTATCTGTTGTATACCGATACGGCTATGCCGTGTGATTATATGGACTTTGTGATGAGTTGGCTGATGGTGCCTAGCATATATGATGCACTGCCCTTCCCTCCTACGGGTTTGAGTCGGCCAGTGGGTTCCCCCCACAGTGGTGGTGGTGGTCCTTCAACATCTACGGCGACGGCGACTTCAGAGGTTCCCTTTGTGCGGTTACATACCCCTTCATACAACATTCGTTGGGCTGATGGTGGGATGGTACCTATATTGCATGGTCCTCATGCGATGGACCCGGAGGAGTTGGGTTTGACAGAGGAGGTTCTTCGTCCTTTGGTATACCTTTTTGTTCTTCTTCTTTTTCTTCGTTTTGGTTTCTTTTGATCTTTTCTACTTGATATTAATTCTGTCTTTCCTTGCTACAAGTTCGAGTGTCGACCACTTGGCTGAGGGATATTAGGGACTGGATATCTTCGGCGACTATCCATATTTAGGATGCGGTTCCTTGGTTCCATCTGCCTCATTTGGGGAGGAGTCTGGTTCGGGTAACGGTGGTGCGTCATCTCGATGTAAGGGAAAGAGAGAGCATCGCAGGGATGGAAGTTCTTAGGAGAGAAAGGGTAAAGGGTAAGTGATAGAGAGTGTGGGGTCGGGTTGAGTCCCGTTGTTTTTATTCTTTTCTTTATTTTCCTACAAAAATGATGTAACACAGAAAAATATCTATGCAATGCAATGGATTTTTTCATTATCTTCTGTTAATGATGGATGAATGAATACATGCATATGCGGTTTTTACTTTGCTACTGAGACTGTAAAAAGAAATATTTTTGGAAGTTTTGAAGGGAAGTTTTATTCACAATGGGGGAATTATATAAACATGAAAAGGGATTTTGAAATTCCATTTGAGAATATCACTTTATTTTTAATTGAGTTTTTCGATTTTGGACAAAAGAGGAAAAATGAAAATTTCCAAAAATGGGGGGTTGCAGATCAGCACACCCCTTGTCCTGCCTATCGGCGGGTCAGTGCAGTCTAATAAATTAAGGCTTTGATTGGTACACTCTTCAGCCTTTAGTACCTTGTGGGGCAGGATTCCCTCCGATTTTTGCAAAGGTTGTGTCTTTTGTGAGGGTTTTTAAGTATAAAAAGGGGTAAGGGTCGAGTGTTTTCATCACTCCTTCACACTCTTCCTTTTCCACATTCTTACTTGTTTACTATTTCTTGTAAGATGGATCTCCCTGGTAGTATTGAGTTTGCTAACTACCTCGGAGCCTTGGAAGCAATGTGCCCTTATAATGTTGACTATGATGCTTTCAGCATGCGTCGAGTCTCTTTATGGCGTAATCGGCCCATAGAATGGAACATGCTGATGGCGGAGGTACAATCTTGGTACCCCGAAGACCATGTATTCTTCTTTGGTTTGGAAGAAGTCTGTACGACCTATGAGGAGTTTTCTGCCATATTGGGTGTAAATCATATTATGGCGGCTGCTATGCCTGAATTTGTTGGGTCTCCTCGACAGTTATTGGCTGGACTTCTCCGTGTCTCACCCTCGGCGGGTTGATTTTTGGCAACTGGAGGAATGATCTCCCTTTCGACGGTGCTGCGATCTGTGCATTTGCAGGAGGTTGGTGATGCTGGATATGTCGGAGCCGTCGTTCTAGGCTTGGTTTTGAAATTACTGTTGGTGACTAGGGAACTGCTGGTGGACCCACAACTTGCACTATTACTTCATGGATGTCCTACCATCATAATCATGCAACGGTGATACTGGCAAAGACTTTGAATGGCTTGGATGCCTGGCGAGAAGATCGTTATGACTTTCTGAGGGGTAGCCCTGTGATGTTGTTCATGTGGTTGTTTAAAAGACTCCGCCTGGTGACTCTTCCGGAATACCCTTTGTCGGTTGTACCCAACTTCTTTTCGTGCCATTTTATCAGCGTTGTCCTGGATATTGAGAGCTGGGAGGACTGTCTTGTGGAGCATGGGGCTTTAAATTTGCGCTGGTCAGTGCCTTGGTGGGGACAATTGCTGCCTATTCTGGAGCTGGGAGAATACCCGTACATTCGGTTGGTTTGTCTCAGACAGACCTGTTTCTATTTCCCTTGGTGGCTTCTGCGCTAATTTGGTTGGGATCAGATCGTGCCACCTCAGACACTAGACTTCTTTTCGGTAGAAAATCTGACAGAGCGTCTGCGCATGCGGCTTGGCTCTTTGTGCAAGAGTTGGCATCCGTCGACCTCTCCCTCTCAGTCTGTTGGGAGAGTTTGGCACATCCCTGGGAAATATATAAAGTGGTTGTGGAGAAGAGTAGTTAGTAAAATATTGGTAGTGGATACCAGGCAAAGGTGGCTTGCCTTATCTGATACCATGGTGGGAGGTGTGGTAGTTTTTTGGAGGTTGGTCTGAGCTTATCGATCCATGAAGCGTCCGCGACACTCCATTCAGGTAGGGGAAGCTTGGGGACCTCAGGATATAGATGATGACGGAGCGGCCTCCTTTCATAGCTATGGGTAGGACTCTTGGGGAGTTTGTTTTGTAATGGGGAATAAATTTGAGAATTTATTTGGCATTTTAGGAAGGTAGGGAGGAAGGGAGTTATCCATTCCTTTTCTTATGCAATTGCACTGTAACTTATTATTATTGAAATAAACAAGTTTGTAATCATCCAGCTGTGCTTTTTGATGAATTTTGTATTTTTTAATTATCTATACCGATCACTAAGGCATGCATAATCCTTTTATTCAAGTATATGTTAGAATGAACTGTCGTTCTCGAAGATAAGAAAAGAATAGTTTTTTTATGAATAAGAAAGGGCCGTGCTCATGTAAGATGTATGAGCTGCCTACATACCTCTCGGGGTTTTAAAAAGTTGTAATTTTTCTTTTGTAGAGGACCAGGCCCACGTAGTTCTGGGTAGAAGGAAATAAAGATTTTTTTTAAGAATAGAAGGGAGATGAGAAGAGTCGTAGCGCGCCGAGATTTTTAGACTTGGGGTAGAACTTCTTGAGACATCCATCTTGACTGGATGAGCCATATCTTCTCCATCAAGGTCAGCGAGCATAGCGGTACCGCCGGACAATATATTCTTCACAATATATGGGCCGCTCCAGTTGGGCTTGAATTTCCCTCTGGGGTCCCAGATGGGCTCTGATATTTCTTTGAGGGCTAAACCCCCTTATTGGACACCGCGGTCCTTGACTCTCTTATTAAATGAATGCGCTATTCGATGATGGTACCCTTATATGCGATACATCACTTTTAGTCTTCTTTCATCCAAAAGTGATAGCTCATCGAGACAGCTTTGATGCCAGTCCTCCTCACTGATTTGGCTTTCGAGCATACACTACACCAAAACTGGCGATTGGTCATGGCCAAAATCCCTGACCAAAATTGTGGGTTGCGGACTTGGACCGTGACCATTTTCGTGGGTCGCGGCCCAAGTCCGTGACCAAAAAATGGTCACGACCGAGAGGGGTCACGACAGATGGTCACGGACTTTGTCCGTGACCCATGCCGTGACGGGTCGCATCCCTCATCCGTGACCCACAACCGTGACAAATTGGTCGCGGCCAAAGTTCACGACCCACGCCCATGATAAAAAAAATTTAAAAATAAATGGTCACGACCCTCATCCGTAACCCACAACCGTGACAAATTAGTCGCGATCAAAGTCCGCGACCCACAATCGTGACAAAAAAAATATAAAAAAATTGGTCGCGGCCCTCATCCGTGACCCACAACAGTGATAAAAAAAATAAAAAAAATGGTCGCGGCCTAAGTCCGTGACCCACAACCGTGACAAAAAAATTAAAAAAAAAATGGTCGCGGACTTTGGTCGCGACCATTTTTATGCGCGACAAAAAAAATAAAAATGGTCATGGACAAAGCCCATGACCATATTTATCTATAATTTAAAAAAAAATGTATTTTTTTGGTCCAATCCTAAAATTGGGGGTCCTGTGAGTGCACCGTCAGTTGCTACGAGCTGTTACAAATATTTATTATTGGCAAAACAATAAAAAAATCACAAATTGCGAATCGAGAACGTTGTTAATAAACAAATATATATACAAACTTAAAAATATTACACGTCTTAATAATTCACCGACCAAAAAAAAAAATTGGGCAGAGTTTCCTCTATTTTCTTGACATACCAAACCCTATAAATGTAAAACCTGCTTATTATAAAGCCCGCACGGCCATAAAATTTAACAATCAAATTATAAAAGCCCGCACGGCCATAAAACTAAATAATAAAAGCCCGTACGGCTATAAAACATAAAAAACATTATCCTGAATGTCCACAACATATAAACAATCTTCATGTTGTAAACCATTGCCTCCTTCATTTGTTCCACGTGCAAAAATCCTACAAATGATAGGATAAAAAAAAAATATCAGTAACCAAGTAGTTTTACAAAAAATTTAATCAAGCTGAAAAATTGCATATATGAGTTCAAATTATCAACATATCAATGTTTTTATGCCTAAAGTAAAAAAATATGCAAATTACCGTTGTATTCTCAAACCGGGAGACCCGCGGCTGTGGGGTCAGTTCCTACGAGTTACATTGGTCCTGTGGGAGGTGTTGGTGCCACCCACGAGGCCGTTCGAGGGCTATTTCGAGTTTTCACCATCTAACGCCATGTTTTTAAGCCTAAGTCTAGAGATAAGCAAATTACCATCGTACTCTCAAACCGGGAGTCCCGCGGCTGCGTGGTCAGTTCCTACGAGTTACATTGGTCCCGTGAGAGGTGTTGGTGCCACCCACGGGGATGTTCGGGGGATATTTCGGGTTTTCACCCTCTAACGCCATGTTTTTAAGCCTAAGTCTAGAAATATGCACATTATCATAATATTCTCAAACCGGAAGTCTCGCGGCTGCGGGGTCAGTTCCTACGAGTTACATTGGTCCCGTGGGAGGTGTTGGTTCCACCCACGGGGACGTTCAGGGGATGTTTTGAGTTTTCACCCTATAACGCCATGTTTTTAAGCCTAAGTCTAAAAATATGCAAATTACCATCGTACTCTCAAACCGGAAGTCCCGTGACTACGGGGTCAGTTCCTACGAGTTACATTGGTCCCATGGGAGGTGTTGGTGCCACCCACGGGGATGTTCATGGGCTGTTTCGAGTTTTCACCCTCTAACGCCATGTTTTTAAGCCTAAGTCTAGAAATATGCAAATTACCGTCGTACTCTCAAACCGGGAGTCCCGCGGCTGCGTGGTCAGATCCTAAGACTTATATTGGTCCCGTGGGAGGTGTTGGTGCCACCCATAGTGACGGTCAGGGGCTATTTCACGTTTTCACCCTCTAACGCCACGTTTTTAAGCCTAAGTCTAGAATTATGCAAATTACCGTCGTATTCTCAAACCGGGAGATCCGCGACTGCGGGGTCAGTTCCTACGAGTTACATTGGTCCCGTGGGAGGTGTCGGTGCCACCCACGGGGCCGTTCGGGGGCTGTTTCAAGTTTTCATCCTCTAACGCCATGTTTTTCTTAAGTCTAGAAATATGAAAATTACTGTCGTACTCTCAAATCGAGAGTCTCGCGGCTGCGCGATCAGTTCCTACGAGTTATATTGGTCCCGTGGGAGGTGTTGGTGCCACCCACGGGGAAGTTCGGGGGCTGTTTCGAGTTTTCACCCTATAAAGCCATGCTTTTAAGCCTAAGTCTATAAATATGCAAATTACCGTCGTACTCTCAAACCAGGAGTCTCGCGGCTGTGGGGTCAGTTCCTACGAGTTACATTGGTCCCGTGAGAGGTGTTGGTCCCACCCACGAGGATGTTCAGGGGCTGTTTCGAGTTTTCACCCTCTAACGCCATATTTTTAAGCCTAAGTCTAGAAATATACAAATTACTGTCGTACTCTCAAATCGGGAGTCCCGCGGATGCGTGGTCAGTTCCTACGAGTTACATTGGTCCCGTGGGAGGTGTTGGTGCCACCCACGGGGACGTTCGGGGGCTGTTTCGAGTTTTCACCCTCTAACGCCATGTTTTTAAGCCTAAGTCTAAAAATATGCAAATTACCGTCATACTCTCAAATCGGAAGTCCCGCGGCTGCGTGGTCAGTTCTTGCGAGTTACATTGGTCCCGTGGGAGGTGTTGGGGCCACCCACGGGGACGTTCGGGGATTATTTTGAGTTTTCACCCTCTAACACCATATTTTTAAGCCTAAGTCTAAAAATATGCAAATTACCGTAGTATTCTCAAACCGGGACTCCCACGGCTACGGGGTCAGTTCCTATGAGTTACATTGGTCCCGTCGGAGGTGTTGGTGCCACCCACGGGGCCGTTCGGGGGCTGTTTCGGGTTTTCACCCTCTAACTCCATGTTTTAAGCCTAAGTCTATAAATATGTAAATTACCGTCGTATTCTTAAATCGGGAGACCCGCGGCTGCGGAGTCAGTTCCTACGAGTTACATTGGTCCCATGGGAGGTGTTGGTGCCACCCACGGGGACGTTCGGGGGCTGTTTCGAGTTTTCACCCTCTAACGCCATGTTTTTAAGCTTAAGTCTAGAAATATGCAAATTACCATCATACTCTCAAATCTGGAGTCCCGCGACTTGGGGGTCAGTTCCTACGAGTTACATTGGTCCTGTGGGAGGTGTTGGTGCCACCCACGGAGACGGTAGGGGGCTGTTTCAAGTTTTCACCCTCTAACGCTATGTTTTTAAGCCTAAGTCTAGAAATATGCAAATTATCAACGTATTCTCATTCCGGAGTCTCGCGATCGTGCGGTCAGTTCCTACGAGTTATATTGGTCCCGTGCGAGCTGTTGGCGCCACTCACGGGGCCGTTCATGGGCTGTTTCGAGTTTTCACCCACTAACGCCATGTTTTTAAGCCTAAGACTAGAAATATGCAAATTATCGTTGTATTATCAAGCCGGGGTTCTCGTGATCGCGCGATCAGTTCCTATGAGTTACATTGGTCCCGTGGGAGGTGTTGGTACCACCCACGGGGCCGTTCGGGGGTTGTTTAGGGTTTCACCCTCTAACGCCATGTTTTTAATCCTAAGTCTAGAAATATGAAAATTACCGTCGTATTCTCAAACCGAGAGACCCGTGGCTGCGGGGTCAGTTTCTACGAGTTACATTGGTCCCATGGGAGGTGTTGATGCCACCTACGGGGACGTTCGGGGACTGTTTCGAGTTTTCACCCTCTAACACCATGTTTTTAAGCCTAAGTATAGAAATGTGCAAATTACCGTCGTATTCTCAAACCGGGAGTCCCGCGGCTACGGGGTCAGTTCCTATGAGTTACATTGGTCCCGTGGGAGGTGTTAGTGCCACCTACGGGGCCGTTCGGGGGTTGTTTCGAGTTTTCACCCTCTAACGCCATGTTTTTAAGCCTAAGTCTAGAAATATGCAAATTACCTCATTAGGATATTTCACTATTTGAATAAAATATATCATAGGAGGGTACAATCTCAATTTAACAAAATATATCATTTAACTTGTTCCCAAAATATATCATTTAACAATATATATTGTTTAAATTTTTGGCCATGGTCAGTAAGGAAGTTAGTGGTCAGGAATTTCTATGAGTATCAAAGCAACTGTATTTATTTTGTCTAAGAAAGTATATTTACAATGTGAAATGACGTTCACCTGTAATCAATGCATGCCACTATAATGTCTCTTTCTGCCAACTGCTATCCTAAAAGAAAACCCCAAGCTTTATACCTACATTACCAAAGAATATAGAGACCTCAATGGGAATTACCTCAATAGGAATTACCTGAATAGTGTGAAATGAGTCATCAACAACAATTTGATAACATCATTCCACGAATACAAAATGTAAAATTGAAAAATAAATGAAAACCAAATCAAGTAGGCAATATGTAAACCTCGATCCGCTTGCTTTCAATATGTAAACTAATCCATAAAGAATGCATATATGCAGATCGCATATATGCACTGCATATGTGCATATATGCTGCATATATGCAGATGCATATATGCGCATATATGCATATATGCAGATGCATATATGCATATGCATATATGCTGTCGGGTTTTTAAAACCATACATATAGCGTGTTTTTATAAAACATGAACAAACGAATATTGATCCACATTGTCTAATTTAATAAAATAAAAGGTAAATTTATATCTATAGCGGGAGTTGTTTGACCCAAGATGCTGGCAGAAGATGTCGTTCCCGGATAGGTGCAAAACATTGGAAATATACCTATTAGTTAACGGACGCTTTCACACCGTTGGTTGCTACTATTCATTTTATACTCGAAGAGATGATCTTATTACCGGTGTAGTAAACGAAGACGATCCTAACGGACATTGTGTCTAGTTTTTGCCTTCTAATGCCATGTTTTTAAGCTCAAGTTTAGTAATATGAAAATTATTGTCGTATTCTCAAACCGACAGTCCCATGATCGTGCGGTCAGTTCCTACGAGTTACATTGGTCCCGTGGGAGGTGTTGGTGCCACCCAATGGGCCGTTCGGGGGATATTTTGGGTTTTCGTCCTCTAACACGATTTTCTTAAGCTTAAGTCTAGATATTTTCAAATTATCAACGTATTCTCAAACCGGGAGTCCCGCAATCGCGCGGTCAGTTCCTACGAGTTACATTGGTCCCGTGCGAGCTGTTGGTGCCACTCACGGGGCCGTTCATGGGATGTTTCGAGTTTTCACCCACTAACGCCATGTTTTTAAGCCTAAGACTAGAAATATGCAAATTATCGTCGTATTCTCAAATCGGGGGTCCCGTGATCGCGCGGTCAGTTCCTATGAGTTACATTGGTCTCGTGGGAGGTGTTAGTGCCACTCACGGGGTCGTTCGGGAGCTATTTCGGCTTTTCACCCACTAACGCCATGTTTTTAAGCTTAAGTCTAGATATATGCAAATTACCATCTTATTCTAAAATCGGGAGTCCCGTGATGGCGCGGTCAGTTCCTACGAGTTACATTAGTCCCGTGGGAGGTGTTGGTGCCACTCACGAGGCCGTTCGGGGGCTATTTTGGCTTTTCACCCACTAACGCCATGTTTTTAAGATTAAGTCTAGATATATGCAAATTACCGTCGTATTCTCAAACTGGGAGTCTCGTGATCACGCGGCCAGTTCCTACGAGTTACATTGGTCCCGTGGGAGATGTTCGTGACTCTTGTGGGACCATTTTGAGGGTGTTTTACGTTTTCACCCTTCGATGGCATCTTTTTTATTCTCAAGTCTAACTTTTTGCAAATTTACGCCGTACACTCAAACCGGGATCCCTGTGACTACCCGTTCGGTTCCTACTATTAACATTGGTCCCATGCGAAGTGTTCGTGACTCTTACGGGACCGTTTTGTGGCTTTTTTACGTTTTTACCCTTCGATGGCATGCTTTTATGCTTAAGTCTAATTTTTTACAAATTTATGTCGTACTCTCAAACCGGGAGTCCCGCGACTTGGGGGTCAGTTCCTACGAGTTACATTGGTCCCATGCGAGGTGTTCATGACTCTTACGGGATCGTTTTAAGGTTGTTTTAAGTTTTCACCCTTCGATGGCATGCAAATCTAACTTTTTGCAAATTTACGTCGTACACTCAAACCGGGAGACACGTGACTATGTCGTCGGTTCCTACAAGTCACATTGGTCCCGTGCGAGGTGTTCGTGACTCTTACCGGACCTCTTAGTGGCTATTTTAGGTTTTCACCCTTCGATGGCATGTTTTTATGATCAAGTCTAATTTTTTGCAAATTTGCGTTATACACTTAACCTGGAAGCCCTGTTACTACGCGATCGGTTCCTACGAGTCACATTGGTCCCGTGCGAGGTGTTCGTGACTCTTATGGGACTGTTTTGTGCTTGTTGTACGTTTTCACCCTTCGATGGCATGTTTTTATGCTCAAGTCTATTTTTTTTGCAAATTTACGTCGTACACTCTAACCGGGAGCCCCGTGACTACGCGATCGGTTTCTATGAGTTACATTAATCCCGTACGAGGTGTTCGTGACTCTTACCGAACTGTTTTATGGTTGTTTTACATTTTCACCCTTCGATGGCATGTTTTTATGCTTAAGTCTAATTTTTTGCAAATTTACATCATACACTCAAACCGGGAGCCCCGTGACTACGCGGGCGGTTCGTACGAGTCACATTAGTCCTGTGCGAGGGGTTCGTGACTTTTACGAGATCGTTTTAAGGCTGTTTTACATTTTCACCCTTCGATGGCATGTTTTTATGCTTAAGTTTATTTTTTTACAAATTTACGTCGTACGCTCAAACTGGGAGCCCCGTGACTACGCAGTCGGTTCCTACGAGTCACATTAGTCCCGTGCGAGGGTTCGTGACTCTTACGAGACCGTTTTAAGGCTGTTTTACGTTTTCCCCCTTCGATGGCATGTTTTTATGCTTAAGTTTATTTTTTTGCAAATTTACATCGTACACTCAAATCGGAAGTCCCGTGACTACGTGGTCGGTTCCTACGAGTCACATGGGTCCCGTGCGAGGTGTTCGTGACTCTTACGGGACCATTTTGTGTTTGTTTTACGTTTTTAACCTTCGATGGCATGTTTTTATGCTCAGATCTAACTTTTTGCAAATTTAGAAAGTATTCTCAAATCGGGAGCCCCGTGACTACGCGGTTGGTTCCTATGAGTCGCATTGGTCCCGTACGAGATTTCGTGACTCTTATGGGACCTTTTTGTGGCTGTTTTACGTTTTCACCCTTCGATTGCAAGTTTTTATGCTCAAGTCTAATTTTTTTACAAATTTACCTCGTACACTCTAACCGGGAGCCCCGTGACTACACGGTCGGTTCCTACGAGTAAGATTGGTCCCGTGCAAGGTGTTCGTGACTCTTACCAGACGTTTTGTGGTTGTTTTACGTTTTCACCCTTCGATGGCATGTTTTTATGCTTAAGTCTTATTTTTTGTAAATTTACGTCGTACACTCAAATCGGGAGTCCCGTGACTAAGCGGTCGGTTCCTATGAGTCGCATTGGTCTCGTGCGAGGTGTTCGTGACTCTTACGGGACCGTTTGGTGTTTGTTCTAGGTTTTCATCCTTCGATGGCATATTTTTATTCTTAATTCTAACTTTTTGCAAATTTACGTCGTACACTCAAACTAGGAGCCCGTGACATGGGGGAGTTACAGTTTTCCTTGGACTTCAAGTCAAACAGAACTCTGAAGGTTTATTTGACTAAGTCCTTAAGGGGGAGTTAAAATTTTAAATGTCTCTTATGGGGGAGTTACAATTTCTTGTGGAGGATTTAACTAAGTCCTTAAGGATGACTTTGGGGCCTCGGTGATAGCTCCGTAGGTCGGCTACTAATCCGTCTCAATCTGTTAGGGAACCTATGGGTTTATATCTAGGGATTATTTGAGGTGGTTATGGGGGAATTTGGTCACAAAGATTTGTGTTGGGGAAATTAGGTAGAGGTGACTTACGATGTTTGATGCTCAGGAGGACGGCGTTGTGGTTTTTCCCAAGTTGATCAAGGCATAACGTTGCATGGAGCGCATAAGGAAATGTTATTAAGCTTAGATTCTTTGGGTCCTATGGGGACTGATGATGATGGTTGTGATGATGAGGCCGGCCCATCTGGTTGTTGAGGTAGGTTTTGTGAAGATATGGGGAAAGTTTAATAATAGGTGTACTTATATTTGGATAGGTCAGGATATTGTGTTGGCATGGTTATGAAGGTATTTTGGGACTTCCTTATCACCAATACGTTATATAATTGTTGTGTTCTTAATAAAAGAATGAAGTTATAGTTTGAGATATTTTGTTATGCCGTTTGAAGGATTTATTTTTGTTTCAATTCTCCATAAGGGTTTCTAAGGCATACATAATTCTTTTGTTCATTTAAATGATGAGAGAAACTAATGTTCTCGACGGGAGAAGAGAATAACATTTTGTGAAAAAGAAAGGACAATGCCCAAATTGACTTTAAGGGCTACCTACGTACCTGTAGGAGGTTTGAAAAGTATTTTGTAAGTTTTCTTTTTATTAAAAGGGTGATTTTGAGAGGATCGGGTCCTAGGCAGTTCTGAAAAAAAAGGGAGAGAGGAGTTTTTTTTATTTTTAGAATATAATAGAGGTGAGAAGAGACATAGTGCAATGAGAGTTGGACTAAGGGTAGAATTTCTTAAGATAGTCCAAGTTGACTTGATGCACCATCTCTTAAATAAAGGTTTTAAGAGAGGTGGAAATGATCAAACCCTCAAACATTTTGACAAACATATTATTATATCTCAAGTATATGTTAACGACATCATTTTTGGATCAACATCCCCCTCAGAAGTTAAATCTTTTTCTGAAATTATCCATAAAGAATTTCAAATGTCTCTTATGGGGGAGTTACAATTTTTCATTTATCTTCAAGTCAAACAGAACTCTGAATGTTTGTTTGTTTCACAATCAAAATATGCTTTAGAGATTGTAAAAAAATTCGGGCTTGAAAGTGCAAAAGAAGCTAGAACTCATGAGTACTACGGTCAAATTATCTAAGGATGAGAATGGTAAATACATAGATCCTACTCTATATCGTAGTATGATAGGAACCTTACTATACCTTACTGCCTCACGTCCTGATATTATGTACGTAGTTTGCGTGTGTGCTCTTTATCAAAATAATCCTAAAGAGATCCACTTAGTATGCGTAAAAAGAATCATTAAATACATAAAAAGCACTCTAAATTTAGGACTCTGGTACACCAATGATACTCCTAGTACTATAATAGGATACACTAATGTCGATTGGGCAGGGTGTACTTATGATAGTAAGAGCACATCAGGGGCGTGTTACTATATTGGTGACAATTTGGTAGGATGGAGTAGTAAGAAAAAAAACTGCACTTCTTTGTCCACTGCTGAATCTGAATACATGTCGTTGGTACTTGTTGTGCTCAATAACTTTGTCTTAAGAAAATGATAACTGATTATGGTATTCAAGAAGATCAACTGCATCTCTATTATGATAATCAAAGCGCGATCAATATCTCTAAAATTCTTGTTCAACACTAACGAACTAAACATATAAAAATTAGACATCATTTTATACGCGAATTAGTTCAGACAAAGGAATTAGACATTAATTATCTTCCTACTGATTTGCAGCTCGCAGATAAGTTTACCAAGCCTTGGTATTACAATAGATTTCTTGCTTTGCGAAAATCGATGGGAATGATTTGTGTTGAATAAACTCCTATGACTTAAGTATTTTTTCCCTTTTTCCATTTGAGACAAACTGGGGGAGAAGTTTGAGTCTTATGAGTTAATTTTTTTGTACATTTGATTAATAAGCTTGATCTTAGTCTTATTTGTAGGAATCTGTATCGTTGTCTGCTACAGTTGTTATTAGGGTATTGATTTGTAATTAGTTGAGTTATGTAATTTTCTTTTTCTAGGAAATGGATAGATAGAATTTTTTTTATAGGAATAGGTTTTTCCTTATTTTTTTGTAGACCTATGAGTCCTAGATGACTCAAAGGATATTGTCTCATATTTCTAAAGGGAGAGATTGAAGCACCTTAAACTCTTGACTCACTTAAGTCTATATTATATAAGTGCTCATCTAGTTTGGAAATTGTGACAAAATTAGAGTTCCATTCCCTAGAGACCAAAGAGCCTCAGAATCTTCTTCTTAAGACACACTTCATTCAATTGAAGGTATCAATCTCAATCACACACACTAGGGTTGCATACATTGTTCATATATTGCATTAATTGATTGTGTGTGAGTTGTGTGTGTTAAATCTCATTTAAAACTGATTTTAATAATTTTTAAATGATTTTTTGGAAATTAAAATTTGGTTAATAAAACTTTTGGGGTCACTCTGTAATTATTTTTAAAACACGCGTGTGAGAGCTCATCTCAGCCCTACACCTGTCCATGTTATACCGTCTAGATTTTTGTTTGTTGCAAGACACATAACTCGTGTGTTATCTCAGCCATTGGATCATTTTTATCAACGTTATGCATGTGTCCAAACTCAATTCATGTGTAACCTTTCTAAACTAATCAGAAAGCATTTAAACCACCGCTTCTTTTAAATCGTTGGATGGAAGTCAAACCCTCTAGACCAAATCTCAGCCTTAGATTTGGAGGGACATTCTCGATCACCTCTCAGTATAAAAAGATGCCAAGCCTCTTCATTCAAAGACTTTTGGTAGTTCGTCTAAAATGGAGAGAGAATAGAGAGAAGAGAGAGGAGAGAGAGAAGAGAGAATCCAGACAGAAAACCCTAACCTGCTTCAAACCCTAACTCATTTTGTCTTAAATCGTTTACACCAAACACCATACTTGAGTGTTTTAGAGTGATTCTGGTAGAGGTTTGAAAGCTGTTGAGAGTTTTATCCTATGAGTTCGAGATCTTACTTCTAACTTAGACATTTCATGTTGGATCTCTATTTCTTTTTTATAGAAACTGTAGATCTGGCTATTGCATGTCATATTACACTTAGATCTGCATATTTTAGTTTCTCTTCTTGAGAAATCGTATTTGTTGATTAATGTTTCTTTGTCAATGTTTTTATCTACTCCAGAATCAATATATCTAGTTTTTGTTTCTAGTTCTTATGAAATTAGACTTGTGACCTAGTTGGAATCGCAATCGGTGGTTTTCAATTTCAAAAATATTTTCAAAACCCTCTGAAATTTATTAAGACCTCGGCAGTCTTTCGAGCAAGGTAACCTTGGATTCTGGGATTATTTGAAAGGTCAAATAAAGTCTGTTGTTTCTAAAGAAGAGAGAAACTTAAAACAGCATCATTCAGATATGATCTGTAATTTGCTAGGACTTATTTATATAAATAAGTGTGCGTGGGTGCATGCATGTGTTAGACCACTTTCACAAACAGTTGTCACACTACAACACAAGAAGTGTTGGTTGTAAGATCTTGAAACTTCAAGAGTCGACGTAAAGACTGGAACAAAGTGGAGAAGTTAGCAAACTGAGAAAGCAACATCAACATCAGATCTGCAAAAAAATTAGAATCAAACTAGTGGGTACATATTCTAAACTTATATAGGTTTGTTTTGTGTGCATGTGTGTTATATAGTTTGTAACTTGTATATTTTGTTTTAGTGGATTTTTTTTATTTTGTGACTTAGAAGTCACCGTGGATGTTTCCTCAGTTGGGTGAGGTTTTACCACGTTAAAAATGCATTGTCCTTAATCTTTCTACATCTCCTCATCTCATTCTTGTGGTTGCACTGATTTAGTTGACTTAATATTTTTAGTTTTGGTTTTCAAAACTAGTTACAAATTCTTGATCATATCTCCTACATTTTTCAGTAAACACAACTTATGATTAAACTGATTTGATTTAAAGAAAAGAGTTTCTCCAAAAAATAATTCGTTGTTACTTAGACTGTTTAATCTTGTATTAAACGACTTGAGTAATAGGTTTTTGAGGTCAGACAGCTCAACCTTGATGTGGATCACGCAAAGATCCAACCCAGTGTGTGGAAACCAAATGACTCATCGATACCACTGCTCTCAGAACTTTCAGTGCTTGAATGGCTTGAATCTGAAAATTTGATTGTCGGGGGTTTCACCTCATGCTTTGAGTCCTTAGTCCAAGTGATCTTGTCTTCAAAGAAGATTTTTTATCCAGGTTTCAATTTCTTCTCAATAGGGTTTTAACACGCCTTGGGGTACTCATAAAAGGGGAAATATTCTTCTTCCTTAGTAAATCTCCCATTTAAGGAGTCGCCTTGGATGGCTGTTTTTCTTTTCAATACCCTCTTTTAATATGGCTGACAGAGAACCATAAGTTCATCTGGTGATGGTTGGTAACCTAGACCTCAGGGGGGAATGCTTCTTTCATAACTATCGGTTAAAGAATCCTCTGTTGACAACATCCTAGCCCCATTCTGGTCATAAAATACATATTGTTGAACATCTAGATCACATTGATGTTGCCATGTGGACTCTGCTCTGGGCATACTCTCTCTTTGAAGTTATCCCCTGTTGGAACAGGAAGTGGGTCAATCTTGAAACCTAATAAGAGTATGTCAATAGACTTATGTTAGATTTTCAAAACAGGGTTACTTGCATCGATGCCATCAGATTTGTCATCATCCCCAATGATAGTGATGACCTCATTATTGGCAAAGAATTTCAGCTTCTGATAGAGGAAGGAGGAAACTCCTCGGATACTATAAAATCGAGGATGACTAAGGAGAAATTTGAAATTGGTTGGTATATCGATGACATGAAACTCAGTTTGGTGATATATAGGGCCATCCACTAAAGGGATATTTATTAAACCGATAACTTCTCGGAGGTTGTTATCGTAAGAATGCACGATGGTGTAAATGAGGTTGAGATCATTGATATTTATCCCCAAATAATTTAGAGTTCTTATTGGATAGACATTCAAAGTGAACTCGTATTGACAGTTCCAACGAAACCATCTTTCTCATGACTTCCACCTAGTTGCTGAGAGTATAATTGTGTTTAATACCGATCTTAGGAATTTATTCATCGTCAAAGGAGACGAGCCACGTTGTAGTAAGAAATCTAACGATTTGGACGGCTTTTTCAGAGGTAATAGTAAAAGAACTGTGGGTCTTATGAGGAGCTTGATCAAAGCATTTCTATGTAACTGGGAGGACATGAAAATCCCCCATAAAGTGATATTGGCTTGGATATTTTTAAGTTATTCAAGGATTTTAATTTATTTTACTCATATTTCAGGCATCGAGAGTTCTTTAACAACTCCTTTTCTCTTTATATATGCGCATACTTGTTGATGGAAAAATCGGGTCTTTATAGTATCGCCTTGACCAAGTCAAGTGCTTTATAGATGTTGGGAAAAATTGAAAGCCTATTGTGGGTACCCGAAATTTAGAACCATGGGCCCGAACGAGTAGCCCAGTCCTGGCAGCCCAAAGTTCGGACCCCTCATCTCTTATATTGATCCGGTCTTCCCCACGTTTCCACAAATTAGAAGTTATACGGGAGATGGAAAACGTGGAGAAACCCATCACCTCCACTTACCTACATGTACATGTATATATTAAACCCTAGGTCCGGGGCAAAAGGACAAGTTGGATTCTCTTTAATTACTCTCCGGAGTATATAGAAATAATATCGACTGCACCACCGTGGACGTAGGCACATCCTTGCTGAACCACGTACATCCTTTGTTGTGTGATTGGCATCTTATATTCCTTATTTTTTCTTGATAATTGCTTCTCTCGTATTTATTTGTGTTGCATAACAATTTCCTCCACACCTATGTCCTTGTCAACTTCTAGCATAATGGATACTTTATTAATTTCTGATAGCATATCCTTAAAAGAAATCATCTAAATTAAGGAGGCAACCATGTCGATATCCTTACTATTTGCTTTATCATCTAAGTTATTTGAAGGTTCTGAATTATTGCCCCACCCGATGGCAAGAATATCACTACACCAAATCATGCGAGTGGTCATGCCCAGTTGGTCACAGCCCAAGTCCCTGACCAGCAGGTCACGAACTTGGGCCGTGACCAACTCAATTTTTGGAGTGACCATATCCATTACCACACTGATTCATGATGCTTTGGAAGTGGTTATGGCCCAAATCCTTGACCACTGTGGGTCATGAACTTGGGCAGTGAGCAGGACGTGACCATCTTGGTGCCAAATTCATGCCAAAATTCCCTCCAAGATTGGCCGCGGATGGGTCATGGACTTAGACCGTGACCATAGTCATGATGAAGCATAAAACATACACATATGGGGTAACGGTTAGGGGTCGTGACCATTTCTTGGTGTGGGTCACGGTTATGGTCGTGACCATCCCCCAATTGAAAATATGCACTTGGTCGCCCATGGGGGTCACGACTGTAGGTCGTGACCATTCATCAATCAAGTAGTAACTCTAAGGAGGTTATGGGTTATGATGGTGGGTCACGACTCTAGGTCGTGACCATGTCATTCCTAGAAAAAAAAGGCTATTAATTTTTATTTTTCATTTGCCCCTTTTCATTTTCATTTGCCCGCTTCTTTCTCTCTCTCATCAAAGACGAAGCTATGGCCGACCATATCTTCTCTCTCAGTTGTACAAACAATCCTTATAATGAATCTTGTGATGGTTGTGGTCGAATTTCAGCTGCACCAAACGATCGTAGCTACTGGAGATTTTGGCCCGAGTGGTTGTGATGGTGGTGGTCAGGTTTGTGGTGGTGGTAGACGATCTGATGGTGGAGATGGGTACAGTTGGGCAGTTAGCAATGGAGATAAATGTGGGGAAACTTTGATTTGATTTCAATTTTCATCCTTCAAATTAACTCGTAGCTAATGTTTCTATTGGGAGGATCGAGAAATTAGAAAGAATAAGGTGGACATCAGTGTGAAGGTAACTGTATTTGTTACAGATACAGTTACTCCGCCGATTCTTCACCCCAATGGTACATACACACACATAATATCATATATCTAGATCTATATATATGATATATGATATTTTAACTTTTTATTGTTGTATTCCAAAGTTATAGAATTCTTGGCTGATATTAACCATATTAGGGTTTTGGAAGTTCATACCCACACTGAATCTTGTAGAGTTGTTTGATTTATCAACGAGGAACATGGCAATGACTTTAATTATTATGTATTTTTGTTCTTGTTTTTATTATTATTAAAATTAAGTGGGCTGAATGTTTATGTGTAATGGACATTGTAAAATTCTTATTGGGTCTCCGGATTGTGGGATTTTGGCAACGGATGTTGAGACGGGATTTTGGGGTTATTACTTATTTGATCTATGCCCTGCTATATTGAATATGTTGTTCGCTGTTTTCACTTTGGAATTTGTTGTTATATTGAATATGTTGTTCATTGATTTTAGGAAGAAGATGAAGTTAAAGGGTATTAGCAAATATTACCATATATGGCTATTAGTAAGTTTTCCATAATAATTATTATTGTTTAATAAATATAGAAGATATTTCTATTAGTAAGTTTTTCTAATGATCTTAATCTTTTTCAAGAGCTCTATCAGTGATTTGGTGTGATTTTCCATTTTCGCAGATTCTTTCCCAACAAAGCAGAATAATTGACCTCCCTACCAGAGCAGCTTTGGTATAATTTTTTTTGTAGTAGGTAAACATTAATGCAATATCTGAAATAATTTTAGCACTCTTATTTATATTTTGGCACTCTTATTTCTATTTTTATTTTAATTTGTATTTGTTGGTTAGTTTTTTTTTTTTCCATTTAAATTCATTTTATTTTTGTTTTTATTTTTTTACAAATACTTTTTACCAGGTGAGACTTTTATTGCTCTATTTAGTATATTTTTATGAAAAACAAATTTAGTTTAGTAGTTATTTTTTATTATAAATTTATTGCTCAATTAATCTTCTTTCCATATATGTAGACAATAAAGTAGAATTTTTGTAGTATTTTCATTTATTACAGTTTGAGAGATTAAGTGATGACCTTAAAAAAACACAAATATATAAAGAATCGTCAACAAGTCGGTGCTATTCGCAAGGGAGGTAACATTGTCCTAAAGAATCATCCCTGCAAGGTATACATTGAAGCACCCTATATCTTTGACTCACTTGAGTCTACATTATATACGAGCTTGTCTAGTTTGGAAATAGTGACAAAAATTTTGTCTCATCCTTGTCTTCCAAAGAGCCTCAGACTCTACATATCAATTCCCGTAATAGTCTCAAAGGTATACTACCAACACTGCACCTAAGATTACATTTATATGTTGCATTCATTTCAATTTAGGTGTGTGTATGTTAATTCCCATAAACACGATTTTTCAACAATTTTTGGGATATGTTAAATAATTTTTAGGAATGTATAAAACATTTCTAAACATTTAAAAGTTGGTTTTAAAAATGTTGTGGGTTCATTTATAATTTCCTGTTCTTCCTAAAACCTTGCTTGGGTAGGATCCGAAAGCGGCAGAGACTTCTGTGGTGGAAAATGAGATTTTTTAAATCTTATAAACACACGTTTGAGGGATGATTATTTTCTTACACTTGTTGGTCAGTGAGCGATTGGATTTGTGTTTGTTACCTCTCACAACCTTAAGACATAATCATTTCCCTTGGATCATTAGTTATCCACACCTTGCATGTCTTTGTAACAATCCTTGTGTTAGTTGAGAGAACTACTCAGAGCACATTTAACAATGATCCATCCTCAGCCATAAGATTTTCATTATGTTTCAATTGAAGCAAACTCAATCGTAAATTCTCACCAACCTTTCCAGATACTTCTGTGACAAATATAAATAGAGACCAAGTGGGGAACGTTTTGAGACTTTGGCTCATTTGATAATTAAGATCAAAAATAGGGGAGAGAGAGAGAGAGAGAACCCTAAATCAAACTCTGGTCATTTTTCCTCGAAAAACCCTTTGTGAGTTTAAGAGAGTTCGTATTTGTGAAGATTCATCCTCTCTAGTATTTAATCTCTTGTCCAACCAAGTCACGAAGCTTGGATTTCATTTTTCTTTTCATAGAAAGTTGAGATCTGAGATTGTGTGATACATATCACGTAGAACTTTCTTAGTTTGATTTCTTTTTATAAGAAATCTTCTTTTGTTGGTTGTTTTACTCTTACATGTTGTTTTCAAAACTAGAACCAACAAATCCATTTTTGTTTATAGTTTATGAGAAAAACCAGACTTAGGTCTAGTTAAGATCTTGATTGGGGATTTACATTTTCGTTAATAATTCATAACTTGTGAAATAACTGTGTATATGAAAGAAAAAGAAAGTGTTTAGGATCTTGGCTCTTTTTAATAACAAGATTCCCTCTTGATCTGTGGATAAAAATAAAGATCAGTAGTCTGAGATTTTCAACCAAATTGTGATTCAGAAATCCTTACTGCATCTTAGAAGGATATTTGTAATTTGATAAGCATTATGTCTGTATAAGTGTGTGTGTGGGGGTTGCATGCATGTGATTAGGCACTTCACCACTTAAAGAAGTGTTGGTAGATAGATTCTTGACTTTAGAGTTGACATAAAGCTAAAAGGAGAAGTGATTATAAAGATGGGAGAACAACCTTAACATCAGAACCCTCAGATGAGTCAGAATAATCCAAAGGAGTTCGTAAACATTCTGGACTTAGATTAGATCTGCTTGTGTGTTTGGTTTGTTATATAGTTTATAATCTGTTAACTCTATTTTAGTGGATTTTTCTTTTGAGGTGTAGAGACCTCCATGGATGTTTCCCCAATTGGGTGGGGTTTTACCACGTTAAAATATTGTGTTCTTGATTGCTTACTCTTCCTCTCATCACCTTCTTGAGACTGTACGGATTTAGAACCTATATAAGTTTTGTTTTTCAAAACTGGTACACCTATAACTGAAATAACTCATTCATATAATTTTTTATACACATATTGTTTTAGTTGTTTGTTTTGTTTAAAGAGTTTCTTCAAAAAACTGTTCGAAGCCATTTAAACTGTTTAATCTTGAATTAAACGACTTAAGTGGTACATTTTTCAATTGGTATCAGAGCAAGGCTTTACAAATTCCTTTTAGATTCTGAGTTTCTGAAATTATTTTTCAAAACAAACAATTTACGAGAAATTTGAGAGATTAGGTAACCTATCCAGACCCCCACTCTTTGATGGAATTGACTTCCCTTACTGGAAAGTGAGGATGGTTGCATTCATCCAAGGGACATTGGGAGATGATGTATGGGATGCTATTGAAAATGATTACACTTTTCCTACTAAACTAGTCGCAGAAGGAACTACTGTGAGAATTAGGAAGCTTCTAAGTGAATTCACTAAAGAAGAAAAACAGACCTCCCTTAACAATAATAAAGGCCAAAATGCCATATTCATGTCTATCAATGAACATGAATTCAAGAGGATATCTTTGTGTACTACCTCTAAGGAAGCATGGGACATTCATGTGACAGCACATGAAGGAGACACATATGTTAAAGATGCTTAAACCCAAATTTTAATCCAGCAGTACAACACTTTAGCCATGAGTGAGACTAGGTCATTTGATGACTTATACATTAGGTTGACAGACATAGTGACTAAGCTGCATGCTAATGGTATAATTTATGATAGGAAGGAAATTGTCTCTAAAATTCTATGGTCACTTCCATAAAAATTTGACAATAAGTTCTATGCAATTGAGGAGATGGATGATCAAAATCTTACCCCCTGAACTCCTCAGTAGCAAGCTAAGAACTATGGAAATGGAGTTTGAGTTTAAGAAGCAATTAATACAGACCCATAAGAAACGGTTTACCTCTAATCTTATCTTTACCTCTAAGTTGACTAAACCTGAATGTCATTTTCCTGAAATTGACTTAGATTCTGATGAGGACTGTAATTTAGAGAGTTTAGATAATCATATTGCCTTAATGTCTAAACAGTTTTAAAAAATTATGAAATTTAGATATAAAATTACAAATAGACAAGGCAAACCAACCTATTCAAACCAATCTAATAATAGGCCTCATGATAAAAGACTTGACAAACACTAGACTGAGTATCACAACAAGCCCAGTAGAGACCTTAAGAACACTGAATACTACAGATGTGGGAAGTTAGGACACATAGCCAGTGACTATAAAGGCAATTTGAATATAAATAAGAACACTAGGGCTAATTTGTGCAAGACTTGCGATGTCTCAAGTGAATCAGAATCTGATGAATCTGAGTCATTCAATACTTCTGACCCCTGTATGTCTTTCTTTGCCAAAATTATATACACTGATGATAAGGAATCTGAGCATGCTATGTTTAATGATTCTATCCCTACTGATTTGTTTGCATTATTACTTGAGAATTTTATAATTCATCAAACGTTGTGTGTGTGCATCAAAGGGAACGATATATTGTTGGTGTAAATGGGTGTGTGAGTCCTAAAAATGAATCGCTAGGGGACTGTACACTTAGTGACTCTGACAATGAGGACCTCCCACACATTCACACACTGTACTCAAAAACTCTCAGGAAAAGCACTAAACTTGAAAAAATTATCAAAGGCCTTACACAGAAGATAGAAACCCTAAGCCATATAGTCAAACAGAATGCTGAAGAGTACACTTCTCAATGTCTAATTCATGAGAATGAGACTAAGGTTTTGCTCAAACAATCAAGGAACTATATGACTCAAATGAAATTCTGGAAAAGAAATACAAAGGGACGTTGTTAGAATTGGAACAAACTAAAGAAAAGGCCTCAACAGACTTCAAAAAGTTTGCTAAATTTGAAAATAACTCAAAATGTTTTGAAGAGTGTGTTACGAAAAGTAAGACCAATTCCAATGATAGAACTGGAATAGGTTTTTTCCCCAACAATTACAAGCAAACTAAAACTTTTGAATCTATCAAGTTTTTGTCTGGTGGCAAATGACCTGTTAAAACTTGTCCAGATTTTCAATCCTGGAAAAATGATTTTGAATTGCAACAAAAAAAGTTAGACATTGGTGAATCAAGTAACTCTAAGCGTAATGATGAACATAAGGCTAAATATGTTTTCCCTCCCATTAGAAAAATTGATTCATCATTTCAACCTGTACCTTCTAGGAATAAGTCTAGCGTTTAATTTTTTGACAAACCTTTGTATAACAATATTTCTAAATCTAAAACCTCTACAAGCCATCTTTATTGCTCATACTGTGATGTCTTTGGACATTCTAGTGATGGATGTTTTTCTAAACGTCTATATAAACCAATCTATCACTCACCGGTATACCATAACTTTAACTATTCTAGGAGAACCTGAAATAATTACATACTACATAGACAACCGGACAAGAATTATAACTATCATAATAGGAAGAGAAGATCAAATACTAATAGATCATATATAAGAAGGAATCCAAGATTCTTTTCTAAACCAAATGCTCAAACCTTTTATCATCATCAAAAACCTGCGCAAAAATATTTTAGAGAAAAGGCTGAAGCTCGCAAGTTTTATCAAATACGAGTTAATAAGCGCAAATTGAAAACTAAAGCAATTTGGGTTAGAATAGATGAGCTATTACCCCAGATGAAATGCAACATTGTGATTAGTGCTTTCAAATCTGAACACACAGCGTCTGGATGGTATTTAGACTCTGGATGTTCTAAACATATAACTAGGGATGATACCAAACTTTCAAATAAAACTAACTTCTTCGGAGGTAAAGTCCTGTTTGGAGATGGTGTATCAGCCCAGATCATTGGTAAAGGAACACTCCATGAAGAAGGATTACCAATTATTGAGAATGTTCTTTTGGTAAAGGGTCTCAAAGCAAATTTACTAAGTATATCGCAATTTTGTGACTCCAACCATACTTTCACCTTTTCAAAGAACAATTGCAAAATTTTAAATGAAAATGGTGATTGCATTATTACAGGACTCCGTACTCCAGATAATTGTTATACAGTCAATCCAACTACAGAGGTTTGTAACATTACCATAATGGATGACAATGAGATGTGGCATAATAGGTTGGGTCACATTAATTACAACAACCTTGGTAAATTGTGTTCTCAAGAGATAGTTAGAAGGCTTCCTAAAATCAAACCAATTTCAAACATTATATGTGGTCGTTATCAAGAAAGAAAGATTATTAAGTCTCCCCATAAGAAAGTTAAAGAAGTTATATCCACTAAACCTCTAGAACTCATCTATATGGACCTAATGGGTCCTTCTCGTACTGTTAGTCTTTGTGGAAACAGTTATATTCTAGTTATGGTTGATGATTTCACACGATTTACCAGGGTTGCCTTTTTAAAACACAAATTAGAAACATTTCGTAATTTTTTAAAAATTCTAGTTCGTATTGAAAATGAAAAGGACTCCCAAATAGATAGAATTCGTAGAGATAGAGGAGATGAATTTATAGAATCAGGTGTCATCGAATACTGTGACTATAATGGTTACAAACATGAATTTAGTGCCCTTAATACACCTCAACAAAATGGAATTACTGAGCGTAAAAATCACACTCTTCAAGAAATTGCCCGCGTTAGAATCCATTCATACAGCGTGTTATATAATCAATCGAGAATACCTAAGGGAAAACACTAAACAAACATCTTATGAACGTTGCTATGGGAAGAAACCTAACCTAAAATACTTTAGAACCTTTAGAAGTACCTATTATGTATGCAAGGATAGAGAACATCTGTCTAAATTCGAAACCAGAGGTGATAAAGATATTTTCATAGGTCATTCTCCAAATAGTAAAGCCTACCGTGTCTACAATCTTCGTACCAAAACCTTAATGGAATCCATTAATTTGGTTGTGAGTGACACTAATGTAGAGAGTAAGATCAAAGGACCAACTATAGTGGATGAATCTGAAAACACTTTAACTTATGATTCTCTAGAGATAGATGATTCTTTACCAACTGAGACCCCTGAAGTGCCTAACTGGGTTTCCAAAGATCATCCTTTTGATAGTGTAGCTGGTAATCCTACTAAGCCAGTCCGTACCGGATCCTAACTATGTACTCTTTCTCATTATGCATCCTTTGTTTCCCTTATAGAACCAAAGAATGTTAATGAAGCACTGAATGACCCATTGTGGATAAGTTTTATTCAGAAGGAACTTCTTCAATTTGTCATTCATGATGTATGATATCGTGTACCCCGACCAGAAAATAAAAGGGTTATTGGCACGCGTTGTCTTTTCAAAAATAAAACATATGAATCTGGGATGATTATTCAGAATAAAGCTAGATTAGTTGCCCAGGGCTACTCTCAGATTGAAGGAATAGAATTTGAGGAGACTTTCGCACCGGTCACTCGCCTTGAGTCTATTCGCTTAATTTTTGCAATAGCATTGTAATACCCCGCACTTTTATGGATAATTAAAATTCATAAGTAAGTGTAATTTGGGAATTTGAGAAATCCTCATGAATAAGAAATTTTGGGGAGTTTTCAAGGATTAGATGATTTTTTATGTGTGTTATATTTACTTTTGGGAGTAAGTAAATGAGTTGGACCATTTTAATTACATATCGCAGTTGGGTAAAGCGAAAAAGGATAATATTTTAAACGAAAAACCCGCATTGAGATGTATTGGGTTTAACTAGTGGATTGCGATCAAGTACCTCGGATGTAAATTTTGATTGCGCGATTGGTCTCGGAATGGCCTAGATAGTCAGAATAGAGTACCCGGGGGGTTGTAATTGAGTTTCGGGAATTTTCGGACCAGTAGGGACTCGTAATTGAGTAAACGAGTCATTTTTGGGTTTAATAAGGGATAAACCCTTTTCTCTCTTATAAAAGACACGAGAGAGTCGGAGAAAGGAAAGAAAAAGAGAAAAGAGAGAGAGGAGATCAGAGGAAGAGAGAAAAGAGAAAAGAGGAAGAAATGGGATATTTCGGCCAAACTCTGCAAGATTCGACTCGAGGTCGTCGGATTTTATCCTCCAGGTAAGTGTGTACTTACTTTATTTCATTTTGAGCATATACCTCATATCAAAGTTGGTAAACTATATGATTTTGGTTTAGAACCCTTAAAATAAATTTGGGTAATTCGAGTATGAGTTTACATATTGATGTAATGTAAACTCTTAATGATTTCTAGTGTTAAAACCATGTAAATGGAGAGAAGAAATGAATTGAAATGGGGGAAATGAGAAAAGTAGGGTTTAATGGGTTTTTAGGACCAAATCTAAGAAAATTGGGTTAATCCTCCAAATTTATTGATGTAGTAGTTAGAAATCCATTATTATTTGAATATAGTGTTGTTGGTGAGATTTGAGTCCATAAAAATGGAGTTTGGGGTTGGTTTTGGGCATTTTAGAAAATAGATTTTCGAGGGACTGGTATGACCGGTCGACCGTGCCCCTATGGCCGGTCGATCGCATCCATTAAAAAGGTCCTACTGGTTTGTTTATTAGGCTGAATTGCAAACCGCGATCGACCGGGGGTCCAGGGCCGATCGATCGGCACTCTGTTTTCAGCCCAAGATTTTGGAGATGGTTATTCCTTCTCCTCTTTGAGTTTAAAGTTTAGGGGCTTTTTAAATTAGAGCATTATAAAGAGTTATGTTCTAAAGGACTTGAGGAATTGTGAATTTACCTTGGGTTATTTAAGAGGCTAATCTGGGGTATGGACTTATCGAATGTTTAGAGAAATTATTCGATAAGCATATATGGGTATATTTATGTGGATGGAATAAATAGGGGCCATCTATATTGGGTAAATCCTATGAGGCGACTAGGATGGAAATTTGGGGTTATAGGATAAAGATAAGTTAAGGGTATACTTATATGGTTATGAATTTGGATATTTGGAGAGTATATAAATCCCTAACAGTGATCAAGGTGTGAGGTATATTTATGTAAGGGAATACTTAAATATCATTACGAGATTGGCAATTATAGCCATGTATACATTTGAGGAGTGATAAATGTATATATATATATATATATATATATATATATGATGTGATTATAGTATATATTATATGATACGAATACATATATATTTATGTGTGATTGGTATATGGGTATCTTAGAGGCTGATTTCCACGGGCTTTCCTTTAGCGTAGGGTTGGAACATACAGATTATATATTTTCTCTAGTGCGATCCAGGGAGGTTGTGCGATGTGGGTGAATTCTGGCTTCGGGAGCGGGGTGATTATACCCCCAGGTCATCTCTTCCCACGTTCGAGTGTGATGTGTGTACTCCACTTGCATGGGAAACATGACCGCCTCCACCGTTGTGTATTTGTTTACCATATCCATAAGAGAGTCTGGCTTGGTACCGTGGTATAGTGAGTAAACTCGGATTTTGTATAGGCATCATGAGACCGCATCCTCGAGTTATAGCTCATTGGGATGGTTATTATACTAGTGTATATAGTATATTACCTGTGTATGAGAACAAGATGTTATATATCTCTACTAGAGTAAAGAGACAAAATGAATATAGATTAAATCTCATTCCGGTAGATTCTATCCGGATGTACATTGTGATATGTATATGAGTGTGAGTATGATAATGTATATAATCATATGAGTGTGTATATATATATATGTTGTGTACCGAGGGTCTAATGGATCTCGACGATCGACACTACCAAGTAGTAGTGTATCGGGGGGGGTCCCTTGTTTGGATTTCGCTTCGCGAGACACCCCACGCATGAACATGGTACAGTGTTGAGACTCTGGAGAAGTTTAGCCATAGTACTCAGTTTACTTAGGACTTTTAGAGTTTGGGGGTGACGGATTAGTTAGGCAGAGTAGCTTGACTATGATGTTTAGAGGGATACGTTAGGTGTGCACTATTAGAAGAGAGGTTAGGGGTATCTCATGGGAGTGTGATGCCAATTTAAATATGAGATAAAACATATTTTTCTTAAATACAGCAATTATGCACTTGTGAAATATTTTCACAACTCGGGCTCTGACCTGTTTCTGTATTTTCCCTCTTTTGCTATATATGTATATATGTAGGTGTCCAGACACAGGGACGCCTAGATGATGATTCCTTCGAGTCAGACGTCTGCAGCAGCAGCTGTGGATGCATGCAGGTTTACTGTATGCGCTTCTATCCTTGAAATCTAGATATGAGGTACTGTATAAATATTCGGGCTAATAACCCAACTGCATTTACTTATTCTTTAATAACCCAACTGTATTATTGTTAAACCGAGTGTTCGGTTATTTTATCATATCTCCATTTTATTTATATATAAACTGTGTGGATGTTTTTATTGAATCATTATTTAAAAAGATTAGTTAATTAAAATTTTGACGTCAGCCTAATAGGTTATTAGTAATTAATTTGGTTTTCGACAGTGATGCTAAGAATGAACTATATGCGACTCCTGTTTTAATTTGGTACAAGAATGATCGCCCGATATTTTATTAGGCGGGGTGTCACAAGCATGTTATTTGCATTTCACACTTAATCAAATGGATGTTAAATATGCTTTCCGTAGCGGTATCTTAACTGAAGAAAGTTGCGTAGAACAACCGAAAGGGTTCATTGACTCTCATCATTCAAATCACATCTACCGTCTTAAGAAAGTTCTTTATGGGTTAAAATAAGATCCTAGAGCTTGGTATGAACGTTTATCTACCTTCCTTCTAAATAACGGTTTTAAGCGAGGAGGGAATGACCAAACTCTTTTTGCAAACACTTTGACAGAAATATTACTATAGCCCAAGTATACGTCGACGATATCATTTTTGGATCTACCTCCCCAACGGACGCTAAAACATTTTCAAACATATGCACAAAGAATTTCATATGTCACTTATGGGGGAGTTGTAATTCTTCTTAGGTCTTCAAGTCAAGCAAAATTCAGATGGTTTATTTGTATCGCAATCCAAATACGCTTTAGAGATTGTAAAAAAGTTCGGTTTAGAAACTGCCAAAGATGCTAGGACTCCCAAGAGTACTTCGGTTAAACTATCAAAATATGTACTTGGGAAATCCATTGACTTAACCTTATACCGTAGTATCATAGGAAGTCTTTTATACCTTACTACCTCCTGTCCTGACATTATGTATGCTGTTTGTGTGTGTGCCGCTATCAAAATAACCCTAAAGAGAGTCATTTACTTTGCGTTAAAAGAATTATAAAATATGTGAAAGGAACTCTCAACTTAGGACTTTGGTGCACAAATGACATATCTAGCACGATAATTGGCTACACTGATGTTGATTGGGTTGGGTGTTCCGATGATAGTAAAAGTACGTCAGGAGCATGTTATTACATAGGTAATAATTTGGTTGGGTGGAATAGTAAGAAACAAAATTGCACTTCCTTATCCACAGCCGAATCTGAATATATAACCATAGGTAGCTGTTGTGCTCAATTACTTTGGCTAAAACAAATGTTAAGAGATTATGGTATTATTGAAGAACAATTACATCTCTATGGCGATAATTAAAGCGCGATTAATATTTCCAAAAATCCTGTTCAACACTCTCGTACTAAACATATTAAAATACGACACCATTTTATATGTGGGTTAGTCGAATCAAAGGAATTGGAGATTAATTACCTTCCAATTGAATTGCAATTAGCTGATTTATTCACCAAACCCGTGGACAATATGCGGTTTGAATCCTTATGTAAATCAATTGGGATGGTTATGGTAGAATTGTAATGTATCGTTGATGTTTATGCTTTGATATTTATCTCTCTTATTTGTGCGTAGACCCTTTGTCCAATTGAGACAAAATGGGGGCGATGCTTTGAGTCTACTTGGACATTATTTTGACTACTTCAACTAAAGTGCTTGATCTTAGTTATCTTATTTTCAGGATATCAGTACCCGTGTTATCATAATTTTGTTAGGGTATTGGTTTGTATTTAGTTGAGTAATGTATTTTTTTCCTAGGATATGGGGTAGATAGAATTTTGTATAGGAATAGGATTTTCTTACATTTTGTATCCCTACGAGTCCTTGATGACTCAAAGGAGATTTTGTCTCATAATTCCAAAGGGGGAGATTGAAGAACCCTATATCTTTGACTCACTTGAGTCTACATTATATATGAGCTTATCTAGTTTGGAAATAGTGACAAAATTTTAGCCATATCCTTGTCTTCTAAAGAGCCTCAGACTCTACATATCAATTCCTCGAATAGTCTCAAAGGTATACTACCAACACTGCACCTAGGATTACATTTATATGTTGCATTCATAATAATTTAGGGGTGTGTGTGTGTTAATTCCCATAAACATGATTTTTCAATAATTTTTTGGATATGTTAAATAATTTATAGGAATTTATAAAACATTTCTAAATATTTAAAAGTTGGGTTTAAAAATATTGTGGGTTCATTTATAATTTCCTATTCTTCCTAAAACCTTGCTTGGTAGTATCCTAAAGCGGTAGAGACTTCTGTGGTGGAAATGATATTTTTTAAATCTTATAAACGCGCATTTGAGGGATTATCGTTGCCTTACACATGTTGGTCAATGAGCGATTGGATTTGTGTTTGTTACCTCTCACAACCTTAAGACGTAATCATATCCCTTGGATCATTATTTATCAATGGCTTTCATGTCTTTGTAACAATCCTTGTGTTAAATTAGAGAACCAATCAAAGAATGTTTAACAACAGTCCATCCTCAGCCATAAGATTTGCATTGTGTTTCAATTGAAGCAATCTCAACCATAGATTCTCACCAACCCTTCTAGATAATTCTGTGAGTACTATAAATAGAGACCAAGTGGGGAACATTTTGAGACTTTGGCTCATTTTAGAATTAAGATCAAAAATAGAAGAGAGAGAGAGAGAAGATAGAGAGAGAAAGAAAACCCTAAATCAAACTCCGACCATTTTTCCTCAGAAAACACTTTGTGAGTTTAAACGAGTTCATATTTATGAAGATTCACCCTCTCTAGTCTTTAATCTCTTGTCCAACCAAGTCATGAAGTTTGGATTTCATTTTTCTTTTCATAGAAAGTTGAGATCTGAGACTGTGTGATACATATCACGTAGAACTTGCTTAATTTGATTTCTTTTTTCAAGAAATCTTCTTTTGTTGGTTGTTTTTACTCTTACATGTTGTTTTCAAAACCAGAACCAACAAATCCATTTATGTTTACAGTTTATGAGAAAAACCAGACTTAGGTCTAGTTAAGATCTTAATTGGGGATTTACACTTTCGTGAATAATTCATAATTTGTTAAATAACTATGTATATGAAATAAAAAGAAAGTATTTAGGATCTTGGCTCTTTTTAATAGCAAGATTCCCTCTTGATCTGTGGATAAAAATAAAGATCAGTAGTCTGAGATTTTCAACCAAACTGTGATTCAGAAATCCTTATTACATCTTAGAAGGCGATTTGTAATTTGATAATCATTATGTATAAGTGTGTGTGGGTTGCATGCATGTGATTAGGCACTTCACCACTTAAATAAGTGTTGGTAAATAGATTCTTGACTTTAGAGTCGACGTAAAGCTAAAAGGATAAGCGATTACTAAATTGGGATAACAACCTCAACATCCGAACCTTCAGAGGAGTCAGAATAATTCAAAGGAGTTGGTAAACATTCTGGACTTAGATTAGGTCTGCTGTTGTGTTTGGTTTTTTATATAGTTTGTAATCTGTTAACTCAATTTTAGTGGCTTTTTCTTTTGAGGTGTAGAGACCTTCATGGATGTTTTCCCAATTGGATGGGGTTTTACCACGTTAAAATCTTGTGTTCTTGCTTGCTTACTCTTCCTCTCGTCACCTTCTTGAGACTGTGCTGATTTAGAACCTATATAAGTTTTGTTTTTCAAAACTGGTACACTTATACCTTAAATAACTCATTGATATAATCGTTTATACACATCTTGTGTTAGCTGTTTGTTTTATTTAAAGAGTTTCTTTAAAAAAACTGTTCGGAGCCATTTAAACTGTTTAATCTTGAATCAAACGACTTAAGTGGTACATTTTTCATACATATATCATCATTCGATCTCGATTATCCCCATTTTTCTAATTGTTGTGTGATTTTTATTGGAATTAGTTCTAAAGGAAGGTTCGATTTAAGTATCGTAGAATTTTACGCTTTTAGGGAATTTGGTTCTCTCTCAAGTCAATATTTTTGTGTTTATTTTATTTCAGGGTTAATTAAAGGTTTTGGATGATGGCTTTGCAAGATCAATAAGGTAATCTAAGTTTGAACATCAGATTTTACGTGTTTCTCATACATAACCCTAAGGTAAAGTATTTTATTTTATTTTTCTTTCAAATAATCATTTTTTGTTTCAAAACTGAGATTTCTCATATTAACATTCCTATCCCTGCTTTTATGGTTATATTATGTGAGTAACATGGTGGCTAAAGGTGGAGGCAATATGATACACTAAATGCTTTGGGTTGTTCTTGATTACTATTGTTTTGAATTAGTTATTTGCAGTATGTGCTTTGGTATTGCCATGTAGTGTGGAAAAATAAAGGTTCGTAAAAGAAATTGAAGGTGGTCAGCGATTTTGATGCTTAACATAGTGAAATTAAATGGTTTGCATCCCAATTTTTGATGTTTTCACTCTAATTTAAGTATATTAAGTTGAAGTTAAATGGTTTGCATCCCAACTTTTGGTATTGTGTTATTTGATGGTGATAATTAACATGATTTGATTTTAATATATGAAAACGTTTGATGGCTTTCTTTTCAGTATAAATGTTGATTGTAATATGTATTGGATCTATTGGGAACCCAATTTGACCATGGAATGTTAAGGTAATAGTATATTTATCTCACTACATCAGTATTGTCCTTATTTTCATTGTTTTTCTTTATTTTCAGTCCTTATTTGGTTGTCTGCTCTATTTACATTTTTGTTTTTGTTTGGAGTTTTCAGCTTTTCAAGCTAGGTCCCATCCAATTACTTTGCATATATGAATGTTCTAAAGCCATCAAAGAGGTTTTCTTTTTATCTTTTTTTTTCAAAAAATAGATGTATGGAATTTTGCTATAATATCAATTTGGCTAATTGTGTTTGTGGTCTCATATATTCTTTCTTTTCTTTTTTTGATTTGAAATCTTTTAGGTACTTGATTCTTGAGTAAGGTTTGGGGTTGCTATTGTAGCAGCTTCTACGGGGATGCAATGGGGATGCTATGGGGTGCTGCGAGGCTGTTATGGGGCTACTACAGGGCCTCTACGGAGCTGCTATGGGTAATGTTCCTTTTCATCGTTTTGGCATTCTGATCAAGTCGACTCTTTTTTTAGGTGCAGACATTTACTTATTACCTTTTCACATTTGTTACTGTTTATATGACACTTGCTTTGGGTTGTTGTTTGGGATTCTTGAACTATTGTTAACTTGTAGATTTAAACATTTAGATGTCCATTGATTTGGTTAGACCTAGGAATTTATAATATATCGCATTATTATTTGAATTGTTGTTTGGGATTCTTGAATTATTATTGACTGGTGGATTTGAACATTTAGATAGCCATTGAGTTGGTTGGCCCTAGGCATTTCTAACATTTAGGGTTGTGACCGAATATGAAAAAGATAGAAATAAAACATACTACAAATTTCAAAAGCTTGTTGTTGAACAAATAATAATGTGAAATAAAATATAACGATGTTTAAATCATCACTATGAACATTACTATCGAATAAATGAAACATACTTACCATGGTCACGTGAGAGGTACCAACACCCTGCATGGGATCAATGTACCTCGTAAGAATTGACCGCATGGTCACGGGACTCCCGATTTGAGAATACAATGATAATTTGAAATTATTTAGACTTGGGCTTAAAAACTTGGTGTTAGAGGGAAAAAACTCGAAACAACACCCGAATGGCCTCATGAGAGGCACCAACACCTCGTACGGGACCAATGTAACTCATAGGGGATACCCCGAAACAGCCCCCGAATGGCCCCGTGAGAGGCACCAACACCTTGCACAGGACCAATGTAACTCGTAAGGACTGGTCACGCGAACACAGAACTATCGGTTTGAGAATACAATGATAATTAGAAGATATCTAAACTTGGGCTTAAAAATAAGGCGTTAGAGGGAGACACCCCAAAACAGCCCCCGAATAGCCACGTGAGAGGCACCAACATCTCGCACAGGACCAATGTAACTCATAGGGACTAACCGCGCGATCACAGGAATACCGGTTTGAGAATATGATGATAATTTGAAAATATCTAGACTTAGTCTTAAAAAGAAGGCGTTAAAGGGCGACACCCTGAAACAAACCTAGAACGGCCCTGTGAGAGGGACCAACACCTCGCATGGGACCAATGTAACTCGTAACGAGTGACCGCATGATATTGGGACTCCCAGTTTGAGAATTAGATGATAATTCAAAAATATCTAGAAATATGATTAAAAACAAGGCGTTAGAGGGAAACACCCCAAAATATCCCCCGAACGGCCCTGTGAGAGGCACAGACACCTCACACGGGACCAATGTAACTCGTAGGAACTGAACACGTAGTCCCATGACTTTCGATTTGGGAATACGATGATAATTTGAAAATATCTAGAGGGGAAAACCCCAAAACAGCCCTTAAAAGGCCCCGTGAGAGGCACCGACACCTCGTACAGGACCAATGTAACTCATAGGATTTGGTCACGTGGTCCCGTGACTCCCGATTTGAGAATACGACAATAAATTAAAAATATCTAGACTTGGTATTAAAAACATGACGTTAGAGGTGGAAACCCCGAAACAACCCCCAATCAGCCCCGTGAGAGGCACCAACGCCTCGCACGGAACCAATATAACTCATAAGGACTAACCGCGTAATCACGAGACTCCCAATTTTAGAATAGGATGATAATTTGAAAATATCTAGGATTAGGCTTAATAACAAGGTGTCAGAGGGGAAACAACGAAACAGCCCTCGAACGACCCCGTGAGAGGCACCAACACCTCGCACGGGACCAATGTAACCCGTAAGAACTGGTTGCACAATCTAAGGACTCCAGACTTAAGAATACGATGATAATTTGAAAATATCAAAACTTAAGCATAAAGACATGGCATTAGAGGGTGACACGAAGAAATAATCCCCGAATGACCCCGTGAGAGGAACCAACACCTCGCACAGGACCAATGTAACTCGTAGGGACTGACAGCGCGATCACGAAACTCCCGGTCTGAGAATACGACGATGATTTGAAAATATCTGGGCTTAGGCTTAAAAACATGACTTTAGTTCGAAACAACTCACAATCGGCCCAGTGAGAGGAACCAACACCTCGCACGGGACCAATGTAACTCATAGGAGGTGACCGCGCGGTCACGAGACTCCCAATTTAAGAATATGACGATAATTTGAAAATATATAGACTTAGGCTTAAAAATGGTATTAGATGGGGAAATCCCTAAACAATCCCCGAACGGTCCCGTGAGAGGCACCAACACCTCGCACGGGAATAATGTAACTCGTAGGGATGGAGTGCGCAGTCATGGGACTCCCGATTTGAGAATACGACGATAATTAAAAATATTTAGACTTAGGCTTAAAAATATGACCTTAGAGATGGAACCCCCAAAATAACGCCCAATCGGCCTCGTGAAAGGTACCAACACCTCGTACGATACCAATGTAACTCATAAGGACTAATCGTGCAATCATGAGACTCCCTATTTGAAAATACGATAATAATTTGAAAATATCTAGGCTTAGGCTTAATAACAAGGCATTAGAGGGGAAACCACGAAACAATCCTCGAACGGCCCCATGAGAGGCACCAAGACCTCGCACGGGATCAATGTAACCCATAGGAACTGATCGCGCGATCTAGGGACTCCTGGTTTGAAAATTCGATGATAATTTGAAAATATCTAGACTTAGGCTTAAAAATAAGGCGTTAGAGGGAAATAACCCCCGAACGGCCCCATGAGAGGCACTAACCTCCCACGGGACCAATGTAACTCGTAGGGACTGACCGCGCGATCACAGGAATCCTGAATTGAGAATTTGATGATAATTTGAAAATATCTAGACTTATGCTTTAAAAAAGAGGCGTTAGAGGGCAAAACCTAAAAATAGCCCCCGAACGGCCCCGTGCAAGGCACAAACCTCGCACGGGACCAATGTAACTCGTAAGAATTAAATGCGTGGTCCCGTGACTCCCGGTTTGAAAATACGATGACAATTTGAAAATATCTTTAAAAATATGGTGTTAGAGGGGAAAACCCTGAAACAGCCGCCAAATGGCCCCGTGAGAGGCACTGTCACCTCACACGTAACCAACGTAATTCGTATGAACTGACCACGTGGTTTCCAATTTCAGAATACGATGATAATTTGAAAATATCTAGAATTATGTTTAAAAACATGACGTTGGAGGTGGAAACCCGGAAATAACCCCCAATCGGCACCGTGAGAGGCACCAACACTTCGCACAGGACCAATGTAACTCGTAGGAACTAACCGTGCGATCAAGGGACTCCCAAATTGATAAAATGATGATAATTTGTAAATATGTAGACTTAGGCTTAAAAACATGGTGTTAGAGGAGAAACCCCGAAACAGCCCCCAAACGGCCCGTAAGAGGCACCAACACCTCGCACGAGACCAATGTAACTTGTTGGAAGTGATCGTACGATCATGGGTCTCTTAGTTTGAGAATACTAGGATAATTTGAAAATATCTAGACTTAGTCCTAAAAATAAGGTGTTAGACGAAAAAACCTCGAAACAGCCCCCGAACGGCCCCATGAGAGGCACCAACACCTCACATGAGACCAATGTAACTTGTAGGGATTGATCGTGTGATCACAGGACTCCCGATTTGAGAACACAATGATAATGCAAAAATTGGCTTAAAAATAAGGTGTTAGAGGGCGACACCCCGAAACAGCCCTCGAACGGCCCCGTTAGAGACACTAACACCTCGCACGGGGCCAATGTAACTTGTAGGGACTAACCGCACGATCACGGGACTCCTTATTTGAGAATACGTTGATAATTTGGAAATATCTAGACTTAGGCTTAAAAACATGGTGTTAGAGGGAAAAACACTAAAATAACTCCCAATCGGCCCGTGAGAAGCACCAACACCTCGTACAGGACCAATGTAACTCGTAAGAACAGACCGCGCAGTCACGGGACTCCCAGTTTGAGAATATGACTTAGGCTTAAAAAATGGCATGAGAGAGCAAATCCTCGAACGGTCCCTTGAGAGGCACCACCACCTCGCACAGGAACAATGTAACTCGTAGGGAGTGACCGCATAGTCACGGGACTCCCGATTTAAGAATATGATGATAATTAGAAAATATATAGGCTTAGGCTTAAAAAATGGCATTAGAGGGAGAAACCCTGAAACAACCACTAAACGGTTCCTTGAGAGGCACCAACATCTCGTACGGGACTAATGTCACTCGTAGGAACTGACCACGTGGTCCCGTGACTCCCGATTTGAGAATACGACAACAATTTGAAAATATCTAGATTTAGGCTTAAAAATATGGCGCTCGAGGGAAACAACTCGAAACAGCCCAAATGGCCCCACGAGAGGCACCGACACCTGGCACGGGACCAATGTAAATCGTAGTAACTAATTGAGTGGTCCCGTGACTCTCGATTTGATAATACGATGATAATTTGAAAATATCTAAACTTAGACTTAAAAACATGTCGTTAGAGGTGGACACCCCGAAACTGCCCCCGAACGGCACCGTGAGAGGAACCAACACCTCGCACGAGACCAATGTAACTCGTAGGAACTGATATGATGACAATTATAACTTGTATATGGAATTTTTCATCTTGAGTATGATTTTTTTTAAATTACTTGGTTACTGATATAATTTATTTTTTGTATCCTATTTTTTACAGGATAACATTGTATTGTTTGCTTTTATGCACGTGGAACACATGAAGAAGGCAATGGCTTACAACATTAAGATTGTTTATATAATGTTGTTGACATTCAGGATTATATGTTTTATGTGTAACAGTCGTGCGGGCTTTTATAGTATTATTGTTTAGTTTTATAGTCGTGCGGGCTTTTATAATTTGATTATTAAATTTTATGATCGTGCGGGCTTTATAATAAACAGGTTTTTATATTAACAGGGTTTGGAATGTCCAGAAAACAGAGAAAACTCTACCCAATTTTTTTTTGCCTGTGCATTATTAAGACGTATAATATTTTTTATTTTGTCTGTATATTAATTTATTAACAATGTTCCCGATTCGCAATTTGTGATTTTTTTATTGTTTTGCCAAAAATAAATATTTATAACACATCGTGCACGTCCAACGTAACACGTAGTAACTGGCCTCGCAGTCACGGGACCTCCAATTTTAGGATTGGACCCAAAAAAAACAATTTTTTTTATTAAAGTTAAAGTCCATGACCATTTTTATTTTTTCCGTAACACATAAAAATGGTCGCGGCCAAAGTCCATGACCCCCAGCCGTGACGAAAAATGGTCGCGATCAAAGTCCGTGACCCACACCGCGACGAAAAAAATTGGAAAAACTGGTCATGGTATGGGTCACGGACTTTGGGCCCGACCGTTTTTCATCACGATTAAGGGTCACGGGCTTTTTCCGCGGCCATTTTTTTCATCGTAGTGTGGGTCACGAACTTTGGCCGCGGCTATTTCTTTTCTTGTGGCAATGTTGGTCACGGCCCAAGTTCGCGACCATCTTCCATGACCCCCAATTGATCACGAACTTGGGCCGCGACCCACGAAATTGATCGCGCCCAAAATGGTCATGGCCCAAGCCCGCGACCCACAGTCTTGGTCAGGGATTTTAGCCGTGACCATTTGTCAATTTTGGTGTTGTGTATTATCTCTTCGTGAGAAAGCTATGCATTTTATTACTTCAGTTGCTTCATCATATAAATCTTCTCACTCTATAGATAAATGTTAAAAAGAAGGAACTAGTTATCCCTTGAGCCTTGGGATGGTGAGCAGACTGGAAGCTATACATATTTCTTTCTCCTTAAAAAACTCATCGGGCATGACCTGCATAATACAGTCTAAGCTGAGTTCCCCTATTGACATAAACCAACCTTCTAATTGTCGGGCCCATTCCCAAGCTTCCATGTATACATCACTAATTCTTTCACAATTATTCTCTTCGAGGGCCATCCTTGGTGGTAGTTATATCCAAAGTCTTCAAGTTAATTTAAAATAGATCGTAGCTCAATGCTTCTTATTTTTAGCGAGTTCAGACAGTGATGCAGGCCCTTGTCAAGAGGTATAAGGCTCGATCGGTTGTATTTTTTGGGTACAGAAGGAAAAAGGGATAAATTTTAAAAGAGAGCTGGCAGATAGAGCAAGTGTATTGGTGAGTCAAATTCTGGTGGAAGGATATCTCAATTCTCATCACAAGAATGACGTTCACACTAGTCTGGCATGCTGGCAGGGGTTTTGAGTTCTATTGGGTTTAAGATTGGGTGGAGGGGTAATTATTTCCTTATTAATGAGACCTTAAATAATTGACCTTGAATAACATTCTTCTAGTGGAAACATTGGTCAGTGGTGTGCCCGATTTTTTAATGGAAATCACAACAAGCGTTATTCTTAAAGTTTTTTAGAAGTGGGTCTGGTAATGGGCGAGTGTCCAAAGGCTTAATGAGGTTTTGAGACAGGAGATCTTGGTAAATTTCTTAAAGGAAAGAGTGGATCTTGGTTTATTCCCTTTTGACTGTTACAGGATTATCTTCGGATAACCATGGCATATCAAGCTCAGAATTATTGTTGATGGTTGAAACAGTAGTGTTAGCTGGCTTGTAATACTTACGAGGAATGAACTGCCATATTGGCCTTTTTAGTTCAGACTCGTCTTTTTTATTGACAACACCTTCTTTAATCTCAACCCATGCCTCCCAGAGTTCTTTGAAGTAAGGCTGGTAGTGGCTTCCTGTAGAGGTTCAAATATGCGGTAAGAAATTCTTCTTCACAATGCTCACTTGTTCCTCCTCGGAAGGTCGGTTTATAATGGTATCAACCTTTTCTCTCCATGTACCGATAAAGTTTTTAACTGATTCCCCAAAATTCTGCTTGAGTAACTCAAGGTCTCGATGAGTGACTTCTAACTCCTCATTATATTTGTATTAGGTCATGAGTTTTGGGGCCACATCCTCCTAACTACGGATTCGAGGTTCTAATAATGACAAGAACCATCAGATAGAGATCTCTTTGAGGGTCTTCTAGAATATTTGCACCATTATTTCTTCATATGCTCCAAGTAGAGTCATAGCACGATGATAGCTACGAAGGTTTACAATGGCAGGTTCATCACCTCTAATTTTTTTTATATCTGGCCTCTTGAACTTTTACGGTAATCGGCATTTCATGTAGGGAGACATGTGGGTATAATACACATAGTTACATGTGAACTTAACTTGGTCAAACTTCTTGGATAACAATATGAGGTATTCCTTGACCTTGTTCAATTCTTCCTCTTTAGGATCAACAGGAATAGGCATCCCCTAGTTGGGTGAGGTTCGACATGGGCAACTGAGCTGTCGGTGGCCCATTCGCAGGTAGGATATGAAAAATATGAGTAAATTATTGATACTCTTCTGAAACCCATATCTATTATGGTGCTTACGGACCCACATCATAAGGGAAGATGATGTCAGGCTCAGGAACCCTGGGTGTCTGAATCCTATTTCACTGTATCTCCTAGACATCTACTTGGAGATTAAAAATCTTAGCGCTAAGCTGAGCGAGGATTGTCATCAAGTCTAGATGAACATTAGCATTCTGATCAAGGTTCTCCCTAAAGAGTTGTAAGGACAAATTTCCAAGTATTGTCAATTTGTATGTATTAGCATTATTCCAGACAAAAACTAATTTGCGTCATAAATAATGTTTTACTTGACACGATTCCCACATAGTCCATGACGTTGTTTTGAATACATAGCGGCCATGCTTTAAAGATAAATTATGTCGTAGTTTTGGTGCTCGTTTCACGTCTTCATTTGGTTTTTCGAGATTCTCTCAGGTACGGATGCATACTGATTTGTGGATACTTGAAAAATATCTTGTAAGGATGTTATTTTGTTTTAATTGGAGTTTAAAATTTTACTAAAATAGGTTTTCTGAGTTATCTCGTGTTTAAAGTCGTATGAAACATCTCCTTGTGTTTAGATGATTCAAACGACATTTATAGTCGTTCAAACGACATCAATCTGTCATTCAAATGACATGCATATCTCGCTCTAACGAGATGTGTAACTCGTTCTAATGGCACGGTGATATCGTTTAAACGACGTGCCGCCTCAAGTTTATTATTTCAGTCATCTTTTTGCTCAGAAAAATAGTGTGTAAAACATATATAATTACACAGAACCCATACGTATTTCTTCCATTGTTTATCAAAGGTTTCCAAAGTTAAAAACATCCTTTGTATTTACAAGATCTGAATTTACATACAATATGTTATAGAGATCTTGTGTTTGCACCACTGTTTAATTTTTAATCATTAGAAGAACATGTTTCGTCTGGGGGACTTCATACTTACTGACTAATGGTTGTTGGATGTATCGGTGGATATCGAAGCGCACATGGACTCATGTGTTATGGACTTGGCAAAAGCGAACGCGTGCATTGCTCTGTGAAGGAGCAGTTGAAGAGAAGAAAAGGCATCAACGTTTATGGGAATTGAGTCTTGGTGCAAAACTAAATCTTCCTTTGTATAATCGTATCATAGTGATTATCTTACTTGGGTCGTTCGAGGTTTTTTCCCATTGTGGTTTCCTCATAGATCGGCGTGTTTTGTGAGTATTATTTCTTTTATCTTGCTCAATCACACTAGATGCTTGTTAGGGTTAAGAAGATAAAATTGGCTTATATTAGTTTTGTTCACAAAATTAGTGCTTAGTAAAATAGGAAAAAGGTTTTTTGAAAAGAAAAATTGTTTTCAACTAAAGGACATAAAAAGGGGCATTTACAAATTTGTATCAGAGCTAGAAACACTATTTTATGGTGTGAGTGATCCCACGTGTCTTTAGATATGAATTTCAGTATTTATGAAGGTATTAGAACAATGGTTTTTGATGGGTCAAATTATGCTTATTGGAAGATGTGAATGAAGAGTTCACTTAAGGCCATAAATGAGCGTGTTTGGTTAGCGGTAGAAAAAGGGTGGACACCACTGGTCACGAGAGAGGGTGAGGCCACACACTTAAAACCTGTTGACACATGGTCCGAAGCCGAACACAGACTTGCACTTTATAATTTTAAAGATTTGCATGTTATTTCTTCGTATGTCACACAGGAAGAATATAGTCGCATCATGATGTGTGAAATGTCGAAAGAGGCATGGAATGTCCTTGCACTTACTCACGAATGAACTAACACAATTAGGGCGTCTAAACTCCAAAACCTCACTATCCAATTTGAGATGATTAAGATGTTAGAGAGTGAGAGGACTTTACACTTTAAGGCATCTTAGGGCAAGAGAGAGGACTCTTCGGGAGGTGTCATAGAAAATAAAGATGCGTGTGTGCCATAGAAAATAAAGATGCGTTGATTAAGGATCTTAAGGCAAGAGAGAGGACTCTTCGGGAGAAATTATAATACAATGAGGGTGAGAGAGATAGTCTTCGTGGTTTCATATAGGCTATGAAGAAGGAGATTTTATAACTTGAGGAGTCGAGGCATTTTCTCGAGTTTAGGATAATGAGCTTGAGGAAAAATTAAGAGATTCGAGTAAATTAAGTTTAATTTGGAGGCTAGGTCAGAAAAGTTGAATGGAATTTTAGGGACCATCCAAATCAAGGATGATAGGTGTGGTATAGGCTTTGATGATCGTAGTTCTCCCATTACAAAAGCCAACACTAATCGTGTGAGAGGGCTAACTATGAACTTTAGGAGAGGTCTACATTTAGGTAATATTTATCCTCGTGTTTTCACTTTCACTCATTACGGTAGGAAGGGTCACCTTAGATGTTATTATTATGACCTTAAAAATGCTCCTAGGAAGTTTAGGAATAAAGTCGTTTCGGTTCCTAAAATCCCCATGCGTCATTACACACCTACTTGGATTAAGAAATTGGACTTAGAGGCATTAGGAATTAAACTTTATGACTCTTGTTTCCTTACACATAATATTTCTTATGGTCCATTGCTTGCATGATCATGTTTTTCATACACTAGATTTGCTTCATGATATATCTTTGCTAATGATATGACATGTTTATCTCTTTGTATTATATTTTTTCTTTTTATTTGAGTCTTATTTGGAAAAATACAAAAAGATTTTTGGTGTCATATATTTTTGAAAAAGACAAAAAGATTTTACCTTTCATATATTTGTTTTAAAATGCAAAAAAATATATTTTTTATGTTAAAAATATTTTTGAAAAAAAAATAAAAAGATTTTTTATTTATTTTTGTGTCATGAGTTTACAACTGATATGGCATATTAATGTACTTGAACCCTCAACATTTCATCTTCCCACGTGGCTAGTACAATTGATCAAATTTTTGGATACAAAGATTGATCTTAACCATTATTTTAATGGGGTTATTTTGAAGTTGACTTAAATTTAGATTCGACCATGCATATGCATTGCACACATGCACGAGCTTTAATGAATGTTTAACCTTTCATGCATATTTGAGTTTGGTGAGGTATTATACTCCCAATTTTGTCATCTACGCGCATATTAGACCCAGGAGGTGTGGTGCATGTAAGAACCGTTACCCGTGAGGATTTATATAGCATATTAAAAAATGATGAGTGTACACGGCAAAGGGCTGCGAAAGGCATGTGAACTCGTCATGAAAGTCACTGTTTAAAAGAGCCCAAGAAAAAATTAAGGCAATAAAAAGAAAAATATGACCAAAATGGGTCCAGTAGGAAATCTCTTCAAAGAGATATTAGAACCTCAAAATAAAAAGAATTATGATATATGAGGGAGTTTAGTTGAAAATATCAACGGGTTTGCACAAACAGGTCCTTGGTTGAAAAAGTCGTGTCATGACGCTATTGTTTGTAGAATTATCAAAAGTTTCTAGAATTGTTTGTATGATGTATGTTTTGTTCATTAAGTTCAAGTTTAATTATCACATATGGATAAACGTAGTTTGATGATATTTAGCGATCAATTAATGCTTCTTGAACGTATACTTGTGTTTGGATTGTGATTCGCTTGTGTTAGTTACACCCCTACATTCCATTACATGTTTGAGTACATTGATACTATGTTAATACGTAAGTCATATTTGTTATTTTGAGTCTGTTATGCTACTATTTCGTATTTCCAGTTGTTGTTTCGAGATAATTTCTCACTGAGCAAATCCTGTATATTTTTAGAGCTGAAATTTATAATTTTTGAAGTCGTTCAAATGACTTGTGGTTGTTGTTCGAATAATATTTCCACATCGTTCGAAGACTATATTAAGCGATCTTAGAAAAGAGGTACAGTATGTGTCAGGTGTGGTTGCGAGATAGGTCGTTAGACAGATGCTTCGTGAGGCATGCTACTGTTTCATGTCATTTCTTATCCTGGATCGAACGAGATGTTTCTATCATTCAAACAACATTGCTTTATCATTCGAACGACCTATGTTGACTTTTTTATCTTAGTTCTGTTTTTGTATCTGCTTGATCTCTACATTAGTTTGATAATCTGGGATGTTTTGGATAGTTTATATGCAGTTGATATTGATTATTCATGATTTGATTTTTACACTGCATTGATATTATTTAGTCACATCTTTTGATATTGATGAATATTCTTTATGACTGTTTACGAGCTATTATTTGACATATATTGATTATTTTTAGCAAGTTCATCATGTTTATCTAGATATTCTTCGTATGATCATTTTCCTGCTAGATGTGTTTATCGTTGTTTATTTTTCTCACTAGTTGTCTATTCGAGACAAAAAGGGGGAGAGATAGATATGTGATGTATGGAGAGACTTGACTTGAGATTTTTGCTAGTATTTTATATTGATTATATATCATTTGTTCCTCCATACTTTATATGGTATTTGTTTATTTCGTGTGAGTAGTGATTCTTTAGCGATTTAAGATTTTGCAACTACATCACATGGAGACAGTTCATGCTCGTCGATAGTCTTCCTACAGTTGATAGCTATATTTGATAGTACGTGTCCTATATTTTCATTTTGGGTTTTATGGGATGGGATTTAGGCCATACGGATTGATGGCCTGGCTTAGGCATATCACTAGTTTTTGGTTTTATCTCGGAATAGCCAAAGGGAGAGATTTGTAACGATAAATTTCCAAGTAGTGTCAATTTGTATGTATTGGCATTATTCCGAACAAAAAATAATTTATGTCATAGGTAGATTTCTACCTGTCACGATTACCACTTAGTCTATGACGTTGTTTTGAAGACGTAGCGATCAAGCTTCAAAGATAAATCATGTCGTAGTTTTGGTGCTCGTTTCATGTCTTCATTTGATTTTTCAAGATTCTCTCAGGTATGGATGCATATTGATTTATGGATACTCGGTAAATATCTTTTAAGGATGTTATTTTGTTTAAATGTTTTTAAAATAGTTTTCTGAGTTATCTCATATTTAGAGTCGTATGAAACATCTCCTTGTGTTTAGATGATTCAAGCGACGTTTACATTCGTTCAAACAACATCAAGTTGTTGTTCTAACGACATGCATATCTCATTCTAACGAGATATGTAAGTCGTTCTAACAACATTGTGATATCGTTATAATGATGCGCCACCTCAAGTTTATTATTTAAGGCATCTTTTTCTTACAAAACAGTGTGCAGAACATACAAAATTATACAGGACCCATACATTTTTCTGCCATTGTTTATCAAAGGTTACCAAAGTTAAAAGCATCCTTTGTGTTTACAAGATCCGATTTTACATACCATATATGCTATAGAGATCTTGTGTTTGCACCACGAATTCATTCTTCATCATTAGAATAACATGTTTCGTGCAGTGGACTCTATACTTATTGATTGACGGTTGTTGGTTGTATTGGTGGATAACGCAGCACGCATGAACTCGTGTGTTATGGACCTGGCATAGGTAGACTATTGTGTTGCAATGTGAAAGAGTGGTTGAATTGAAGAAGAAGCATAAAGACTTATGGGGATCGAATCGTTGTGTAAGACTAAATCTTCCTTTGTAAAATTGTACCATAGTGATTGTCTTACTTGGGTCGTCCAAGGTTTTTTCCCACTAAGGTTTTCTCGTACATCGGCATGTTTTGTGAACATTCTTTTCTTTAAATTTCTTAATCACACTAGATGCATAATTGCCTTAAATTAGTTTAGTTCACAAAATTGGTGCTTAATAAAATTGAAAAATGGTTTTTTGAAAAGAAAAATTATTTTCACCTAAAGGACACAAAAAAGGGCGTTTACAAGAGTCTTCAGAGTGATACTGTTCAACTTTCGTAGAGGTAGCAAAGAAAGTGGTAAAGCTCTGAGGTGGCTTGATAGAGGATCTGAGCCAATAGGGAGCTAGGCCAAAACTAGGGTATGTGATCGCACTTGAGAAGGGAAGAAGGGTTTTTTTGTATTTTTAAAAAAAAGGAGAAAATATTTTTCCATATTTTTATTAAAGAGAAAGGAAAATTCTCCAGTGCAGTTATTGTTATTAGGTTTCACTTATGTTATGTTTCGTCTAAAGTGTAAGTAAAATGCCGAATATGACTCGAGTTTAGGAAAAAAGGCACGATGTACGACACGCTTTCACATGTTTCCAGACTCATGGACATTGTCTTATTTTAAAAATAATGCAAAATTCGGGCAGCAAGACGACCCAAAATTTCGATAGAGTTTCGCGTTGAAGTCGGCCGATTAGGTATGAGTGTCCTAAGGCAAATGCCTACGCTTTAGGAGTTTAGTGGAAAGGTTCTCCTTTGGCATGGCTTCTATAATTTACCTCTTGCCTATAAGGGAAATCATTCGTCGGTACCTGTGGGCAAGACATTTTATATGCCTGGGTGTACGTGAATTTCCTCACAATATACCTCGTAGATATGGTAAGTATGAGAGCGAATTTAATACACTCAATATACGTGAATAGGTTTTTTTACTATATACCACCCGTAATGAGTTCGATTAATCTGTATGATGCGGGGGAACCATTTAATATACGTCGAAGGTACTAGGCTAATGGAAGTTGGGAGTCATATCGCTTAGGTTAATCACACCTCGCAGGACCGACACCCATCGCGAAATGACCTCCCGGTAAGGGATAAATTTTGGTCAAAATGTAGGACTCAGGTGACTTGGTGTGAAAAATTCATGAGTCTTAATTAGTATTTTATGAAGAGTTTTATATATGTTAAGCGGGAGAAGTACTACTACTAATCATGAGGTAGAGCATGGGAATATATATGAGCGACATGTGATAAGGGAACTAAGCAAGGAGAGTAAAGCTAACAAGTATGTACGTGAAGCATGGAGCGTATATAAAGCATGATGGAATATATAAATGTGAGATATGTGAATATACACAAGTGTGAGAAAGGTATGTGCAAAGTGAGAGTGATATGGGAATATGTGTAAGTGAGGAAAACATGCAGATATATACAAGTGAGAGTAATGTGGAAGTGTGTGCTAGTGAGACCATGCATGGATATTTACAAGTGGTATGTGAAGCATATAAGTAAGCATGTGGCCATATACAAGTGAGAATCATCATGGGTATTTGATAAGCACCCAAAAGTGTCTATTTTATTCCCCAAATAGATGCATTTTAGTCGCTCATTTTTAATAAAAATGGCCTTATATCTGTATCTGCTTATTTCTCAGATCAATACGCAGTTGCGGTACAAATAATGTTAAATCAGTATAATTGCGACACAATAGCGGTCAAAAGTATGCATCGAAGAAATCAAAGAGCCCGCGAAGTCAGAAGTCCAGTTTGAGCTTGCGCCGATGAGTTCTGATGCCCCTAACCTTATCCCGTAACCAAACATAATCCTTCCCCGAACCTGGTGTGTGTTGAGTTTGTACCTTTATTATTTTTTAGATTTTTTATTTTGTGTCGTTTTTATTTTTAGGATTTATTTTAAAATTTTCTAGGTTTAATCTTCTATTTTTTTTAATTTTTTTTATATTTTTTTTTAGTGTAGTTTTATTTTGAGTTTTGATTTTATTAGTTTTTATTTTTAGTCTTTATTTTATTTTATTTCATTTTATTTTATTAGGTTTAGTTTTTAGGAATTTATTTTTATTAAATTTTATTTTAGGATTTTAGATTTTAGTTTTAATAAATTTTTATTTTTATTTCTTTTTAATTTCATTTTTTTAGTTTGAATCTTTTTATAAAATAGATTAAAAATTTAATTTTTAACTTTTAATTTTATTTTATATATTTTATTATAAATATGTTATTATGTTTCTTTTTTTAAGGTACTAACACACATTCACACACCCTGACAATATCACCCCATCTTCAACCTCTAACCACTCTCTCTCTCCTTCCACCTTATCACTCCACGATCTCAATAAACCACCATCCATCCAAACCACCAAATCAATACCCAAAAACCCCCAAACCCGGATCCCACATCACCCACACCGCCTGAAACATCACCCACCACCCCCTATCACCTCCGGCCACCATGTCCGTAACCCACTGCTCCGGCGATGCTTAAACCCAAGATAAACCACACCTGAGACCCGTAGCCCCTTAACCGGGCGCCTGAACCCGGACACCACCTGCTGCCCCTCAACCCGGCATAACCCGTCCCCTACGCCGACGGCATCCCATCTAAACCCGGCGACCTCTAACCCGAATCCCTATTCGACCCAACTCCCACTAGCCTGACCCGTGTCCAATTCGAATACTCATACCTATCCTTCCAATACCCATCTGCCATCCCATACCTCCTACAAATTATTAGGAACTAAAGATGCTTGCCACGTTTTTACCAAAAATTTCCATGTGCAAAAATCATTGGTCAAAATTAGGGCTGTGCTTTTTTTCCGAACATTCCGATTTTTCCGATGTTCGATCCGATATTTTCCGATTTTGGAACATATATAAGGTTTCCGATTTCCGATTTTTCGATTTCCGATTTTTCCGAATTAAATTGGATAGGAAATTGGAACTATGTTTTAAATTCCGATTTTCCGATTTTTCCGATCCGATTTTCCGATATTTTAGCCGATCCGATTTTCCGATATAATTTCCGAATATTTTTTCCGATTAATATTCCAAATATTTTATATATATTTTTTACCTTGGATTTTCATTGTCTAATAATAAGAATGTTTACATTTATATTTCCCTTATTTTTTACCTTACCCATATATATATGTTGTTAGTTTTAGGGTTAGACATATCCTTCATCTCTCTCTCTCTCTCTCTCTCTCTCTCTCTCTCTCAATACGGCGCATACCATCGAGTCCCCTCTCTCTCTTTCAACTCTCGTCCATCTACTCACCTCTCTCTCTGGTTTCTACGCTTCTCAGATACGGATCTGTAACGATTAGAATGCATCTCTTCATATCCAAGTCGAACGAAGGATCAGTAAGCCCTTTTATCTGTTTCCCTTATCTGTAACGTTCGGATCTGTAACGATCTGATCTGTTTATATTGTTATAGGATGAGATATGTAACGATAGGATTGTTATAGGATCTGATCTGTTTATAATATAAATTTTTGATCAGTAAGCTTTCATATCCTCGTTATGAGATAAACTTTATATTGTGTAACGAGCGGTTTATAGGATCTGTAAGATTATACATGTTTTTTGTTTCTATAGGATTGTTATAGGATCTGTTTATACATGGTTTTTTTGTTTCTATAAGATTATACATGTTTATAGGATCTGTAAGATTATATATTGTGTAACGACCGTTTAATTACATGTTTCTATATCTGTTTTATAGCTGTATTATATTGAGATCAAATATTAATTGCTGATTTATACTGAGATCAAATATTAATTGTTGATTTACACTTGTTGTTTCTATACCTGTTTTATACGTGTTTTTATACATGTTTCTATACCTATTTACATGTTGGGTTAATTGTAGAGTCTACACAAATGAAAAAATGGTTAAATCCTTACATATTTACATGTTGGGTTAAATCTTTTTTCCGATTTCTTTAAAATGAGAATTTCGAGTAATCGAAAATCCTATATTAATATTTTTGAAATTTCGGAATTCCAAAATTTCTGAATTTTTATTATATGTTTTGAATTTCCGAATTTTTCCGATTTTTTTCCGATATGCCGATTTTTCCGAATTCGGAAACTTTTTTGATTTTCCGAAAAAATTGGATAGGAAATTGGAACAATTATTTTATTTCGGAAAAAATTGAAATTTTTTCCGAAAGGTCATTTTCCGATCCGATCCGGCCGAAACACAGCCCTAGTCAAAATGAAAATCTCTAAAATCCCTCGAGAGTAGTTCTATAGTTACCAAAATTTTGACAGAATTTAGATGGATAAACTAATGTGGCGGATTTTTATAAGTTGATTTCTAGGTTCCACTTGTGTGTACCCCAAAAATCAATTAATAAATCTTCATCACGTCAGTTTGTTCATCAAAATTCAGTCAAAAATTCGGGGACAATAGCATTTTTGAATCCCTCAAATCTCTCTCATCAAATAAAAGGGGATCGTGGCCATTATAAAGAGAAAAGGGGGTATGTCATTTAAAAGGAGGGAAGACTCTCAGAGAATAGAGTATTTCACAAGAGGCTACAAATAACAGAGAAGTGCTCTGTATATTTTGTACAGTATAGGAACAGAAAAAAAAATCAGAAAAATCAAAATAAAAATTAGTTTAGTTTAGAATAATTTTTAAGTTTAGTTTTTATTTTTATTTTTGTAATCAACTGCAGACAATTATGAAGAAGTTGGACGAGTGTCAAGGTGCATTTCAAGACATAATTATAGAAAAAATTGTGTATCGTATTTCTTCCTTCTCTTTTCAATTTATATCCTTCTTGAAATATTATTGATTGTTGTTTATGCACACATGAGAATGTTTGGCTAAACACCCTGTTCAATGGGTGGGACGCACTGCGTATGATATTAATTTAATTAATTAAATTCATTAATTGTTATAATTCTAGAAAAATTAATTTCTAACTCTCACCAATTAATTTATGTAACGAGAGTTAGTAAATTAATTGTACAAATTGATGTTCGAATTTAGGAATTGAACTAGAGATAGGTTTTTTCGAAATGTGAATATTAATTTTTTGTTGAAATTTGGAAATTCACACTATTTTTATTAAATTGATCCTAGCGGGTAATTTTATTGAAAATAGTATAGTCCTTAATTTTTCATCGTGTGACATTTTTAAATTAGTTTTCTGAATAATATATTATTAAATTTATAATTGTAACAAGAGTTAGATTATCGATTTAATACTATCTCAAAATATTTTCAAATCAATAAATTGAGAAATTAAAATAATTGATAATGCGGTGTAATTTCATCTCTTGACTTTCTCATATTTATCACACTCGGTTACACATAATTTTTCGTTATTTAGTCATTTCATAATTTTTTTGCATTTATTAGTTAATTTTCCCTTGAAGTTGTTTTAAATAAAAAATAAAAAAATATTTGCAAATATATATATATATATATATATATTCAAAAAAAAGTGAATTGCAAGCTTTCGCAATAATTGTTTCACCTTGGAAGTTGGATTGACACATGTACTTACCGCAATACGAGTTGTTTTAAACAAGTTTTGTAGGTACTCAAGAAAATTTTGAGATTAGTATTTGAAGACAACGATCATATACGCGAAAAGCTCTTATCAATATTTACAAGTGATATAGAGCATGGGAAAATGTGAGCAAGTGGAGTGAAACATAGTAAGTAGATACGAGTGAGTGAAGCATAAAGCATGTGATAGAATAGGAGTTACATACATGTGGTGAGAAAAAGGAGCATGATGGAGAGAAGAATATTCATGGATAGCATGATAGAGTAAGGCATATATGCAACATGAGAGCCTAAGAGTAAAAAGGAAGAATATATGAGTGGATACACATAAAGAAAAGCATAGAAAAGGAGAAAGCAGAAAATAAATCCCATGTAAAATAAAGTCTCGTCCTCTAATTTATTCCCAGCAAAGTCGCCATTATGACCATTTCAAAATTTTAAAACAGGAAAAATTCCAATTTTGTCTCACTCTGAAAAAAAAAAATCAATAGCTCACAAAGAATGGGGTTAAGTAAGAGAACTTACCTTTCCACCACTCACATAGTATTCGCGGGTGTCGTCGAGGGATAAGAATATAAAGAATAGAGTTGTCAACCTATTTTTCTCAAAACAAGCAAGAGATATAGTCGTCCCCAAAAAAACGACATCGTAAGACAAATTGATGCATACGAAACCAAATAGATCACAGGTACGAGGACTATGTACAGAATGGAAATGTGTTAGGAACTATCATAGAACTAAAAATATTCTCCTTTTCTTCAAAATGCAATTTGTGTATAATGTGTGCAGAGTGAAAAAGGTGAGAAAATAAATCGTCATACCCACGTCATGGAAAAGACGGATATGAGTCATTATCAGGAGTATAAATAAAGAGAAATAATATAATTTAAAAGGTATTAGAAATGTGAGCAGCATACCAGATCACAATCCACCATAAAAAATAGAATACGTATGTTTGATGGGGTCATTAAAAAATATAATAAAGAGAAAAAACTATGTTATATGCAAAATTCTGGATCATAATCCACTATCAGTAAATGGATATGCATGTCTAGCGGGATTGTGAAAACGAAAGAGAATAAAAACGTAAAAATATAATATAATGTGAGCAACACACTAAATCATGATTCACTATGAAGAAGTGAATATGCAAATCTGACGAGGTTGCTAAGAACATATAAACTAGTATATTGGGGGGGTGTATGTGTGTGTGTGTATATATATACATATATACATATATGTATGTATGTATGTATGTATGTATGTATGCATGCATGCATGTGTGTGTGTGTATACATATGCTAAAAATAAAAGTGAGAATGTATAAAGTAACAAAATAATAAAAGAGAACTCGAATCTCGAGGAAAACTTGAGATGCCTAAGTAGTCAAAAATAGAATCAAAGTTCACGTAGTTCAAAAACACATAAGGGTGAGATATAACCCCCCCCCCCCCCCCCCTCCCACCACACACACATGTGCGCGCACATGTGTGTGTACGTATAATACTAATAAAAGTGAGAATGTCTAAAGTGATAAAATAATAAAGGAGAACTCAAATCTCGAGGAAAAATCGATATGCCTACATAGCCAAAAAATGGCTTCAAAGTCCACATAGTTCAAAAACACATAAGGGTGGGATATAACCCATGATCCAAAAACTAGAATTTCCTTATTTTTAGTTTGTTGAAAAATGTGCACAAATAGAGAAAGTGTAGAAAAATAGTAGGAAAATTTCAATTTGGGGTTTAAGGAATAAACCCTATTTTTTCGTTTTGGGGGGAAAATTATGAAACTATATATTTTTGTATATAAGTAATTAAAAAAAGATTATTAATGTTGAAAAAGTGAAACTAAAGAAAAATATATGCTAAGAGTAATAAAGTGCGATAGATGACACTAGCTAAATGAGTTAGCAAAGGATAATTTTAGACCTTCTTTAAAGCTTTGATCCTAATTTTTGAAGTGCTACAGGATGAATTTTTTATGGTGATGAAATGGTGGTGAAGTGGTGGTAAAATGGATAGCAATAATGGGGTAAAAGTTATGTAAGAAAATATGGAGATCATGTTTGAAAAATAATATTTTTGGAAGACGACGCACTGATTTCGTGGCAGGAGCTCTCCATATTTTGAGAAGGGGTCCCTAAGAATGAGGTCATGACCCCTTTAAATAGAAAAGTTTTAGGGTTAGGGAGTCTTCCAATCGGCATAGTCCTAAGCCTGCCTATCGGCATACCTTCTGGCTTGCGGGCCAAGTAAAGAACCACTATGTCAATTGGCAGAGGGTCGAGGTGCCTATATGCAGTCCAAAATGGATTTTTTTTGGAAAACATGGCATAAAATGCAAACCGTAAGTCTGAATCATGCACGGCCAGGATCCCTATGAGAGTGCATTGAGCTACTCTTGATTCCAAGAGTTGACCAAAGTTAAACGGAGATTAGAAGCATCCAGTGGCCTCTGGGTCAGGATTTGGAGTAAAAAGGCAAGTATGCGCAAATCGTAAGGTCGATTCGCACATGGTATGGACCTTGAAAAGGGTATTCAGAGACCTATGAAAGTCCATTCAATTACTCTCAGTTCTGAGAGATGACCAAAGTCAAACAGTGCTCGAAAGTGCCCATTGGCCTCTAGTTCAGGGTTTGGAGTAGGACCTGGGGTCCAAGGGTGGAAGGGATGGTGTTAAGGACCTAAGGAGGTGTTTGAAGGGTACTAGAATGGGGTGCCTACAAAAATAATTTATGAGTAAATATAAAGTAAATAATAATATTAATATTTGAATAAATCAGAAAAATATTAGGAATTTCAGAAAACTCAAATTGGCATGGTTTTAGAAAGGTTGGATAAAAAAATTGGGATTTTAAAAAGTTAAAAATTGTTTCCAATTGCATTCCAACATTTCTTAGATATTTTGAAAATATAAGTTTAGAAATCGAAAAATCAATATCGAAAAATTATACATATGACTATCAATTCCCTGACCTAACAGTTATAGGAAACGAGTGTCTTGACATACCTCCAAGGAATCAAGTATTTTGGCCTTAATTTTTATAAAAACATGTGCATCGGAAATACATTTAGTTGGTTATGAGTTTTATATTAATGAAAATGTATTACATACCATCTTTCTAAACCCCAACCTAAATACCGGTCTTAAATATTTTTTGTCGAGGTCTTCACCTTAATCTAGTTCATCTTTCAAATCTTTCAAATCAGGATTCTTTTTTTGTTACAACTTTCAGAAATCAATATACATCCTATCAGGGTTTAGTTTGACAAAGATTTTAGTAAAGTTTATTCTTTTCTAAAACATATGCATTGTTATAAGGCGATTATATGTGGAATAATTATGTCACGATCAAATACTAGGCACATGTATATATATATATATATATAAACATATAAAAGTCGAGCTATTACATCTCTCAAAATTTGAGAAGGTCTTTAAAATTTTAAAACCTTGAAAGTTATTTAAAAATTCTATCCTAAGGTGGTCCCCGATGTGTGATACTGAAAAATATAATAAATAATGACAAGGATATTATGATACCTATAATGTTCTTCCTACTGAGCAAACTTATTTTTTATCTCAGATCAACTGGATGATGTCTTGTCGTGTGGCCTCCCCAAATTTTTGGGAATATGTTTTAGTTAAGTTGGTACTTTGTGCGCTCAAAAGTTCATACTTTTCAAAGATTGTGCGAGTATCTTTACCTCTCATGTGCGTTATTTTTCTAAATAGATTTTCACATACATATTATCCCTACACCTAAGTCCTAGGCTAAGAGTGGAGTTAATTATACTCTTTTAATTTATAGTAAATGTCTAGTGTTTGCTTAATGTAGAATTTAATTAATTTGCCCAAAGTATTATTAACCGGTAGAAATTTTTATTTTTGTTATACCTTGTGAATTGGTATATAACCTTTTGAGGTGTATTTTTGGATTATTTTGAGAAAACCCCGGTCTACTAAGCCGTATGTAGACTTAACCCCAATTTTGTGACCAACCTATTTGTTACTTATAGTGAATGTCTAAATTTCCATTACCAGCCATTACCCCACTCCCAAACAAGTTCCTACGTGGAACTAGTTGTTACCATATTGTTCCCGACACGTCTTTATTTAAACCCCAATCCATCTCTAACCTCAACCCAACATTATCATCTTCTCAAAACCTTCCCCCTTTTCATCCATACAAGCCCTAACTTCAAAATAAAGACCTACAACCCATAAATTTCTAAGAATAAAGTGTAAATTATTGTTAGGTATGTGTCGATTTAGCTAGTAAAAGGTACAAAATGGTAAGGGGTGAAAGAGTTAGGTTTAAATATAAGATTTGTGTATTCTTCCATAGTTTTGGTGTCGTTTCTTTATATATATATATTTAAAAATTTGGGGTTTTGTCTAATTTTGTTACATATTTATCTACAGATTTTATTAGGAGAGAGGTGTGACCACAAGGGCATGTGGCTTCCCACTTTATTGGGTATATATTACTTGCAATAATGTGTCTTGTCGCGGAATTCACATACTACTCACATAAAAAACAAGAAAAAATCCCAACAGGATATTCTTGAAGTGTTTAGAAAGTAGTTGCAGCAGATGGCAATGGCTATATGAGGAAATTAGAGAGTTCAAAGGAACTGTAAGAGGATGTTATAAATATGGTGAAGAAGATCATTTTAAATCAGTGTCCATGGCACAACATGCATTGCACAAAAATTAGTTGCAAAGGCCATATGTGTACAGACTTCAAATTCAGTTAGCAATCGTAGTAGAAAATATTTTAAGCGTAATGAATGTGGTGAATTTGAGTGGTTGAGGGATGAAACTAGAGAGAAAATGAGGATGGAAGTGAGTATTAGTGTCAATGTATCATTGGATCAATTTTTTCATATAATTTCTAGCAATGTAAGTGTAATAAGATATTAATTTAGATATATTATTGCATTCAACAAATATGATAACTAGTTACAATGCCAAAACTTGGTATCTGCTTGCGATAAAAAGTTTCAGTTGTTTCCCAATAGCTTAACAGAGCATCATAAACCATCATAACCAACTTCACGGTAGTAACTTCACAAAATCTAACAACTACACAAATACATCACATAAACTTCACATTAATTATCCCTAACCCTAGTTGCACTGTCTTGAGTCCATGTTTCCTTCCTCTATTTCGGTTTTTACCTCCCATGCCCTATAGTATATTTCCTTGGCTTTCCCCCCTTGTTCTTTGGCTTACTCGGGTCCCTTTGTGCAGGGCCGACTCTAGGCATAGGCGAGTTAGGCCGCCGCCTAGGGCCCCCGATTAACCGGGACTCCTTCCGAAAAAAAAATAGGTATTAAAAAAATAGGTATAAAAAAATTAGCCGTAAAAAAAAAGCCCCCCCCCCAAAAAAAAAAAATTAGTTATGAAAAAAATTAGAGTTGTCACTTAAAAAAAGGCCCCCCCCAAAAAATAAAATTTGTTCTATTTAAAATAAACTCACACACTAAACCCAACAACATAATAACCCACCACCCACACACTAAAAAATAAACCCACACAATAAACCCACCAACATAACCTAATCCAACCCAAACCCAACCCAATCCATTTACTTATTCATTTCCAACCCTAAATCTCTCATTTCTCTCACCACTTTCTCTCACTATCTTCTTCTCTTTCACTCACACTACTCTCTTTATCTCTACTAACCAAATCAAGAAAATAACCCTTACTTTCAAACCCTTACTAGCCGCTGCCTCACTCCTCTTAAAAAACTAATTTTCGGACAGCCCCCCCCCCCCCCACCCAAACCCTTACTAGCTGCTGCCCCACCCCTCCCCCAAAAACTAATTTTCGGACAGCCTCCCCCCCCCCCCCCCCCCCCCCTCTTTTTTCCCTTGAACTAATCTCATCAAAATAAGGGTTAAAAATCTAGGGTTTCAATTTCAAAAAGTTATGGCTTGTTTGGAGATTGGTTGGATCTTGTTTGTGTAAGTATATATTATTCATTTGCTTTGTTATATCACACTATATAAATTTGTTTGTTTTACTACCAGGTCCGGCTCTAGGCATAGGCGAGTTAGGCCGCCGCCTAGGGGGCCCGATTGATTGGAGCCCCCTCCGAAAAAAATTAGGTATTAAAAAAAATATGTATAAAAAAATTAGTTGTAAAAAAAAAGCCCCCCAAAAAAATTAGTTAGGAAAAAAATTAGAGTTATCACTTAAAAAAAGCAGCCCCCCCCCCCCCCAAATAAAATTTATTCTATTTAAAATAAACTCACACACTAAACCCAACAACAACATAATAACCCACCCACACAATAAACTCACCAACATAACCCAATCCAACCCAAACCCAACCCAATCCATTGATTTTTTTACACAAAAAGGCCCCATCTTTTATTTTTCACCTAAGGCCCCGAAAACTATAGAGTCGGCCCTGCCTTTGTGGTTTTTTCTTTGAAGCTTAACTTGGTGTCTTTTGGGGATCTTTGCATTTCCTAGCATTATATCCAAGAACGCCAATTTTGGTACACTTCCTCTTATTGTTATCTTTTCTCATCTCCTCCCTCATTTTTCTTCTTTGATGGCCTCCCAGGTGGCCTATACAATATTGGCATGGCACAGCCACCTTTGCCCTTGGTTGCATACACAATGACATAAAATTCAGTTAAACCAATGAATTAGGTAATACCCTAACTAATAATAGCATACTTGCAACATCCCGTGACTTTTATTTTGCAATGGGCATAACTTCATGGGAATATGTTCTTGCATAAGCTTTGACGAAAGTTAGGTCATTACAATACCTACACTCATTGCATGGAAGTCATCAATACAATGAAGAAACTAAGAAAATACATATTTTAAATGATATATTTTAAGAAAATACATGACTTGCTAGATATAATTTAGTCTTCTTTATTGGAGTACGTAAGCTACATATATACATGGAATCCCAAACATTAGTCATACCCTGCACTCACAAGTTTTATTTACTAAATTGACACACTAACCCTCACTAGTCATAGATTCAAGACTAAAAACTTGTAGGTATGAGGGTATTATAATGTACACATTGACCTTATTTTTCATTTTCTCTATAATTTCCATTGCTCTAGGAGAAATTACATCTTGGTTCCGAGAAACAAACTCCATTCCCCACTCATACATCAAAGTCATAATCATTTTTTATAATTTTTTGAACAATTTGACACATTGGTTCGTCTCTTCACTCAAGGATACAGTTATTAAAGGATTCAAAAAAGTTATTTGTGGTGTTCTCACAACAAATATTTTATAAAAATATTACCTTAATCATGTTCTAATTCTATGATCAACATGATTTTATATGCTTCGGGATAATCACTCTCAATAATTTAAACATAATTTTAAAGATAAACCATCATATATGCTCTAGCATCCCCCGGTTGAGTTATTACAATTGTTTACCACAATGTCTAGATTTCTTAAAGTTTTTGTATGAATAACAAAAACAATACGGGTAGGAAATTTGTTCTCAGCAAACCCCACCATGCACTCACTTTGGCACAACTATATTGCAATAGTGGAAATCTCATTGTTACCATCTAGTCCTACCATATCCAAATAAACCCCACCTATATTCCTTTAAAAAAGATATATTCAAGCCAATTAATGTCCTCTAACCTTACATAAATCCCCAAAGTGATTCACTAAAAGATACAGACATGACCTTACATACATTGTCTACATCATGTGTAACTCTGGTAACAATTCATGGATTGATGATTAGAATTCGATCACATGAAGAAGGTTTAATGGTATAACTCTCCTCATAATTTTCATTTACAATCTCCCAACCAAGTGTCCTTGCATTCCATTCTACGCAGTAACCAATTTCAACCCTAAACCTCTTAAACACTTTTAACTAAATATCCTTACATTCATAGATTTTGTGATGAACCCTAACCTCCTGTTACAACTGATTTGTAACCCATGTAGTGGCAAGAGCATTCTTCCCCATGGAATCACTTTGGAAAGTGTGTTTTGAATGTAATTTCTTCGCAAAAATTGTTGGTTATCCTTACCTCTTTTTAACATATACAATCTATTTACATTTCTCATCTCTATAAACAACCCTAGCCATATCAATGTCAATTCTATCCCAAACCCATATAAAATTGTGAATAGTGGCATAACTCTTATGTAGGCTCTGAACTCATTTTTTTTCTTAAAATACATGTCATTTACAATTGGGGTAATTTCCATCCTCTCAATCTTTTGTTCTTTATTATCCGCCTCTATAAATACATTTTCACCAGGATCAACAAATGGCATATCACCAATGTGATCCTTATTAAGATCTTTTTCAATCTCACTATTAAAATAAGCACTATGGTATCATTCTTAAACATCTAAACCATCAACAACCTAATCATTTCCACCCTTAGTTCCATCACGATCATTTCGCCCTTATTTCTACCCTCAGTTTGTGGGACTAGTTGAGGAGGAACTTCCTAGCAGTACTAAATATCTTCCTATTTGGTATCTTTTTCATTGCCAAACTACCTTCGCCTCCCTCGTTTGGTATAGTTTTCCCCTCCCCGCTTGTTCGGCTAACAACATGGTCATTTTGGGGCACATTTAGGGGAGTTTCTTCCAAATTATCTCCATGGTTCACACTCGAAGGCTTACAAAACCTTGCCTTTTTAGAAATTATCTTCCTAACTGAATGTTTAACCCTTCCTACCTTGGGAGTACTTCCATCACCGCTCCCATTTGGAGTTTGGGGTTGTTTAACCAACACAAGCCTTATAAGTCATAACATGGGTCACTATAACATTTACATAAACTATGTAAATTAGATTGAAAAACAAGTGTATATGGTCATCTTCATTTATTCTGCCAGAATACTAACAAAATAAAACATTAAAATCAGACTCAATATCCATCCTAACACCTTCTATTAGATATTGTGCAAGTTGTTTAAAGTCCAAATTTACATTTTGACCAAAACAATTACTAATAATAGTATCTAAAGTCAGAAAACATAAATGAGATGGATCAATTTTAACTACATATAAAATCACCCTTATATAGTCTATAAAACTCCATTTTCTAGGAATAACATATTTTGGTGACCATTAACCTCCATAATATAACACTAGCTTCCTCTTCGGGTAGTTTTTTTTAATCAATATTTGGTTTAACATCAAAAAAAGGATCATAACAAAACCAATTAGTGTAACACCACGTATTTTTGTACATTTAATATTTAATTAATTCGGAAATTTTAAATTACTTGTGTGTTGTAATTTTAATTGAATTAATTATGGCAATATATATATATTTAAATATTAATCGGGGAGTGAATGGTTAATGTTTAGGGAAATTTATTTACTAAGTGAATAGTAATAATTTAATTATGTCATTTCGAGTATTAATGACAAGGTATACACTTATACCAGCCGGGAGTCGGTATAGACTAAATTAGGTGTGAGATAAGGATTTTTATAAATTAATTCGGACGCCAATTCTGAGTGCGCGGTTGAGTCCGGATGGGTCGAGATAGTCAAAAAAGAGTACCCGGGGGTAGTAATTGGGTCTCGGGGTAATTTTGGGCATAGCCGGGCCCACACGGGGTGAGTTGGGCCACTTTAATTAAGCCCATTAGGTTAAAAACGGGATGGAGGGTTTTTGACCTAATTGGGAGATTAAGGAATGGCAGCCAACATAACTCTAAACCTAGGGTTTGAGAGGGGATTTGGGGAAAAACAAATCAAGAGCAAATGGGAGGTTATTGGAGCCAAATTAAGGGACATCAACAACAAATCAGACACTACAGACACTTAGAGGCAAGTGGTTAACTGTTTTGATTCTTAAAGTGTGATAATCAATTCATATCATAGTGATGTGTAAACCAAAATTCGTTTTGGGGGTAAATGGGTACAAAAAGGGGGTTTCGTCAATGGAACCATTGAATGAAATTTAAGGTAAGAATTAGTTGTGATATATAATTCTGAGTATGATTATCTGGTTTGAATGAGAAAAATCGGAATATAAAAGGATGGAATTTGAATTTGAAATTGGGATTATACCTTAGAAATTTGTGTTCTTGGGTGGGTCAAGATTCATAGTGTTAATGATGTTAAAAGGTTTAGATGATGTTTTTGGTTCATGAGAAATGTTATAAGATGATTAATGGACTGATTTGAGGTTGGTTTTTGAGGAAAGAAAACTTGAAATTTCGTTAATGGTGGAATTCAGTGAGGAAGGAGCGCTGGCACGAAGGGATCGATCGATCGATCGGGGGCATCGACCGATCAACGATGGGAAATTCTGGGAAGTTCGGCATGTGTGAGATATAAGAGGGAATTAATTATAAATTAATCTCCATACATTTATTAGTGATAAATAATTATGAAACAAATATTCCTAGCTATTTCGGGTGAAAGTAATTGGGACTAGGATGAATTTATGTGCGGCGTTTAACGGATGAATTTGAGAGATTTTATTCCAAAATAGTGAGGTACGGAACAAGTGAGTGAATCCGGGTATATTGGTCATGCGACCCAAAGGTAGTGAATTAAGTTTAGAGATAAACTAAATAATTTTGAGTCGGGATATAGACTCGGGAAATATTAAGATACGGGCCAAGTAAGTGAGTCCGGGGATAATGGTTGGGTGACACCAAGTTATTAAATTAATAAATGCGTTAATTAATTTAGTTAG